>OZ012644.1:2925000-3570585 GCA_963942575.1 Priocnemis perturbator
TACTATTATTACGATTATTTCCTGAAATTATATTCCATCCGGCCACGTTGCAACGTAGTAATACTCGTAAGTTAATGTAGGTCGTGACTTAATTGTACAGTATAATTCATCGTTTATCGCATAATAAAAACTATCCGATCTAAGAATACCGAGACGAAAATAGCCTGCACCTTGAAAGCACGAATAACGTGACAGTAAAGTGCAACCGATTAGATCATACTAACACGGCAAACAAGAGATCCTCAGACGCGGTTTGATAACGTGACCTTTCCCCACCGAGACTATGTCTCTCGTGCAACGTTCTCTCATACCGTATCGCCTATTAACTTTTATCTCGAAGAAAACCGTGAATGCATCCGCAACGTGCACGTACGTTATGCAAAACGGACAATATCGTTTTCACACACGGACAGACGCAAAGTTGCACTAAACTCGCGAGCGTGCACATCGATACAACGAATTCAACCGAAAGAAATGTTATTGGCATTCCTAAGCCTCGTCCATGCTCTCAACACTTTTTCATTTACGATTATCACCCTAGCTTGACTTATCAGCTCCTCGAATCCGTCGCACTGTTAACCTCTGATCCCGGGAGCCGCACTTGGACGCGATCGTTCGAGAGTCGGCAGGACGCGATCGTTTCCGTCTATTCTTCCGAGGTGATGCCTCGCCGAGGTAATTAATCTCCGGGTTAATTGACACTGGCAACCGGGTCGACCCGAGGGTTATTTCGTACCGCGGTAGAGCCTGCTCCGATTTGCGCGACGACTATCGGGGACACGAGTTTGCTTAAAGCTCGCACGAAAGGGGCGACCTTCGGGATCGAAAGAAACAGACGGATCGAATGTTAAAGATGGGGGGGGAGATCGGGTCGAATTTGCGAAACTGGGTCAGATTGGTTGACGACTCGTATTTCGCAAGTTGAGCACGCGACGTACCGCCGACGATATTAAAGTCCGCGGGCCCGTTGCGTTTCGCTTTGTTCGCGGTGCGTGTTCCGCGACGACTCGTTATCGCCTTCCGCGTGGCGAGGCACACGCGACGCTCATGTAAAATGAGTCTGTCGTTTAAGGGGGATGGACAGGGGTGGGGGGTAAAAGTTCTCCGCCGGCTTTCAAGGACCCGGGGCGAGAAAGTGACAAGGTGACGTGAGATAGCAGAGCTAACGTGCGCCCGTGCTGCATAATCGCTCGTCGACCTAGGCACTGTTAGACTTTACGTTCTATTTCGGATTGATTTACGACGATTAGGTCACGCGTTTTAGGCGTCGGATGCAAATGACCGTGAAATGTATGCTTGTTAAGTGTTTATGATTCGTGGGTGAGTTGGCGAGGATTGATGCATCGTCGTGTTTGGAGTAATACGGTATTTGTGCATGCTCGGAGTTAAATGGTGTTTCATCGCTTTCAGATGCTCACTGACAGAGCTGCCACTCGGCATATGAGCGGGCCGAAAGAAAGGACGGCTTTGTTCGCGGACTATAAAGCGTTTGCATGATTTGTTTCTCGCTGTCTTCTCAGATGCAGACGATCGTAAAAGTCTAATCCGTACATTGTGGAAACGCGTGACAGATTGATGAACGGTGATCCTTCGAAACGGGGATTATTAGGGATTAGAAAAAAGTACATGAAAAAGCGGTCATATTTTCGTTCTGTAGAGAGAGACGTGACAGAGATTGATGTATGGCTGGGTTGCGACGTTCGGCATGTTGTTTCGAAATAGACTCCTTTATGAGGTGTCAGCAGTATGACATATCAAGCTCATTTCTACCTATCATCCTCAGTACACTCTTAATTACCAATCTCCGCATTTCTAACCAAATTGAGTAACTTGAAGTATTCAAACGTCGCGTTTTACATAAGAATAACAATAAGAAGAAAGATGATATAATTGGCGTAGCGTTTCGGTCAATGTTTAATCTCGAATTGAATCAAGCCGACGTTTCTCGCACCAGAGCGAGTGCCCCTTTCAAGGCAACCTGTGCATTAAAGCTGCACTCCTTAACAAAACATTACCATACAATCATCCATTCCGAAGTCCCCAATACAACATTGACGTTTCCAAACGTACATCAAACCCGTATCGAAATTTGTTCACCAATCCCAGCAATACTGACAACTCGCCCCAATTGATCGCCTTTCCATACACCATCGCACGAAAAACTCTTCTCAGGTCGCAGCTCACAGCCGAAAATTGGCACCACCTACATCGATCATCCCGTAAAAAAAGACGCATGCAGTAGCATGTTCGAAAGAGGACGCGCGAGCTCGCCCTTTGAGCGGCGTTTTACGTTCGGCCAATGGAGCTGTCGCGGGGTCCATTATCAATGATCCGAAACGAGCGATAGCTTGTTATGAGCGCGGGCAGCGAAAACGAAGCGTTAGCTCGTCAGAACGAACGGGCACGGCGCGCTCGCCCGGCGAATCCGAAATGCCAAAATGCAGCGCGCCGTCGGCGTCGCGTCGGTAGCGTCGGCTGTGCGCGAGCTGCGTGCCCTTGCCGCAGAGAGCCTCGTGATACCCCTCTAATTGTACCGCGATTAATTACCGGCCCGTCCGCAGGCGCTGCGACTATGGTAATCCGACAGTGGCATTATTATCCTCGTGATTCTCGTTCACGCGCTATCGATATCCATTTCCGTGTAACTTTCCGCGGAATTGCGCACGCTGTCCGTGGGTAATCCGCTTCGCTGATGGCGAACGGGAACGAAAGGGGGGGATTTTGCGGGGATAAACGTGTACGTGTCGTTTGCCACAGTAATTACTCGCCGACACGTTCCTTTTTATGACCTTTTTCCTCCCGCCGACTCATTGCACGCAATAGGCCGACGCAAGATGAATGTTGCAGGGCTCTTTATTCACGGTGCGGTAGTGTGTAGAATGCTTAACGTGGGGTCATGGAGGACGGGGTTCCTTTTATATGACGGTTTTTAAGATTGATGTGGCGAGTGGGATGGAGATAACTGAGGTCGTGGAACATGCGGCTGATTCGTGTAATCGCTGGTGTATGGTGAGGTTGCCGGGATTGTTATTGACTTTGACTACTGAAACTGTCGCGGACGTGTGTCGGCGTGTGCGTTGAGTTTTACTACTGATTTTTGTTCTACGTGACATCGAACGCGGGTAATATGATTACAGATAACTGAATATGGGATCGTTTTTCATTGCTCAAATACTCCATGATACGTCTCGTGAAATTGTTGTAAGTATGTCTCTGTCAAGTAACGTGGGAATAAGAAATGTCTGAATTTATTGCTGTTCAATATTTGTACAGTACGGGAACTGCTACATGGAAGCATTTTGCAGAGACTGAAAACGTTTGAGAAAATATAAGACCGCTGTTTAGGTAGGAAATGTTATCTAGACATGGCCCATAGAAGGTTAAATCGAAACGTACGGAAAATGATGCGCGCAATCTACGAAAATGACGTTGACTCAAGGGAAGCACGAATTGACGGGGCGGATTGGCAAATCGACATCTTGCACGCGACCCACGGAACGACAAACCGACGTCGAGCAACACGGCTAATCAATCTGCCGGCTTTTACGAATCACGGAACGTTTTCCGCTCACGTTCACAATATGCATCCCGATTGCATTGCGTTCGCGCTCGATTTCCGATTAAATTTCCCCCAAGGCCGCGTAGATCGATTCAAATTTCCATAGGACATCGCGATATGTCCTGGTGATCATGAAACTGGCTCGAGTCACCAATCCCTCCTTCTGACATAATGAGATCTTTGCGAGAACCGGCAATTTCATGCGTAACAATCAAATATCCAGCTGGTTCGCTGCTCAAATGTTCCCCGATAACATAATCCGTGGCCAAGTGCTTCCATCCACACAAAACAGAAACTTACTAGAAATCAATTCAGGCCACTACCGAAATACACGTAAACTAAATTCCATCTAACGATCGAACTGTCGGCATCAAACAGCTCGATCTTACGAGAACGTAGAAGAGAAAGGGAAATAAACGGGCAGTTTAATTGTTTCACGTTCGCTACTTACAATTGATCCCTGGCGCGCGTGTCGGGTACATCGGCTGACGGTTCGCGCCAAACGGATTTACGCTCGTAACGCGAGAAAGTAACGAGTTGACGCGACCCTCAGCGATATCCATCTCTAATTGTCGGCACGCTCCGGCGTTCTCGAAACTTCACGACCCTCCACAATTCTTCGCGACACTTTGTTCGCAATTCTTCGCGCTCGCGTGGTACGAAACCACGCGAACTAGGAAAATTGCGATTGCGAGCGAGTGCTCATTAGGTCGCGGGTGTTACATCAAAAATCTGTCAGAAAAAGCGCGTCCTACGCCGCGACGAATGTTTTCCCCGATCGCGAGGACGCGCCTGCTCGACGCGTCGGGAACGATGTCAAGGTCGGACGAAATCGCTCGACACTTCCCTGACTTTACGCGAGACCGGAGCTTTTAGAACTTCGGGCACACGCGGGCTGTTACCGAAATTTGCTGAGCGAATTGCGCCTGCGGCACGGGCACTTAGGATTATTGTGAACGATATGACGTGTGGTCGGCTGCCGTACTCTCCGGTGCACAATGGGTTAGGTCTACGTTTTCACGCGCATTGTCCGCTTCGGTTGTCAATTTCTTCGGTAATACCTCGTGGTTTTTAACAATTGTCAAGTCGCTTGTTGAATCGTTTTGGAAGGAATGAATGATGAAATTGGACAATGCTGTACGTCGGTGTTATTTATTATGTTATGTAGTTCCATTCCGGCTATACGTTGTATGTACAGTAGATACATAGCCTGATGACCGCATTTCCAATGTCTTTATGCTCCGTTCGTCAGTACGGTACTTTGAAATTACTTCAAAGTACACCGGCGGACTATGCATTTTAGATTCGCATATTATAGCCGCTGCAACCTGGGACCCTCTATTTTCGACATCAGCGTGTCGGTACAGAGAATACGACTGACGTAACGCAGGAACGACGATGCCGGCAAGGCAGATCTTCGTGCTTTTACGTCGGAGACGATTTTCTGCGAAACCCCTTGCGTAGTGGAAATTTGGGCAATAAAACACTTGCACGTGTGTACGAACGTGCCACGCTTGGATAATAACGTTGCCGCAAGATGTCCCTACGCACTATGACCTTTCGCTCTCTCCAATTTTCCCCCGAAACTTCCGTCCCGTTATTGCATTAGACATTTTCCAACGTGAACCACTTTATTGCGCCACGCCAGCATTTTTCCACGTCCAACCCACCGAGCCTCGAATTCTACGGTATATACGCGTCGTTCGCCGAGCGGAGGACGCTTTAATCCATTCGACGAATGACGTTTAGTTTTGCGCCTATATACGGGCGAATTTCGATTAGATACCTAAATCGGGGTGGGAAATTCATGAAGACTGCGAGAAGCGGAAATGGAACTTCCGGATTGTTTCCAATACGCGGGTACTCGGGAATCTCGGTGTTTCAGCGGGGTGGGAGCAGAGGGGACGGAGCAGAGGCGAGGTTCATGCGTATTTGCAGTTGGAGTTCACTCCGCGGTCGTGAGTTACTTCGGCATAACGTCGATGTATGTACATATGCGCCGGCATGGTACGTGTAGCCATTGTACGCTTAAGGCTCTTACGCTCGGCGCGGTATTAAAAGGTAGACAGAAGAGCGCGCTTTTGCCCCGGGAGCGCATTACGTTTTGCAGTTCTCATTTCCAAACTTTTCCGCGCTGCATTAATCCTGGAAGCCGTTATAACGACGCGCGAGACCGCGAGGCGGATACGATTAATCAAGTGGCCTGAGTCCGCGCAAATTTTCGCCGTCACTTCGGCACGCTCCGAACGACTGTCCGCCATCATTTCGCACCGGGCAACATCAGCTGCTCGATACCTATCAACGATTAAATAAGCACGAATCGCTTTACCTTCCACCCACCGCAATTCTCTCAATTCTCCATCCCCTCCCTCCGAATTCAATGTCCCGTCTCTTTCGAAGTACAACGCGGTTATAGTGTCGCATTCTTCGAATTCCGATAGTCAGGACGTCACGCGAGAGCCATTCCGTGGGAGGCATACCCGATTCTCGGAGAGACAATCCGACGCAAGGTAAACCTGTACGCCGCGATACGTTCTTGATAGCGTGTCGCACACGCACGTACATCGCGAAACCCGTACCGTCCTCTCGCGCCGCATCACTTTGAGAGTTTCTCGAATTGCAATTAGCAATCGGCCGCGTTTCCGTCTGCTGATAGGGCGACAGCGCGAGGGTGCTGAATTGGGAGCGGTTCGCGGTTCGCTCGGCTTTATGACGACGTTAGCCGTGGGCTGGGGAGCGAAGGTGTAACGTCGTCAAGTAAATCCGGGAATTTCGGATAACGATCGAATCCAATCTGGGGAGGAGGCTCCTCTCGTGCGCTCACGTTCGCGTGTGGTTTACGTCATGCACACCCACGGGGTGTCTCATGTACATAGATAGACACAGCGGCAATGGTGGCTGCGGGTGCGGAGATCGTTGGGGAGAGGAAGGAAGAAGGGGGGGAGGGGGTCCTGAGGATGGCGTCGGGTGCCGGTACAGCGTGTTTACATGCACGTATATGAGCACCCTCGAGCCTGCGATTGTTCGGTATACGCTTCAAACCGTCTATTCGCTAATTGAAATTCATTAATTTCGCGCGCTCTTTCATTCTGACGGGCTCGCAGGCTCGTTTCGGAATAGCGGCCATTCCAGGGCTGGTTAGAATTCTTTAACAGAGCGCCGCGGAGTAATAGAGTCAAATAATTGCTTCGTTCACTTTTATTTTAGGGATCAAGAGGTCGCTCGGTTTAAGAAACGAAACGGATAATGTAACGCTTGGGTAAAGTGTTTATCGGTTCTTATCGTCGTCGAAGAAATGATTCCTTTATTGTCTTGGTACGGAGACTAATTAGCTTTGTGGGATGAACTTGTTAGTGAGTTTGCTGTCATGTGAGAAAGTTAATTATCACTGTTTAACTCGTAAACGTTAGTCCACACGCAAGGTAAATACGTTGAGAACATAAGCGGATGTTGGGATAAAGGGATGGGGAACGGTAAAGGGAGTGGACCTTGAGGGCGATGTTTGAGGATGTTGGTACATCGCGCACTTACGCGCAGACACACACTCGTATATGCACCTGTCTATATCGCAATTGTTCTCGAGAAGTGAAATCACGCGAAACTTTACTCAACGGTTAATTTGCGGATTCTGGAGGCTTTAATACATGCACCTCCTAAGACGACAATTCGTCATCATCAAATTACAGCGCTCTACTACATTACAAGATCAATTCCTTCGCTACCAACGAACTTGTGAATTTTGTCGGAAACAATCCGGTAGATTAAGATAATCGTATACGATCTACATGTACATAGGCGGATAGAACGTCGTGTGCTCGCATTCATGAGGGACGACGGTTCTCTCGAAGAATCGACGTATAGCATGAGGAGCACTTTAATTAATGGACCGAATAACCTTTCCATACCGGGCGAATATCACGCACACGCCCTGTCCACAGCATCGGATGTTTGGCTCCAGCGATCTTTGACACTTCTGAAATAACCTACGACGTATCGATGCGCCAACACGGCGCGGAGATGAAGGTCGGGGGTCGGCGCGATCCGTTTTCTCAAGGACACTGACGCGAGCGCAGATTGCAAAGCCTGATACAAGAAATATCCATTCCTGCGAATCCATTCTGCACTCTCCTAAATTACCGAGTTCGTCCGTGGCTCGCCGTTTCGCGTACAAATGCGCCGATCACATCGAGTTTCGACGTGCTGGCATTTACCGGTCAGTTCTTGAAGACGGACTACGAGATCATCCGTGTCCATCGTGAGCATTTCGATGCACAGATTGCAGGCATGCATATGCGCGGCACATGAATTCGCACCTGTAGACGTTCTACAGATTTATGATCGTCCTTGCTTGTTACAGTTTACGAGCTTCTGAAAGACCTTGGCGGTTATCTTCCCCCGAAGAGCATCGCACCGCCCGACATCACACCGCTGGTCTCGAGGCTTCTGCGGTCGAACGGCGCTCCCCTCTTCGACTTCTACGTGGATGTGGATCTTTACGACCGCTCGAGGTCGTCCGTATTTCTGGATCTGCCTACAAAGTACCAGGGAGATGCCTTTTTCGCGGACGACCAGGTAAGGACTCGCCGGGCGGCGCACGCGAGCAACAAATTTCGAACGCGATATAAAAGATGTGCCGTGACCCGCAAAGGGCGAGCGTAAATAAACTCGCCGTTTCGAAAAGTACGGGACAAGTTTGTCGGGAACAATGGCACTGCGGCTTTTATAACGCTCCGTGCCGCGATATAGTTTGCAGCTGTCAGAAATTGTCTCGTCCTCCGTGGTATTGGTCGGAAAAAACGGGACCTTCATTTACAATCTCACTTTCGTTTAAATTGATTCATTTCGAGAGCGTGTCCTTATTCAAAGGTAAATTGAATAGTAACTATGTTTTAATGATGATTGTTTCGGTTATATTTATATGGCTAATTACGTTTAACTTTTATTTCGTACTAGTCAACGTGAAGCTGATGAAAGGAACACAGTCAACCCTGTTGACGCTTCTGACTCGCACCCCTTAATCATCGTCATAAATTGCGAATACCACGCACCTGTTAATTCTATTACCCATATACTAACAGTACACATATACCGAGGCTTTGAAAGGAGCCGTTGAAAGAATTATCCCGTGACCCCCTCGTTACTCTTCATGCAAACGAATTACACGCCGGACGACAATCCACTCGACATGCACGCAACACGAAAAAACTCGGCAACTTTTCCTCCACCCTGTGCTGCGTTCTCACACGTAGCAGCAAGTACTCCGGCGGTAGATGAAAGCGAAAAATAGTTGCTAGAAGGGCGGCGTCGCGTTGCGGAACGTGTTGCGACAAGAATCCGAATCCGGATTCTCGGATCTGAGTTCGTGGCTAGTCGTGCCGGGAGTGCGCGAGAAAGTAAGTAGATGAATACCGCATGCGGTTAGACGGGGAAGCTAATAGATAGGGAGCACCGCGTATAGGACGCTGAGATAATTCCGCAAGCAAATGTGTGGCGAGCTTCGCCGGCCTCGTAAATCTTGTTCGCGGTTAAGACAAAGGGCGTCCTTACAGCTTGTTGTTGCTACTTTCCACCGTAACGAACCAGATGCCGTGCATACAGCGTTAAGCGCAAAACCACGGGACACACATCCACGCTGGTATTGCATGTTTTATTTTTTATTTGCTGCACGCAGGACGTTTGCGTTGCGGAGGAATACTTCGTGCAACGCGGCCCGGTTGTAAATTTATTAAACGCGTAGCGGGTGAAAGTTATCGGGGAAGTGGTTGTAGATCTTGGATGTTTATAGTACCGGTGTGGTGCACATGCGCATACTTCGTACGTGAAACGTGCGTTTGTGTGCTATTGATTGTTTGGACTTCCGGACTGTACGGCTTGACGAGATTGTTTGGTGATATTCTACGCAACGTGGTAGTTTGCTTGATCAGTGCGTTGCGTGTGCACTGAAACTATCAATCTGGAAATCACATTGGCAAATTCTGTTTCAGTAACTGATACATCTGATCAAATCGTACTATGTTTCGTTAAAAGCTAATTCGTATTTGTAATTACCGTTGTGACATCTAAGGTTACAAAACTAATGGTTTGTATTTAAATCTTAGCAAATGTTGACACATATTGTTTAAAAGTGAGAGACTCTGCGAGAGAGAGAGAGAGAGAGAGAGAGAGAGAGAGAAAGACAATAACAACAAAAAGATTGGGAGCAATTACGGAATGGAATTGCATTGGAATTACGTCACTTATCTGTGTCCACGGTGTAGGTGGAAACAGGAATTCCTTGAATGCTTCCGAAACCTTCTTCGCTCCGAGATGCGGACAGGGACATTTATTAAATGATAATGGCACGAAGTGCGGTATGCTCTTAGACCGGGGCGCACGAGCTCAAATTACGAGTTTACCTTGCGCAACGCTGAATTATCCATTCGATGTAATTAACGGTCTGCATGTAAACGCAAATCAGTAGCATGCAATTTGTATAATATTCCATTATCGTCACCAGCACCGCAAATTATCGAACGTTCGAAATACTTAATTAAACATTTCCACAACCCTTTTCAATTTACTCGAATTTCCTTTCATGTGTGCATTCATTACAAAAGCTTATACTACGCGTGAAGCGACATCAACTACGCGGATGTATCTAAATAACGCAGAAAGTAGCACGAAGAAGGAAGCGTACAAACGGCGAAAAAGGCACGTCATGCATTATAAAGCGCGCAGAACGTATACACGTTCTGAGGCGAACGTGTAATTGAGAAAAATAATAAAGTCGCGAGGGAGAGTGGGCTGTGCCTAGACAAAGTTTATACCCGCTGAATTTCGTGAGCGTGCGACTCTCGCTGGGGCAAATTAACGCGCGGGCTCTATTCTTTTCGCGCATTTCGCGAACAAAAATTTCATCTCGCCCTCTCGAGAGGGATCACTCCCACAATTATTATAATATAACGTCGGCTCCGTTCCCCGGCTCCTTCGACGAACCGAGTGCCCTTTCTTATGCACGCCCACGCTGAAGCACGCGCATACAAATACAATTGCGCCCGCGCGCTCGCTAACGTCGAGAGAGAGAGAGAGAGAGAGAGAGAGAGAACGCACAAAGTCGGAGTGAACTATTCAGAGGCAAAGCGATAAAAACTTTTCGTCGCTTTTATTGCGCGGCAGGCCACTTTCGACGTGGAGCATAAAACAACGCGGCGGGAGGGGAAGTCCGGAGCACGTGCCCGATGTCCTCGCTCCTTTTAACCGTATTCAACAAGCGACGTGCGCGGCGACTTTGTGTTCTGCAAATTCTCCCCAGCTCCCTTCCTTCGGCGAGTTCTCCGGTCGGTCGCGATCCATAATTTATATCCGCGGCCGGGTACCCGAGGAAGGACGACCAGAGATCCTTTTCCGTTGGCGATAAAGAGGCGAACGCGACTGGGAGTGGTCGCCACTTTGTGCTGTTTCGATGAATACATCGCAACCGTTTGCCCTTTTGCGGTGAATGCGTTTTAGATTGCCTGTTTCATTGATTTTACCAGTGTACGCGCGGCCTCTGTGCCGAGTCGCTGGTACATTTACTTTCATGTTACAAGGGATTGCGTGAAACCGGCGCAGTGTCGTCGTGTATGGTTTCTAAATAGGATTTTCAGCGGCAGCTGCGCATGCTTGCAGGGCACAGTAGATCACTGCGAAGTGTAAGGGTTTATGCTTGCGGTGAATTATTGGGAACATTGTATAAATGACAACTGGTTTAGTGGAGATTTGTATGGCATTGGTCGTGGCATCCTGAAGCGTCATTCGAGCAAGGGAAAGCGAACATGGTATGCATGGGCAACGGCGAATTTGAGATACATACTGTGTGATTCATGTCGCGAAAGCTTAAAAGGTTGCCGAGTCCTATGAATAATTGCTCGGCGGAGAGAAAATGTTCTATGAATGATGAACCGTGAATTCGACCATGTTTTAAATTTATGATATACTCGAAAGATTGGCAATTTTCGAAGATACAGAAAACAAAATTGTTTATAATAAATCTGTTGAAAAATATGCATCTTACAACTGAGACACTCTTTGTAGCTGACCGTTATAAGAGGAAGGAAATTTAGAAAATTTGAAAACATTTACGGTTTTACAATAACGTTTCGGAAACATTACTGCCACGTCACTATTCCAATCACTTCACTTATTTGGTTTTACGGGGAACCGGTAAAATCAGTACACATTTTCGTAGCTTTTATTGGAAATGCTTTTTCGGCGGACGTAAAAAGGCGAATTCAATTGATTCGTTGTAACATGCATATAACAATCAATATTCGATGCAGCCCGCGACGTATATTTTCCCGTCGAAATTGAGCACGGGTGGCACAAAACTTTTAACCGTTTTTTTTTTCACATTTTCCCTCTAGTGAAACGGGATCGTGCTAGAATTCCTTGCGACAAGGTTTTTCGACGGAATTCGACTCTGTTCAGTCGACGCCACGAAAAATCGGAAAATAGACCTCCTCTCGGATTGAGATCGTATCGGGCTAATTGGATTACTCCATGAATATCACACGCTAATTACGATTGCTCCACGGTATAAAACGAGCGCAGCGGATTTATTGGAACAGAAAAAACGCGACCGTGAGTTTGCCACTTTCGCAGGTTCGCGTTCCGGTGATTCCACCATCAAAACGTGAAATACGGTTATTATCGTTGCTAACTATTGTCTATGTTCTTATGTTCTTATAGAAGTTCGGTGTGAGAGAAGATAAAACTTGAAGTGCACGAAGAAAAATGACTGCATATAAAACTTAAACATACAACTACTGTCATTAATTTATTGTTACTAGAACATTTTGCAAATTTGATAACTATTCGTATCCCTGTTCCATCTTCATTAGATTGATCTGTCATCTCTCTATCCTGAATAATACATTATTTATTTTTACCGTTGCAACGTTTTAATTAAAATCTCTCAAATTGGGTTTTCATTCTTTATCACCGGATACCCGAAACGGTAATTCCGAAAGCGACCGATCCAAGCATCGGCGGGTGGTTCGTAGCAGATCGAACGGATAAAAGACCAACATACTCAGGCGTGCTGGTTGAACGCAGCGGACACGATAAAGCGAGTTGATCGCTGTAATTATCGCTTTAATACAATAATCTACGATTATTAATTGTTAACCAAATCACAGTTGCGTCGATGTGGTCAATGATTGACCGTCGGACCCTGGGTAATATTGAGCGGTGCGACTTAATTGAATTGTGGCACGGTTACGCACCGATAATTACTGCTGATGGGATCAAACTATAGGGCGGACATTGTATGTAAGCTGATATTCGTTTTCACGAAGTTATCGGAATAATTGGTTCAGAGATTTAGCGACGGAACAATGTAATTCATCGAACATTTTCATCTGTCCTCTAATTGTCCTGAATTTTTCAATTATTGGTAATTAATGTACGTCCAAGAAGTGGTAGCCTTAACATTCCCGAAAGTAAAAATGGTAAAAGTAATGATGCCGTCTGTTTGTTCTTTTCTCTAAGAATCTTGAATGCTTAAGAATATTGTGAATGCGCAGCGGCCATTGGCCCCAGAGTGCTGAATTATCTCTTAAAATGCATTCTATGAAACGTATAGCATCGCCACGTCGTTTAGTGGTTCATATCAACGGATATCAAATGGAAGTACGCCGTGCGTCAAGATTTAGGAGAAGGACGCGTGCCAAATGTTGATATTCAATGGACCACTGAGAAAGCATCTGCCCCATTAAATCCTGCGAAACAGCTGCAACTCCGGAGATTTCATATTGCCCTACGAACTGCCGAATATCGCACGGAATGAAAATTCGGGACTTCAATCTCATAAACAGACGACGAGCAATTTATTAGGCATACGTGGACGTATCATTGGCTAGGAAGCTGTATCAATATACCTTGCCACGTGAAGACTCGAAAAGTTTGACACGATTCTCCACTCTTGCCCTCTTCTTTCATTCCTGTTTCGCCTCTTTTCCGGCCCATACGTTTGCCAACGAATGCTCAAATACATTCGCAATACCTTTCCAAATTACCCCATATTCTTCCATCGACGAGTAACCGTAGTATGTAATGGACCAAAGTTAAGGCTCGTTAGTCTGTCCCAAACAATTATCGAATCGCCCATATTCCATTACCCAAATCCATTCCGATATCCGCCAACAGTGGAATCCTAAAATTACGCTACGTCGGCAAACAATTATTTCTACAATTTGCCACCCCCCTTTTCTCTCTCCTTTCACCACCGATATACATGCATTCCCTTAGACGTCGACGCATATGCATATGCAGCACGCATCTACATACATCAGTACCAACCAAGAGATAAGATCATGAACGTAAATGTGCGGGAGGCCGCCGTCGAAATAGCACTCAGTTCGCGTTTAATAGGAGCAACTACCAGCAAATGAATCGACTAACCCATTAGGCTCACTACGTTGCTCAACGTAAACGTGCTCTCTCCCTGTCTGCCGACTTGAGTCGCGCGCATTATCCCATTCGCCAGCAGAACTGTACATTACACACATCTGACGCGGTGGCACAGAGAGAACGGTAGGGGAGGCTGTTCAGAATCTGCAATTGCTCGAAGCGGTGCAAAATACAATGAGGCGCACATGCGCGCAGGTCTAAAAGGACGTACAAAACGCATCTCCCTGCCGCCCTGCCCACCCACCCTCCTTGACATGCGAAGCTCTTTGTCTGGCAAGTCTCCTTGCAATTGTGATGTGAGCATAGGGCCGAGAGGACACTTTAATAGTTAAGTTCGACAAAGAGGGGAGCGCGCCGGCCACTTTAAACGCGGTAGTTAGCGGGGCTGAGCCGAAAGAGTGGACGCTGGACGAAGGGAGAAAGTCCGGGGAACGGTGCGAGAATGGGGATGAAAGGAACGAGAACGGGGGGGGGGGGGGGGGGGAGGAGTGACGAAAAAGCGAGGAAGAACCCGCTGAAAACTTTGTTCGCGGCTGCCATTCAAAATCTCTCTCCCGCTCGAATTCTCGCCTGTTTTGCGAACGAAACTTTGACTCGCCGAGCCGGAAACAGTTAGGCTGGAGTACAGAACGAAAGTTTCAGATGACGGCGCCATAATATACAGCGATAACTCGTGTAAAGCGCTAAAAATGGCCGCTCGACGGGCCGGGTGTGTAATGAGAAAAATATGCCTTCGAGGTAGGCGGGCGCGACAGTCCACTGTTTTTGTGCGACAAGTTGCATGGAAAACTGGTGCTGCTTCGAAAAACGTTTCCGGGGATCGCATCGCGGGGGATCTAATAGAGCTCCCTGTAAGTTCGTTCCACGTTTCCATATAAGTTCCAAGTTTCGCTATAACATATTGCCTGACGTAATCTGCGTGGGAATCTAATAGTGTTTCCACGTGAGCAAAGTACACTTTCGAGATAATAATATGATGTTTAACGCATTACGGGCATATGCAATTTAGACGTGTTATCGCAGACCCCTGGTACGGACGTTTGTGAAATACGATCTACGTCCGATTATTTTTCATTAAGTTGCACTTGAATTGAATTAGATTAAAATCGAGAGAGCGTTGCTTGGCGCGCTAAACCTTTATTCCGCAGTCATAAATTATGTCACTTGTACTAACACGACTGACGTACACGTCTTCTCTAAATTTCCCCGTTCACGTTCTATTTACGAAAGCGTGAAGTCGTTAATCTCCAACGAATGTCTCGTTGTGCCCGTTCGTATATTACTCAAAACATTACGACGTCCGCATTTTTCCGCGATAATATGCAAAGCAGGCGAAAAGAGTACGAGCGCCGGGTCACCAAAGATTCGGACATCCGGGTCAACGCGCGCTCTTGCGTCCGTTCTATGCTAATAATCATGCGAAATGTGCCAACTTATTTCACGGTTCGTTTGCCCGTGGCCTGGCAGACTCCGGAATCCATTCGCCATTCGTGGATGCGTTTCGCCGGTCAAAGTTCAAATAGATGCGAACGCACGGCGAATTTCGGCGGAGAACGTGGCCGCAATGTCAAAGGAGGGAAATCAAGAAAGCCGTATGCACTTTGACCGGTACTCTCACTGACCTCGCTCCAAAGCACCGATCGATACAGTGTCCGTTCATTAAAAAGCTCATAGAGAATTTGAAAGCGATACTTCGGCCGCTGCCGCTATCGGTACTTCAATTAGCAGGAATCCTGAAAAATATTCATGATCAGCCTCACCTCTCGCGTTACGCCGTTATTGACGTTTTTGTTTCTCGCTTTTTACCTGTCAAAGGCACGCTAACGCAGTGTCGATTTCGAAATAGTGTCAAAATTGGAGAGGAAAAACCGGACAGTACAATATTTTGAATTGTTGAGCGAGACGGGCTGTTGTATCAAAAAGAAAGATAATGCCGATGAGACAGTACAAAAAATACGTTGCGCGCTTTTCCTGAAATTTCCCTATCGTGCATCGTAAACATAAAACATGAACCGCGTTCGCGAAAAAATAATGTCTGACATTCTAGCATAAATAACGACAAGGAAGCTGCACGATTCAATAATTCCAACGAGATGTAGAAATTCTCATCAGCCATTAGAATGTTTCGAATTACCTTCATTGCTTCATACATGCAACGCAGCGTCTCGAATATCAACGAGTAGGCAGCTCTACATGTCTACGCTATCGGGCACGGTATGCACGGCGTACCTATCTTCCTTCTTTCAATTTCAGCTTAATCTTTCATCCATCCGCCATTCCGTTACACGGCACGCCGTGCAATAATAATCATAGCGAAATCAGCATCGACCATGCCGCCCATGCGTATCCGTTTCAATCGGACACGGGACCATATGTTCAATAATGTCCGACTCACGAATTCAATATCGCCAACACGGCCGGCAAGAGGCTCGCGTCTCGTTGAAGTGAATTTCAATTGGATTTTCGTGTGATGCATAACATACTTGTCATGAATGCAGAGGCGATCGTACCAATGTATTGTGAATGATTGCCGTGCGGATTTTAAAGAGATAGGATCTGTGCGGGGGAGGATGGGCGGGACGGGGGTATGCAAACGCGTCGATGAAAGCGCGCATCGCTTTGAAACTGTAAAAACAAGGCGCGCCGGACTGCGTTTCCCTAGCTATGGAAAACGGGAAATTTCGCGTTTCAAACGTATGCAGTTATATGTTTCGACGCGAATATTAACGCCCGCACGTAGTCCGCGAACTTTCCGCGCACAATGTCACTCTAGAATTCGCTGCAGTTTCGTTTGAACATGCCTCTCGACGTAGGCAGACATTGTCAATATAAGTTTATAGCAGTTTAAGTTTATTGTACATTTGCATTACTTTAGAAACTTTGATCGTACCATGTTTTCTGCGTACATTGTATGAATCGTGGTATTATTTGTTGTAGCATCCGCGAAATCCAACGATACTCAATGTATGTGGATGGTTTCAGTACGAGTGGTTTCAGTTCAAACGGTGTCTCAGTTCCGACCGATTCGTTGTTGCCCCGAACGTGAAGTCATCTTTGCGCGAGCGACTTGAAGAAGCATGGAAGTGGCTGGAACGAAAGTAGTCTAACCGAGAGCGTAAATTATCCCCGCGCCACTCGTCTGGATTCTACTGTTATGCTCCCCTGAGGTTGGCACTTATGCGCATAAAGACCAGCGGCTTCATACGTGCATGTAAGCTGTTGCAAATCGGGCGGCAGGGCTGGGCGACAGAGGCTTGCGGAAGGCTGGTCGAAGGGGTGGAAAGCCGGAAAGGGTGACGTGGAGGAAAAGGAAGTCGCACAGACACGGCCAGCTGGTCGGTTTGGGTAGGAACGTATGCACCCAGACGTGTCCGTACAAGGATTCTCTCGGAATTTAATGTTGCTACTGGCAAGGTGGATTTAATGTTGGAGGAACGGCGCAACGGTGCAGTTATTGCCAAGAATTCGTCACCGCTTTTTTCATTAGATAGCTTTAGTGTTTGCAATATATTGCGTGTACCGAAAATAAAGGCTGCCAAGTTAAAAAATCTGAGGTGAAGCAAAAAGGATAGGTAAATGTATTGTGCCTAACAGGGCTCCAAGTCAATTTCTATAATCAGCAGATAGTATTTCGTGCTTATTTTACACATCACTTACGATTGATGATAACTAAATATATGAAAGTATTTGAATTTCAATATAATTCGGTCAATACTATTTCCGTAATATTATCACGTTCGCCGGACGTAAATTCTTAAAAGAAGGGGACGCGCGCTGCGCGACCGAGCGAAGCGTTATTAATTGCCTATCACAGAATTCGTTTCGTAATTTACCGCACGGTATTCCGTAACACCCCGTACGTACATATATCTGCCTAGCCAGGAGGGTGGGACAGAGTGGAGCCAAGGATTTCGGCCTGGCGCTATGTAGCTCGGCCGAGGTTGGAGGTGGCGGGCAGACGAAAGTGGTTGGGGTTGGTTGGCCGTCGGCCAAAATACGCCGGCGACACAGTCCGAAAATCTTTCTAATTTTCCATCTTTCGCTTCGCAGCTTGACCTTGCTCGCCGATATCGTCCCATCCATTCTCCGCCTCTCGCGTCCATTCTTTTCTTTTTTTCACGCTCCTCGTCGTCCACGTCCCCGATGTGTGGCAATGCTTGTATTCTTTCGAGCGACATTTTTCTCCACCTCAGCGTCGGACAGGAAGCGCTTTGGCTTCGTTCTGGTCCGATGCCACCCCGAAAGTGGCCCCGAACGTTTTATGGCTCACGGTAGGAAATGCTCGGACAATCTCGATCACCGTAATGGCGAATTTGTCGAGAATGTGCTGTAAACGCGCTCGCACGAGTATTGTTCAATAATCTCTAGGCGTATTTCTTTCCGACCTTTTTTCTGCACAACTTACATATGTCAAAGGACACATAGCCGACGTAAATATGTGAAACAGTACGTTGTAGTCGTCCGTATCGCAAACTCCGCGATACATACATTTTAATAAGACCACCAACTGATTACCATAATATGCGTCCAGAGTTTCTAATGTATAAAATGCACGTTCCATGAGCGTAATATCATAAATGAAACGCGGACCGTATTTATAGAGCGTTGGAATGGAAACTCGCAGAGGCATAAAACAACGACGAGTTTTCGCATTACGTATACTTAGCTCGAGCTAAACGGTCCACACGGGCGTCTCGTTGAACATTGTAAACAGACATCCGAGCACCTCGTTGCGTTTCGCGCCCTCCTATCGCGCCAGGTCCGGCAAAGTGTCAGGCCATAAAAATCTTTATATCACGATTGAACCGCGGCGGGAGCACATATCTTGATCCCGCTAATTTGCCGGCGTTAATTAAACATTAATTCGACTAACACGCGGCGCACTATCGCCGAACGGCAAATAGGAGCAGAGTCTCGTTATATCCTGCGTGACTATTAAAGGTTCTTAGCGACACGGTAACGAGACGTGTCTCTGCAATGCGAAATCCGCTCCATTTTAAGTACCTACGTAAGCGCGCTTATTTATGGTGAACATGAAAGCCCTGCTACGTTCACACACCGACACATAAGCAGCCACAAGGATCGCGCAGTCACCCCTACACGCCCACACAGACGTGTGTACATACAAACATATACACAGCCACAGGCAGAACCGAACGTCAGACGTGTGCGCGTAAGTGTGTTCGTTACGACATAGGTTGATACAGCTCCCGGTTCGTTTGCCAAGTCGTTACACGCGTAGAGAGTAGAGACCCGTCTTTCGCCCCGAGCGGGACGTTTTTTACTTTTCCCTACCTCCGTTTCGCGAGGATTTTCCCGATTTCCTCAAGGACCACGTTTGCGTTTAGCGTGCGACGCGGGAAGCGACGTTTCGCCTTTCGCGTTGTCCCGTTCAATCGGCGGGTTTAAAAGTCGCATTCACGTTACGACCTGCGTTACAGGACGACGAGCCGAGACGGCGCAAGCCGTTGTCTGTGATCGAGAGGAGGAGGAAGAGGTCCAGCCACGAGGAAAGCGGAGCGTACACTATGATCAAAGTGAGTTCCTTAACGTAGACATTGGCGCGCTCGTGTTAAAGGTGAAGCGCATAGGCAAAGCGTGGGAGGGGAACAGTTGAAGTTTCCTCGCCGAAGGTAAGATGTAAGAGGAGATCCAGGGAGGATGTAGGTTCGACGACTGAGCGCTTTTACCCGCAGACCGGAGAAGCTTTGATCCACGACGTAACACTACCCTTCGCGTTCCGAGAGACATTGCTTAAAGGGCACGTACTGTAGACGCCCACGGGCCATTTGCGTTGCAGTAATCATAACGCGGACACCTCATGTCTGCTCACGCCATAAATCCGGGTTACTAATAAAAGGTTTCCCCGTCTCTGTTCTTCCCTATTTTTTGTTTTTTTTTTGTTTTTTTCTCCCTCTCTGTTTGCTCCACGTCACCGCCGCCGCCGCCCACTTTTCACTGGTCGCGATCGATGTTACTCCTCGCGCCATAAATATCGACTTGGTCATTGGGCGGAGTTATCTAAGAGTGGGTATTTTTTTTTTCCATTGACGAGCTTGTTTATCGTTTACCCCGTGGGGAGGTCGGTGCATCGAGGTCGATACACATTTCGTGTTCGCAGAGAGTACGTTATCTGCGAATAAATTCCATTGTTCACGTGTCTTTCTCGTTCAGATCGTCGGACGTGCCTAGCTGGCAAGATTGTGTCGAGGATTCGACTGATAGTTTGTGTTCGACGGACAAGAGAGCACGCGCCAATGATGTGAATCGTTCGCGGCATGTTCGTCCGTGGTGCGCAACATTTTGCGACGACGACCAGGTTACTTTGACTTGTAATCCGCTTCTGACACACTAGTCTAACGGATTTTGTCCTGCTGACGGTTGGAATGAATGATTCAGGACTTTCCGGAAATGCAGTGGCAGAGCAGGAAAGTGAGAAAGGGAAAGATGGATAGAGCGAATCTTATCCGGCATGGAAATACCGAAGTTTCGCACAGAACGCGGTATTGCTTATATAAATTTTCCAATTTCTCGGGAAATTTGCATGTGACCTGAAGCCTCCTCGATCGCAGAAAACGTCGCCAACTCTTGACCCAGTTGTTAGTCTGTCGTTCGATCAACCAAAACTCGTGTCGCTATATTGAATGCATTTTCGCGGCGAGTCGTTCGACGGAAAATCCCTTCGAGAGTCGCGACTCGCGATTCCGATGAAGTACCCCAACGTTCGAGGAACTTGAGCCGCGAAATATTCGAGGATAAGTGATTTAATTTAAGCGCGATATCAGGATGGATATTGACGTGCGAGAATGCTCGTTTGCGAGGTGGATTTAGTGAAGGCAAATTTCGGGTAAATCGAATGAAGCTAATACATGACGATGTTATGTGGCTTTTGTGGAAAAACGTACGATTCGAGATTGCGGTGTGTTAGGTAACGAAGTAGACCACAATATAATAAAATAAACTACAATACGTCTAAAGTCGAAACACACCATCATATCCCATCGTCAAGGTAACGATGCAGAAAAATTGAAACGTATCACGATGAAGTGACAATATGTCTCTAGGTGTCACTTGACATACATTTTCAAGCGAGATTAGCTTCGATATCGCAACTGTAATACAGTTCTTTTGTACGTACAGAAACGATCGATCTAAAAACGTAATACCGGCGTTTGCCGTTTCCACTCAAGTCGCAAGTCAAATCCGGGGAAAAAAATAGTACATCGATGCGGATGATAAGCACCCAGCTGAGACGACCGTTCGCCCGCGAAACGCGACCATCCACGTCACACGTTGTACACACGGCCATGAAAATATGACGATTTTTATTGCATTCCTCCCTTTCTCCCGTTCCGCCTTCGACACTGAGCGGCACGACAGCGTCGTCGACAACTTACCGAAACTGACTTTATCTGCATTAAGTGGTCGTAAAAGGCATCGCTGGAATGTCGGGACGACCGCCATTCCAGCGAACTTCCGTCGACGCTCTCGAAATGAGATTTGCGAGCGGATTTTATACGGGAATGACGACGCGTGTCCTTCGCCGTGTGTGCGTCAAACTTTCGCGAAGGAGTTAGCGGAAAAGAACCACGAGATGGCAAGTGGAATCGGAAGTGAACGGCGAAGCAAGGATCAAATGGTTTGCCGAGTTTCCCAACAAGCGTCGCTTCTTCTACCTCCTATCATCTGTATTCACGAAATTTCAGATTATTCCTCTTTCAATCCGTGCCGATAAAACTGAGCATACGATTGCCCTTAGGTAATTAGGTATAATTTATGAATCATATATCGTCTAAATGAATACATATACATGCATTGTAATAAGTGCGTTGCCGTATTGGTCTGTTTATAAAGATATAAATGCAGTACTACGATATACGGTATCGCACGAACACGGTAAAGTCACTTCGGACTAGTTGGGACGAATGAACGGAAAAACATATCGAGCCGTAAAGGGTTAAATTCCGCCTCATCTCGCTCCCGTACGCGAAGCTTCTTTTCTTCTTCACGTTCTTTCTCGTCGGCTTCCGCGAAACGGAGCAGCAAATCGAAATCCTCCGTTGCGGCAAGTCTCAGCTTCTCACGAAGCTTTCGACGGTACCTTTCGGGCATCATCGCCGGGGGAGACGGCTCTTTGCTGCTGGGATCCTTTTTGCCACAGCTGGATCGAACTTACGCTGGCTCTGTTTGTCGGAAAAACCTCAGCGCGTCGTCGCGCTTGAATAGTGTCAATTCCATTATGGGCGACCGTAACTACTCAGCGTGTTATTCCTTCTTCTCATCCCCGGTCTCGTTGGAATAAGTGCGCGTGTGGTATACAAATGTGCCTCGGGCAAAGTGACACCATATTCGACCAGTACGCATGCTTCGATTTTCAATCAATTTCAGATGAATATTAATATCATATGAACGGTAGTGCATTCGCGTGTATTCTATATATTTATCGTCGATCATCGATTCTGAAATAATTCGTTTTTAATACTAAATAGTCGAATTTATTACAGGCACTCAGGACAAAATTCATCAGTCTCTAATCTGTCCCTGGGTTGCAATCTTTGTGAGTTCAATTCAATCAGGATTTACGTCGTGATATTCTACACGGGTATAGGCGTTGAACGAGAATTTCGCGTGATTGTGGCGTTGATGATATTTTAGCCAAACGCCGTACAATTGATTTCCGTCGCTGCGGCGACGGGTGAGAGAAATGGGGAGAGAGAAGTGGTTGGCGAAATTCACGTAGGACGCGGTTTTATGCGCGACATGAAACGCGATGCGGAGCATGATCGAACGCGCGGATGGCGACAAAAGGGGGTACCAGAGAGGCCGCGCGAATATGTTGAAGGAATTATCGTTCACCCTCTGAACAATGTATCAGCGTGATAGAACAAACGCCGCTCGTATACAGGTATCAAGGAACGAGCGCGCCGTTCTGAAAGTGAACGATGGCTTGAGCATGATATCGAAAAGCAACTCAGATGGCGTTTCACAGGCAAAGGCGATACTCGAATTTCTTGAACGTGAGTTCAAGCACAAACGTTATTTTTAAGACTTCTTCGTCAACGAGACGAGTAACTATGTCGCGCGATGGTAGGAGTAGATCTAATGGCAACGGATGAAAGACAGTGTATCACCGATGAAACATGGACTCTCATTACTAAAGGCAACAGAACGCAGACAGAACATCGCAGCGTCTGCGGATCCATAAATCTTACATGCGCATACGTTCGTAGATCCGTGTGTCAACAGAATTCTGTGTTGTAGATCTCTCGAGGCGTAGACGAGCCGACACGAAGACACGCTGCTATCTGTCAACATTTAAACACCGAGATATTCAAATTGCCGTCAGCGTCTGAATATCGGGCTGGCTTCATTTCGAACGGCACTTTTTCCAGACATTATTTAAAGTAAAACTCGTTTCCGCGACGAAAGAATGAATGAAACACTTCGCAATTAGCTCTCCCTGGTCTTTTTCCTATTATCTTTCATTTCTTTTTTTTTACGGCCACAGTCCGTTTGTCTTTGACGACAGGCCACGGTGGCCAGTAAAAGGGGTAGCGTTGCGCGTGGAGCGAAAAGTTGGCGACAGTTTGTCTTTCGGTGGGACGATGGATGCCGTTATTAGGCCACTCCGTATACATACGGACCTTTGGAGATGGAAACGAGCTTCTCGCGGTCGGCGCGGCATCGCCAAACTTTCGCTCGCGTGGGAATAATTAGTTTTGCAGGGGGGCCGCGGAAAATATCACGGCGCAATAATGAGACCGTGCCGGACCTTAAAGTGGATAGGGAAGCGGGCAACAGAAAAGGAGACAAAGGGAAAGAAGTTCGGAGAGAACTGTTTCGAGAACGTTTTTTTAAACAGTATCTAAAGAAATGTACACCCACAAGCTAGTGCAACACATTGATGTGATAAGTATTTAATACGTTGTTCCATTTTTGCATTAAAAAATTCATAAAAATTCCTGAGGTAAGCCGATACCACCGCGAGAAATGTTTACTTCTCCCGCGTAAAGATGAAGCGACTCATCGAACGTCCTCAATCCGTTATTTTGCTTTAATTATCGTCTCGAAAGAAGAGCGGGGCCGCACCTCTATTTTCGTCTTATTAAGAATAAAAATAGTTTGAATTACCGAACACATAAATCGCACATCCCGCCGTTATCGCCTGCCGCCTCTAATATCGTCACAACCTACCGAACACAATCACTGGCTCACGATGTTAATAAAAATTTACGACGTTAATATCGGCGTCTTCTCGATAAATAGTGTCATTTCACGTTGCCAAAGAGACGAAGGTGGTGATGGTTTAGACGCGAGAGGCCCGATTAAAATTCAACGTCTCTTTAGAAATTCTCGTTGCTTTTTACGTATCAATTTATTTGCGTGAAGTGCGCCATCGTTCATCGCTCCCATTATTACTCTCGTGGGTTGTTAAAAAAATTTAACGAGCATCGGAATAACGTCACAACGGTACGACTTCGCTTCCGAGCCGTGGCAGAAACAATTAACCTTTCCAAGCTGCTTAACACGTGAAAAGAGAGATTAATTTGATATCGCGGCAAGAAAATTTGTTTTAATTACCCGATACACTCGCTATGTTCGCAACGAGCTCTTTCCGCCGTAATTAGGTGGGATATTATTTATCCTAATTAATTTATGAGCCTCGTTATGAGAATCTCTTTTAAGCGGACATTACTGTAATCGAAGAGGGATTTTAAAAAGGGTGATATACATTGTTGCGTAACCACGATTTACACAAATGTATCGCGTCTCGCGTCACGTACGATATGTGAGGAGAAAAGTTCTTCCCGAGGAAGCATATTTTTCGTTTAAGTTTTAATTCTCGCTTTAAGATGATTATAAAAATGTATGTGCAGAAGAAAATAGAAAGTGAGTTAGCGTAAGTTTGAAACTACGTAGAAGTTGGGAGAAACTTCTTCCTTCCGTGTTTGCTACTTGTTTACTCATTTACCTCAGCCTGTAACTTGACTCGTTTCTCGATGCGAATTTTTCGGAAGAAGTTTCACATTATACAGGTAATTTGAGTAATGAGTATAAATGGTTAACTAATACACAGACAATATCAATATACGGAAGATACGAGACATTTCGTACTAGTCAGAAGAATTAATCTTACGTACATGGAAGTTATTTGTAAAACGAATTAAGACCAGAGCAAAATCTATTCATCTTGTCAAGGTTGAGAAATTATACGATTTCCAATTCTACGGTGTCGCTGTGTAACTTTTCAATTTCGACACAGGGTCGTTAGAATGCATTAAAGGTTTTGATTCAGCGAAAAGTACTGTGTGGGTTGGGATCGCGCAGTGTCGGTCTTTTCATCGCTGAAAAGGGTTTACTTTCATTGTCAGTCGGCACGAGTTTTGTTGCCTTTCTGCAAGCGACCCTTTTAATCACAATCGACGTCATCGGCTGACGTAGACAGAGAAAACAAGAGGACGGATTAAAGAACGACGAGTGGGGAAGTGAGCTATCGCCGCTCTCAAAACTACGGACGCGAACTTTGTGCAAACGTTTGCCGCCATCGTTCGATCGTCATTTCTCTACTTACCTAGCCGCCCGAGCCAAGTATTTTGCCGCGAACCAGCCACTTCTTTTTACCTCTCTGTCTGCCTCACACTCTCTTATCGTTTCTGACTTTCTCGTTCTTCTTCGGGACCCGCTTTCTCGTCAAAGTACGTTCGCACCAACCCTGGAAATTGCGAGAAATATA
This sequence comes from Priocnemis perturbator, assembly GCA_963942575.1. NCBI lineage: Eukaryota > Metazoa > Arthropoda > Insecta > Hymenoptera > Pompilidae > Priocnemis > Priocnemis perturbator. The sequence goes on from OZ012644.1 coordinate 2,950,722, forward strand.
TATATATAAAACGGAAACGTTGGTGCAGATGGCTGAACGAAAAGAAGCACGACGAAGGCCGGGTTGTACTGAGGAAAAAGTTGACGGTACTTCGGCAAAAACTTGAAAATACATAAGCTAACGTAACAACGTTGTTTGCCGACGGATATATTTGTTTGATCGCGTTTTCTTTCAGCTATCGCTGGAGTCTTATTGTTTCAGAATGGAATATCTTTTCCAGATATTCATCAGATATTTATTTGACATTCAGAGCCACAGATGTTAAAAAGGGTGGCTTAAAAAATAATTTTCTATTATTAGAAAAAGGTATTTAACCAATATTTTTGTCCTAGTAGAGTAGTTTCCAAGCACCGGGAACCGACTACAGGCGATTGTTTCTCGTCCGCACATTCAACGAGTCTAGAATCCGACGTATCGTTGAGCTTTCCGAGCGGCATTTCCGCGAAAGTTGTTCGCCCGACGTCCCCACAGTTTGCCTTCCGCCTGCTTCCCGCATCATAACTGTTTCACGCCGTATCATCTGGCTTACAATTAATTCACGGATGGTCACGGAAACGGCGACACGACAGCGCGTCCAGTCGACATTGCTTAACTACGCGCGCGGGACATTTTTGAAAGTTCTGTCAAGCACCTAGAACATACGGCGGTACACGTGCCACGTTTCCTGCACACGAGTATGATAAATCGGATTTGTCGGCTGTCAGTCAATAAAACATAGAGAATCCCGTGAAATAATTTTCCGTCGCCTGGCATGTTCAGTCACGAAATATTGCGGACAGCCTTGATTCAATTCAGTTCAGATATTCTGCCACGCGCTTCGTCAGTGATACGAATCAAAAATTGCTCTCGACTCGTGGCATGATAAACTCGTATTCGACTTACGAGTTCTTGAAACAGCCACATGAAAAATAATTGAAATACCGGGAATTTAATATGAATTAATTATAGCTCAATTATGCATCCAACGAAGCATCTTGCTGCGATAGAGAATATAATTCCGCATTGAGCGACGTTTGCAGGCGATGCAGCAACAGCCTCAGCCGCCGACTGTCTTAACCGTATTAGCAATCGGCGACATGTTGACTCGATGTTCCTAATGATCGTAAACGAGGCAAACTTCCTCGGCCGTGCCGAGAGAAGACGAGTAAACGAAAGGAGTGTGTGCACGGGCGTACGCGATTACGTAGAGTAAACGCACCGATGCGCGCGTATGACGGGCGCAACGTCTTTATTGGACCGAGCGCCCCATCGGGAAAGTGCAACGATGTGTCCCAGATACTCCAACGGCCCGATCCATCTGTCCGTGGCACAAGGACGTTCCAGAAATGACGGTGCATCCTCGAGGACACATTCAAGGATCATGAGAAAAAGAGTGAACGAGCGATGGCGGCGTTAGCAGTAAAGGTGAGCGTGCTGAAGAGAGGAAAGTGCGACATCAAGAGAGGAAGGGAAAGAAAGAGAGAAAGAGAGAGAGAGAGAGAGAACTAAAGTAGACGTACATGAAATTGAAGAGAATACAGAAAAAAAGAAGGAAGCAGTCAAACAGAAGGTGAGCGCCAAATAGGAAAGAGGGAAGCTTCCCCGTCGAGCGAGCCGGTGAAAATCTATTTCCGCGCAAACTGTCGTAATAAAGAGTCAATAATGTGCCACGTCGCTATGGTCCAGCCGACTCCTCTCGCCTTCGCTCTCACGATTTTCACTCCGCTCGCCTTCGGCTCAATGTGCCTCGTGAAAGCGCGTCAATAAAGAGTGGCTAGGTTATGGAGGGAGCAAGGTAACACCCGCGTTATTCCATAATTTTTCGCGCGTCCGTTGAATAACTGAGTTTAATCCTGCGCGCGATAAAAAATGCAGGATCAGAGCTAGCTCTCTCTCCTGCTGTGTATTTCACCTGCACATCTAAATGTGGTCTGTTAATAAGGTCCCTTTGAAAGTGGGAATTTAATGCTGTTTCGTCGACGTTTCGTCGACCGTCAGTCCACTAATCAGAACGTCGTCTAATCGCTATTTTCGTATAAAAGCAACGGATAGTAGCGAAAAAATAATGCGTACATTATTTTTCGTAGAAACCGAATTGATGTAAAATAAAACTGACTATCATGGTACAAAAAGTAACAACGCGACGACGTTACATTCGTAGCAGTAAAAAGATTAAGACCAAAACGATCACATAGTATCCAGAGTGCCACGAAACGAGCAAGACTTGCTACGGACGATCGTCCTCTTATCTGCACTCACCACTGAGATAGGAAACTGTTTATGTTTAGACGACCATCTTAATTCCCGAAAAAGCCTGACGAAACGACGACGACAGAGTTCCAAGTGCATTTTCAATCCGCATAATGCTAACTGTTAACCTATTTCGCGGTTTCCAACCGTGCTCGTACGCTCGCTGTGGACGATCTTGTTTATGTGGTAGTTGTCGAGAGGGTACAACATTGATGGGGAGGAAAGAGGTGCTGTTATTGAAAGGGAAGTATCGGAAAAATGTTCGGTACGGTATAAGCTTGATAATATTTCGTAATTAAACCACACTAGGCATTCGATCAACTCGCGCATCGCGTTCGAATATCGAATGTACGATACGACCGGCGACGTGATAAAAGTTATGTTTACGCGTGTTTTGCATTTTGTGTATTCCGGCCGGCGGCGTTATCGCGGTTCGTTTGTGCGATCCTTTTCTATAAAAATCGTGAAAAATGTATATTGTCAAATTGAACGCAACGTGCGAATGCATAACTTACATTAAAGCTTTTGGACTTTTTGACATTATTGAGCATTTACCGGATACGTGGTTGATGGCGGTAATGATCCGGTATGCGGGATATTTATAAATTTTGTTCATCGATGCAAGAGGCGAGCTGTAAAAATTCGTATTGTGCTTGATGAAGCGAAATGTTCCTTAAGAATATAACAATGGAATTATTTGCCGGCACTAAACGCGAGCGGCGGACGCGGAAGCAGCGGAAAAGAGATTGTAATGCTTGATTCAATAACCTCTCGAAATGAAATTTCATCCTCGCGAAGGAACCGAAGGGCAAAGTGTTCCGGCAACGTTTGCCGCGCGCAATTTAATCTTCGCAGTTTATTCCCCGAACGGTGCACTAATGCTCAGAAAACGCGCATTAGCGATCAAACGTTTCCTCCACCCCTTTATGCGCGGTCAGTGAACGAGTGCATGCACACTTGCACAGCGTATACACCACGCTTCAGGCAGCCTTAACGAAACTACATTGGGGCATGAGAATTCGAATTCTGATCAGGGGGGAAACGGAAGTGCGAACGTTTGACAAATCTAATGACACGACTAATTTAATTTCTACTCCGTTATGTATGTGTAATGTAATGCAAGCGACTGAACAGCATATGACGCGATGTACGACTTTGATGAATATTTGACCATTCCGCACGAGATCGCACGCATACCGACTAATCTTCGATTCGCATAGCGAGAATACTGGAAACGGTGAAATGCGGGAGTGACTTGGGGTACGATTCGTGGGCACACATGGATTCGAGGCTCGCCGTCACGTCGATACTAATGAACTCACTCCGCCTCTATAGTTAGAGCACACATCGATGGCACAGTCCGAACAACTTGGGTAAAAACGACTGGAATCGCGACATAAATAACTGTCGCAATTTGGCACCGGTCCCGCGAGCCAAGGCTTTGACCCGTAACCCTATTTCCAGTACTTCCACCAGCGAGATCGTCTTTTCTCTGTGCCAATGGCGAATTGACAGAGCGCGGCAGTCGACACTTTCTACTGCGAGAAAAGACGTCGCTCGAACTGGACATCGGTCGCCGCCACTTTAGGTCACACGTAATTTACCGTTCACGAAGATATTCCCTTCGGAGCTCAACTTTCAAAGTCAGCGTTTCCTTCGTGTACCCTTTCCAGTTTCATTCCGATCGCAACGACCGTTCAGCTTCTATGTGCATCCGTGATTTTCCTTCTCAACATTTCAAATGCACCCGCACGTATTATGACTATTTATGTACCCTTCCTACGGTTCGTGTAATTTGTAGCCCCTGAACTCCGTATTATTCGATTCTTAATTCGTTCCCGAGGGACCGCGGATCGTATTTTACATCGTGGAGTCGGTTTTTAGGGTCGAAAGACTGGGCAGCTTATTTAGTTAGAGCAGTCGCGCGGAAAGCGGAAAACTCGGGTTGTGAATCTCTGCCCGGCCAAGTTCTCTTTCACTTTTTGCTACCGAAATTTAAAGGGCAGAGCCGACGCGCGGGATGACTGCCATAATCGAGGTCTCATATCCGAGATGAAAGATTAAACACGAAAATTTACCCGCCCGCATTCTCTGGTCTTTAATTAAATTCGGCCGGCTTTTAAAAAGTTTTCGCGGTACAGTGTAAATGTCGTAGAATATGTGTTCGTGAAGTTTATGCGCGTTTATTATTTTAATCAGTTCGTCAACATTATATCACTACTTGGTTATTGGGTAGATATTTGCTTAAAGATTCTACGCGCGTGTGCGTACAGAATTAGCGTACAGAGAGCTCAGTAACTGACAGCATGATTCTGTCATTGCGGAACGAAAATCATGTAAAATAATGTTGAATTCTGGTAAGAGTACAACATACAATTTTATCCGCTTCGAGATTTCTCATTTTATTTAAACTCTTCGAATTAACACCGTTAATTAAACTCGTTTCTCTTAACTTGTACCAAAGGCATTAACGTGTGCGGATAACCACCGCATGAGTTCGCATAGGGAATTTCGTAATAATAAACTCTGTTTTTCATTTGAATCGCTCTAACTTCCCTCCCCAAATTCCATTTGCAACTGTTTCCGCGTTCGAAAAAGTACGCGTTGTTCCAACTGAAAGCAGTTTACGTTTCACAATAACGTACGGTGCCTGGAGTTTTGTTCGCTTCGCGTTTTTGGCCCCTCGGTACCGTTGAATTAACACCTACCCAGTCCATGAGTTGATACCAAATGCGACATGCATGATGTGCATTATACGTTTTGCCCTCTCGCCCACTTACATACCCGCCGGTCGCTTGTCGCGGTCGTTCTCTTATTCGAATTTAGTCCACCGTGTTACCGCAAAACAGTCTGCAGCGTAATGCAGCGGTTTCCAAACTTTACACAACGACTCGCAGCGGGTTTGAATGAAGTTGCCATTACAGTCAGTCCACTTCTCTCGGCATAAAACGATTTTCGCCCATTAATAACTGCAAGTTTGTTTACGGCAGGCGGTTCGTCACTCTACTTGTCATGCGTATCGATCTGTCTCGGGATATTCATCTGCTTTTCCTGCAACGGTAACAATTCTACGCAAGTTGTATTCGAACGAAGACTGGGTCTTTTTTTTATTACTATAACGCATCGTATTTTCTTTTCATGATTCCTTTAACCATACGAAGTGGACGTTATCTCTTTCAATTCTTTCAGCTAAGACGTTCTATGTTCTATGCCGCGCGGCCAGGAATTCTTATTAATCGACTAACTCGAGAGATTGATACTTTTGCGCTTTCGTCTCTATCAGCATCCGTTTCTGGAAATTGAGTTCTTTTTAGACGTCGTCGCTGGACAATCGCGTTCTTCCATCATGCTATTGGGACGAGGCTGATCGAAAGGTTCACGAGGCAGAAGGAATAGAGGGATCGATGTCGAGCGATCAAGAGAGTTCAGCCACTAGAACTGGAGATCCGCCGGGCTCAGACGAAATCTGGACGTCCGTTGTCGGGCTTTGTTCCTATTCGTGCTTGACAGTACGAGCTCGTCGTGCCTTTAACCGTGAACGTGTAACTGGATTTTTCTCCGGGCAAGAAACACGGTCGCTCGACAATCTTCAATCCTTTTTCTATTCTGCGGGGTCTTAATTCGGTCAATCGATAATTCTCACCTATTTTGTCTGCGTCAGGGCATATTTCAAATATTCTTTCTAAACATTCCTTCTTTCTCCTACAAGTCGATAGAAGTTTCGGACTTCGTTCCAGTAGGAAATAATTGAAAGTTATCGGGTCTTTAAAAAATATGTTGTACTGTCCACTCGTGTTACATGCGTTGTATGTATGGCATGTTGGGGATTACGTGTCGTTGTTTCCCGGCACTCCTATTTCCATTCAGGTGCTTGAATGGAATTGACGAAGATTGACGAGGCAGGAAGTCTTCGGAAATAAATTCAAGCGATAACGTAGAGTGCAGCCTTTCGAGGTGGAAATGGCGCTTCTGATATGTTGTAATGATACGAACTTGCTCGGCGATAAAGCGGGGACTGATCTCTAATCTTAAGTTGAAATCTAGAATGTCAAATGGATTCTCCATTGTATTTTCATCCAACGTTGATTCACTTCCACGTGCAAATGCGGTGCAATGCATCTCTTTGAGTGCACCTAATAAATTAAATTTATCTATGGCCGAACCTCACGTAGGTATACATTGACTCACTTTCGCAATACTCAATATTGAATAAACGAAAAGAAGCGTCAACAACTTTACGCATTCGGGAATACAGAGCAAACCCAAAGTATGTAAGCTGTCGCGTTAATTATACCAAACCATTATAGTCGTTCAACACGCACAAGTTAATATGGCTTTTTTTTACTCTTTTAAAAGAAAAACTTTCCATCGAAATCGACAAAACGTCTTACGTGCTCGTCGCAGAAACACATAACAATACAGATGACGCCCGAACGTATTTATCCAAGATCCCGTGGCAGTGTTTTATACTCACGTGCCGTCGAAACGCGCCCCTTATTGTTACTTCAAATACTGGGTGCTAAAGAATTTTATAGAACGTTGTAACAGTGATCTGCGAAGTGCATGCGTTGGATACGTACCGCTATAAAGACAATTTTATAGTTCGCACTCTCCCTTCTATCTCCCTTTCTCCCATTGGGTTCTTTCTTTTCGCACAAATTTTATTTCCTTTTAAGCTGCGTATTTTTTATGCATCATTTCTTCCTACCAGTCCCTTCTTGCCGTCGCTTTTTCTGCAAATTTCAATCAAGTCTCTTTCGTTAACGATACAACGCAAAGCACGCAGCGACATTAAAAGTAATAGTCCGCATAAACGAAATTTGTCCTCGGCACGCTTAATAATTTCCATTAGCATCTTTCCTTCCCTCCTAATTTTAACGTTTGCCTTGCGCACCAGCCTGGCCTTTCGCATGTTCCCTACTTCTTCGTGTCCCGCAAAATGCACTCTCGTCCGCCGCTCAAAGCGCCTCAACTTAGTCATGACCCGGAGTTGCAGTTTCGCGTGCGCAGCTCGAAATCCCACCGGGAATGACCTCGGGGGTTCCGATTTATTTACAACCGCGAAGCCCTCTCGTTCTCTTGCCGGTCCCCTCGCGCCAAGCCATACGCCGTGTTAATTTCTGGCGCGCACGATGCGCCGCGGTTACGTCAACGGTAGCCTAATTGCCAGCTTAAATTTCCCTAAACGGCTGCGGCCGCTCGTACGGTTCCGGCATCAGCCGAGCATCCATGAGACACAGGTGTGTTGGTGTGCAGACGGCTCTACGTCTACGCGCACCTGTGCACGACGTCATGCATCCTTCGCGCTTTTCATCCCGCCTCACTTCCGATATGCGGCAAACTGGAAGGAGCCGGACGTTCTTAATTATGAATTTTAGCGCCTAGTAAATTTCGTCCCTACGGATACAGGGCTGCTAACTTAATCATCGCTCGGTATGTGGCGCTTGTTCGGAAGCAAGCGCGCGCAAGTTACTTAATGGGCGGCAGGCTGCGTGAGTACGATGTTTTGTGTGAATTAGACGTCGAGGGTGGACAATGTAAACGTCAAGCGTTTTCGGTCAGTTTTTAATGGGTAGTGAAGCGGCGTATGTGTTTAAATGTAAGATGTTAAAGTGACACGACATCGAATCTTTCGTTCATTCAATGAAGACGTACCGAATAAGTTCGAAAAAGTGTACTGGCACGCATGAGGGTCGTCGGGCGACATCGTAAACATCGTCGCGTAGCTGCACGGCTGGATAATGTTCATCATGCAAAGCTCCATCTGCTCGCGAGCGTGGCACGACTTATCGCCGATCGATAGATGTGCGCAGTTCGTGAGTGGAAGCAGAACCGACGGCTACTGAAAAAATTTAGTCCCGTTGCAATGAAGCGCGGTCGCGGTGCTTTTAAGCTCCAGAGGGGAATTGGTCGCTGATCGTTCCAAGTAACCCGGGGTCCAGCTCATTAATTCACCGCCGTCCACACGAACGTGGCCGTATCAGTGCGCGTTCCGATTTCGTTTCGAGCGTATCGTTCGTTCGAACGAGTCGAAGGGTCGAGTGGTCCAAAAGCTTCCCCTGCCGTTTTTGTGGGGCAATTTTTCTTTCTTTTTTTTTCGGCCAACCCTTGAAACCAATTGCCGACCTCTTTCACCTTTCCCGCGCTTTCTCGCCAACTCACTTTCCTTCAGCCGCCCGTTTCCGCGCACTCCTTAATCGTTTCGGCCTGTTCCTCCACGCGACCTTCCCCGTTACTCTATTTCCACTCGTTCCCCACTCACCCCGTCCGTCTTTCTCTCTCTTCCGAAGTTATCCTACTCGCACTTTCCTCCCCTACCCGCAAATGAAACACGAACTGCCGGATATTGCTTTAGTTACCATACCATTCGAAGACCTCGTAAGTTACCCGATGACGTTTGGACCTATGGTTAACTCGGTGTCTACGATCGAGACGGCGAGCGAGAAGACTTCATTTATTTGCCGTCTGAAGGGGGCCGTGAACGTCGGCGTCGTCGTCCTCGTCGCTCGGCTCGGTGCGAAACGAGATCGCCAGAAAAGAGGGTCATTGGATAAGGACAGGCGGGCTTCGGGTACGTCGCCAAGATCTTACCGGGGGATGAATTTCGTTGATTTTGGGATGAGCGACAGACTCCGCATCTTTTCGCCTCCTTCCTCATTTTTCGACGAACCAGGCCACATTTTGCATAAATTAAGGCAAATAGCCCGCGCTTCTATATCTGAATTCGTTCGCGTCGAATCGGCCCTCGCGAGCAGGACGGAACGGAAAGACAATTAAACGTTCGCCAGTCGAGGCTGGACGAAAGTGGAGGACGATAACGAGTTGCCGTGATTAAGTGACGCTCGATTCCGCGGAACGTCGCCGGATTTATCCGCAGTTATTAATGACGCGCGGGGCGAAGTTCAAAGTTCAGCGGGCCGATAATTGCGAGAAGCGTTGTTCGTGGATTCTCTTTATGCCATCTCGTTTTACCATCGCAACGACCGACACGACTGCCAATGACAAAATTCAGGCGGCATTGCGTAGCCCCGTATCGACATTCGACGGTGTATAGGTGACGGGCAGAAGTGAGATGAAGTCACTTTTGAAGAATCAAAATGTAAGAGAGTTTGACGGAAGTTTGCGCTTCGTAAAAAGCAAGAAGAGGAAGCAGTTGTTTTGCGCGTTAAGCTAATGACGCTCGCCGGGCGGGCGGTTTGGCGTTCTTCTTAATTTGTCGTTTCATTAATAACCTCAGCGGCCGCGAACTCATTAAGAATGTGCCACGAAACATGCCGCGAGAGATTGTCGCGATCTTCGGGATAATGGATTTCGGTCGCGAAGATAGACGGCGGACTTGGCGGGAGAGTAATAAATACGGCGAGCAAGAGCGGTGCAAATTCGATGAAAACTGGAAGTTGACGAAACCCGTTCGTGGGCATGTTTTTACGGGAAGCAGCTTAAGGAAGCAGCCATGGCATATTAACGACGGAAGTGTGCCGAGGAAAAAGACGGGAAGAGACAGCAGAGATAGCAGGTAAGCAGGCGTACGGGTTGACACAAGATGGCAGAGGCAGAAGGAAACCGGAGCATCGAGAGCGAAGAACGAAGAAATGGGAAAACATTCCGGGGGATGACGCGACGAACGTGATTCGCATGAATCCCGGACGTGGTCTCTTTAACGTTACACGTGGAACGGAAAACGGACGGTCGGCATTGTGCGGACGAGTTCTTCCGATCGTCGCCCCGGGGGAACGCACTTTAAAGAAAATCTCTCGGAGGAAAGAAGAAGTCTCGTTGCCGCGCTCATCGGGCGTGCATACACGAACATCGGAGAAAAGTTCATCCGGATTCCGTCGCGAATTCCCGCTGGCGTTTAAAGTCTACCCCCCCCCCCCCCCTTCCCCACCTTCTCTAAAACTTCACCACGGACAAAAAGTATGGCAGAGAAGGGTATATATCGCAGAAATCGTCGTGCCCGGAAGCGTTTGTCGAGCCCTTCCACGATCCTGAGCGGACCGATACTTTTGGACACGCCGCTCGTGAAAGGATCAACATTTCCCCTATGTCGATCCTTCGACCTCCTTCGACTTGCCTTTCTCGTCGACGGGGGAAGGATATGCCCCCGAAGGCGGACCCGGCAGACGCGTCCATCGATCCTTCTCGCGATTATAAACACTTCGGTGCGCGTCTTCTGCTCGAGCAGAAAATAACCATTATTCCTCTTTGTTCCCTTAAGGCCGACATCGCTGCCCTCTCTCTATCTCGCTTCCCGACTTTCTTCCTTTTGCTATATGCACAATGCAATTTCCAGAAGTCCGTATCTCGTATTCCGCAGACATTTAAAGGATTTCAGTGGCCGACGAGAATATAAATATTCCCAGGCGCTTCGCCGGTGTACGTACGTCCGTACGGAAGCATGTACGCGCGCGTATGTATGCGATGCATAGGAAAAGTGTTTTCCATATTTGGATTTCGCGTCGCGCTCCGCGTGAGCTGCGGGGAATTTGCATGCGCGCCTTGTTCGTGTTAAAAAATAAAATGAGGGAAGGCGACGATTTCCCATTTTGAAGTAGGAACACGCGCTCTCGCCGAGTTTTCCATAGAAATCGAGCCGCGGTTGATTCCCGTGCAATTCCGACGAATGGCCGAGTGTACCACCTGTAGTGCGCCCATCTACGGTGCAAACTCTGCTTCTCTTCTTTGTTTTTTTTTTCGCGGCCAGTTATCAGATTGACCGGCTGGCTGGTCGCCAACTCGCCGGGCGTTTGGCCGAACGGAAAATAGCTGCATAGAGTGGCGAGAAAAGAGGATGGGCGCGCCGCCTCACGCCTTGTTCTGTGCTCACGCGAATTAGGGCCGATTTGAAGAAAACCCGCGTTAATGACTCCTACCCCGCGCCGTCCGCATTCTGAAGACTTGCCTATTGTTTTCAGGCGAAGAAGGAGGAACGGCGATGGCGCAGGATCCAATCGATAGTGCGAGGCATGCTACCGAAGAACATGGATCCAAGAGAGAGATCGTCGGAGACTGACTTATTACTGCAGTTCTGTTGGTCTCTCACTAAGGCGAGCAAAATATTTTCATAACAGAAAATAAACGTTGTGCAGCGTACCGCAACATTTTCCGAACGAACTTTGGCAATATGATCGATGGGTAGAAGTTGCAGAAGAATGTTATATTAATGCAGAACAGCAGATTAAAAAATGGTGACGCGAATATGAATATTTTGGACAGAAAATTGAAAAGGTACTTCGTGTAATGAATATGGAGCGTACACGTACGTCGTATATAAAGCAAGTAATAATTTGAGTACCACCATTAGTCCCAAAAATCGCATAGCCGTGTGTCACTGTAAAATGTATCCGAAAGTATGCTTCTCCGCGAACATTCTTGGTCGTCTTGCCAATTTCAGATCTATCCTAAGCACAAGGACCTGTACAACTGGGTGGACGTCGATCAGAGAGTATACGTGCCGTATAACATGAGCTATCTTCAGGAGAGCTTTGGTTATGTGAGTGGGTGTTAATATAATGATAGCGAAACGTCAGTGCGTCCTGTACGAAACGCATGAGGAAAAAATTATTTGATTCGGCGATCCTCGGTTAGATAAGGTGGGGGACGCTGCTGAATGCCACGCTTGGACCCGCCACTGCCGAACTGTACGATCGTTATCGCAATCAGGATCCCGGTCGATCGTCTTATACCAACGATGATCAGATGTTGTACGTGTACGTCACAGCTCCTCGCTACTTTCGCAGTCTTGGCAAGCTGCTCAACCATTTCCCAAGGCGGTAAGTCGTTGACCCATCCAAGTTTCAATCTCTTCGCGTATCGACGATTCCTTCGAATTTTTTTCATTTTTTTTTCCGATCCTTTTCTCCGAACACTGCGGAAGCACGTTAATCAGCCGAAAGCTGGGAGAGAGAGAGAGAGATTGCTACGAAATCGCAGCAATACGGAATGTTTCGGCGACGTTACACGTAGCCTGTTATCCCTCGGATCTCCGGATACGAAGAGAAGATAATTGTCGAAGATTAAGAAGTCCGCTTAATTGTCGAGTTTACGCGAAAGCAGCGACCGTATTTCGCCGGAGATAAAATAGGGTAATGCGCGCTCTCTGGGATGAACGAAGAGCAATAAAAACGGTTGGATGCAGGCGGACGCGTTTACCCCCGTTGAATTTATCGGTGCGCTTAAACGTCGGCGATAAAGTTGCGTTAGCATCGATCGGCTGTAAGTGGGGGAAGGGGATGAAAATAAAAAAAGACGTCCTGGACGTCTCCGAACAGACGAAACGCGCGTCTCGCCCGGAATTCGCGAGAGGATGATGGTCCTGCACGAATGAATTCGTTCGCGCGCGATCACGTGCCATTTCTTCGGAGGATGAGACTCCCTCGAGAGTGCGGCGTATCGCGGACGACGCTCCTCCTTCGTGGCCGATTTTCGAGCGCTGCCAAGAGGGTAGATGATATTTCTGTCGGAGCCGGCGAAAAAATGACTCCGCGTTCCCGGGAGAACGATTCGATCGCCCTAATTCGCCTGGCGCACGAAGACCGGGGCCGATCTGTTTCGCCGGAAAAGTGTTAAGCGTCCGAGGCGGGACGAAGTTGCGATTTATGGCGGGAGGCTGGAGAGGGAGTGGGTGGCGTCTTCTGGCGAGTTTCCCGTCCGGCGGCGAGCTTTTTCGTCATGCACTCTCGCGAAAGACGTATTCCATTCTTCAACTTTCACCCCGCCACCCCCTCCCCCGCTGTCTCTCTCTCTCTCTCTCTTTCTCTCTTATCGCTTTTTCTCCTAAACCCCCGACTTCTTTCCTCTTTCTTCGACGTCTTTCCGCGACATTAAGCACGCCCCGGCGAATATTAGAGTCGACTCGACGGAATTCGCGGATCGGCTTTAATCGAGGCGGCCGCGGCCGGTCGCGCGGCATGATTTCTGGCTTAACGGATGGCCAGACAAATCCGATGATAATCGGAATTACAGAGCTACCCGGGCGCGGCCGGGGGCGCCGAGTGATCGGTCGCTTCTTAGATCGACGTGACGGGGACGCATCGAGGTGCGCGAGCGGCCGCATTTTTCACCGCCGGAACTTTCTTCGACGGACGTATTTCGCCTCCTTCCGCCGTCGTGTACCCGCGTATCTCCCGGCAATTTCTCCGCCGTCAGTCCGCTTTTTTCGGCTTCGGCCGCGCTGACGGTAACTACCATAGACCGTTGTTCGGCGCGCCCGATGAATGTGCCAGGAAAACGTTCGCGTCGTAGCACTGGAGACAGCAACATTTTGTCAGGAGCCACTACTGACGACCGGGAGATTTATCACGCGCGAACGACAGATTAGCGCGCAATCACGTATTACCGGAGAAAAAAACGCTGCGCTACAGTAGCGTGTTACGCGATATGCCGTATGCAATTAGTTACCATACTCCCTCCCCCCGAATCTCGCTTTGTCGGAAGATAAATCGTCGCACTTCGTGATGTTCAATTTCCTTCCGGCCGTGGCTCTCGATCGATCAGAGGTGAACGTTGAAATTTTGCGGTTAAATAAACAATTATTTCTTCCGTACCGGCTTCCCCAGTAATCCGGTTATGCGGCTTGATGGATATCAATTTTTTGAACGCGGCTGTCTTTCTGCAGGACGAAAAAATATCCCGTACGACGTGCAACCGTGTTACGTATCCGGCTGTACGAGCAGGTTGATTAATATGTGTAAATGATTGCTCGTTAATTATGTGCGCTTGTGAAATATTGAGGCCTCATTAGGAACGATGTATATTTATGTGTGTGTGTGTATACCGAACGAATAAAAGTCTATATCAGAATTATCTGATATGAAATACATTCATAAAATGATTACAGAACTTTCGGAGTTAAAATTAGCCTGTTTGTTAAAGCTCAATATATTATCGTATCCATTATTAAAGACTTCCGTTTAACGAAAACTGTTTAAATTTTCGCATTGTATTACTCTGAACGGTAGCAGTCATTATGCCAAGCAGTGCCGCAACCTAATCGGCTTTATTCTCGTTTATTAACTCAGTTCCCATTGTAATATAAAACGCGCGCCCGGTGCGATCCTTACATTACGGATTTTTAATATCGGCGAAGCCAACGTTTTACACCGCTGCATAATACCGCGTGGATTAATTGTCAATGAATTTTGTGTATTCGTGCTATATACTCCCAAGCTCGTAAAAAGAAATTTACAGTTAATTATTATCTTCCCTTCCGCATCTAGCGTGTTCGGTCATAATCACCCTATCATCACTTCTAAGACTCTACACCGTTCAACGGGAAAATAAGAGCAGGAGTAGAAAGGATAATAACGTTTCTGTGACGTTTAATTTTGCATGCTAAGTTACTACCGCATTCTAATAAACTCCTTTGAATTAACCAACAAAATGGCTACCGCAGTGGAACGCAGTAGATTACAATGTTTTGCACATGAAAGGTAACATTACCTAACTCATCTCACTTTATATGAGCCTGAACTGTCTGAGTCGTGAAAACCAGTTGTTTCAATTGTGCAAAGTTGATGCACAGAATTAGTCTATTTAAACTGCACCGTCTACCTGAATCGTTCGAACTCTCATACACGTTAAATAGCCCTACTCTTTCTGTCAACGAATGAAGTTCAACGAGTGCCGACGTTTTACGCGAATTACGCCGATGCCAATGTAATCGCTAAATAAATTCGACTGAATGGAAAGCGTAATTGACCGCGTGGAAGAATTTAATTACAGTCATTTGGGACTGTATTCATCTTCGTTAGTCTCGCACCCAGGAATGAAAAATATTGTTTCCTGAATATTCTCCCGTGACTGCAGAAGACTACGAACATGAGTGCGGTTGTGCGTGTCCGTACGTGTGCACGTTCGCGTCGAAAGAGAATATATAGGAAACGACAAACAATCGATACAAATGTTTTCTTTTCTTTCCTTCGATCGTTTCGCTCTAATTGGCAGTGCTAATGTCCGTGCACTAATTAACAGATCAATCGCAAGGACGCGTGAGCGACCGCCATCAAGGTGGAATTTTCGCGATATAATAAATTTACATCGCTCGACTTGGCTCATGACATTTCGAGCGTTTGAGAACGCAATTAAGAGTTGGCCCGCAGCCGAATCGGTAGGCAGAATTATTACGCGGCCGTATAGCACTGGAGGTCGTCTTTTAGGCACCCGAAGGCTTTCGTTTTTTTTGTCCGGCGAACTAAATTATTCCAATCCTTAGTAGGCAAATCGGTAGGGAAGATTGCATTCGTTGCGACGCGATAACGGTTCAAGGACTCGATAACTTTAGAACGATGTCCGAACTAAGTGAGACGTAACACGGTGATACTACGTGAAAACGTAAACTGAGAATATGAAATGAACGGCTGGTAACGAAAGCGATTTATTTGTTAGTATAATGAGAAACTTTCTCGCCGACGCGGAGTCTCGAAACCTTCTGATTTAAAGTCATTTCATTACCGAAAACTTTAGCGAATGCACGATTAATGTAACCTTCAAAGACACTCGGGTTTAACGAAGTTTTTCAGACGGTCTGTGCGGGTCGTTTAATTTGGAAGCGAACCGAAAGACAAATTCTCCTGCTGAAATGGGGGCAGCAATTTTCACGCGGACCAACGGCCAGTTCATTTGCATAATTCATCCACCAGTGCGCATAAACAACGGCACGGGGCCGACTAATAACGTTACGGCAGCTGCTAATTAATATCACGCATGCTCACGTAAATGTCGAATAACCCAGAAAACGTATCTAGATCAATTCGTTGTACGAATCAACGTGGGTGGGTCGACGTGGCATTCTCCCTTTTTTTTAACAAATATTGGATACCGATGCTGGTCTCGTGAATGTCTCACGTCGTTAAGGGACGCGATATTTTTCATACATTTATTCTTCAATAAACGCGAGTTTTGTTTACGAAAACAAATAGAACGTAAACCAAACGTTTTCACTTTCATCAATCGTACACATTTCATGAATATTTCTCGAACATTAATGTAAATCCGCCCTTAAAACATGCGTCATCAAATGTACTGTTCCGTGCGTGAAACAAATTGCGCATTCAGCCTTCCGAAAACGTAACTTCCATATTTCAAGTATTCCACATTCAAAGCGCTCAGCCACGTTGCCGGTGAAATTCAAAGGGAAAGAATCGAGGAACTTCGGAACCGCGGGATTCAATCTTCCTCCGTATCCACGAAGTCGAACGCTGAATTTGAATGCCGACCGACGCATAACGCGAAGGCCGATAATGCATCCTGTGGCTTGCATTACCGAAAAAAAAAAAGAAACAGGGATCCCGGGAAAACTAGACTAGTTCCTCGAAGCGCGGACAGACGTCAATCTCCGTGCGCCGTCAATTTCGTTAGCGACGCTCTGCTGGGAATTCGCCGGACAAGCTGAGGAATCAGCGGCAATTACCGCTTGCGGACGGAATTGGAGTGTCCGGGTGGACAAAACACGGGAGGAGGAATCGAGAAAAACACCGAAGGAGAACTCCGGGGAGTAATTTGTTTTCGAACGGAGCGCGCGCGCACCCGACGCTGACGGCTATAATCGAAATGTCGAGAGCGTGCGCCTATTTCGCGAGCGTCACTTCTCGACCAAGGAATGTCGAGAGTGCACGACGTCGGCAGGGGGGGTGAAGGAAGTTGCGCTCTCGAGGGTATAGAGGAGGCTGAAAGAGGTGCGCTCAGGATGTTGGCATGGCAGGCTTTCCAGCCGGATACCGAACTTCGACTATTCGCCGTGTGAACGTTCGGAATGCCACGCTCTCGGAAAATCCGAAGGGAGAACCTACCGATCGTCTGCCGCACATCCTGAATCTATAAAGATGGATTCTCAGAGAATCCGACTCAAGTGCCGGGCGGTCGGTGAATTAGAATAGAACGATCGCGGTGAGGCTGGACAGGAATTGACGTATATCTGCAGGCAGGAGAAGCGCTGGTAAAGAATTTTTCATTGACACGATTAACAAATTGTTAGTGAAGGGAATGCTCATTTCGGTAAGCTCCATTAATGAAGATGATCCGAAATTTTGCGAGTATGAAGTAAAAAAATGGTACACGGTAGAGCGCGGATACACTTGCGAGCAGGAGCATTCTTATCGAAGGAAAGTCGGCCAACCGTGCGTTGAATCGAAATGATTTATTTAATTTTGTACCTTCCAAGAGAAGTCTGGAAACAGAATCTTCCGTCAACGTGCCAACGCCGCACGCGTCTTCTGCGAAGGACGTACACAAATTAGTAACGAAGAGTTTGCTAATCCGGATTGCGGTAAAATAATCCCACTGTGACGACCGAAATATCGTCTCCTCGACGGTTTATAAGCACCTGTACCGCGCGACGACGCTCCAATATTTTAGTGTCCCGGCAGCACGGGAATTGCGTCGACTTCCGAGGGTCGGAAAATGCACGAACGTTGCCGGAAACTTGTTAACCAACCTCGCAAGTCGAACCGAAGTAGTTTCGCGTTTCGACCTTGAACCTGCATGGCTAATGAAGTGCGAAGGAAAAAACTTCCCCCATTCATTTACGTAAGTCTTCGGAATGGTCCTTATTTAAGCTTGATATTGAATTACGAGAGGAGAAAAGCGAGAACGTTTTGCGTAGTTGTATCGTCTTGCTGAAAACGTCGGAAATCGATCAGCATTCCGTTCATCACTAGACGATCTACAAATTGCACATGCCGAATTTGCAAAGCGATTGCGTTCGCCGGCAGTTAATGCTGACATCGACGCAGTAGACTGTCCTGGGTTACAACGCTAAAGGGAGAGAGAGAGAGAGATTTGAATGTGAAGAGGAAGACGGAAAGAGCGGGAACCGTTTACAAAGCTTCGAACCGTCGATCAATGTTGGTCATTACCTCATGTTGACGGACAAATACCAGCGACCGATGAATGCAGCTCGTTGCTGCGATTATTACCGCGGAAGGCACTCTGTTTGTCGAAGAATGGGCATGGCGAGGCAACCATCAATCAAGCACGAAACTGTACTTCTGCTACGAATGCAAACCTCCCGTCGATACGTCTTTGTTTTTCGTTCCCCGATTCAACGCCGGGCATCGAAGTTTAGCGGAAACTTGGCAGAATACGTGAATTCTGCCCATCAGACGCGAACACAGTCTACTGTTCTCCCGTCAAACTTCGCGTTAATACAGAGGCGTCCAGGTATTCTTGCGAGTTACTGTACGTTACATAAAAGCTCCCCATAACCCATCTCGAGCGACTTCGCCGAGTAATCCGTAGCTGATTCAACATCGGACAGAAGTAGCGCTCGGAGCGTTAAAACACGTCCAATCGATAGAAATTGTATTATTTCGCGCTCCAGATGTAGAGATTAAGCGGGCTTAAGTGAACTTTTGTCTTCGTTCGGTCAACCCTCGTCGGAATCGACGTGGGCCAAGACTGATGGCGTGCAAATGGTTCTTTGCCGGAATGTTCGAGGAGTAGGTACCCACTCTAGGAAGGCCATTATTCGCCGTTGGCGGACAGTCCCGGCTTGTGCGGCGGAGCATAGGCAACCGCGAGAACGACCGATGCTATTGGAATTCCATCCGCAAAATCTCGAACGCCGCGACAGATACGAATCCTAAGCACGTGCTAAAAAATCCTTCTGTGCTCTCAATTCGATTTCGGCGATGAACGGAAATTAATGGTTCGGCGGTGACTGCGCGTCCTCCAGAAGTACTTCCCGCGGTCTCACGATTAACGACAGCGCGGACGAATCGGGCAAATCAGCATCCCTTAAGAGATTCTCGTTTTTTCAACGGGCTCTCTCGTTGTATCAGACTTTTTGAAGGTTTGAAAAAAAGTCCTTTTCGAAGTCGGTTAAAAAGTGATTGGCTATTCATGATTAACGATCGTGCCATTATTCATCGTCATTCAGCCCCACGCAAGCCCAAGTTGACCCTTCGAAAGAAAGCGTAAGCCACGCGTACTGACACGTTGATTGACAGACGTCTATCCGGCGGACTACGACGGCCGTGCAAATAACGAATGTCCGCCATTAGAGGGAACGGCACAACGGCAGTCCGCATTGGCGTTATATCGACTTCATCTATTTCTCTTCGTTGACATCGGCACGCCGCGCCGCGCCGCGCCGCGCCGCGTCGGGCCGTTAGGCGGACGATACCCTGCAAATGGTCCCGGCATACGTGCCAGAGATGCCATACTTGGCAGCCGCAGACCGTTGCCTGCCATTATCTTCCTGCGGCGGACGGACACGGGTATGAATGCGACTCGGCCACAGCGATAATTACTGGCATCCGGAACTCTGGCCGATAAGGCGAGAGAAATAGGGATCGCGCGAGGCACAGTTAATAGACGAGGCCGACGTAACGCGGCGGCTAATAATTCGGCCTGGCTGACGGTAAATTTTAATAGCGCGTCAAGGGAGCAGAATGGAGGGCGCAAAGAGGGCACCTGTGGAAAGCGTGATAAATCGCTGGTTAATTCGTCCATTAGCTATCATTAAGGACGCGCGCCGCACCGTACGTACGCAATATACGTATATACATACTGTACGGTGGCCGTTGAAAGCCCGATCGTTTCGATCATTTCTCAAAAGGGGTGACGTTGTCAAACGGCCTATTCGAATAACTTCGTTAGTTCTATGATATATGTCACTGGCGGTGGTTAAGATTTAGAGAACGAATAATGAGTTATGTGCTTCGTGCGAAATCCTAGCTTTTCTGTTTTAACAGTTGAGTACGTTTGGCGTGATTTATGAAGAGACGTTCGTCGCATCGGCGACGTGTTCTAAGTTTGCTAATTATAGGCCATATGTATCCACGTTTAGATTTTAATCCTGAGTCTCTCCTTCCCGGACTGAAACGGCATGCGGCACCTTAATAGTTAAAGCTGATAAAGAGGTGCAACCGCGCGCGCTCTTTCAAATGTCTCCCTTAAGCAAGAACCGTGAAAAAGAGCAAGACAGATAAAAGCATTCGTTACTCCTTTGTAAACCGCTTTGCTTTTTCACGGTGGCTTGTCGCGGGTAACGGGTACGGAAAAATCGATGGCACTAATTCATTTCGCTTTCGGATGCAGCTGTGCATTACTCCGACGTCGAAGCCATTATAGAGCCGGTGAAATATCACCCGTAGTCCGGTGTATCGTAGATTTATACCCCGAACACACTAATGAAGATTATAATATAGCGTGGGCATTATATCCGCCGGAATAATGGCTCTGCTCTATTCCCACGTGAGGCATCACGATTATGTCGACGGTTTCCTTGATCGAGTTGCGGGGTAAGAAGAGAATCGAATTTTCGTCCCATCCTCCCATTCCATACTGCAAGATTCCCTCACGACCCGTACGAAGTTACTTGACACCGTTTCATCCGTCATTAAAGTTATTCGTTTTAACTTGACTGAAACGTGAGTTCGTCCTGTGCAGCCGTTGTCTACCTTGCTTACCGTATTACTTGATGTGTTCTTGAAGGATCATTCACAATGGGTTGCTGCTTCTCTATGCGACGGACACCCTGTATGACATCGTGAACACCACCGTCAGTAAGGACTGGGATCTCTCATGTTATCGATTAACGAAGATCGTCTTTAATGAAGCCGTGGGTTCGCTCTATGTGCGACAGTATACTGCTGAATATTTAGAAAAACTGGCGAGTCGGGTGAGTGAGATATAAACTCGAGATAAGTTCACCGTGTGCTGTCCTTACTTGTTGATTTATCAACCGTGTAGGTATTACTACTTCTCACGGATATACACGAATTATACGGTCGATTCGACAATGCTTCTATTTATATCATCGAACATCTCTTTGCATAGCCGGTAGTCTTTATACGACGTACTATAATGAACAGGCCATAGGTTCTAATAATACCAAACTCTAATAAAAATTCTAGAGCAAGTTTCCAGCATGCGAACGTTATTCTAAATATGGCGGTGCTCATGTCACTAGAATACCACTTATCGAATGTCGAAAGAAACGTTTCAGGCGGCAAGGGATGAGAACTAAGTTGAGGTTTATTAATACACGTATTATCCTTCGTTTGTAAAACAGGTAAAGGCTTTGTTTGAACGCGTGAAGGAGACAGTGGCTGAGCGTATTCTGGTAAAATCTTGGCTCGACGAGGAAACGAGGACTCAGGCTCTGCTCAAGCTCAATTCATTGCGAGGAAGATTTCACGTCTGGCCTGGTTTTCACAACGAGAGCTTACTGACTCACGAAATGGCTGAGGTAAGTTCGTCTCTTTGTCCCGCGACGCCGAATGTGGTCGCGCAGAAACACCTTCCTTTGCTGACGTTGACACGACTCGCAGCTAATTATCTTCCCACAGGTTGTCATCGATGAGGACGACTTCTTCAGCACAGTTTTGAGCAGGTTCCGACAAATCCGCACGGTGAACGATAAAGTGTTGCGAAAGAACGTCGCCGAAAAGTGAGAGAAAACATAGTAGAGTCCCCTCGTGATTTAACTTTAACAAAGCATCGGTGTATTGAAACGCATTCCATTTGATTATTTCAGACGTCGTCATCCGTACACGGTGAACGCATATTACGAGTCGTCAACGAACACAATCGGCAAGTCTTGTTCTTCGCCGTCGATACTTTCGATATCTGGGAGCAGTGGAAGTTTATTCACGTCTTTCGTTTCTTACTCCAGGAATTCCATTGGCCATGATGACGGCCTGGGCATGGTCGTGGGACGGGGGACCGGCTTATGCGGCACATGCCACGTTAGGCTCGGTGATTGGGCACGAGATCCTTCACGCTTTCGATCTTCATCGACGTCGGCTGCCACTAGATCCGGATCTGAACGTCGATCAGTTTCTCTGGATTACGCCGGAGTCGTGGAAACGACTCGAAGCCAGAATCGAATGCGTTGCTAAGCTGTATGCTAGGAGCTTCTGGCGGAAAGTTCAATTTTATGGGAACGACGTCGCCGTGCAGGTGCGCAGGATTGACTTGATCATCGTTGTTCGAATCGAAGAATCGCCGAATATGCGTCAGTCTACGTTATTTTCCGTTTATTGCAGTTTGACTGGAACGTAACGAGAAACGAGAACGTTGCCGACATAGGAGCCTTGCAGATCTCTCATAAAACGTGGCTGGCTCTAACGAACGGGAAGGACCGAACACTTCCTGGATTAGAAGGCCTTCGTCCGAGCCAACTTTTCTTCATAAGTGCCGCCCAGGTACGATATTCAAATTTCCTTAGACAATCATTCGAATCTCAAGTTAATGGTTATTTGTATTTATAGACCTACTGTTCTAACATGACTGCCGAGGCCTACATCCTCTCCGTCGAACTCGATTATCACACACCTCAGCCCGAAAGGTTATCAAATCTATTTAAATCCTATAATAATACTTTCGCTATGACACGATTCGTATTTCTCAATTTATGACGCCAAAAAGTCGAATGTACAAAGTATAATAAACGCAATTTAAAAGGTTGTTTCGTTGTATACGATACGCTGTTTCTAGCGGGAGGGTTCTCAATTGTATACTTTTGTTATATTCCTGTTAACTTGAACTTTTCAGAGTAAACGGTATAATGATGAACTCACAAGCATTCGCGGAGGCGTTCCGTTGCAAGATCGGGTCGAAAATGAATCCGCCAAACAAATGCACTACCTGGTGATATCCAGGAGACGGGCCGCTGTTTTGCTCGAAATAATGAGAATTTCATGGACGATTTCGATCGGAACACAATGGATTGCGTTGGGCACGGCACGAAGAACGTCGTCTCGCTAGAGAGATCCAGTTGGCGTAGTTTTAAAAGAATTGTCGATCGATCCTACGTCGCAGTGAATCGGTCAGGGTATGTAATGTCAACAAGTCTTATTAAATTGATGTTATTATTTTAAGGTACTAAAGGTATGCAACTACATGCACATATAATATTATCGACAATTTCTACATTTACAGGAGTTTTGGTAAAGTGCAAATTGGAGTCAGCTAAATACGTGATGTTGAGATGACCGTACGAAGATAGTTTTGGAATTTTTGGAGTAGCAATAACGTTTGGAAATTAACGAATAACTGAAAATACCGCCAAGATTGACAGTTACGAAAAAGTACATGAGAGACCGTTAGTTGCAATGACGAAGGATCAATAGATCGACAAGCTTGTTATAGTGTCTTCAGAGTCTAAAAAGACGACTCGGGGCCGATTTTCGCTCGGTCGTCGAACTAAAGTTGTTTAAAATGCCATTAACGTTATCTCTCCCTACGACGCTTTAGAGAATACTAGATTACGAATAGTGAAAGCAATAAATCTTACAAGTGGGAAGGCGATTTGAGTCACACACCAGTACATCATGTACATGTACATACGCATACACTTCTTCTACCCGTACTCTCATACAACACACAAGAGACTAAAACGAGCAATCTACACCGAACACAGACGAGACCATAAGTAGACCCGCTTCGACCGTTAAGTTGCAGAAGTGGAATTGGCGACTGACGTTTTTTCTTAAGGAGATAATACAGATTCCGTAACGAGCAGAAGAATCTGCACGCCCACCAGTTGATCGCCGCGAAGAAGAGCAAGCGTATGCGTTTACTGTAAGGAACACTCAATAAAAGAAGAAACACGTAGTTTTGTACTAGGCGAGAACGACTCAGGCCACGGAGAATTGTACTTTGCGTCGTAAGTAACTTCGCGCGGACCGATGATCGTCGTCGATCGATGCAACCGTTCGATCGATTGTCAGTCGCGCGAATATTTGAGGCAGCAGCATTCTTTGCGAATAACTTCGTTTCCCGCGAGAGAGACACGTTTAAATCCGTAGGTAAGTCTAGAGAAATATCGTGGCGTAAATAAAATTTAGTTTTTCTCGAGCACCGAATAGTCCTCGCTCTTACTAGCCTATACGAGGTTGTAAATAATAGATAACGCGTGCACCCTTTCGTAATTTTTATGTCCGAATCCGGTCGACGGAAAAAATGCCAAAGAGGCTTGTCACATTGTACTAGTAATACTTCACTCGCATGTTCACACGTCCACTATCCCACCTTGCTTCTCTAACCACGATCTGCCTTTACTTCGCTCTTACCCTTCTACCGAGGATACGAAATCGAGAAACTGATATACGCTGTCCTTTGCTTTTGTCACGCGATGTCTATACTTCACAAACATCGTCTGCGATTACGAGGTTTACTCTACGAACATTGTAGAACGAGAAAAGCAAGATACGAGTGTCGGATGAAAAGTGGGTGAAAAATGAGAATGAGAGACAGAGATAGGGATGATCGCCTAATCATTTCTCCCGAGCAGTAGAGGTAAACTAACTCGAAGCGCGGTAACTTTCATCGTCGTCAGACGGCGGCTAGTGAAAACGAGTTGTTACAATTTTAGTGCGTTGACGCAAGAATCGCAATCTGTGATATTCTTAAGCATTACTTAAGCAATACGAGGGTGACCAGCCCGCACGCAACGACCTCTTTCCGTTTACAATTAGATTCACACAGGGGTACATAGCACTTACTGTAAAAACAGTTTTAATCAGCGAACAATTGAAATTCGACGTCGTTGCGCACGGCCAACGGGCGCGTCTCGTCGAATCGAAATGCATTGAAGGTCACCTTATTTAAAACACCGTTGTAAATGTAAATGGCTGATAACTCATGGTAAATAAATATGATTTATACATACGACGACGAATGAACCCTGACATCAGAAACGTTTTGGAGCGGTTCTTTAGTTTGGGATATATTTCGTTTAACGCGATAAGAAGCTTGATGCGCTATTGAACAGTCGGTTAAGCAGAATTATTTTATCCGTCGACGAGACCACATCGTTTCATTTGATATGCGAATAAACTTCTTTTCTGTGTTTTTGTCGTCAGTATGTTTATGATCTGTTAATATTTATAGCCGAATAAATGACCCACGCAATGATTAGTCACTACTGTCCATAATTTAAATAAATTGAAGATACATTACACCACGTTTGTTATTTCTTACTAGGAGCATCAACAACCTATTATGAATTTCTATTTTCTTTCGGAATCTAATTCTAAGACAAAAACAAAAATGATAGTATGAAACTATGTATATTTTGTCTCAATATGTTCAGTATAACTTGAATATAGGAACGTCCATAGAAATCGATTTACGATATGTCAATGTACGTCAGGACGTAACACTTTGCGGATAGAAAATATTCTTTCATTTTACAAATCGTGTAACCATCCCAAACATATTTTTCTTCTAAGATCACACATCAACGGCATACGTGGGTCAATAAAAGTGCTATAATCCTCAAGAATATTCTGTGCCTGAGATGATAAGAAGAATTCATCGCATTGGTCAACCTATCAACCTAAAATGTCTCCGTTCAAATGGTGCTCTCTCCATATATTTTGGATAATATTTCAGGTTGTTGGTAATCGTGTATTCTGACGTATCGAGAAACAATCTACGTTAACCTCCTATTCACTATTCTTTTACCATATAATTCTATGAAATATCTTCTACCTGGCCAGATGGTATTTACGTTAGTCGGCCCTTACCCTGAAAGTGTCCAGGGTTCTTATCCCAATTTGATAAACATTCCGAGGCTTCACCCTTCCAAAAATCCTAACTGTATATCACGATGGTCCGCGTATAAAGACGTTCACGTTAAATATCCGCAATTCAAATACAAACGTCGCGTGCCAGAAGCGACAGCCAATACAGAATCGTCCATTCAAATCAAGGCAGTATTAGGTCCATGTTACAAGTCGTCGGCAAATATGTAAGTTATGTCTTTAACTATCGGACAAGTTGCATGTCTTATTTTGTCACGTCGTTGATTTCGTCACGATTACAATACCAGCGGACAATACCAAAACGAGCGACAGG
Source organism: Priocnemis perturbator (assembly GCA_963942575.1). Classification (NCBI taxonomy): domain Eukaryota; kingdom Metazoa; phylum Arthropoda; class Insecta; order Hymenoptera; family Pompilidae; genus Priocnemis; species Priocnemis perturbator. The sequence goes on from OZ012644.1 coordinate 2,976,759, forward strand.
GCAAAGGTGCCAAAAAATGTCAGCACAACGTCGTTATAACCATGAAACTCCACAACATCGGCAAGGTACGATACGCCGAGAACATACAAAAGATCTAATAATTTAACAACACTTAAAGAACAATTTCATCGAAATCGATAGCAAAACTATGGTCATAGAAGTTACTGATAATACCATCAACATATTCTTCTCCGACTATACTTGTGCTCCGCATTTTTCTAGATGAAAACCCAGGAAGAATTCGTCGTCATTGATCACATCCTCGACCCAGTAACAATGGATAAAATTCGATTGTTGAATCCATATGTTATTAAAATTCGGCAAGAGGCAATATTACAATTGTACGGACTGAGGTTTCAAGGTGTAAGTACCAATGCGGCATTTATATGAAATCCCTCTTGTAACTCGCACTGTAACACGAGAGGACGCGCGAACTCTGTGGATAACTCCCATGATAAGGCTGGAAACCGTGCAGGGTTGGAAATATGTCGGCGGGTGGTTATGAAAGTTCAAAGTTACCGTTTCGTGATACACGTTACCTTCCGTTGTAAAAATCAAAGACTTCGATTACTTAATTTAAAAACACTCATTACACATTGACTGATCAGATTTTATTCACACTCATGCTCGTCAGACCTACTGCATCAATCAATAAGAACGCTAAGGGGTACATTATAAATAGAGAAATAGATCAAATATTTAAATAGTGTACACTGATGGTCATTGCAGCAAAAATACTAGACGCCTGCTCATCCTATGTCTAGAATAGTAGAATGAGGGGCAATTTAATAAAATGCTTAACATTCCGTCCCTTTAACCATTCGGTTGTGAACGAGAAAACTTCCTTATCGTGATTACATTGATTGTGTGACTTTTTTAAAAAAAGGTCGTGAACGCCGAAGCAAGAGAAGAGGTCATTAACAAGAATCGACCAAATTTCACGGGATGCAATGACGGAATGGAAAATCCAACTTGCGGTCATATGCTACTTCACGGAGAACCAATTCCCGACAGTCAAGTAACAGCACCGATTTATAAACATTCATTTTTCCATAACTACCAACCATTGTGCGTCATTTCATACAGTGCATTTTGAATCAATTCGTTCAGTTAGAAGCAATCTCGTAACTATTGATGCGCACTATTAAAATATCCCGCACAGGTATAATTAGTAATAAAAATGTAAAGAGAAATCAGCATGAGCACACCCTTTGTAAGCCGGTTTCTACATTTCCCGTCCATCCACTTCTCATCCGTTCCCTTCTACGATTCCCATTCATATGGGATATTTTTCTTCTGCATGGCGTTAATTAAAAGTTGTAACTAGAAACTTTTTTCATCGCACGTGGACAAACGACGGAACTTTTTCAACAGGGTTTTTGCTGTTCCTGCGACGACCGGAAGAACGTTAGACAGCGAGATGGAATACTGAACGAATTCACGGGAAATTTCTACTCGGATCGCGGGCCAAATTGCGAGGACAGCGCAAACAAATCTTGCAACAGGTTAGACCCGCGCACTGCATATGTCAATATAGTTGACAATTCGCAGACCCCGCGTCGCGTGCACGAGGAACAACTTTACCGTTCGAAAACGAGAAGCGAGGATGTCCACGAAGGTGGTGAAAAACATGGAGCACGTAGCTCGGATCGTCCCGTTTCAATCGCAAGTGTTTTACCTAAAAAGGAGTATGATACACGTGACCAAAAGCTAATGACTAACGTACCATTGTCATCTACGAGCTGTACACCGTCGCTCGATAAGAAGTTACACCGCGAAGCAACATTCATATCAATTGAAGACGGCCATACAAAACACGAAGTACCCAGCACAGATGGTCACGTTTCAATCCCGAGCGTTCTACTAAAAAACGGCCAAGATACTCGTGCCGAAAAATCAACGGACTCCTACGAACCTTTTTCATCGAGAACCTCTGCAGCATCGTTTGGCAAGAGCTTACTGAAGGGAGCAACGTACATTGCATATCCCAAAAGTCGCGCAAAACACGACGTACGTGGTGTAGATGGTCACGTTTCAATCACGAGGGTTCCCACCGAAAACGAGAAGGACATTCGCGACAAAAAATTCATGGCCCCTTACGACTCCTCGCCATCTACAAACTCTAGCATATCGTTTGGCAAGAAGTTGCAGTGTAAAGTGGCAACGTCGACGACAGAAATGTCAGAGGCGCCAAAGCAGGTTTACATGACGAACGATATGTTGCCAATTCTGAGAAACGTTTTATTCAATACGACGTCGTCGGAAGGTAAAATAGAAGCGTACGAGGACGCGATTCGCGAGCGCGCTTTGAAAGAGGAAAATGCCGTTGCGAGGACGGAAGACAGTAAGCTCGCAAAGACGTTCCAACGGAACGAAGACTCAAAGAATACGGGAACGTCTCACGTAGCGCGGAAATCCGATGAGTCCGACTCCGCGGAGAATGGACGCGAGTATGATCGACTGGCAGTTTACAGCGAGCCGGATATAAATCTTCGAGGAAGGAATCTTATCGCGGACAGGACGATGTCGAAAGGCGAGCGGGACGCTTTTAAGAAAATGAAGAGCGTTAAAGAGACGGTAGAGGCATCTTCTGACAATAAACCGAACGAGAACACTTTCGAAGTTCGAAAGTGGATGAAATATGAGACTCATTTCCTAGACCGAATAAATCAAGACGCGCCAAACAAGAGCACCGAAGCACCGAGTACATCTATTTCAAAATCGAGTCGTACGGGAGATTACATCCGCGGCGTTACGTTGTCCGAGTCGGAAGAGAGAGCGTGGTCAAGTCGAAAGAATATCATTCCTGGCAACGTCCGTATGGAGGAAGACGAGGAAGATTCTTTCCCGGATTCGCGGTCGGCGGCGGGGGAGGAAAGTTTCGCGAATTCCCGAAAGGAACAGAACTCCGCGCCAGAAATGGCCATTACCCGACCGAATGCGATTTTGAGATCGTCGATTAGAGATTTACGCGACGATCAACTTCGTGACCTCGCCGACCATCGTAATGCTTCGACACTGGCTCGGATTTCGGCTGCGACGTTTGACATCGCGAATGGCGCGCCTCGATTGTTGCCGGAAGATCCGATGCTTCGCGGAAACTCGGCGCAAAATGAATCGTCGCAGCGTGGGCGGCAAATTTCGAGCGACGAGCCCATTCGGGAGGCTTTAATAATGTCTCGTAATTCAGTGACGGCGGAAGAGAGTTCAAGCGAAACACCGATATGGCGGGGACCTCATTTAAGTACGCGCAGCGTGCGCATTGAGTCGAGAACAAAAGACGCTGTCGATTTGAATGCATCGAAGTTACAGGGGTCCTTTGTCAACGGAAGCACAGCAAAATCGAGACCAATTTCTCCTGCGATGGTCGCATCAATTTCGAGAAAAACTCATAATAGCTTCGATTACGGTAAAAAGCGTATGAATAAGTACAAGTCAGTTGACACGAAAACACATAATCCGAAAGATTCATTGAAAGACTTAAGGTACGGTCATGAAGCAACAAATGAGCGAGTTAAATCATTCAGTACCAAGAACGGAAGAGCTCTTCAGCAAAAGCAGAAAGCCACTTTAACGAGATCATCCAATTTCGACAAAACCACACGTCACAATAATCAACTATCAAATCCTTTAAAATTCAAAGCTAAATACGGCTTAATGAACCAGCGTTTCTCGTCAGACCCAAAATCGACGAGTCGAAAAAAATCTCTGTCCCGCAGATTGAGAAGGGGCGACAGAGCAGTCTTAAGACCCAAGTATCGCGGAAGAGCTGATTATGTGTCCATCAGCAGCGCGCTGGAATCGAACGACGTCAATAGACAACGAAGATCTATCGACAGGGTCAGAAACTCGGAAACACGGTTAGCGGTCAGTGTCGATATAGCGAGTCCGGCCGCTGGTCGTTACAAGGATCGATATGCAGCTTCTCGACCGGTGAGCGATCCGCATTACGTGCATTCGAACGGGAAAGTTGGAAGGGGTCAAAGGGAAAATTCTGAGACGAGGCATCCGGGGCCGCCGTACAACATGCAAATATCCTCGGAAGATAATGCTGCACGTACAAAGAGTTATTCGGAGTACGAGACTCGCGAAAGTATGCCGGCGAGTGATTTCGAGGTGAATGTAAATTCGACGTTTGCAGATCCATATTGCGCAGCGGCGCCGGAATCTGTGTCTCCGCTCGTCGCGCAAATCTATGACAATCCGTTTTATGGCGGCAAGGACGAGCGACGAAGTAGCGTCGATAAGCAGATCGAGGAGAAGTTTAAGAGAATAAGCAACGCTTTGAAAGAAGCCTCGACCGAATCCAATATCGATCGAGGAAATACGAGTGCCGGGCAAACACGAAATGAAGCTGTACTACGAAAATTCGTTATAGTGCCGGGGCATATTTCGAACGAGATTGTCTCGCAGCGACAATGGGAACGCGATCAGGTCGCGCAATTTATGGACACTAAATTTATCGCGGACAGAGCGTCTACGCTCGCAATCGAAGCGACTGGAAGACCAAATGAGTCGACAGTGGGGGAAATAGATGTTGGAAGTAACTCTGAGAACATCCGTGAGAGTACGGAAATAAGTACGCAGATGCGAGATTTATCGAAACCTACGCAGGCAGAAAAGCCTCTAATAATTGTCGATCGATTTCAAATCGCTTCCGTGCCAATAGCATTAAACCGAGAACAAGCGATTCTTAAAGACGAAAAGATTACAAATGTACCCACATTCTCCAGAGTCACAGACAGGCCTGTCCAGGCAATCAGAACACCCGTCATAAGTATCGACCATTTTCAGACAGCGAAGAGACCTCTCGAAACACAACCGATCATTACAGGTATCGAGAGAACGACAGATTTATTTCTAGGCGAAAAGACGAACGACGATCGAAAGAAATTGTCTCGTCATTCGGATCACAATACATCTTTCACCACTACAATTAGCGATCCCAGAACGTTTGAAGAATCCTCGAAACGCCCTCTCGCTCTCAGAACAAACATGCCGGCCACGGTAGCAAGCTCGAGAGGAGCGTCATTCAGCAAGAACCACTCTCCTCCCGTGCCCTTCAGAAGTTACTTTCAGAAGAGGTTGCACGATATTTCAAGAGCTCGCCATGGCCAGAGGATTCGGAGTCACTTACCGAGTGCGTTCTTGCCAGATTTGAAGGGAAGTTTGGACATCGGGCTCACTGCGAAAAACAAGAAGAACGGACGTTCTGTCTTGGACAACGCTGGCTTAGCTCCAGGATTGCCAACAGACTATCGTCCGACGGAGAAAGACACGATCGGGACGATTGAAATGGAACGTCTACGATCGACGACCGGCGAATCGTTAAGTGAAATTACGGGCGATGATGTTTCACCTACGGAAAGCCAGACGACCGCGACGATGGCGGAGTCGAGTACCTGGCAGACGACCAGGATTACGGATCAGAACTTCCGACCGCTTGCTCGCCCTGTGCAACTGTTTGTCCCCAGCCGAACAAAGATCGTCCTGTCCATCGACGAGTTGACCTTGGAAGACGAAGTAGATTCGAGCACCGAGACTGGGCCGACTGTTCCGGTCATGTTTTCCGTGCAAAAATCGTCGAACGTCGCGTCGGAGGATCCGAAGATTGGCCCGAAATTTCACGTTCACTCGCTGCGCGACTCCAAGTTCCCACAGGGTGCGCGATCGATGCTGGACGAAAGTTCCGCTACAGAGATTGTAGTAAGATCGCCGAAGCAATGGGCGAATGCTTTACCTATTGCATCGCCGTCCGCACGGACAACTGTTTCCGAGGACTTGGCAAGAATGAGAAAGTTGGGCGGGAATTTGTGCGAGTTGCGGAAGTTGTCAAAAGTTGATCATGAGACGACGCGCAGAGCAGTCTCGCTGCTCGCACCACCGTCTGTGGACTCGGCGCGATCTAAGGCACCACGGGAGGACAATTTTTACTCGGATTACAGGATGAGCTCGAATAAATATGGGACGAACAACATGCCCGAAGAAATCTTTTCCGCGACGGATGTAAGTGATGGGGCGATGGAAAAGTTTTACGCGAACGACGGTAACGCGAAGCACTCAAAAAGTAATACCGGTAAACTTGACAGTGGCGAAATGGCCAAATTGCCCGTACCTTTGAGGTCTAGTGAGTTACGGAAAGAAAATATGTCGGGACCGAACATTGTTGAAGGATTCCTAGAGCGTATCCACCAGACTGAAGATTCCTCAAAAGACTTGCTACTGGGTCACGCTAGGGTTGCATTTTCTGAAAGACCGGAAGGTACAGAAAATGCTTATACTGGAATGGATGAAAAAACTGTAAAATCAAAGTATATGAAAGAAAAGGAACGGAACGTCGTCGTAAGGAAACGCAATGAGGACAAAGACGCCACTAACGATCATAATCTGGACACGATGAGCAGCATCGCAGCGTATGAATTTCCCACGTTTTATGCACTAAGCGAACAAAATGAAAACAATGACCATCCGTGGACAATGACAACCGATCCGTCAGAATTGCTCAAGAATATTCTGTTCAATTTATCTCAGGTCACCAACGACGGTTCTTTCAATTCCCCTTCGTTCACGGAACTTAACGCTGATTTATTACCGCGGACAATCGATGAAATTAACTTCGCTCTGGAAAATCCCAACGTTTTCCTACGAAAGTATAACTTATCGCCCGAGATGAAATTAGCCCTGCTACGTAAATTAAGAAGGAGCGACGCTTTCGCAAATTTCTTCGATCCGCCGGAAGATACCGCTGATAGCGCGGTTGATAACTCGAAGATTAATGGAGAGGTGGATCCCGCCAACGTAGATGTATTCCTGAGCTTGAGCGTAACGTTTCCCTCGGAGAGACAAATTGGTTACCACGATCGTTTGCCGGAGGATACGTACTCGCAGTACGCTGCAACTAATCCGACGTTCGCTTTTAATCCCACGGATAACCCGCCGTTATTTGAGAATAATTACGCGGATTTTAATTACAACGATGCATCGGATGAATATGGCGTAATTCGACGAATTAAGAGGAACTCTTTCGGCGCGGAAAACGGGGCTATCTCTGACGTGAGTGCGAACGAAAATGGCCTCGGCGCGGCGGAGGAATTTCGTCTTCGCCGCTGTAATTCCGAAGCCGGCGTGAACGCGACGGAACAGAGAGAATCTTCCCCGGCGGAAAGTAATCCCGCGTCTTACCGGCGTGACGGAGCGCCGAACTTAGCGGAAATTACCGGGCCATTTACGCAGTTAGAGAAAAAGATATTGCCCGGAAAATTGTATTATGACGGAAGTCGAAGTGCTCCTCGGCCTCGTCGGGGACGTGACAAATTGCTAAAGAGTACGAGCGAAGCTACCCTTCGACGTGATAACGACGAGAAGATGATCGAAAACGAAGTTACGATGGGCATAACGCGAAATGACGCGCCCTACGCGACGAAGAACTTTACTGAAACGATATTGCCCGCTCGCCCGGGGAGCCCCGGTAATCGGCAAAAAGATTCGACGTCGAAAATCTCTCCCCGTCGCGTCGGCGTGTGGTCCGCGAATGACGTTTTGAAAGGGAAAAATGCGCAGAGTCGCGTCGGCGAGAATAAATCTCGAGGTATTTATGACGCGGGAGGAGGAAACGTATGGAAACGTAAATTTGAGAGGACTTTCAATGAGTCGGACGATCATTATGGTCCCAACGTCGACCTTAAGGAAGTTCAGCATAATCAAGTGCGCTATAACTCGATGAGCGAGTTCGACTACTCACTGCCGAAGAGAAGTTTTGATCCCCCAAGCTCTTTCGGCAAGAAAGATGAGGAAGGTAATCTTGTATTTATGAACGGGAAAGTTCGTTTCCTAACAGATTTGGCTGACCGAGGGATTGAAAATCGAAGGAGCGATCGTTTGATCGGTCATAGTAAGTGCGACGTTCAAAAAGTAACGAAAGATAACAGTATCGTTAACGAAAGCATCGATTCCAAAAGGGTTCACGACAATGACGATAAGAGCAAATATCGAAATGATAATATTAAAAGCTTTAATGTCGCCGAAGGGTTGAAAGGAAATTTAAGGCGATTACTATCGATTCAAATGGGCCCTTCTCGACCTTCTGAACCTGCTGAACAATCTATACTGACAGGGTCCATTTATAAAAGGCAGCTTTTGAATCAAAATTACCAATTTGCTGAATCTGATAACACTAACCGCATTAAAAATCCATCCCAAAATAATTACGAAGAAAATTCATATAATGAACAACAACCGACCGAATTAAAGCGCGACCAGTTACAAAAAAGTACTGACCATGCCACTTGTTTCAATCCCGAGGAGACACACATTATCGATCATCAAAATTCGCATTCCTCGGAGCCTGCAGTCAATCCTGACGAAGTATCAAAAAGGTTCGTGCAACATTAACAATCCCATGCCAGAGCGTAACGCAATATTAGCTGCGCATTACGCTACCAATGATAATAATAATGTCGGTGCTGATGAAATTACAGGTCTGACGGAAGTTTCGCGAAGAAGATCGACAAGAGCTCGAACTTGCCGGAGATAGGATTGCTCTCGAACTTCAAGAACGTCGCAGATGAACTGGATGGTACTTCGGCGTTTAATGAATTAAGCAGTGAGAAACGTTTCCATTCTGAAATTGGCTACAGCCCGACGCCCGATAATAAGGGGACTGACGTTCATGTTGGGAGTGGCGCGGACTTCCAAAGTGGAACTGATTGTGAGACTGCTGTAGGAGGAAATCTGTTGGGAACGGAAGACATTAAAAGTGCTATAGGTACCCGTGCGAAATATTTGGACGAGGAGGCTTTGCCTGCGTCGTGGAAAAATAAATATCCTATTGATCGCAGTGCGGAAGCGCGTGCGTCAATTGTTAATGAGCTCGGAAAGGATCGCGATGAGAGACCCGGCATGAATAGAAGCACGTTTCACGAGGAGCCTCGTCACAATGAAGTCAAACGGCTCCAAAACAATCCAAATATTTCGGCATTCAAAGAGAAGCAAAATACGTATAATTCGGATAATGTGAACAAAGTGGCAGATATGGATACCCAGCTAAATCCTGTCATAAATAAACAATACAGTGACAATGATTTTGATATAACGCTCAGAGGAAAACTTCATGTTCAAAGTGGCCTCAGTGAGCTACCACGTTCTATCAATATTCATTCAGTACCGGATCAAAATCTGCGGGAGAAATCAGACAACGGATATTCTACGTATGGACGGTCAAACACGCTCAAGACGTCGAATGATATCTCAAAAGAGGTACGCTCAAACGGAGCACCAGGTGCCAGACTTTTCTCCCACGTTTTTAACATCGAATCTGTGCCAGATGCATTCGCAGATACTGCTGACACAATTGGGAGCGAAACTGGCATAGGAGCGCCTGTGTCACATAACATTCATGACAAGAATTCGTACGGACGTGAACGGAAAAATGTCGAACTTACGATGAATCCAATAGAGAAACTTTCAATTCGCGGGTCGAAATATCTAAGAAATACACGCGAAAGCGTACGTTCGAATGCATCTAACGATTTTGCAAAAGCCAAACGAAGACCAACGAGCAACAGAGCGAACAAAATTAATTATAGCAAGTGTAAATCGTCTAAAACTACTACGCAGACGGCCCCCAAATATCCAAAGATTTTTTACAACAATCGTTTAACTAGCAGTTTGGGAGAAACACGTAAGAATTGGGTGGAAAATCGAAGTAGTGTAGATTCAAAGTCGAACGAAATTAATCGATCTTCTTTAAATGTGTCGAATTCTAAGAATGTTGGAGGGGTTCCGTTGTTACGCATTAAAATTGAAGGTAAAGCACCAAACATTATGCAGAGAGCAGTGACTGCGAATAATAGCCATTCGGATGCCGAAAAATGTTATAAAATGACAACTGTATTGCAAAGAATGGATATTCCGTTAACGACAAAACCCCAGAAATCCGTTCAAGATGAACAAGTTTCGACTATTGATCAATTATATACAGAGACTACAATAAGCGAGCAATTAAATCCAGCGAATACTGTTCAGTTCAGGTCAAATTCAACTCATACAACATCTTCTATTCCGAATCATTATACTCACAACGAAGAAAATACAACAGAATTGCCTACAGACGCAGTAACAAATAAGTTTTCAAATCAACTACAAAACACAGGTAACAGAGAAAATATGAGCAATGAGATTCGAGCGAAAAATATCTTAGCAATCATGGACTTTATAAAAAGATTCAATAACATTATGGGTAATGGAATGTCAGACAACCCTCAGGCAGAAGTAAACGAATTGGCAATACATATCGATAGATTCGTCATAACACCTCATAATGAATCCGATGCAAGTCAAGACTATTGTAAAAATTGTGCGACAGAAAAAGTTATAATTATTGGTGAAGGTGTAAAGCACAACCCTTACGAAAAAGAAGCAAAGAGAGATGACACCAAAGATAGGGAATGGAAGTCACCAAAGATTTCTCAAAATGACATTGACACACATTTCAGCAGCGCGAAAGAGCCAAAAAAAAAATTAATACCGTCGGGAGACAATGACAGATCGATTCCTCTTAAAACTTCATTCGAAAGTCCAGTTTATGCGTCTAGTCTGCTAGGGACAGTTAAGGGCGGCTTCGGGGAAAATCCATCAATAGCTGTCAATAGCCCCCCCAAAGAATCAGCCCATGCATCCACTTTGCTTCGTTCAGATTATCATCCAGGCGGAAGGGAGGAGGATAAATCATTTTTATTTCATGCCAACGAAGACAGGCACGGCAAGTCTACCGTGAATGGCACTGATAACAGTGCGCCGCATACGTTGCGTTTCATGCAAACTCAAAGGATATCAGGAAATAACGTTGTGTCCGGTAGCCAAAAGTCGAACGGAGAAAGTTCGTTCGGTAATATGAAAACTGCCGCAAGCAATGATGAGCATTTTTCAAAATTCCAACATGCCAACTTGACAACGTCGGACACCGACGACGGCTTGAAGGATACAAAAACATATTCCCAAGCATCTGTGCCGACTGGGAGTGAAATTATGAAGGACGATCCGCTAAAGTACAATCTGCGGAAAGAAGATACGTCGCAGGTACCCGCTGAGCGAATGAAGATTTTCGACTGGCAGGGAAATAAAATTAAACTGTCCGGGGGTCCTGCGAAAAGTGGAGAACGTCAGGTCGCGAGGCAGCTGGAGGTACAGAAAGAAGTTGAGCGTCTTGACAAACCACGACGACAAAATACAACGGAGGAAACGTCCGGATTGCGGACTATAGGGAAAAAGACGGACTATCCACCGAACTCGTACGACGCGGGGATAGAAGAAATGTTGCTGGAGAACGAGAATACTTTTCAAGAGATCAGAAACGTAGAGCCTTCGTCACTGGTGAGCACAAACATAAAATAAAAATAAAATCAAACTGGGAATACAAATAAAGATTTGCGTTACATATGCACCGTCAAATTAATCCCGTAAATCTCTTGAATCAAAAGACGGAGGTCAAACGTCGTACTCCAATGGGGCTGGAGTCACGATTTGAAAATAGCGCGGCAGCCGACCATGGAAGGATCATTAAAAAACGCGAGAAGACGAGGGAGGCAAAGAAGAGCAAGAAAAAGAAGAAACGACGGCGCAAGAAAAAGAAAAGGAAGAAGAAGAAGGGGATGGTGCATGCCAGACATGCTGAGTACACGGAAAAATGGCGGCCCTTGAACAGACACCTGCTCGCTGTCTCCGAACACCAAGAGATCCCTTTGACCTTAACGCTAAATGAGGATGAAAAGAGGCCCGCCAGCGGATACCTCATTCACGAATATGAGGAGCTGTCTGGTAGGTATGCTGAAAGTGCAGGAAAACGTGAAAGGAAAACTAGTAAAAAGATTAAACGACGACCGAGAGTGCAGCGTCAAATGGAGCCTGACGGTGCGCAAATTCGGGGCGGACAGGACTGTACAGATCCTAAACACCCTGCAAATGTCAGTCAATCAGAGTACTCGAAATCTGCACACTGTCTTCGATTCAGCAACCTGTGGTACGTTTTCAAATTTTGATCCCACGTATACACTATTGCATTTACGTAACAAACACGACAAATATCAATCGAATCTTTATGATCGTCTTTGCTATTAAGTGATCAATGAAGAGCTTTATATGAGGCTTTAAAAAGATTCAGCCACTGAAACTTTAAAGGTATTCGGTGTATGAATTAGAGGAGCCCATGATGGAGCACGTGATATATCTCCAACTTTACGAAAAGCGCACGTTGTCAGACGGATCGACACACTGGAACGATCTCACCCGAGGCTCCATTGTGAGGTGAGGTGTACAAGATCGCGATAAGCGATGGCGGGATTCACCATTTACAGAACTCTCGTGACATTAGATTAGGCACCTTCAATACCCATCACACGGATGACGAGGGTACAATTGCCTTCGCGTACAATGAGCTAAATACGAAACAAGGATATCGAGAGCGTTATTTGGACCCTGCCAAGGACCGCCTGCTGATACCATCGACCGTGGCGTCAGGAAGTGGATTCAAGAATCAAGGTGACGGGGCTCGCGAGTCAAGACAGTATTGATCCAATTAGCCGTTGACCCGATTAACGTCGATCTAGTCAATATCAGTAACGTGTCATGCAATATCTACCTCGGTGTAATAACATGCATTGCAGAGCCGACGTGCAAATTCAGGGTGTGTGCTTCGGGAGAGCACACGATTCGTAGGTGTGTAACATTACGTCAGCGATATACTCATATGCTCACCGTGACGAGTAGGTGCATCGGGAGAATACCTCGTGGTGGAAGGGGGAGCGATCAACGAGAATGGTAACGAGTGCGACAAAGCTGGCGTGGGATTCGCGGCATTCGTCGGGCAAGCAAACCGGTGTGGACGCGTCAGAGGAACCTGTTTGAAAAATCAGCCCCTGGCCTACTGGAGGCACGACATGGTACGCCTGACAGGTGCAATAAATGAAACGGGGCTGAAAATAGCTTGTCTCCGACTCGTGTCGAGCCTTCCTCTATTGGTTCGCGCGACTCGTACAACCGACGAGGGCTTGCAAGATATTTTCAGCAGCATGTGCAACACACACTGCCCATTTCGGTAGCCTCATATATTAGTTACGAATTTAATGCATTCGCACGTGAAATACGGTACGAGCTGTGATTCGGTACGTGAGTGAACCCGTTGTGCCAATTGAATACTAATTAAACAGTATCGGAGCATTATACGTAATTAGCTGTGTAGCGCCCGTCATTATGCGCTTCGAGCATTGTTGCAAAACTCGTCTGCATAACGCACTCGTCCACGGTCGCGCGCAGCCGAATTTCATTTCGCCAGTCTTTCCGCTCTATTATTCAGTTCGCGCAGTATCAAAGTGAATCGCCGATGCGCATTCTGGATTCTGGAGGCTATTTTATCGCTTTCGTGTATTGATTGATAAAACTTCGTTATTACCTACACCGTGAACAAAGTCGTATTTGAAGAACACATATTCGTAAAGGTAGTGTATTTGTATACATACTTGATTGAATGTTAGTTTCAACGACGTGTCAAATTTATCATTGCAGTCAACTGCACCTATTTATTGTTAGTTGCCGAACAGTTTGTCAAATTTTTCGAGGTTGAGAAAAACCACATGATTGACCACTGATGTCACGTACTGATAGGAAGCTAGGGTGGCTGGACAGGCTGGTTGCTACTTCTTAAGCAATTTCGCATCCGTACCGACTGACCCCATCAAGTACAACGTGAGCGGAAGCGGAAGCCGCGAGTTCCTCGGACTGGAGTACGATTCGCCACACGTGTCGACGATCGATATTGAAGTCAGAGCCGACTACAATGCCGCCGTGAAAGCGGGGTAAGTTTCAGAAGTGACGGTCCCTTTCTGGGACCGCCGATTTATTCGATTGAGACGCTTTACTTGAGCGACACAAAATAACTCACGTTTGAAAATTCCGCCATAATAATGTTTGATAAGCGAAAAGTGCCACTTATTTTTCCTGGCAAGGAACAGACATAGTGTATCGAATAAATTGTAGAACGCTGGGACGTATTAGCGAAGTCTACGTAGATAACACAAGCCCTCAGCACACCGTGGTCATGGCCGTAATAAAAAACACAGGATCTACTGCGTCATCCTATCAACTGCGAATCGCAGATTGCCCCAAGGGACTTCCAATTACATGGACAAAAGCCAAAAGTCGTGTGCAGATTATTACTCCCCAACTCCTCTCGCGCGTTACAATAGACATACCAGGCCAACTTTCTTCAAGTGAATTTTACTGTTCTCGTGAGTATCTAATAAGCGGAATTCATTTCATATCCGTATTATCCCTGCTTCAATCTTCCTTTCTTGCCGGTCGGAAAAATATGTCGACGATAACCCGAGCGATCCACGGCAGGTTTTATCACGCCAATTTTTCTCAGTGGAACTCGTTAACCGTCACGGCGAACCGGTAGCTACGAGAAGAATCAAGATTCGAAAAATGGATCGTTGCCACTGCGTGTGGCATTGTGTATGCACTTGCGTGGGCAGTGACAGTGGACAAGGTTGTCAACCGATGTCGCTGGAACATTATCACGCCGCTGGTTTCCAAGGACCAGTTCCCGTCCTGTCGTCTGATTTCTTCGACTTGTCAGACACTGTCAGAGACGTTCTTCTCTTCACCCTCGCGCTAACGTTTTTGTTATTAATAATGGGTATGCACCTGGCGTTCGCCAATATCAATCAAAGCGTATGATATTAGAAATTTATTTTTGAAAACATGACTCTACGATCTTAGGAATAACCAAGTGGTCGATTGGCTTATACGTGCCGATAGTTGGACGTTGGGGTCTTGACGCCATGTTGCCGAGTCATAGACCGTGCAAGTACTTCGAGTCGGAATTGCAATGCAGATGTATTGTTACTGATAAATCCGGTATGCCAGTACATCCCGACACGCGGAAAAAAACTGTCAGAATTTGCAGCAGGTAAACATTAGTTTTAATCTGACGTTCCAGCATGTATAAGCTACAAACACCATGAATGATCGTTAACGTTCGTTAGGAAGATGGAGTTCTTTCTGAACTTAATATTCTTCATGATCTATCCGGTCATGGCATGCTGTTCGTGCACGAAGAATCTGTGTCGCAATAAACATCGACGCTCTTCCTTCTCAAAACAATCCAAGGTAATAATCATGTTACGAAGGTACTGAAGAGAATAGATTTGGTCATATTATATTATCAGATAAACCAAGCACCTGAGGAAAACGAGGATGGAAACTATATATGCATGAAAACGTACAAGGATTATAGGGATTCAAAAATAGAGGCTGAAGATACAAAATACGTAATGAAAGAGCTAAGAAGATCCCAGGAATCGTTACGAGATTATATGAAGTACGAGGTAAGCTCCACAGTTCATGAAAACAAATTTGTTGCATCATAAAAAGGAAGAAACTAAAATACAGCAAATTTCAATTTTTACAGCAAAATAGTTATTATTGTAAGAGAAAACAAAGCCCACGTAATTGACAAGAGTGCGAATTATGTCGAATAAAGTGAATTACAACTTTGGCCACTATTAGCAACTACTTGCGAACCGTCAGAAAGACACAACGTCACTACTAAATACGAATGAAATATATTCTTACTACCGGCAATAAATGCTTTCTATGAACACAATGAATCTTTATGACCGGTTACCTGTTCCCACATAGTGAAGAGGGATTCCATTCCGTACTGTTACGGTAGATTCGTCAATATAGAATGAAGTCTGTTGTATGCATCAAAGGAAATATGTGTCACGCGTGACATCGCGCCGATAAAAAAAAATATAATTTGTTGCTTGCAACGGGAGTTATGCGCAATGCGGTGGTGCCGTTATAGCCAGAGAATTTGTGGCCGCTTCCGACGGATATCTATGCCGGGGGTGTGTCCCCGCTTTAACCTATTTTTTCGCTTACCACCACTCGTACACAGCGTCTGGATGTAAATATTCATATGCAATGTGGGATATTTACTGTGCGTCGCGGATAGCTAGGATGAATAGTAATAAGTGCATCCCGCAGGTGGAAATGCAAGCCTTCTGCATTCGGAAGGAGTAATGCTACTTTGCCGTATTCAATAAGCTGTAACAATAAAATTGTCTGTACGTTCGAATAAATGTCGTCAGAGCTAATAAATTACGAAACAAGTGAATCCTCGTCATTTTATAGCAAATAATTACTTAGGTATTATGCACTCTGCGTATTAAGCTCAATTCCTTCGCCTCGGTACTTCGCGGGAGAGCTATTGTGTCAGTGGAAAAGAATCGATAATGCTGTCGTGGACCTACTGCGAGAGGCTCCTTCATACGTATCTTCCCTCCAGGAACCGCGATCTCTCGCCTGAGAGGCATCTACATAAACGTGCGATTCCTCGACGACAGGTAGCCATGACTACCATTTTATCGTACACCGCAGCTTCATATAGCGTTATGTATGCATTCAAGCTCGACTGTATCCGATTGCAGAAGGTATCCACAGTCGTTGACTCCTTTTATTCTCCCTCCCCTGCGCATTCTACTACCGTGGATTTTCAAAACTGCTGACCATACGCGACGTTCCACCGACGCTGGGACAAAATCGAACGCTCGAATACGAAATTCTCGAGATCGTCGTCCAGATTCTCGGTCAATTCGTGACCGAATCTGTACCGCTGATTCCTCACATCGTAAACAGGGTACGGTACGTAGCCATGTGACGGCGGATTCCAATACAGCAGCGAACGTACTTCACAAACTTCTGGATTCGTAATGCAAGAACTCTGAATTTGCGCATTACTGCGCGCGACGGCTAACTGCATACGAAGATACGCATCTCGACATACCTGTACAACAGCAAGACTTCCGTGCGCCCGGAGAAAGGCCAGCTCTTTTGCCCATTGTGATTCGGTAGCCCCCGGCCTCTTTGGACTGACCGCACTTTACTGACCATGAAGAGGAACGACGTTGGTGTATGCACGGGGTACTGTGGAACAATGGTAGGCATGTCAGATTTATAAGAGTAAAAGGGAAACCTGTTCGGCGAAACGTACATTTTGCCTCCCAACCCATTTGCGTTTGAGAGCGAGCGCGGTAAGAATTGAATAAAAAAAAAAAGTAAATGCTGACTTCAAAACAGTACTAAAAAGGATAAAATAATTCTTCCCTTTTGAGGTCGGTGGTGAGATTGAAACAAAAAACCACTTAAATCGATTTCTAAACCTTCATCACCTATATAACCTATAAACCATATCAAACCAAATCAATACATCTACTCATACGTACTCGTATTGATTATAAATCGACAAAATCAACGTCACTTAAGAAATTTCCAACATTTTTCTCGATGACCAAATGAATAAGTATCCCAGATTAGAACATGTGGCGTGTCAATCAACTTACACACAGTTTTACATTGAATCCCCCTTCAACAGTGCTTATTTGGCAAGAAGATAGTTTTTCTGCCTTGGTTGAACGTTCCTCAGCTCGCCGCGGAAGAAAAATAAATAAAGCATCTGCTTTCCGTTGCATAGAGGAGAGGGTTACGCTCGCGTAAGTCGAAAGGGCGGATGTAACTGTTCTAAAGCTGACATAAACCGTACATCGCCGACGAAAGGAACGCTCCCTTCCTATCACGCGAAACAACTTCCCAAAGATAAACATAGTTGTAACAGGTAAAGAGGGAGTTTCGTTACAAATTCGTAAGCGAGCGTTCGGAATCGTCGTAATCTCAACGGCACTTCTTTATAAAACACCTGACGATATTACTTTGTACAAAAAATGACAGTACATGAGTTCGACTGGTGTCCAGGGAACCCCACTGTATTATTTTAGGGTTAACTTTGCGCATGTGCGAAACAGAGTCGCGCATTTACAGTATACACAGAATTCGAGGTTTACAACTAATAGAAGCGAAAGACGTAGGGGGCTTACATCAATTTCACCGGTAGCAGAGAACATCTTGACTGCCGTTAACCTCGCCAACAGACACAGCCTCGTGCGAGCACTATTTCCAAATTACACTAAGCGCCATAAAGGTAGAAGCCCGGGTCTCGATGCAGCCAAGGGGGGCCGATGGCACGTACGGGGGCACGTTTCCACTGGAAAACGTCAGACCGACTCCGCAGAGTTGCCCTGATTCTCCAATCTGCCACGAAGGTGCGTCACGTTCGAATGATAAATACCGCAGGTACACGGTATCTAGAAAAATCAAGCGCTGTGATTGGTCGACACGCTACGCCGTTGGGTACATATGCACGCCGATAAGATTTTCACTTCAGTTCGCGACGACTACCCACAGAGCAGCATCTCGAAGAGGCGCTACGATATTAAAAGTAATTCTTCTGCAGGTGATCTCTCATGGAAATGAATGTGTAACATTTCGTTCTTTCAAGAAGAGTCAACGAATCAACACCTCACATAAGCTTTATACCTAAAATTTGCATTAGTTGAGCGGTCTATGCAATACGCCGTCGATGGTACTGCATTGGCTCACGGCGGCGCTGTGTGCCATCGTGAAGTACTGTTCAAGTAGCGCCATATTCACTTTCCACGGTATTACACGTTACTAATGGCCGTGCACGTTTGTGCACGTTGAACTATCAACAGTCGTCGTTTTACGATCGTTTTCTGTAAAACGCGTACAGGCATCGTAAGTATTAACTCAACTGCATCAGAGTCGTATATCGTGTTACGTAGTTAGCGCGATATGAAATGTTTGGCATTTTGTACGAAAGCGTGTATTAATAACCCCCAAAATGATACGCGATCGTGCAGCAGGTATAGAAGCGTAGTAGGAATGGCAAAGCTTATAGACCGCATACACGTGTGTACACGGTAGGCGTTCGACGACGATATACCTGGAAAGATTATTTGCGCTAGTTTTCTCGAAAATTTTCCCGTTCTACCGTGAAATTTGTTTGAAAGCATCACGCTGGTGCCGTTTTACAGTGAGCGTCGGTAACCGTGGCAACTACGAGCATCTGGTGTCAACGGCTGTGACGTGCACGAGGACGCACAATGATGATTATAAGAACAATGGAGCGAGAGGGCAAAACACCGTGAATATTCTCGAAACCACCCCGCCACTAGGTATGTTTCATTTCTCTCCTTCCCTTTCTTTTCGTCATCGTAACCGCCTCTACGCCGCTGCCTTCTTCTCTTCATCCTGATCCTCATCCTCCGTTGCCTTCCCTCCTCTCAGTGTCCTTCACTTGCTTTCTTCTCCAACGGCTCATTGTTCGGACCCGTGTTAAAATACAGGTTACCTCAAAAAGCCTCCTACGCATGGACAATGGCACGGAATTTCAGGCAGTTACCGGACCCCAAGTGGGGGACAGGCCGAATGAAGAGGAGGAGGAGGAGATGGAGAAAAGAAAAAAGGCGCTGAGGGAGAATGAGACACAACGGCCGCGGAGTCATAACGCGGTATGTATTGTACGACGATGTATATATGCACATGCCAAACTTCCGACCGGTCGAGATACCGTAGGGGAGAGAGTCGAATAACGTCGTTCGTTGAAATTGCTTAGCAAGGCTTTCCGTAATATGAATCACGAAATTGTTCACAGGCTAATAACCACACTCGCTTTCTGTCGTGGCAAATTGAAAAACACTGCGTCTGCCATAAAGACGTACTATTTAATATCATTAAGCTCGCGGGCAGAGTAGAATGTGGGAAACTTTCAGGGATTCTCGAAAATTAAAGTTGGCCGCATCTACGAATTAGATGCAAAGTCCGCCAATTCTGTCGGAAGGGCTATTGGAATAGTTCGTTGCGGTCGTGCTCAGACAAGCGCAGAAGTTCCGGTAGGTTAGAGGCATGCGTTGCCCTAGAGTTCATTGGAAAATGTCGATGTCATCTTCAAAGCTTATTTTTCGAATTAATCGTTTATTAGGAACTTGTGGTTCACCTTACTTATGGCGCAGTCATCGTCTTTTTTCTATCATTATTATTTTTTAAAGATTTCAATTGATTTATATTCTGCGTATATAAAAAGCAATACAACTTAAACAGACCACAAATTACCATTGCAACATAGACAACGGTAAAAGGTGGATTGGAGTAGTTGATTCTCTTTTAATTTAGTTTTTGTGCTTATTCAGAGAAATAAATGATATAAGAGTTGCGTCATCATATTATTCTCAATTTTTAGAAACAAATTACTATCAACGAGTGTAGTACCAATTGCCATCATCAGCAGTATTATGTACAAATAGTATATATTATATGGTCAGATCTGTAAGACAGCACATGAAGTTAGCTGCGATGTGATTAAGAGTGCTATACAGCTATCCAGTCTGAAAACATTTAAATAATAGGCAGAGTCCCTTAATCTTAATTTAATTAATTCTCGATTTTTGTTATTTCATTCATCAAAGTACATCTCGAGGACCAACAATAAGGAATTGATAGACTCTCAAGAACAAATTGGATAAATCTTCAAGCAATAAATATTTCATACTCCAATGAGGTTTAACGCCTTTGACCCACTTTAAATAGACTGCATCTCGTTCCGCGCAGCCGTTATTTTACAGTTACTCTAATCTCCGTTTCATTTCTACATAATGAACCGAGTATACTGCCACACTTCCCCGTGTAATCCGTTTTATATAACTGCACTCCTGATGATTACTGCCTTTACTCGGAAGGTTATTTAGCTTATTGATGCTTTCGCGATGGTGTAACATCGGAAACCGTGCGTCTCTCTTACGATCTTATTAAGATGGATATTTTTAGAGCTCCTTTCGATGTTTTCCGTCCGTTTCAAGTGCAGTTATAACGGTTCGATCGTATCGTAGACGAGGTCGGTAGCTTCTACTTTATGCTACATTTTCTTCGAAAGGCTCATTTACGTCCATGCGGGCTCGAGCATTATGTCTGAAGGCAAAAAGTTTCTATTTCTTTTCAGTCATTTGCACGCGGTAGCAGTTCAAAGAATAGAGTGAAGTGCGCTGAAACCGGTTCGAGAAAATTAGCGTCACCGGCAATCGGCCCCTCTATAATTTGAGACGAAAGTACAAATTTGCCGCGGCGGTCGACATCCTCACCGGCGGGCCCGTATCATTTCTTGAGGCAATAATGAGTGCGAGACAACGTAACGGGGATACGCAAGAAAACGGAATTGTAGCATTCTGTTACCATTATTGGACCATTCACCAATTAAAGTAAGTTTTTGCCATGATATACCAGATAAATGCTTCTAGAAAAACATTGGTATCGGATGATCTACTTCTATTCTTGTTGCTAAAAGAGAATAAGTAACGCTTCTGTTGTGCATTCCGCGCGGCGTATAGATGCGTGTCACATGTTTGACCGACACGTTCTAAACAATGCGCAAACATATTAAGTTTTAAAACATTTTGTAACACCGCCAAGACATCACAATATCGCTCGGGATGATATTCGTGCATGCAGATAAGGTTTTGATAGCATACGCAGATGTAGAATTTGCCTCAATCACGCAAGCAAACATTGCATGTTATGCATCAGCAATCGATACGTTAGAAGTCAAACAGAATCGAATTACTGTTGTCGAGAAGGCGATTACCGTATTAAGAATGTTTACACATTCACACACACGGCCACACGCAAACGCCTACACTGCCTCGACATTCTCCGTTCTGAGCGAGGTTCATACATCCATAGTAAATAGAAATCAGATAGAAACAAACGTGATAAAGCACCGGCAAGCTCAGCGTCATACCGACGATACATCCGTTGCATAGAAACAGGAAGGAGAAGCAGGGGGGAACTTCTCGTCCTTGCGGTTTGTCGTTCGCACCCGCATAATGCACCGCGCTGCCACGAAACGTCAACCTTTAACCCCGCTCGTAAACAATTTCGCACTCGTACGTGCAATAAACGGGCAGAGAACGTTCGCTGTTCGAATTGTAGTTGCGGTTGCAAAGGGTTTAAGCGTAGGAGAATTTATCGATCGTGTTAATGGAAAGGATACAGAACGTGGATGACATTTTGAAGAGGGTAATGCAAGCATCATACCGGATATATTTCATGCTGTTCACGCTGCATAGATTATGCGTTGAAAAATTGTTCCTGCACTCGAGGTTATGCTCATAGAGAAATTCTCAGTCGTTGGGTAGAGACAACCGTTCGTCGAAGTACCGACATCAGTCAAACGGAGCGTTATACGATGGTATATTATGTACATACATATATATAGTATACAAGTCTACGCGCAAATATGGCAATGCCTCCCATTCATACCGTTAGCGGAGTGCGACGTGTTACGTGCCGCACACGTACAACCTCGTGCATTCACACGTTTTTGTGACGTTTACTCCCGTTCGGAAGGGCGCGAGCGTGTCTACACGATGCATCGGCAAACTCATACAGAACCGTCTAGGCGGAAGGCTCCTAGCCCTCGTGCCGTGCGCATTCTCGTGGTCTTATACGAGGCATACTTTTAATTTGGCCCCCTTCCCAACAGTCGAGGAAAGAACACAGAGAAGCAAGAAGCTGCGAACGTGTGCTGCTGGTGCGCGTGGAAGACGCCGGCGTGCGATCCCGCGTCAATAAAAGGCGAAAAAGCGTTTTGCCCCGTCGCCGTTCGTCGTCGCAAAGAAATGCTCCGCGTGTGCACCATTCGGCCGCCTTGCGACTATACGTACAGCCGCGGAATAAATTACGCCCCGCGCCACGCGCATTAATACATTCGCACATTTTAATGCGCACTTAGCCGACTCAAAGCGCACCCGTCGCTGTATGGATGCGCCTGCACGCAGAGAGGTTACACACAGTTACCCACGTGGATTTCAGGTTACGGCAACGCACACGCGTCGAAGGAAACGTGGTCGTGCGGACGGTTGTACACTTTCCCTTGGCACCAACACGCCGACGCGTGTGCGTGAAAAACATCGTACGCCGTGGGCCAAACCAGTCGAGTTCCTTAATGAGGGAGATGCTCGTGTTCACGAGTGTTCGTACTCACGTACCAACACTCTCGACCCTCGGGCCGACCTATACACGCACACGTGCAGGTACGTGCCCACATGGTACGCAGCTGGGGCACCTCTAACCTCGGAGACGAAACCAGCCTCACTGCATTCCCTCGTGACTACCTGAGAGCCTCACGCTTCGTCGCGAACTCCTATCTGCGTCCCTTGTACATTCGCGCCGCTCCAAGTCAATATCGCCCATAGCGTTGACTTTGGTGTTCCTACATTTTAATCAAACGATTCAGCAACCCATGCTTACAATTAGCCCAAAGAAGGGATACAAAGTGGGAGATGCAGTATATAAAGTAAAGTCCTCTCGTCTACGTGTAATCAGTGCTACTGCTGGATCTGCTGCAGGTCGACACGTAGGCCAGTTAAATCGTGAAAGTGCTCCGGTTCGGTTTTAAACTGTGATTTTTTGTAATGTCCAAGATGTACGTAATTACGAGTGAGGAGAGAAAGGAAATCGTAAATTGAGCCTGAAGCCGAGCGACGTACGTATGCGGTAAGAGAGCAAGACGATTCAGCGTCGATCGGAGTACAGTGTCACTTGAGGCCCTCTTGTGAGACGCTCCTGGCAGTCCTCCCTCGATCACGATCCCGATCCACGCGGTCAGTCTTGCCGCGCCAGCGCGATCGAGAGGATCGATGGTTGCGTCGTGCTATACGCCTGCGTTCCGAGTCGCGAAAAACGGTTTGTGTACGTGTCGCCGCAGAACGGAGTGCTTTTGACGATTCACGGCGCAGTGAATTAAATTAAAACGTGAGGGTGCATCGTGTGAGCGTAGTGTGGCCGCCAGTCGGCGGAGCTCGTTTATTCTGCGGGTTTGACGAGATTTTTTCAGTTCATTTAGAAATCCGAGGATGGAATAGGCGGATCAAGCTTTTTTCAGAAATCCTTTCGCTCGCTGCATGTTCCTTTGCGGGTGATCAGTGCTCAATTTTGATATTAATACTCGTTGTTTGATTACGCTCCCCACATTGTAGTCTTGTAGAACTTATGAGCGATAAAAAGTTAGCGGGCACTGCCATCGGGAGACGTCCTTAATTGGCTGATTAATTTTCGAGTAAACCCAAATTAGTTAAGGCTTATTGCGGCCTTCCTCTTTCTCACGGCATTTGCTCCCCTTGGTTCGTTAAACTGCACGTTGTAAGACGCGGCTTGAAATCGGTAAGACCGATTAATTCTGGGATCACACTATTATTTATTGGAGTCCGCGTCGCCACCTTGACGGAGTAAAACGTAGCAGAAAACTGTGCCATTCGCGATCCATCATCGCCGGTCGGTACGATAATAGCAACTTTGTCGTACTCGCACGTTTATCTTTCCCCGCCGTTTTCAGTCCATTCGTCTTTGTCATTCTAACGGTGTTTACATCTTTGTTCATTTTCTGTAAAGTTTCTCATTTTCCTCGCACTCCCTTTTTTCTCTCCATCTCTCACTGTGTTCCTTCCGTCCACATCCCTCTTCTATTCCCGATCCTCGAGAATATACAGAGGCATATATCAACGCCGTCAGACAGCGCGTTTCTTCGCCTCCTCTATCTCTACCAGTGGAAAGTAAAATATCCAACTCCTTGGGAGAAAGCGTCAGACAATTATTCTAATACCCCAGAGATCACACTCCGTATTACAAGATCCTTCTGCTAATTTCTTAAGAAGGATATCCACTGGCACTTCTGCTTCCTCGGCGCATTTAATCTTCCCCGATCCACCCCACCGTCTTTCAACAGTGCATACAGTGAAATTCGTGACACGGACCATTAAGGTTCCTTCTTTTCCTTTCGTATCCATACAAGTTGCATTAGGATCGATCTTTCCCAGGGAACCCATTTTATGTGAATGCAACGGTGATCACTACCGAGACCGTCTGTTCCACGAAAATAGACGTGTACATTGTGCAGCCTCCGTACTTTCCTATGGGGGAACTAATACGTGTCTCCTAACAGTACCGTTCTATCGCGATGACATTAAAAGTTTGCGCTCTCGATGCGATAGGCGTGGATTGAGAAAGATCGATGTCAGCGGCGTCCGGCAGCGCTCTATACCCTTCTTGTTTCACCTTGACAGAAGCCTCGATCCTTCGACGCCATGTCGGATTCCATCCTCGGATGCGTCTGCTTGGATTATAGACGTCGGCAATGATCGAATAATTACGAGCGCGTCCATCCAGCAGGTTCGATTATCGTTCGGACGCACTCAAGCATATCGATCTTGCAGGTCCTGAGATCGGCAGATATACCGGTTATCTCGAAAACCGGAAGCGCGAGACGGGCAGTACGTGGCGAGTGATTAATGTCGATCGCCTGAGAGGAGCCGACGCCGACACCGACGCCGACTTCTAGCGACTGTGTTGTAAAGTGATAGCCGTTCGTACGGCTCGTCCGTTGTGGTTGATAACGGTGCTCGAAGTGAAGCAGTTCGTTTGCCGGGGGTGATAGTCAGTGAACCGCTTTTACTGGAGATCCGTGCTCCGTTTCAAGGCGACTCGTTAATTGGAGCCACTGTGCGGAGCGTGAGTAAGCGTGGCGTTCGAATGGAATCGACGCCGTTGAGATCGCGCGATACAGTGATATTCGGGGCGCGGTGATTGAGTTCGATAAGAGTGCCGCGACTAAAATTACGATCATTGTGGTGACAGTTGTTTGGATTACCTTTGCCAGCGTTGCGAACCGTCGACGGGGGTGGGCGCGTCCTCTGACGCCGGAGAAATTTGAGAGTGCAGTATGCGTCGGGATTGAAATTGGAAATTGATTTCATGGATGCCGGTGGCGCGGTGATATCGTGTGCGTTGCGCCGTGCGCTATGAAAGCGCAAACGGATATTGGGTAGCCCGGCGCATCGAGAGAACGCATCGCACTGTATCGCGTGCCGTCTGAAGAAAACGCGACTGCACACGCGAGCAGGCTCGACAGCGGAGAGAGACACAGAGGCAAGCCGTGATCGATTCGTGTGTTGGAAAAATCAGCGGTCGTCGGGAGTAACTGCAGTTCGTGTGATGCAACGAATGCTATCGCATACGTGGGCCAGTTGCAAATTGCGCCGTTCAGGCCGGACGGATTCCAGCGCGGGTTTCATCGGTCACCTCGCAACGCCGAAATATATTTCTCGACCGAAGCGCCTCGGTGAAACGAAAGCGATTACCGAGAGCCGCGCATCGTCATAAATAACGGTGCATTGTTTCGCTCTTCGCGGAAGAACGGTGAACGAAAGCGAAGAGAGTAAACGATCGATTACGACGTGAAAGAGAGAGAAACGTTTGAACGTTTTCCAGAAGGCGGCTCCGTGGATACGATCGAAAACCGCTTCTAAACATTCCAGCCGGAATAGCTCGGATCGCGAGAAAGTCCCGTTCGCCGCAAACTGCGGATTACACGAAATTTCAACATCGGCCATCCGTTACAAGAGAGATTCCGGAATCCTCGAATCGATATTGCCCGAAGAAACTACGACGATCAATCGAGTTCTCGGCCGAGGAAATGACGAGTAGGTGCCGCTTGTTTGCGAATCGCGGGTTACGCGAAACGTGTTGGCTCGTACGCGTCGACCGATATCAAATCGAGTAACGGCGCGGCGCAGTGTGCGGTTTCGTCGCGAATAGTCGGATCGATTTGAAGGAAGTGTTCCGGGACAATCGATCCGATTGGCGCGTTCCTGGCACGGCTCAAAGATTCTACGCTCGAGCGATGGAAGCAAGTACAGAGAGAGCCTGTTAGCCGAGCGCACTCGAATCGCATGATATGGCAGATTTAGCGGACGCTCAAGGATAATCAGCAAATCGATTTCATTGAAATTGGGAATCGTCGGTGCCACTCTGCCGCGTGAGTGGCCTCTTCGAAACGTTTCTCTCCTAATGCTGGCCGGCGCAGAATTACTCACTACCACCGCAGCCGCGAACTACCAGGATAACGTTGCTTCAGTCAATTACTAAGGATAGTCCCTGGATAGCGGGGGCGGAGGCGCAAGAGCCGGCTTAAGCTTCTACCACAGTACCCGCACAAAGGTACGTACGCATTCGCATGCGCAGCGTTATAACGTTGCGGCCAAAAGCTTTCTGATCTATAGATTCCACGGAGACCGATTCTGCATTGTATAGCTTCTATACGACCCGCCTGGTATCTCGCCTTAGCTACCGCATTCACTGGGCAGAATTTGGACTAAAGCAAGCTCTCCTGATTTTGGAGTGCGCTGGAATTGACCGTAATGAAAATTAGTTCGAAACATCGTTTACGGCGTCCTATTCATATCAGGTTAACTTCTTTGCACAGATATGCGATCATTATCTAGACCCTTAATCATTACTTTGACGTCCCTTGTGTATTCTAATGTACCTACAGACACTCGTGTATTGTACATAGAGAATTTATGTACATAAAGTTTGCATGGGTAATTCTCCGATACTTTACGGCTGTCATGCCTGATTTACTGTTCGGCAAAAAATGATCTCATTGTCAGACGACGAAAGAAGCGAACCGCTCGAAATATTGAAAACTGTATTTCCTTTCGGACAACTTGATTAGTCGCTCCGGCTCGATTCTCAAATACACAATTCATCCGCAGCTGCCAGTCGCGGAAGTTGTGTGACAAAAGCAGGCGTCGCGAGTTCATAAGAGAGTCGAAATCGGGAGAGCGTACGGTGGCGACAAAACGTCGCGGTAAAGGTGTTATGTCTAATTTTACACGCGCCGCCGTACTCAAGTTTCGCTTCACGCTTCCGTCCGGGGCGCAAACTATCACGGGCAGCGCACTTTCCCTACGAATCGACAGCGTTCCGTAAAATTATTCTGGCGAGCCCACGCGAGCGCAGGAAGGACTCCCTTCGGGCAGGCGGAGACGTGAATCGAATCGCGAGACGAACGTAGGTGTACTACGTTTGTGCGAACGGGAGACGTAAAGTGAGTTACGGCGTAAGTCCGTAAGTAAGGGGGAAGTCTCGTGGGCGCGGTAACGGCGAGTTACCGCGAAGGGACTTGGTTCGATTCGTGAGGCGAGAGAGCACGACGGCCTCTTATCGGGAGAGTAGGCACACGCGTGCGTAGAGACGGCGTGTACATTGTACAGCTTGAATGGTGTCAGTCCTAATATGAATGACCGTCTCCTCTGTGACCGGTAAACTTGACTCAGATCTGCTATAGATTGCGTAATACCAAGTGACACGCTAATCGATACAGGTATGGTACAACCTGTACGTTCTATGCGCTACGGAGCCGATGAGTTACGCAATTTATCAGTTACAGAGCCCATAAGTTGTATTACAAGTGACGCACTGTATAAACAGCTTTATCGGACAGCGGATGTTCCGCCTTATCAGTACCGGACCGTCGTAAACTGATCTCCTTATTATCTACAATTCTACATGTTAGATGCTGCGCGTCTTGTATTACGAACATAAGACCGACGGGCAACTGGGGAAAGTTTAATGGCAGAAGTTAAAAGCGGCAACAAGTGTCGCTGCATCGTGTATGTAGTACGTAATGATACCTTACCTTTCTACATATTTTCCACGCATACGAAGCACGAAACTGTTATTACTCGGTCCGCTTTCGTAAAAAATCCGAAAATGATAAGGACTAGCAAGCTACTCATTAACGCGTTCTGAAGATAGGCGACCATAAAAGATTTTACCCCATCAAATCTGCGCGTTGTGCCGGTGGACTCGCAATAACGTGACAGCTCGCTCGTATGTGAGGAGTATGCGCTTTTGTCGCGATAGTCCCGGCGAGCGAGCGTTGCGCTGGACGATTCACGCTCACCACGATTATCAGTGCTTCAATGAGCAGCACAATGCGCCGGCACGAGCTTGCCTTGCCATTCGAACGTGTGCATGGGTTATCTTGCGTGCGAGTGTGCCTGCATTCCTGCTGTGCTGGCTGATTGTTTCTCAAAATAGAAGGCTAACCACTCGCGGCCACTCATGGTGTCGATTATTTTTTAACGCGCCGCCTTGGGAATCCACGCGCTGAGTGGATCTCTATGCAGATGCAAGCGCTTCGAAATTACGCTTCTTGCGACCGATGGAGCTGAGCCCAGTTTCCGGTAGATTGTTTACATTTTATACACGGGTACCAACGACTGACGGGATTCAAAACTCGCCCGACACAGTGGTTAATTGTTTCAGTATCGGTCATCAGCAGTAGTTTTGTTAATTCCGGATCATCAGACGGAGAAGACATAAGGCCGAGAGGAACATGAGGAGGGTGAGAGAGAGGGAGAAAAAATGTCAGAAACACAGAAGAAGTGTTGGAGTGTAAACGGATATCGTTTTACGACGCGGACAGGCTATTCACGGCCGATTGCGAGTGTTGGTTATCTTTCTGTGAATGCACTTGTTGTACGACGTCCGTTACTTCTGAAAAGAAAGGATCCGAGCGTAACGAGCGTATCCGGCTCGAAGCGGAGATCAAAGTGAACGATGCCGGGGAGTACGACAGGACGGCGATCATCTGACAGAAACGTATCGAACGCCCCCGCGGCTCCGCATCCTGAGTCGTGCGCGGTCGCGCTCGCTGGCGTACGTTACGATACCGGTTGCTTTCGTTCAAGAGTGGCGAGGCGTTTAATCGATGCGCACGCCTCGGTAACGAGCCACGATTCCACATTGTTTTGCCTTCGGACTCGCCGGACCCGTATTCCGAGCCGCGCGAATGTTAAACATTGCACGGACGGCTATTAATTTCGTTCGCACCGTTTTCTACACGCGCTATCCTCGGATTTGATATATAAATTACGCGAGAGGGGTTGATAAAATGGTTACCGTGACGACGGCTACCGACTGGATCGTCTTGACGCATTCCTTTTGTCGGCCGATACCGCGGGCTTTTATCGCGTGCAAAGTGGGCGTAAACTTTCGCAGCGGACGGGCTGATTAAAAAGAATTAACGTTCAGCGGTAACTAATAATTAACGCTCGTTCGCCGAGCCTGGCCACTGTCGGTTCATAAAGTAACTTGCAATGGTGTTGTGATAAATGAGGCCTGCAAGGTGCGCCGTGTAATTGCTCTCGTTTCATTTTTAAGGAATCACTTTATCGATTTATCGAGTGCCCACGGTGACCCATCGCGAGACTTTACGGAGGGTTCCTCTTTCTCTCTTTCTCGACGATTAAACCGCGTCGTATGTTGTACAAGCTGTGAGGATAATATACTGAAATTACGCGATACGCCCGAGTTACCGCCTGTGTATACAAGTTAGCATAACTACTTGTCAGACACGAGTCCGCCGCGTTAACACATGAACGGTGCCAAATCTTAAAATGTGTTACTTCTACATTCGTTCGGAGGGTACGTCACCGAAAAATAGTGGGCGGACATAGTGCTACACGACGAACGTTTATAGCGGCCAAATATTCCAGGCTCATTTGGAATTTTAACGCGCACGAGCGTTTCAGGCAGCGAAAGTCAAATTAGAGGTGACGGAGAAATTTGGAAAGGGAAAGACTAGTCGCGGGATCCTATACTTTCCATCCGGCAAATAAAAGCAAGAATGACGCCGTAATTAGGAGGTGCACGTCGCTAGATTCAATTTAAAATGCAAATGTTTCTTTTTTTGTTCCCCTCGTTCCTATTAAGGGATGCGGCGAAGTAAATACAAGTATTCGGGGTAAAAAAAGCGTGCGGGCGCGTACGGCACGGGCATAGTAATAAAGAGGAGGCACAAATAGAGAACGGCCGAGGGGTAAAAAGTAAACGTTAGGGCAAAAAGCTCGTCTCGCTTCGCGGTGGCACAATATCTCGCACGAGTGGCAACACATTGTGCTGCGAGACGCGGGCACGTGGTTTATTTGCAAAAAAAGAGGAGTCCCCTCTGGTCGGTAGCGCGCGCTCCGCGCTGATGTAGGAGGAGACCGAGGCCGAGGCCGAGCGAGAAAGAAGAGAGAGGGACGGATAGATAGGAAGATGGATAGATAAAGGGGGACGGAGGAATGGAGTGACGGAGAGGGAAGGAGAGTGAAAACGAAGTGAAGAGGAAAGCGAGTCGGGCGAACTCCATGGGCCACACGTGGCTCTCGTGGATAAGGCCCCACGCAGAGCACCTCGACAGGAGCAAAAAAAGTCGCAAAGGGCTCGACGGAGCCAATGCCGAGAGCAGAGGTCCCTACGGACCAGGAGCGACGATACAAATGCTGGAGCCTAGTACATTCGACCAAATCGGCATCCTCGCGGATAGGAATGGTGAAAAAGTGGATCCGGGGAATTTTCCGGGGAATTTTCCGCGGAACCTGCTGAATCGAGAGTGCGATAATGTGCGAGCTGTGTGTACACGATGTACGCGGCTGATAATTGTTAGGCGATGTTGGCAGCTAGGTAGTGCATCCGGAGCTTTGTGAAAATTGTCATCTCCGTATAACGATTCTTTGTTTTCACCTTTGTCCCTTGCACGACTGCGTGGCCATTCAAAAGGTCAGCCTCTGTCGGGCACTGTGAATAGGCCAGAGACTTTAAGAGTGGTGCGGGCGGCCAGGATAAGGTCGTGAAAGGCGGCCGAGTATTTTCCGGAAAACCGTCCTTCGGGAGTTCTGAGGCTTTGCAGGGGGAAGAAAGGAGGCTTACCGCGTGGATCTGCCCGCGAGATCGACGTTTTGCGCAGAAAGTGATCCGATCGGAAAGTGACTTGGCTCTAGAGGGTCCTTTCCTTTCAGCTCTGTTATTAAACTTCCTCGAATTCCGCGTTAACGCACGTTGACGCGGGGAATATTATTTCCCGGAAAGTACGCATCGAGATTAATCGTCATCGCACATAAACGTTACTCGTTCAATTTCTTAGAATCGAGAAGCTGCCTCGAACATCTCTCTGGGACAGTACGTTACGTTCACGCGCACTCCGACGACAATCGTGGACGATTTAAGCGCTCAGTTACACGACACTGTCAAGACACCGAGCCGACTGTCGCGTATCGAAAGTGAAGCTCAAACCGTTCCCCTCACGTCTCCAAAATCCACCCCGTCGTTCGTAATTGTCTCCCTGTAAAACGGTCCCCCACTTGTACGTCGACCGCAATCTTATCGATCAACCGTGGCGCGCGCTGTGTAAATGACGTTACGAGTTCGTGTGCGTATGTACGTGATTAAGCGCCGGCGTGGAGTAACATTATCTTGCGATACGTAGGTGAGTACCAATCCGTTAGGAAGATTAATGGTACGGCGTTATCGCCTGGACGTGTGTATGTACGGTGGCGTTGAGTTGAGTCTTTTTCGACGAACGGTGGACCATCTTCAGCTCGATATTCCGGGAAGTTTTCGTCGCCTCGGCGAGTTTTCGTGCAACACGCTTTTCCTTCCTCGCCGTGCGTACTGGCGAAAATTAAACTGTGCGAGGTTCGAATTCTTTCCATTCCTCGTTCCCGGAGAGGCGACGTGACGCGCGACGTGAAAACTGAAGAGCGCATTCATCGTGTCAAAGCGACGGGTCAAGTGCGATTCATTTATAACCTGTTCGCTCTCGAGTGCCACCTCGTACCTATGAAGTTCTCCAAACGGGAAGGCATTATTTCCATCTCGGCGACTGCATATCGGCGTGTGTACACGTACGCGTATCTGGAGTACTTTTCTCACGTTCGATCGTCCGCAGCGGGTTGAAAACCATCGTTTCTCGTATCTCTCGAGAACCGTCAGGCGGAAATGAGCACAGAGAATAGGATTAAAGGTCTCGTCGCCCGATCAATTGAAGGGTTAAAAGGTTCAAGCACTGTGCACAAGACTCTTTCTCTCTCTCTATCTCAGTTCCTCCTACTCTTATTCTCTCTGCTCAGCTCACTGTCTCGTTTTCTGTCTACATATTTTCCATACGACTACCGAGATTGTACTAACAAACGTGTCCGTGATGTACAGATTTTGGTTAATTGCAAGGCGAACGGAGTGAATTCTATAATGCATCACTGATAGGAGTTTCGTGTGTGAACTCGAACTGTTTAATACAATTTCAGGCACCCCGTCGACGCACGCAACGTTTCCACATTTATCATTAATTTTCTCTCGCCGCATATAAACGCGGCATGTCATTTCGAACCCCCGGTAGGTCTTTCGGGGCGTACGCTTTGTTCTTTTCCGAGAAACCGGACGCGTTTAAAAGGAGAAGCCTCGGACAATGGGGGAAAAAATGCTCGGCCGAAGGATGAGGGCGCCTTCATTTACACCCTTTTTCAAGTGGAACAGACAGGAAGTGATGAAAACGGAGACGACCACTGCAAGGGACACTCTCGAAGTGCTGCCGTACTACTCTTTTAATACGCGTCCTCTTTACTTTATCGCCGCACGACGTCCCATACGACGCGATAATAACTCTCACGGATTTATCGCCAGCGGACTTTTAATTTCATCTCATGTACATTCTTCTTCTGTCTCCCGCATTGCCCTTCTCTCTTCCATTGCCTCGGCACCCTCTTACTCGATCGCCCGCTGCAACGTGCAATTATCGTTGCCGGCAAACGACGAAAGCTCGTCCGACACTTTTTACGTATTACAACGGGATCGGTTGGAACAAAGTATCAGCTACTGCGAGCAAATCCGACGATCGCTCGAAACTCATTGCACAGTGAAAATCGAACGCAAGATACATTAGAACGGCATATCCGCTACTGCGGACAAACCTGATATTCTGAGGGTTTCTGCAAACTCGTTATATCCACGTTTCACTGTGTTGCGAGATGAAGAAGTCTCCGCGGTGAATGCAAACGATCCACCTCGCCCACGGGCGAAAGAGTTGCGTGAGAGTTGCGTATCGATATATGATCGCGTGCGTGGGCGCCGCTTTACGGCGCGGCGTAACAAGTATGCGCCGTGAAACGAATCGTGAACAGTTTTAACGCGTGCTTAACGTGCCTCCGCAACGCTTCGCCTCGGAAGAAAGTGAATCGGTAATGAGCCGGCGCGCGCATAATTAGCCATCACGCATCCAGCGAGGGACACCTACAATCGATGATTCTCGTTAAAGAACCGAGCAGGACGCGGCGCGATAACATCGCGGATTAAGAACTCCGCCCGCGTGTGTGGCCAACTTTCAGCTCCACTTATAATGTGCCACTTAATTGGCAAGGACACGCCTTAACCATTCAATGAAACGATTGATCCCGAGGGTCAGGATAATTAACGTCAGCGCGTAATCGTGACATCTAGTTTCCACTATGCCGCACGGCGCATAGATACGCGCAGCTGGACGCATTATGTGCATTCCTGCGGTGTGCAACGAATTAATAGTACCGTTCGACTTTGTAATTAGTCATTGGCTTGGAAACGCACGCACGACCGTGTTGCCGGCACTTTGTACGAGTTTCTCGCAGAAAACGCTTAGTCTGTCTTCCGCGCTTCATGATCAGAGAATCGCTTACGCGTCGCGTGTTCCTTGTTTTGCATCGTAAGGGGTATGAACGTTAATTCTGTAACAAGATACTGCGTCAAAGTGAAACTGTCGACGGGGTGCTTGAAACATTACCGGTGCCTTGAGTAATGAGAAAAGGGACACGTACGAAGGAAAAGAGGGCGTAAATGCTCAGAATGCATTAATGAGACGATATCTCTGGATCTCACACGTGGCAGGTAGAGCGAACCGCCCACCAGCGCGATAAATCGTGATAATCGCAGCAAATCGCGGTTGCATAGGTGTCCCTTCTCCCTTTCTCTCCCTCTCTCTTTCTCTCTTTCTCATGCCGCTCTACGTCGCTACCAGAGTCGCGTCTACGAATGATTCGGGTCAGTGCACCGCAGAAGTACTGTGAAATTTGTAGTACCGTTAATTATGGGAGCGTGCCCTTATGAATTTCACTCCCGCTGCGTAACACGTAACTAATCTCTGGGTCGAACTTAATGCTCGTCACGGGTCAAGCGTCCAACGAGAATTGACGTTTTAATTTAATGCAGCCGACAGGGATCGAAGGTTAATTGATTGCCACGAAGGAATCAGGTGAGCGCGTTGAAAACCGTGCGCTCGTCATGCGAAACTCGTCTGCCTTTCTGTTTCGAGTTTCATCGCGGTTTCAGCGGGTAACGGCTCGGCGTTTTGCAGCGAAACGTCACGCGAGATATGCGCGCAATATTTTATCCCGCCTGCGGAAATATTAGCGAGTCTCGACGACAGACGGGGGAGCTAGTTTGATTATACATGGCGCAGCTCAGCGCACGAATATTCGACGTTCCGATTCGGAGCGAAACACTCAACCGCAGAGTATTTTTAATCTCTACGGCAGACGCGTACGTCTGAATGGATATTAATTATCGCGAATGTGCGCCGGCGATTCGATTATGATTTTAAACCAGCGAATTCTGCGATCCGTGTCAGTGAGTTTGAAAGGAACGCTGCCTCTGAAGCGTCGGCGTGGGATTTGTGCCCGGCAGTCGGCTATGAAAGGCTGCCGGTTGAAAATCACATTCCTGCCAAGAGCGCGTCATTTTTTTCGAGGGGATAATTACGACGGACGCTTCACTTAGTCGTCGGCATTGTACAGTATCCGTATTGTCTCGAAAAGAATCCTTTTGTCGACGCGTACATTGCCCATCTACCTGCCCATTATGCCACGCGTGTGCCGTGCGCGCGAGCGCATCTGGCCAACCTTTCACGCCTTCCTATCTCCGTTCATACGTCTATGCGTGTGCCTGCCTCCTTTTCTCCGATACACTTTCCTTTTCCAATGCTCCAACTCTTTGCGGTCCTACGACAAGCTGCACTCGACATTTCGTATCTCGTTCCAGCCGATTCGGTGTCGAGCGTAGCCACTGGTCGACACTAATACTTTAATCAATCTGAACGTGGATAATATGATGATGTGTTGAAACAGTAAGAATAGTTCGGACCGCAAAAACTTCGTTCTGCATCAGTCTGAGAAGAATGCCCGATTCGGACGAGATTCACACGTCGACCGACGACGTGTCGACGCGGTGGTGGGCATGTGTTATCTTCGGTGTCGATCTAAAAGTAGAATTCCGAGCGGGAGATCCGTAGGGTTGTCGGGCCCGCGTGGGAATCGTTTGAAATGGCCGGCGCACCAGCGTTCAATGCACCGGCGAAGCTTTAATTCAATTTAAACAGCTTGCGGTCTTATTCCCCGGCGCCAATCGAAATTTCTTCGCTCTTCAAGGGAATTTCTGGGGTGCCGATATTCTCCTGTTTCTTATCTAACTGTTTCTGGTGAGAAGAGTCGCGCAGACTCCGATTGTACCGTGATTGGTGCGCGAGTTTCGTAACGTTTGAACGAAAGGATATACCGTTTCGCGTTTCCGTCGTACCGTGTTATTTCCCCGGTAATAGGATATTCATGGAGCGGGTAATGTGAGTTCCGCACTGTCGATGTCACGCGACGTGCGTTACAAAAATAAGCGTTACGTAAAATAGGCTCGTACGAATGCGAGCGTAGGTACCGTGCTAGAAACAAAAAACCACTTAAATCGACTTCTAAATCTTCATCACCTATACACCCTACAAACCATACCAAACCAAATCAAGACCCCTGCTCATACGTATTCGGATTGATTTTTAATACAAAGTACTACCAATTAGAAACGGAATAAATATCGTAAAACGAACTTCCGGCCGGACATTTCGAAATTCAAATGTACAATAATAGTGACGATAAATAGTCGCTATTGAGCGGCGCCAGCGAGCGGGACATATTGAATTCCAAGCGGACCCTGCGTGTTCCTTACCGATTCGGCATACGAATCGGCGTCGGCGTGCATTACAATATCAAATGCCCCTGAGGGTCGAAAACCAAATTAGCTGGATATCGGTCAGCTACCGGAAATTCGCCGTGCCGACGAAACGTGCCGGCAGGCAGGAAGGAAGGAGATCGGCAATCGTTCCGGAACGCGCGCCTTCTGCTATTTATCGACGAACCCGCGGGCCGACGAATTTCCCGCGAACGTGGTTGACTTTCGAATTGCGAATTTTGTGACCGGGTGCTGTCAGGGACGTCGACTGATGGACGACTTTACAGCCGAATATGCCTGTGCAAGTCGGTGGCGCGCGTTTGCAAGTTTAAGGCTTGCATAACGTTGAGCGAAGCATCAATTTTATATGTTAGCATGTCCCTTTACCCTGCGTACCTGCATAACTTTTACCGCTTCTCAATGATTCAGCGACCTACCCATGCACCTTTCAAATGCGCAGCGACATGGGACGGCGAAAAAGTCCGTTTATCTGACTGCTTACGAATAATTTATGCGACGATGCCCGCTATTCGGCTCTGCTTATTCTGACAGAATTTTATTGAACACCTTTCTTAACTACAGAGTCGCCTCCCATTCCGCGCTGGATGAAACGATTTTAAACCTTACTCCGTTCTTCGCAGCACTTCGTAATTTACGATTTTATTTTTAACTCTGTTTCAGATTTGTAGAAGCAATAGCTTCGAGAGAGAGAAAGAGAAAGATTATGAAAAAATGTGATTTCGATGTACAATAACGTTGAACGATGAACGATGAAGTAATGCTGAGAGCTCTGACCGGCGCCAGTAATATTCCGTACGCGGACGAAGATGGCCCGACGGTCGGCGTTCCATCGCATTGTGGCCGGTCCAGATTCGCGTCGCAGGACTTAATTAATCCAAAAGATATCCCCCCTCAAGAGAGCTGCCCAAGGAATGCGTCAAACATCGCGCGCCGCCGTTACGTTGCACGCCAAAGAGACTTCGACAGTAAGGAAGAGGACCGTGCGAGCTCAAACGAGGAGACGATGTTCGGCCAAAAAGAACTTTCACAGCAGAGGCATGGAAGATTACCGATCGGATTGAAGAGGAATAAGGAGGACTCGTCAACGTTCGGGACGGAAAGTGCTCTGCAACGATACGAGAACGCAGTCTTGAGGTATCAGAAACCGAAGATTCGACCGAAGCGACAATTAAGTCGTGA
Source organism: Priocnemis perturbator (assembly GCA_963942575.1). NCBI lineage: Eukaryota > Metazoa > Arthropoda > Insecta > Hymenoptera > Pompilidae > Priocnemis > Priocnemis perturbator. The sequence continues at coordinate 3,014,547 of OZ012644.1, forward strand.
GAGACAACAGCAGCAACAGCAACAGCAGAGCAGCAGTCAAGGTTACTCGAGCAGCGACGAGAGTGTGATAAGGAACAAATCGAAGAGCACCAGCTCTATTGACACTCAGTCGGTGAACAATATCCTCGATGAGTACGAGGATCTCGATTACGGACAGTTGTCGGATATGAGCGACGTTGGCAGTATCACCGTGACGAACTTCGAGGCCGTGATGATGGACCAACAGAAGAGGCAGCAGTTGCAGCATCATCAGCAACAAGAGAAGTCGAGGACCACGACCACGAAGACGCAATCCAAGTGCTCGCCACTTCGAGAGAAACTTCAACCAGTTCTGAAAGTGAACCAGCAGACACAGGTGAGGCAAAGATCGCGCGATCGACAAAAGGAATCCGCGAAGCAGCAGGCTTTGGCTGCGTCGTCAGAGGAGAATCCTCGTCGTGTTTCTCCGTCGGTCCTGGACACCGGCGACAGTGGACGTTCGAAAGTGTCTGAGGTCCTGCTACGGAAAGGAGAGGTTCAAAAGAGGGTGGACGAGTGGCTGAGTCACGCGCAGAGTCAGAATTTCGCCGGGGCCCGCGAGAAACCTTTGACCAGATCTAACAGTAGTGCCGAACAAAAGAGCCAGAGAAGGTACCGGCAAGACTCGAGGTCGAGGTCGATCGACGAGGCGAGAGACAAATTGAACGGCACATCCTCGAGCTACGACGATCTCAGTCGCACGGAAAAGAAGACGCCCGAGCGGAAGATCGACAAAGTGAGCGTCGGCGTGAACACCAGCAGAGGCACCTACAAGGAGTACCTGGCCATTAAAAACCGATCGAAGCAAGACTACGGGTTCAGCGCGTCCGGTGGCGCAACCGGCTTGTCCAGATCGAGGGACATTAGTCCCGGAACGGGCTCTAGGATTCCACAGAGAGGTCCTATGGGCTCGAGTTTCAGGTCACGGCGATTAGAGAGCAACGAGGAGACACGTGGGGCCGAGAATAGCAGCGTCGAGCCGCAAGCCGGCGCGCAAGTTTGTCCGGCGGAGAAGACGTCTCGCAGCGGCAGCGGCGAGAACAGGCTGGCCAATTTGGTGAAGACGAGAAACGAGTCCGATCATGCCGGTGGTGGTGGTAGTAGTAGTAGTAGTGGCAGAGTGCCCTCGACGAGCGCCGCGAACAGCGTCGTCGCCGCCGTTACGAACACTTCGACCGGCACGACGACAACGGCAATGACGACGTCGATTATACCCGGTAGGAGGCCGTCGTTCAGACGCTCGCAGAACCACGATCAAAACACGGCGGCTGGCAGCGGTGCTGCTGTAAAAGCCGCGCCGCTCGTTAAGGAAGAGACTGGCCCGAGAACGACGAGGGGAGCGAGTGGCACGAAGGGCCCGGGCAGCCTTGGTGACCACGGCGAGCTGATCTTACCAAATAAGGACGGAGAAAGTAGGCGCCCGGCTCTCACGGGCGATTCAACGCGGTCCGGTGATAAAGCAGTCGATCCTGTCTGTAAATCGACAGAGGCATCGAGGTGCGCCGATCGGGGGCCGATCGCCGGCGACCCGCAAAGTCGTCAGCCGACGCTCGACGTTGGGAGGGATGGGAAAATGGATCAAGGCAAGTCTGAAAGCGCGTACAGTGCCGTCGGTGCGCGCGTCCGCGCGCTGCAAGGTCAGCCGGAGTTGCGAACTCCGAAATTGCGGAACGCTCAAACTGCCACTTCCACGCCCGAGTCGAGAAAGCCGCCGATCCTTCCGCGAAAGGATCAGCCGGCCAGTTCGCACGACGTCAAGACGGATCGTGGCAAGGGTTCACCGATAAGCTCGCCGATAAACTCGCCTCAATCGAGTTTCAAACCCAATAATCGCGTGTACGCGACTCTCTACGAACTCAACGAACAGAATTCCGCCAAGTCGAAGGTCGCGAGCGTCGAGTCTAGCAACAGGTCGCACTACTCGTCGCCTAATCACGTCGAGAAGATCTACGAGCGGAGCTTGCAGCCGCAGGTGATACACGCAGACGATCTCGAATCGATATTGCGGCCTACCTTGCAGGTTTCGGCGTACGGTGAAAGAGTCGCGAGCAGATCGGATCGCAAGTCGCCGGTGAACGATGCGCTTACGTTCGAGGAGCAGAACGAGGAGGAGATTTACGAGCGGATCGGCGACTTACGCTACGAGCAACTGGAAACGATCGAGGAAGATGATCAGCGGAGCGAGAGCTCGGCCTGCAGATATCCCGAGATCGGCTTGAATCAGTGCCTCAAGGTTCAGCACGGCCTGCCGAACGGCAGAGCCAGAGGTACCATTATGGAGCCGAAGAAGAAGGAGGCGCCGATCTACGCCAAGTGGGAACAACAGGTGATCCTTAACGAGCCCACCAGAACCTTCGCCACGTTTCAGTCGTCGAGCGCCTGCCAGGCAAACTCGAAAAGTCAGCCTCGCCCGCCGACGTCAGGCTTATCGGACGCACAGGAGTCCGTCGAGCACGAGGACAAAAAACAAGTCCCCAGGGAGCCGATAATAGTCCTCGAGGATTTCGACGCGGACTCGTACGAGGTCGGCGGTATGCTGTCGTCGTTGGTAGGCAGACATTCCCGGGAGAATAGCAATCTGTCAACCGCCACGCTGCCTCTCGACGAGGTGAACAGCGAGCGTAGGTTCAAGGTTGCCGAGGAATCCGTCCGTCCTCGATCCAACGAATGCGCCGATCAAACAGCCGACAGCCGCCGACTTCAGACCGATCTGACCCAGTCTGTCTCGGAGAAATATCAGGGTCAACTGACCGACGACGATAAGTGCGGTGGCGAGAGGGGCGAGGAGCGGGGATCCGTCGTCAACGAAGTTCTCGTCAAGAACCTGCAATTTAAGCAGGATTTGCCGAAGGATCCTAAGTCCGAACGACTGCCGGAAGCGCCCGGAGTGATCGAGCGGACAGTGCAACAGATGCCGCTCAACTTTCACAGCGTTCTCAGTGACGATTACGAGAACGTTCATGCGCAGGATGCCAGGTTCAAGGAGAACAAGATGTACGTAACGAAGGAGGAAATGGAGCGCCAGCGGCTGATGGACCTGCTGAGGAAAGGAGACTACGAGACGGTGAAGTCGGTGAGTGAGCAACTCTTTTTAATAGCCCTTTTTCTCTCCTTTGTGCAGCATCGTGATGTACGTTTTCGTTCATAACTTTTGTTGATTTAAGTAACTATAAGCATAGCCACGTACCGTGTGCGAGAGCGTTCGACTCTACGCACGCAGATAATCCTTAACTATCCGCGAGACATGTAATAACCTGTTTCCTGCGATATTCTTTTCGCGTTATACTGCACTATTTAGCTGACGACGGGTAATTCATCTGAGAGTCAGAAGGCCTTGATTATTGGGCGTATCTCGTGGCGCGTTGCTCAGGAGCCAGTGTCGATGAACGACGTTCCTAGCATGCGAGAGGCGTCACTTATTAGCGAATAAAAATACTTTAAGACCTTCTTGATAACCGCTCCACGCGTCCGTCACACTTCAGAGAAAGATTCGCTCGTTTTTCTTCCACAAATCATGCTGGCCATAATGACGGGTCTTTGGCGCGGCAGAACGATGCTATCTTAATCTAATTGCATCACCATGTACGGATAACGATGCGTCCGACGCGTTCGTCGAAGCGCACCATCTCGTCTGGCGATGATCAATGAATGGGAAGATTTCGGGGCTGATTCAATGCGCGCAAAATTGGATATCCCATCGGAATCACGGCCTGCCCCCGGTAATTTCGCATTTATTATTTTACTCCCTCGACCAAGGATTGCGCTAACACGCCTCGTTTTAATTCGCTTCTACGATAACTTCATCGGGAAGATATGCTTGACGGGAAACCAATAATTACATTTCGGGGACGCGCGCCCAGTGGACATTGGGATTTCCATGAATCGGCGGATCTTCCAGTAATTACTGGACGAAATTAATCGCGATACGTTTCATTTTCCTCTTTATCGCGGCCGGTGACCGCTCGATGGGATCGTCCGTTGTGCAAAGCCGCATTCGATTTACATTTCATCCCCTTGCCGCGTTTCACCTCTCTTTTCATCTAGTCACGTCCCCTCCCACTCATCGCCCGTTCGCCGTTAGTTGGCATCGCGTTAATTTGTCCGACCGTTTAATTCGGTGAAAGGGTATTCGGCTTTAACTTCATAAACCCACACGCGACGACCAATCGAGCGGACGGCCAAATATTCGGCCCCACTTCGACAAAGGAAGAACTGCAATGCCTCATAAACCGGGTCCGAAATAGTATCTTACTTACGATGCGTGCAGACGATATTATTCTTCCGTTCGTCGAGCAACGGGTAACCCTCAATTTCGTATGACGTATCGTTGACGTCAGTCAGCCGACTGGCAGTACATAAAAATAACAGTGATCGCTGGCCGGTCTGTGCCGCGAAACGCAGTAAATTTCATTTTATCGCGCTCCGCTCTTTTGTGTGTATCACACTGAACCGGCGCGCGGCACGGCGGGAAGAAGTGGACGTGTTACCGTCGCGTACGTCTTCCTTGCTGCATGCGCCGTGCAAAGTAACACGCTTCAACGTAAGAATGGCGAGGAATTAAATAACGACCGCGAACGTCCTCGCAGTGTCTCGGGGTGGGGCTCGGTATCGTTGGCCGTCGACGTTGTTGCCCCGTGGCTGCTCTTCAAGGTGCACGAGACGGGGAGATCTCTGGGCTCTCGCGTGCAAGAAACCGGGCTGCCAGAGGGGCTCAGCGGAGAAGGAGAGCGTATGAAAGAGCGGAACAGAGAGAGGCGCACGATTTATGATTCGAGCGAGCTGGGAACTCGGCATTAGGTATGCGGTTCATAGTACGCTTTAACGCGCAAGAAAGACGCAATAAATTGTACCACGCGTGCAAGTACGTCTCGAGGGTCGAGGGAAAGCGCGAGTTTCGCCCTTAACGAGGTTTGCCCTTTCTCGTCTTTCATCCTCTTCCCTTCCACCTCGATCCTTCCTTCGTCCTCTGCCTCCCCTCGGCTCCTTTCCTCGCACTTTCTCCATCTGCCCGCACTCCTTTCGGATCGTCTATCAAGGACCTCGCAAATTAATTTCCTGCGGCCGCCCTTGTATTCAAATAGTACAACCCTCCCGCGTCGGATGACTTTATGAGGCTTCGGTAGGCATGATTTCCGTGAGGGATTCGCGCTGTGAGACACTGTTTCTGGCCTCCGGCTGGAATTTCTGCCGATATTTTACTCCGTCTGCGCGAAGTAGCCGGCAGCGCCTTACCGCGCTGACCTTAGTAGAATTTAGTCGCGTGACTCGCGGCCATTCGAACCACGACTATAGCCAGACACCGGGATTTCGTCTAAACCGCGCAAACGCACAATTTTCACCCGAGTGACAGGACAAATGGCGCAATCTCGCGCGGTAACCCTGAGCCCCGGCTAATGCAATTTACAGCTAGGAATATATCAAGATTTTTACAGTCCTCCGTAAGACTTTTTCAAACTTCATCATCTTGCCAGCGTATTTTTCATGAATTGCAGGAGGGCGTGAAAGCCGGTTTGCTCGTAGATTTTGCCGGTAAAGGTGACATTCAGTCGGGCCCTCGACGATGGGATGGGATGGGAAGGGTTGGGAGGTGTGAGGTGGCGATGGCGTTAATGGGACAGATTAATAAGAAGTTTTTCAGAGCTCAAACCGTAGTCAGAGGCGAGCGGGCGCGGAGAGTCGTACATACTACCCGCGGGCTCAATTAAAAGCGAGTACATATATGCGTTGTCAACCGCAGTCGCTCGATAAACCGTTCGAGGATTCCTTCACTCGCCACTGCCAGGGCGTTTAGTTCGCGGGCCTCGAGCCTCTTTTCAGTCCCTTCGTAATTTCGTCATCCATCTGAAAGCTTTCAGATCCTCCTGCCCTCGCGACGTTCCAATTGTGGCGCGAACCGGCATTCGAGATTATACGTTGCGAAGTCTTGCATCGCCGCATTTCGAGCCTGTCCCCCTTCGCGATGCCGCCGTTCGATTCCGCGCCTACTCACGGACTCACGCGCCACACGTTTCTTTTCCCTCGGAGAAGATAGAGCTCGATGATATATAACCGTTGGGAATGATGCGAGCGAAGGGTTCCCTTTTATTATTGTCGTCCTGAGAGGCAGTTTATTAGAATCGATCGACGCGAGACGGTGCTCTCGAATTCGAAATCCGCAACGATTGAAACGGTGTAAAGGCGACAAATTCCGTCGTTCGGAATTGCGGCTCCGATATCTCCGCTCGTTCCCTTCTTGTCTCCCCCTCCTCCTGCCCGGCGAGTCTGAAATCGCTCAAACGGACAAAAGAGCGAAATGAAAGAGACGGCGTTTAATAAAAGGTACGTAACGTAAGTAAGAAGCGGCGCTAACTTCGACGCGATATTAAATCTTTCGCGAGTCCCGATCGCGACGGAAAAAATAAATGGGAGGAGACTCCGGTTTATCCATTCAGAACAATGGGCATTGTCTCTGCCGTTCTATCGCGTACGGGGTGTGATTTAAGAGAGGGGCTTCGGATAAAATAGAGTTCGATCCCCGCGGACGTAAAAAAAATACGAGGGATTAAGGAGGAAAACGATTTCTTCAAATCTAAATTCATTTCGAGCGGGCTCCGTTCGTAGATACGGTGTGTGACGACGGTTGACTGGTGTCAATTGCGTGGAATCATGTGCGCCGGTATGATACGCACATATGTTGCGGTGGAACATATTGAAGTCGATTGAATTCGCAGGAAAATTCCCCGCTGGCATTAGCTCTCGCAGCGCTTTGTTATACTCGGCCGCAGATTGCGTTGAGCAGCGTGCATGCTCGTAAATTTGGGTGATGAAGGAGACTCTGTGTCATACGTATGAGGTACCAGAAATCGCCCGCGTGCATGTGTACGTACGTGCGCGCACTATATAGACGCATTATTGCCCGTTTATATTGTTCCGGGGGCATTTCGGACGTACTACCATCCCGTTATTGTGTTACTGAATCTCAGCCATTTTTCCAGTAATACACTCGTGCGTATACAAAAATCACACAAAGTCACATCTGCGTGCCTTCTTGGAAGTGGCATCATTAGCGTTACATCATTCTTCTGCCTGCCTTTAAACTTATATAGCCCACTATCTGTTCCATACGCATTTGCATCTCGAACAATAAGTCATCGCAATATGCCAAGCACGCTAGAAAAAAGAAAACATCGTGCGTTCGACGATCCGTTACCTAACGGCACGCCTTATTATAGTCCTGCATAAATCCCTTTCAGCAGCATTCCCCGTGCAAATGCCTACGGTGGCGGAGATTGGAGGGCACGCACCGTTGGTCAACCCCCTTGTTCATGCATCCGTGCACATGCGTGTACCGCACGCGTTATCGCGTAAACGGACTTTGACATGTGCGCGCATTGCTCACTGACTCATGAAATCAGTCAAAAAGCCGGCCGTGCAAACCGTGCGCTGATCTCAGACGAAGTTTCGCGGATCGCGTTGTTTGCCGTTTCGCTCCGGAAAGCGCGCTAGAACGTTCTAGAATTTCATTGACTTTCAAGAGGCAGCGTCACGTCGAACATCGTCCGCTCGTAAATTCGCGTGATGGAGCGGTCTAAGGACCATACGCTTGCGTATAACCGGTGCCAACGAATATGCGCGTAACAATACGCGCCCGCGTCGAAATCGTCCGTCCGTGTATCGTTCGGCAATCCGTCGGATTGCCCAAAAGCGGTCCATAAACCAAAGTCGGTCTTCGAGCGAGTTACGAACCCTCGCGCGAATCACGGTCAATTTCACCGTGGAGAGCGCGTAGTTATATTCTGGAAGTCCGTTAACCCCCGCGGAGCGTCGTCATATTCGTCCGCGTATTGGGTCGAACTCGTAAATTTCCCTCGTGGAATAGTTCGACGACGGCTCGCCTCCGAGTCGGGCAATCGCAAAATCTACGTGTATGCGTAGTCAGATGTACTGGTACTGTCCTCGCGCGCTCAGGAATTCTTCCGCAATTCGAATATCGGAAAGATTTCTCTTAAACGAAATGCTGTGAAAGCAAGAATACCTTCAATGCAATTAACTGCTCCGTTACCAATCATATTAACGCATTACTCTCAATTCCGGTTGACTCTACGCGAACGCCATTTGTAAGATTTGTATTCCTATGTTCCTGTCATCAAACAGCCAAGCAAGACAGTAAGTTATCGTCCAACAACCAGTGCCGCCACCCACATCATCCGTCTCACTTACCTTCGCGAATCAGCCGCTAATTTCTCGTACCACCCATCAACGCGCCATAAACGCCTGTCGATCCTCACCGACGCTAGTCGCGAATTTTGCCTGGAAAAAAAGTGCGATAAAATGTTAACGCTTCATTAACGTCGACGGAGTCTCATTAAACTCGTTCCGGCGTTGCGTCGAACGGCGCTTGCTCGTAAATTTGTATGACGGAGGCGAGGGAAGGCGGCATGCGTCATTGGGCCGGGCAGGTTGCAGCAGCAGCAGCAGCAGCAGCAGCTAGTAGTACGCGCGAGTCGCACGCGTGTGAGCGCGTGCATCTGCACGCGTATGCACCACGTTCGGGCGCATACCCCGCCGAATGGGCACACGCGTACACGCGCGTGCATATTGATGCGCATAGGTACATCGACCCGCTCATATATCTGACTGAATACACGGCGCCGTATGCACATGCCGTACAACATGCGACAGCTACGTCCGGCGAAGTGCGACTCGATTAATCCCGTCGGGGCCGTGACAAATCGTTCGTCCGCTTCTTCGATCGTTATTACCGAAAACCTTGGCGGCCGATTCTGAGTTCGGTCCTCTTAGCGTGACGCTTTCTTTTTCGCGCGGTGAACATTAATGTATGATATGATACATATATGATATTTGAAGCTAGCTCGTTCGGCGGATGAAATGAGGTGGGTAGTATTTAAAAATGATTCACGTCTATTCAAGCTTGCTTTACATAAGTTGTTCCGGTAAATATGTCAACTGTACATTTTTCAGTTTTAATGTGATAATGATGATCTATTAAATGTGGTGCTTTCGAAGCGATCAGGCTGATTGAACAAAATATCTTTACGTATTTTCGATCCACTTCACACGTTATTTATTTCCGGCAACGAATTTATGAATATATATTCTCGTAATTGGGTCGAAATATGTATCAGTGTCGATTAAATGCATGTCGGTAGCTACATAATGTCAACTCGAGTGATATATTTAAATATTACCCCGGCGGAAGATTCTCCGTTGCCGCTGCTTTATGACACTATCGTCATTGGCTTAATTAAAAATTCCCTTTCCTAATTCACCGCACACCACATCGATGTATCGGAAAACACGCTAAAGCAATTCATGTTTCGAAATTGTGGCGCACGGCCGCGAAATTGGGTCGGCACGGTTTCGTTGTGTGCGCGATGATAAAACGCAACGTGGAAGACAAGAGACGCGGGGGAATAATGAAATGCGCGCGACCGCCGCGACTTCCTTCCCCGCTGTTATAAAACTTTCGGATACGATAATAAAGGTCGTGCCCCAACTTCGACCCACGACGGGAATATTAAAATTCCGAACCTCCCAGACGGTTACGGCGCGCGTTACTTGGCCATGCGTATGTACCGATGCTCGTGACGGCAATACCAACTTCGTGCCATAAAAATCGCGACTAATTAGCATTCCGACGTTAAGATTCTATCGTCGTTGGAGCGTGAAAGAATTCATGTCCGATGAAGGATAAAAGGGCGTGGGGTAGCCGGGGGACGGGGCTGGGAGGTGATATGAAAAATTCGCGAATAAAACTACAATGAGCCCGAGCGCTCGTCCCGGCACTTCGGCCGCGCAGTATTGCCCGGTCGTAAGCAGCGATGCGATTAATTATCGCTATTTTGCCTCCTTCGCCGGCGGACTTTCACGGGGCGAAAAAGATCTCGCAGCGAATCGCGATTGCGAGATAACGGACGCGCTAATCCGTGAGAAAGCGAGATCCGAGTAAGAGCGGTTCTTATCTACGGCAGAGGCATTCCTGTATTTTAGCCTTCCCCCCTCTCTCCTCTTTTCTTTTGTAAAAGTTTCCCGTTCGAGTTTATTGCCTTTCAGAAGTGCCGTCTTACCCCTCGCCACGCGGCCCGTCCATAAAAATGTTCTCGCAGACGTTACTCGCTTAATTCTCCGTATTAAGAGTTTACGCCCGCGTTTATTTTGCCGATCCGCCGCGTCAGTCTTCCCTATCTGACGCACCTGTCAAAATGTGCCGCGCGCGCGGACGCCGACGGTTTCGAATTTATTAACCGGCTGCGAGAGCTCTTCTCACTTGCCATATTCTGCATTAAAGTTACTAAGGATCGACGACGCGCCTCGCGAAACGTTGCCAGTGCTCCCTGACTATCATGCAGGTATGTAATTTATGAAAAAAATGAGACCTGGGTAAATCCTGAAAGTATTTCCCGTTGGAAGACACGTTCACGGGATATCGCGCTGTGACTCGCATTATATTCTTGTAAATAAATTCAATTTTCATGGCCGACCCAAAACTTAGGGCGCTTTCCGCCCTGAAACGGTGACGATGTATTATTTAGAAATCCGTTCGACCGTACAAAGGGATCATGTCGTTGTCATCCCCTGCGACGCGATTCAAGTGCTCTCATGCCACGCACAATGCACAGGCCGTGAGATAGCATGTCGTGCGGTTGTCAACTTTCAATGGCGCAAGTTGAATGACAGGAACAAGTTCGTCGTATGACGAACGGTCAAAGCGTCCGGTTCACTTGTTCGATATGGAGAAAAACTATTGTGATCCTGCCGGACGAGATGCTGGACGGAATGTTCTTCCTTCCTATCTACTTCTTTTTCAATTGGAATGCTCCTTGTTATACACCGTACCATATTACAGAGCGCATACAATGAACTTTTATAACTAAACTTAGAATACGCAGAAAACAAGAGTTGAAGAATGTTACAAAAATAGTGGACACCGCATTCGTCTCCATGGCTGCACGAATTGAGCTTGTTTTACCGCGCCAAACCCACGTGAAATAATGCCGAACAAAGCAGAGAGTCGTTGAAGTGAATCATGGTCCACTAAAGTGCGAGCTGTTTAGTGACACATTTCACCGGCGCGGCGCCCGCGGTGTGATGTTTTGCGTGCCCGTTTCGCGCATTAATTTCAATCCTCATATATACCTAATTGTACAAACAGCGCGCGGGAGCGTTTGGATGCCGCATTACGGGGTATGGGGGCGTTGTTGATTCGTTCATTTCTGCGAGAGCTCCCTCGGTCTTTCCGGATGGATTTGCATTTGACGCGGTAAGTGCTGAAGCACGGCCAACTAATTAACCACTTTGCCTCTTGAATGCCGAAGCCCTGAGCGCGGACGACTCCTCGTATCGTATTTACCGCTGCTTAAGGTTACTACGTCGACTTGCCAGCGGCGTGCTTCCCCTGAATGAGTTGCATTTAGTGGTCATGACAGCATGATAAAAGAAATCCCTCGAGGTGATGAAGATCGCCTCTTTGCCACGTCTTTCCGCTCTCAACTCCGTCCGCTCCCCGCCTCTTTATCTCGCCGTATCTCTCGCAAGTCCCGACCACCCCCTTTTCTTCTTGCCACATTATATTTTCCCACGTCGCCGTCTACCCCTTCCGCGCGGCTTCCTGGTGAAAAGTCAATTTCCCGTAGCGCATCTGTATTACGCGGACAGAGAACGGACGGACGGACAACGGCGCGATGTAATTGCCGACAGAATTGGCTCGCGTTAATTCCGATGGCGTCTCCTTGTTTTCTGCCTTGTCCCGCCGACGAGTTGCAACTGACTCTGGCGAAGTCCAATTTAACGGGCATTGCTCCATTATACCGTCGCGCGGTCCTCGTGCCCAGTCGTCGATGCGAGAATGTCGAGTGTAAAGGACCGCGGACGACGCGTAACCATACAAATTTCCGAAGCCAATAAGACGGTAACGTCCGAAGCGTTTCTGGCCGGCCCGTCATAATCCTCTCGAAATCCGCAGTGACAAATCGATTCGGCATCGAGCCGGGGGAGTTGGCCTGCGAGTTCACGCGTGAATAACCCGTAACGAATACAGGCGTATAAATTGTCTGATCACCGATAGCCGGGTCGAACATGAAAGTACAAACGGCTATCGTCGAGCATGTATCAGTTTCCAATGGTTTATTATCGTCATAAACCGTGCGCAGACCGACGCGGATGTCCGCGACGAACAATTCCCCCGTGCATGTACGCCGATGCGACTCTGCGAACGAACACGTATAAGGCCTGGCACAGTCACACACTCGCGGGTCCCACGCACACCTGCAATCGCGTACATGCCTTTTGCGCGAACATAGTTATATGCCGACGAACGCGCGCGCTTAAACAGGAACACCGCACATATAGTTATTACCGTGTCGAAAATATCCACGACTTTCTCTGCCTTCTTTTTCGGCGACTCTACTGCCAGCACGGCAGGACCACAAAGACGGAGTGTCAGTATCTACTGTTTTCCGGGTAGGTGGCCCGTGGTTGAAAGGGCCAATCCTCGTGAGGATATTATGTGGCCTTAGGGAGGCACTAGCTGGTGCATCTCTCCTGTTGAAGTTGGAGGAGACGTAGGTGGCGGACGGTGGTAGATAGAGGAAAACGGGGTGCGGACGTGTGAGGATATTACATTCTGGGCGCTAACTTCCCTTGTCGCTGTTGTTCCTCTCCTCTCTCTCTGTCTCTTCGTCACACATGCATACCTACTAGACTCATCTATACGTCCTCGTACCATTGTACCCCCCTCACCCCATAACTCCCTCCACGTTCGTTTCGCACTACCCTTAACTTTACTTTTCCAATTAATCGCGCAATCTTTTATTATACTCTTACGACTTTAATTCACTTTTGCTATTCTTACGGGATTAGCCTCTAACGGCATTAATAATGCCTCTCGCTCCCGCTTGCGCCTGCCCGTTCTATCTCCGGCTTTATCCTGCTCCATCTGATCTCGTTTCACAGCATCTGTTTGTCTTTGTCGGCCCTCCGGGCTTCTGTCCTCGCCGCTCCTCTCTATTCGTAGAAGATCGCCGGAGGAGACTGGCAGATCCTCGTGTACACCGTGTGCGGTAACTGGGCGGTTAGGTGTGCGCGTTGCCAGCGCTGTCCGTGTTTACGTTCGACAGGGCAACGGGCAGCTCGGCCTGACCATCACGTCCCGTCGTGTACACGTGTGTACATACGTGCGTACATACGGGAGCGAGGGCCGTACACATGTATACGTGACCGTATGCACGCGAACTGCAAGCTGTGCACAGCCGATCCTCTTCCGCTTAACACGTGCGCCGCGTTAACACGCTTGCGTCTAAGCCGTGTGCCAGGATATATACGCTGCAATATGCACAGAGTGTAAGTCCTCCGCGTGTGCTCGCGAAGGAACTACGTTTCAAATTTTCGGTAAGAAAAGGAGAGCGTTTTTGAGATTTCCGGGTCGATAAGAGGTCCACGCTTCCAACGACCATGGCATTCGTATCGGTAGGTTCTGGCGCGCTTCAAGCGCGCTCCAGAATCGGAGTTCGTCGCCGTATGGAAAGCGGAACGCGATTAACGTCGATAGATCTAATTAGTGGTGCTGTCAGCGGCACGAAGTTTTTTTCGAACTGAGGAATTTAGAATAGAGCGGTGATAATCGTGTCTTGACCGACTTAGAACCGGATATTAGTGAATGGATTTAATTATTTCCGTTAGCTGTCGGGCCATGTGTTGCTGGGAATAAGATAAACAAGGGATAATGAAAATATTTGACGGAATGGAGTCAATGGAACACGTGCGAGCGAATCGCGGCCGGGTACTCATTATGCGACACATATGAAAGCGCGCACATGACTGTGTTGTAGAAAACGAAATATATTGATGGCTCCGATGCACCAGCACTTCCGCAGAACATTTGTGGCTTCTAAATAGCGACCGCCGCACTCCCATCGAACATGTCGCTCTGATCAGTTGGAAGGGTGGTCGGACGAAGCGTTTTACGATCGACTTGCGGGTAGGGATCCTCAGAGAGTTCCATCTTCTCTATCTCCCAAAGCGTCCCATTCCCGTGCCGCGCGAGGTGCTCCTTAAGAGGGAAGCGCAGTCATCGGGCAAATTGTACCTCGCCCTTTGGAGCCTTCGGTACCGATTGTCGAAGTTTCAAAATAAAGTTACGAAAGCATTTTGATGAAACGAGAAACGACTCCGCCGTCTCTGCGGGTCTTATTGCGAGGCAGTCGAGGCGGATCGATCGATAGGACGGTCGAGATTCCCTCTGAAACGCACCAGCAAAGGAAGAAAGAGTTAAGATAAGAAGAGTTGGAATAAAGAGGGATAAAAAGTATCGGAAGGAGATGAAGGAGGAGATCTCTCGTGGAATGTCGGTCTCGATACGCCGCACGTTCGCCATCTCTCTTCCACCTTTCGCCTCTTTGTTTCTCTTGCCCGACTTGTCCCCCCTGTCCTCCACTCCGTCCGCCCTCCAGCTCGCGTGCTCCTCTTCTCTCGCTCACCCCCGTCGCTCGTCCCGTGCCTCTCTTTCTATGTCCTTCCTTCTTCGTTCCACGAGCCCGCGGTTTCCCTTTCCCGGCCTCTTTGTAGCTCCTCGACCCTTCCGAGGGAGAAGGAGGCATCCGCGTGGTGCGAGCAGGACAGATCGACCGTGTGGGCAAGAAAAGGACGTTGAAAGAGACGGCGCGAAGGAGATGAAGAGGGACGGAAGGCAGCGAGTATCTCTTAAAACCAGTTCGACCTATAACAGCGTCTTTGCATCGGACGTACGAGAAACGAGAACGTGTTTTACTCTCCTGACTGTGAGTTATAGGCGATGCCGAGATTCGAAACATCCCGTCGACTTTATTATGCCCCGCACCGGCAAGTCGAGAAACCGCACGAAAGTTTCCCTTCGCCCGAACTGGGTAGAATGCTTTCGGAACTCGCGATCGATCCTGTCGGCGAGCGTTGGGTAGGGAAATTACCCGCGCGATGACAGATACGTGTGTCCGTTCGGTGAGAATCGTCAACGTGTTCGATTTACCGTTCGATTCATTTTTCTCATTACCGTGCGACGATCAGGTTTAATTCTCCTGTAAAATAGTTTCCTCGCCGACAAATAATAAATATATAACGAGACAATGATTATTGATTCTTTCTTCGATAACGGCGATAGCTCCGAGAATTGGTCCGTCAAGTTCTGCTAAGCAGATGCGACAGAGAAAGATGAACGATTGTGTCGAAAGTGTGCTTGAAACACTACTAAGTGAATTGAGAAATATACGCCGTTCGCGATTCATCCATTATGTCCTGCGTCGAGTCTGAATCTTAAATTCCGTCAATATCTGAAACGAAAACTACCGTAGCAATTTTACTGCCCGCTAATACCGTTCGACCCATTGTGTGCAACGATAATATTGAGTGAGAATATGAGTTTATAAAGTTTCCTGCACTGCTTTAAAATTTCCCCCTAATTTCGAAAGTTTCATTTCCTCCTCGAACCAGCAGAGTGTGTTTTTCGACGGTTTGTACGCGTTATCACGCGTAAATGAAACTCCGGAGCGTTCGGTTTTATACGAAACTAAAACACCTTTCATAAATCACGATCCCTCCCGACACACTTTGCGCGCGTTATTGCGTTCTACAGTCGTGCTCACCAACGAGACACTTCAATGCGGCTTGATCTGATGAAGCCATCGAGATATCTGATCCTCGTCTTAAGAGAATTAAAATATAAGCGGTCGTCCCGGCTATTGAGGAACATTATCCCGCTCTGGGACGGAGTTAAGGGGGACACCAAATTAAAGTTTCTTCGTTATCTCGACGTCCCTTAACGCTCCAAATTCGCCACTTCGCCAAAGTGCCATTTATTTTTTCTTGCGCCTCTCTCCGCGTCCTTGGACGATTATCGTAGCGCAATTTTCCGAACGAATCTAGGCTGGTTGGGGAGGGGAGGAGTATCCTGCGCTGCGATTCCGCTTTTGTTCGGCTCGGAGGAATCGTTTGCCGAGCGAGAAACATCCTCGCGACACGAGCCAATTTTCGCCAAGACTCGACGCGCTCGATTCACGACTCGCGCCGGAGTATACAAAGAAACGGAATTCTCTCGCTTGTACCTGCGAATTCTTCTTTCCTTCCTTTCGGCTCTCGATAGAACGGGGTGTTTCTTGTGATTTCGTAGTTACGGCTGTTTCGAAAGTTCAATCGTGGGTCCAACGGTTCCAGTTGCCAAGTGCTCAGTCTTCAGGAACTTATTATTGTCGCTCGAGTGCATAATTGCGTGGGCACTTTTGCCCTTTCAAATGATGCGTCCTTAAAAAGGTTTTCTGTGGACATGTGACACTGGTACGTAGGCGTCCCTTTTCGAATAGATTCTATTTGCATGAAGTTTGAATGGGAAGAAAATTCCATGATGAAATGAGCGTTTAGGGATTGATGTAGGTCACTTACTTACGATATACAATTTGCAGCACGAAACACTTTATTTGTCGGATTACCGTGGAATTGAAGTTTGGTTCGTACACGTCCCGACGTTAGTGGAAATGCCGATGATGAGCCCAAACGAACACGAGCGTACCCCTTTTCCCGGGTACACTTCCTGTGTATACCTACAGAATTCCCTTTCAGCCCAAAACGGGAGCGTGCGCATCGGCAGTTCGAAATTACGTGCATTACTGCACCTTCGTCAGACGTTTCGATTGATGTCTATTGGGATCACGTAAAATCAAGTTCCTTACAATGTGGAAAATCGTCGGTTACGACTGAAACATTAATTAAATGCACGTTGCTTACCTGAAAGATTCAGACAGTTTGCGGAAGCAACGTATACCGATGTTACGTAGAACGATTTTCGACCAATGTAACATGTTCTCTTCGTAAGACTGTTGGCCTCCATTATCCTGTTTCTCTTGTTGTTCCACGTTTGCTCCCTTGCTCTCTTTCTTTATCCGTCTCAACGTATACACACACTCTTCAGCGAATCCGTTCGTGTGTACGTACCTAGAAAATTTCCTTTCAACTCGGCAGAGGGAGCGCGCCGTTTCAGAAGTTCGAAATTGCGGCCAGCGGTACGTACATACATATCTGTGTGCCACTTTCAGGTATCGCACTTCCAGTTCGCCAAGTATTGTTTGCCCGCAACGACGTTGCCGGGGCATTTGCTAACGAACACAAGCCGTCCACGCAGCACCGGGAAGCTAGTAATATGCACGCACACGCGCATATGCGCGTCCGGTCATTGCTTGGTCCCCGAAAATGCTAATTCAATCTTCCAGTTGAGCTTTTGCACAATTTACTTCCGTCCCAGCGGCAGTCCCTCATTAACGCAGTACTTTCACCGGTACCTTATGATCCTCGTAATTGGGGAAGATACTTACATTACGTTAGGCAATCCTGTCTTAAGAGTACGACTGCAGGCGCTGTTTATACTGTTAAACACGGTGCTTTTTGTTTTTGTTCAGAGATAGTTATTTGACTATATAGGCGTATTGCCTGTTCTTACGTGACTGCGTCGAATTCGTGAACGTGTAAGGTGACGCGCAGAACCTGTCTTCCATCACGAAAGTGGCGAGTTCGTTGACCGACGGTAGTGAAACTCTTAAACGCACTCACGTGTCCGTCGAAGCTTCGATTTCATCGCGGGGTTACAGCCGACAAAATGTCGTCGCCCGTCAAGGTTGGGCATTACAGCGTGTACGATATAATGTTGTCGGGTGGTCTGCTGCCTCTTTTCCGTTTCGTCGATCAAGAGAGCTACTCATCCGACAGCCTCGACAGCGTCTCATTCAAAGTCTCCCCGTACTCGAAGCAAAACTTTCTTTCATACGACATCATTCCGGATACTGTCGTTGCACCGAACGCTTTTCTACAATCTGCAATGGGAAGGATCTGCATAAAGAAGACACTTCTTCAACGTCATCGCAGCGAAGAAACTCAAAACGACCGCGTAAAACTTAATAACGGAACAGGCTTTATTTTGCACAGCTGAAAAGAATGCAAAGAACTCGAGATAACCGCGGAACGTAAATGTTCCCAGGAATCGCCTAACGCGATTCCGACGAGACTGCACTCCTTCTCTTCGCGCGCTCTTCTTTAGCAGGTTATACGGCCGACTGGAAGCCTTCCGGCACCTTGTAGTCACACTGCGTGAGATACATTTGAGCGTGCTCCGGAACTTCTCGAGACGGTCGTAAATTCTTCAGACTCGCTCGGCATAATCTGGCGTGTCGCAGTATCTGAGCTTTCGTCAGCTTTTAAATAGTTAATAAACGTCAGCTGTCCGATACTCGGTCGCTAAGTGAACGGTCGATCGAGAATGTGGCGCACCCTCCTTTTCTCTCTCTCTCTCTCAAGTCCTGCGTATCGTGCTTGCTGCGCAAAGTTTTTTTCCCTCCACCCACTTCGGAGGCTTCTTATTTTCACCGGATCCTGCTCAATATTCGACGCGTGCTCTTGCATGAAAAGGATGATAAGGGGCGAAGCGGGGACACGCTTCGCTTGGCGGAAAATGAAATTTTCCACGAGAAGAAAATTCGAGCACAGAGAGGGAGAAAGAGAGAGACCGAGAGAGTGAGTAGTGAAGGAGGAGGAGAGTGTAGGCGGATACGGTCTTTCGGAGATCGAAGGACAATCGGGATTGGGGGGCCACGTATCGATTCACCTGGGGACAACAGTCAGTTTTCCATGAGGCGCTACGAGATGGGAAGTGGTTTTTATCGGTTCTTAGTAGTGTGTTCCCGAGTGAGGGGCTTTGATTCGCGCTCGTCAATATACGCTGAAGGTACTGTGACGTAGGGATTCTTCCAGTGAAAAGTTCTCTCTCGTCTATGCAGCTGTATACGTTGTTCCGATTCTGATCTTCGAAACTGTGCATCGAACTCATGCTGCTAGAATCCGTTCCCCAGGTTGCACTGTGTCTAAACCGACAGGGAATCTTCATTCACTTTTTACAATTATGTGGTCGTCATGGAATCTGCGGACTATGAGCCTCCTAATCACGAATATTAATAATGGAGAAAGTACACCTAAGGGTATCATTATAGTCATGACAGTAATGAACCTATCAAACTGATAGCATCCATAGTAGAGACTACATTTTCCACGGGGCGAGCCAGCCGGGTTGTGGCAAAGCGACGGCGGTCGTGATGCAAACGAGAAGGGATGGTTCGTTCGCTGGAAAATTAAATGTTCCGCGAGGTATATTCGAGCGAGCTGAAAGGAGTAAAGGTTGTTGAAAGAATGCGCCTGACGACCTTGCGAATAGCGACGAGACAGGGACGTCCGATCCATGATGCACTCGCCTTAGTGTTTGAGAATATGTTTATAGGAGGCAACTGACGAGTATGAAATATTCTACACATTCAATTTCCATGGAATGCATGCACCTCTTAATAGACGAACGTACACGAAGATTATCGATAGTTATTGACTTGACAATAGAAATTCCACACTGTACAGTATGATTCAAGTGTGTTGCAGACATCAAGCATCAATTACTACGTTCGACGATTCACAATCTTTGCATTACCGTGCAACTGTTACACCGATATATTGTCTTTTGAGGACTCTACGCACCAATCTCACTGCGCAATTGACTCAGAAATAAGGATCCTTTATAAGGATCGGCGAGGGAGGGGGTAGCTCGTTTGCTGGAAAATGAAATTTTCCGCAACGGAAGTTCGAGGTAGTCGGATGTGACGAGGGGTTACGAAGGGGAGGGGGGCACAGTCGGTACACTCTGTCTTTCTCTCGGCCTCGTTCAAAGAAAACGATAGATGCTGTGGAGGAGAAGCGCACGACTACAGAAGTAGAGGAGCGAAAGTGTGTGCGAGCAGGGAGGACGGGTGAGAATACAGGACGAAAGGAAGGATCGTCTGTAGCGTCGATTGTCGCGCGACTTTATTTACGCTATCCTTCGCAGCCTCTCTTTACTCGACGCCTCAGGTGAATGCGAATATTGCCCCGTTATTGTCGTGCGTCTAATTGTATTAGATTGCAACATTTTGCGCCGTTTTTTTTTTACATTTCAAAATGATTTATTTCTGACAAAAGAAATTGACAAATCAATTAATGATGTATTCATCGTGAGTATTTACAACCTTTTCTCGAAGGTAAGCATCAATAAATACGATCTGGCGGAGGATGGAAAGAGCTATCAAATGATATGTCATTTTTAACATAAACACAGTGAGTTGACCACGTTCAATCAACGTGGAAGTTGTAGTTCATGCATCGTAACCAGTTTGTGAATCAGATCATCTCTCTGGGTACCCAATGGTTGTGAAAGAAATTACCGGGCAATTAGCGTCATATTTGGCGGCGGTGTTTATTCATCTCGCGCTCGGCGCACGAAACTGCAGCGCTTCGTTTAGTGTGGACCATTAAACGTTTGTTTAACAATGTATAACGCATAGGACCTCTGGCCAGGCCAGTGCCACGCGGAGAGCGCGACGATGAAAGTACCTTCTCAAAAAGACTTCGCAATTTTCTGAAGTGGTGTCGACCTACCGTGGTTTACCTCGAGTGCAGCAGGTGCACACTTCGGTGGGCACTTCGTCCGCGGAACGTTTGTTAAACCGCGCCGAGTGTGTACATGGTGCAAGCCAAACGCGGCCTCGCGAACGAGGGTACTCGTGTAAACAAGAAAATAGCGGAACACGATCCCTTTCAATTCTCGGTATACTAAAAATCATGGGGCATCATGAATGAGCCCTATCGTCTCTGTGTTTTTTCTTAGCCCCAGCTCGGTGTGCAGTTTGCAATTCGTTGTTAATACGATGAAATGGAAAATACATAGTAATTTTCTTATAGGCGCAGAAAGTAGAAGATTCTTCTCCCGTTCTAAAAGCTTTATCTTAGAAGAATCATACCCTGTCGAACTAAAACTTCGATGTTACTACCTTTTCGAAGACTTCATTTGATGCAGATTCCAGGGTCCGGCGATGTCACTGCAGGCAATTCCACATTCAGCAATTTCCTAGACTCACGTTTGTCAGTAGTATGCCCGTTGGAACGTCCACGTATGGGCGATTAGATGAACGCTTGAAATCTCTCGCGTTCAGTCGAATAAATAAGCAGACGAGCAGATTTACACGCGGCGCGGACGCAACAAATCCCCAGATTTCCATTTCTATAGGTCTGCAGGTGTAAAGCTACACCCATATCCGCGAGATGCATTGCCTCGTTTTCGCACCTGCGTTCCCAGCTTATCGTAGGATTTCCGCCGTGGCTCGAAGAAAAGACCCTCGCAGAAAGAAAGGCAGACGACGGAGGACTATTCCTATTCCCCGACCGAATGGCCAAGTGGCGCGCGAGGTTAATTAGTATTTATCGTGAGTACGCGTAGGTAGACTGGAAGATAGAGATAGGATTTCCAGTTAAGCTTTTTTCACCGTGAGCCCCGGAAGGGGTGTTAACTTTATATTCCAAGTTTTCCTACGTATCCTATTGAATACCGCAACACATTTTTTACCAGGCCATTTCTGGTTTTCCGGTCGAAAAACGTTCGAGATAATGCGTTCCGCGGAGCGGCATGTAAGGTGGGAGAAAGTGATGCGAACGTTCGAGGAGGGGGTGCATTTTCTACGGGACCAATTGAGAAGAGATGCATGGAATGAAATACACGATGTGCATGACGCAACGCGTGCCTCGTAAAGGGAGTCGGCTTACGGTGAAGATTGGAAAAGTTTCCGTGGAAAGAAGGTGAACGGGCTTGTTCCGCGACGGTACGCTCCTCACGAATTCATGCGAGCTGCGTGCGCTTGCGGCTTTCCGGTTAGTCATGGCGCTGATTATTCCCCGACGCGGCTCGCCTTTTGCGGTCGCTCGTAATTGGCGGTTGTGTCCGTGAAAGGGTCCAAGTCGTAGACGTATTAGCGTTTTCGGGTGGATCCTAAAGTTCGTCGTACGGTGCAGGCTGCCCTTATGGTCAGGATTCAATCTGTCTGTACATATATGTGTGTGTCCTCTGTCGGTGCACATTTGTCGAATTCTGTGGGATAGCGTACGAAGTTGCATTTACCTGTGATAATAGGTACATTGAAGGGTAGTCAATTGAGAAATTAGCTGAGCTCTGACGTTATGCTTCCGGCTCACGCCGTCCGCTCGATTAGTCGAGAGCAATAATTGTTTTAAGAAGCCAGCCACCACCTGTCGACGCTACCGCGAAAAATGCTGACGCCGTACAAACGACTTCGGAACGGTCGAAGTTATGTACGGCAGATTAGAACTGCTTACGAACAGAGGGACGAGAGAAGAACGTTTGAAGTGGCAACCGCGATAGTTCACTCGAAGCGCTCCACTTTGTTTTTCCCACCGTTCCGCGCAAGGTGCGAACATCTGTCGATAATTGCGTCTTGAGCGTTCCTTGATATCAGCGAATTCTCGAGACTGGCGCCTCTGCTTCGAATTCGTCAGCTGAATTCGGTCTTTCTTACCGCTGCGACGGAGACCAATTGTTCATCGCCGGCAGACCTCTCTTACGAGCTTTGAGAGTCCTTTAATCCATGACCCGTGAAATATCCCCGACAGTGCTTAGAACGTTCTTGGGGTGTATCCTTCACACCGATGCGGGAGGAGAGTTAGCTTAAGCTTACTTAGTAGCCTCTCTTTCTTCCTCCATCTCCTATCAGCTTTCCTTCTCGCCCCTCCTTCGACTCCTCTTGAGTACTCTCCACTACTGAGAGAGCCCAAGAGGGGGATGCACGCGGTGCAAACAATAGCCGCCATTAATCTTCATACACCACCATAAAGCGTGAAATAAAAGCAGCGTGATCGTTCGGTGTGTAGACTCGCTGGCGTACAACGCTACAAACGAACGTGGCGACCGGGCAGCTGTGCTCGTGTGGCATCCCGTAGGCGCGTAGGCTGCAGGGATTACGCTCGCCGCCGCCTGAGCAAGACCGAGCGGAAAAATCATTTCGGGAACAGTCGTCTCGGTAATAATTAAATCGTTGTTTCGGAAACAACGCTGCCGAGTGATTAAATTGTCCCGCTAACATGCCCGGCGCCGCATATCCATTAGAGGATTATGCTTGTACCGCCCAAATGGATTGCACATTTTTTTGCCCTCGCTACAATTTCGACGACGAAGAGCAATATGAAGAATGAATTAGCAACGGCGAGCTTGCCATAACTTCCGGTAATGTAACTAACATATTTAGACCATTTTTAGACAACCTTTAACATGTAGAAAGCAACCAACCGTGTATGTACATTTATAAATACAATTTGCATTTTTATCCGTTTCGTGGGAAAGGTATTAATACAATACTCATCATTAAATTACTAGCATATGATTTATAAAGACACGTTCGGGTAACGACTACGCTGGATACTGGGTCGCTCTGTTTCAATATACGCACAAGCCACCTATGAATGTGGCCATAGATTCATGTCCTTGTATCATCGTTACTGGCCTCGCCCGTTCGTCGATCAATTCAACGGTTTATCTGGCGACATCCCCGCAATATCATTCGGTATCTTCGTAGGGACGATAAAATGAAGATTAACGATGAGAGAAGGGGGCCTTCTTCGTACGTAAGAAACTTATCGATATCGTCCCCCGAATGTCTTTCGACCATTTTACGTGTTTCTCAGATCTCATTAATACATAGCGTGACATTTGCCACGGATAAAAAAAACCGATCAAAAACTTATGTAATAAAAAAAAATGTGATGCTGTGCGTTCCACCTTTAAGAGTAATAATACGAAGTATGTAATTGTTCGCTCAACTGTAAAACACTAACATGAAACATACATACTATACGGTTATTCACGTATCGTCATACGCACTGATCTGATTACGTACTCTACTGACGAAAAGACGAAACGACTTCACTGTTCACGAAAGCTGTTCAGTCCGCCATCGTCCGTACATGCTCGCGCCAACGGATTCTTATAACCATCCCCCCAGCGCAATTTTTCGCCGATATCGCGATTTTTCTCCGTGAAAAGTGCGAGTCCGTACAAGTAACCGCATTATGGAAATTCCATGTCCGAGAGCCGTACGTCTCTTTCCTCCCTTTTCGTAAGCACTCTTCTCAACTCCCTTCCACCTTCCGCGTCTTCTTGTCTTCCATCTCCGTTCGTCTATCTGTCTACTTATCTACCTTTCACTCGCTCTCTGTTATTTGCTCCTCTCCCTTGCCACTCTTTTTCCTGTCATCCGTTCCCTGTCTCTCATCCTCCCTCTTATCTCCTCCATCTCCGCCTATGCGCTCGTCTACGTCTGCCTCTACACGGGCTATACAAAGGCGAGAGGATGGCTTGCGCGTAAGGCAGGACGACGGGAAGGAAGGACGAGAGTCGGTGAGATCCGTTCGACAAACACGAACGCTTCGAAGGCGTCTTAAAGGTAAAAGCGTCTAGCGCTCTCCGGCGACCCCGGTGCCCAGAAATCCTTCGCAGATTCCTGTATGAACCTTCGCGGATTCACGGCGAAAAGACCGGCGTTACCGCTGCGTTGTTCAACGTGTGCGTCCGTAAGACAGTCTGCACACACGTCCCTTCGCGAAGTATGCCGCGTCGGCGGCGGTGCTCGGTAATAAGTTATCGCCATTTTCCGGATATTAATAGCGCGCCCGAAATTCAGACTCCGCGGTCGTATAATTTTACAAGTTAACGAAGTCCTCGAATTGTTCGCCGTTCGATCATACTTCATGGCCCCGGCAGAAAATTCGAGTCTCGCGGCGTGTGCGGCTGGGTTGATTCATTTGGTACGCGGCTTCGTGTGGGATCTTTTTCCGCGCGGTAATCGCAATCAGTCTCGACATACCTCGAGCAATCCCGGGGACCCCGGCTCAACGACGGCACGTCGGCCATCCTCTCGAGGACAAGACGAGTACGAGCAGACCAGCCTCCCCCCCCCACGACAAGCTTTCGCACCAGTTGCATTTCCGGCGGACCGTCGTCGTCGTCCGACGCTGCGCGGGCGCAAACCAATTCGGAAATTGGAACGTGCCGGTTCGGAGAATTTACGGCCGAGCATCTGGCGTCAGCTTAATAAAGCTTCCGCGGCGGTGCTTTCGACCAGACTTAATTAGCCCGTGGGTTTCGAGCTGACTGGGGAACTCTCTTCTTCGCTCTCTCTCTCTCTCTCTCATTCTGTCTGCAGTCGGCCCTCTCTGTCTGTCTGCGCACCAGGACTCCCTATTCTCTTCTCCAGCGAGCGAGTGCCACCGTTGGAAAGCGACACGGTTTATGCCCGACGTTCTGCCCATTGTCGTAGTCACGTCGTGCTGCGCGTCTCCTCTGTACTCTAATTAACGACGCCGAACTGCCGCCGAAATTGGTTTAAGCCTCGCCGAATTCCTGCGGCTTAAGCCACGTGCCTGTGCGCGCTTTTGATTTTGCCGGCTACCAACCGATGACATCGCTTGTGCGTGGGCGCGCGCGCGGGTGTGTATGGGTAGAGAATGCAGCGAAGTTTTTGGCGCGTGGCGCTGGTCAATGGAATTATTGCGAGTTCTCGTTAGCCCGCTTTTCTTTCGTGGTCCGACTGGCCGAGGTGAGATTGAGCGGGTGGGAAATTGTTTTCAAGCCGCGCGACAGTCTGAGATTACAGCCAGCCCCGTGCGACTGGCGTTCGAAATTGCATCGAACCGCGCGGTTCGCCGGTCTGCCACTGGTATAGACACATTTTTGCGTGAATGCAACATTCAGCATCCATTCTCCGCGAGAGAGAGTGCGAACCAGGCGAGGGGGCGAGGGAAGGAAAGCTGTAAATCGGCAGGGTTGAGCGCGGAAGTTGGTGGACTTGTAAATAAAATTCATGAGAAGGTAGCGCGCCGAGAAAGCGGCAAATTTATTTGGTGGCGGTGCAATTTTTGACTCGACCCCAACCTCCTCCTGCCGCCCTCGTCCGCAAGCACGAGGAGCCAGAGATACGGAGTGGGACGGCAGAAGCGTTCTTGCGGGCGCCTTTCATTTTGTACAGCTGCACAATGTAACCCGCTACGAAATTAAAGTCTGCGGCGTCCAAGTTGACGAATGAAAATGCATCGCCGCGTAAGTGTAGGAATTAAAATTCATAGGAGGCAGCCTCGAATTAGGACGCGGTCTCGTGCATAGAGTCGTTTCGTCTGACTTCAGGGACCCTCTCGGATTACGGTGTTACCCGTTCTCGTTGCGTCGTCGTAGGTATGCAAAGGAAGGAAAAAGAGGCAATACGTGCTGCGGGTAATTTGCGACGAAAACAATTAAAATGACATCGATGTCACGCGAAAGAGTCAGCGCGCGGAATGGAGAGGACTGACCTGAAACGAATGCGGATAGAAGTGATTCCGGCGTGCCGGCGGTAAAGGTTCAAACTCGCCTAATTGCTACGGAGCCCCGTGTGATCAAACCCAGCCGAGTTTATCCACAATTCTGTTGCGTTCGTTATTCTGTTTTTCCTACGAATTCTAATCTCCGCACGCGTGACCCGGCATTTCATGGCGTCGTGCTAGCGTAATAGAATTTTTAACAGCGCGACATTTAATTTTGTTGTGAAAATAAAACGTATCGACTCATCTTAAATTAAATATCCCGATTAAAAATCTAAGAAAATCGACACAATACATGTCGAATAGAATTCTGTTAAAAATAGTCTCGGCCAATGCCCCGAGGGACGTTTTCTTCGGCACGACTGTACGGTAGGTGGCGTTTAAGACGCGAAGGAAGCACGATACTCACCAGCAGACAGACCAATCACAAATCCGCATTAAGCTCTTAGGCTGGAAGTCGAAGCCCTGCGTAGACGTGCGCCGGGAGAAGCTTCTCATTGCGGAAGCGTTCATTAAGCACCCTCCAAACACAAAGGACAGCGCAACTTTGCGGGAACTACGGCGACCTCATACGTCACGTATTAATTAGTTCACGCGTATTTGCACGTTAACGAATGCCGCCTTGAAAAGAGCGAGTCTGCAAAACATGTTTTTCATCTCAAATCGATCGCACCGAGAGACTGTCTTCCATTCATCAGGTTAAAAACCAGCCGTTCCCGCTATTCCTTCCACACCTAAACAGAAACCCATAAAACATTCCTTTCATTCAATTACGCCTCAACGATCCATCGTAAATCGTATGCTTTTGTCGTAGTCGCAGGAACAAAATTTATCCCCCGCGCCCTAACTTCAACGAGTCTGACAGATTCGTCGTGAAAGAAACAACAATCTGACTAGTTCGCAAGTTCTGCATGGCCGTTGAAGTTGGACGGGTTTTTCATTAGCAGGTTCCGCTCACCTCAACTCACCCTCGAGTCGCTCGGTTAACTAAAGCGTCGCGAGACGAGGCGTCAATTGTCAAAAGCAGCCACGCCAGCCGTCGGAGGCCAAGAAAGAGGGGTGTATTGGGATTTTGATCCGCCAATGAGCCAGCCGTGCAACGGTCTTGGCAGGATGTCGAAAGCGATACGCCGGAGTGAGGCAGGACGCGGATATAGTGAAGCTTCTGTGGAAACAGTATATCGCTTAGCGTGATCACAATCACGGTAATGGTACGTATCGTTACTCGAGAGGCCTCCGCGAAGACACGCTTTGTACACCACTGCGACCCGTTCTCGTATATCCCCTGTACTATTATGTCTCTGTACTTACGCGTATCTGTATGCGTGACTGTGCGTGCTCGTGGGTACGGCTGTGGAGGAATTTTAGGTGGCTGACGGAACGAGGGGGTATCAGGTTAACAAAATGTGTTCCTGTACGCATGTGTCTGCATACTTGCGATCTTCGTATTAGGACGACCCTGAAACAACGTATACTCGACACTCTAGCTGCGACGCGGTTTGCCAAGAATATTTATGAGCTCACTTCTCAGTTTCAGATATACTATGAACGTATTTCTCATGTTATTCTAAAATCGATCACGGTCGAAACGTTTTGTTGATCTACTTTTTAACTTTAAACGCTTTTTATGTCTTTATTGCATTATCTTGAAATCGCAAGATCGGTGACTTTAAAAGTTTCTTGGAGAATTTACATCGTTGCAGTATTACTGTAACCGTGTAATCAGTCGGAAGTACACATTTATCGAGTACACATCGGATTACGTTTGGCCGGCATGCAAATAACGCTAAACAGTTAGCTGACGCAGCAAATTGACTTTTTGACTGTATGAGAAGTTCATTACGGCTTGTAATTTTACGGGATTTGTAATTATTGGGATTGACGATAGGAACAAACAGCGCTGCGCTGTATTTAGCATCATTGCCGATTTACGATCATCGAGCCTTGCGGACTAAACTCGTTTCGACGTTCGAAACGCTCGCCCGATAGCGCGTTCGCCTCGTTAAACATATTTAATCGACGGACGATAAATGAAATCGCAAGAGTAGTTTCGCGGACGCTATAGGGCATAGGGGGAACAACGCGAGCCCGTGACGAATTGAACCGCGAACGAGGAGTACAACGGCGGCGGCACGAAACGAACGTCGAAAAACCGCCGCCAATATCGTGGGCGGGTCGAAGGAAATAAAAGAGTCGGCAGTAATGAAACGCGGCGAACTTGCGGAAGTATGAGGAATACGGTCTAACGAAGTAAAAGGGCGCGCGGAGCAGTGTCTCCCTGTCGATAATAATTTCGCCGTTACAATGGCGATATCGTGGGGCTGATGACAGTGGCCGCGCAGAAAGGATCGCTTTCCGTACTTGTGTGCGATGCACGTTTGATAGCGTATGAGACGTGAGTCGGTGTGCGCGGCGTAATGAATATCGGGCTCATCAGTAGCACGCGAAACGGCCATTTCCATAATAATATTAATGCCAACGATACGGACGTAATATCGCCCGGCCAACTCACTCCCTGGCTTTCCACATCGCTTTTGCGACGTTACTGGTAACGTGTCGGTGTCGGAAAAGTTCGTCTTTTATGCGAGAATGACCGCTTGGACGAGGGTTCGAAGATTCGTTGTACTGCGTACACCTTTTTCATTTCCTTTATAATAGAATGAGTGACACTGTTCTCGCTTTACCGAATTATAGTTCGCTGCTCGAAATATTTCATTGGATAACATTTTTGGGCACCGATCTTTTCAGATGACATGTTCCGGTAATTACGTTGGCGACATCATTAGGATTTATAATACCCCATATATCTAACGTGGTTAATGAATATAATTAACGATTATCGCTGTCTGCAGACGGTCACGGTGCTTTCTATTTCGATGGGTGTACAACATTTTCCATTTATGATGTGCATTGAAATTGATGTACATCCACTGCCATATTTATTTCAGCGTCTCTATGCTCGAAACATAGTCGAATCGTTGCCTTTCGACGTTGCGCAGGCGAGAATCGTCGTCGTTCGCCGGTAGCGAAGCTTTTTTCCCCGAGTGTTGGCAGTTTTGGAAAGCGGATTAACATGACATGGTCCTTTCTCGTTCGGCTGTCCGTACGCCTTTTTTTCCGGGCGGCTTGTGTTCATGTGCGGATGTACGTACGTGAGAGACAAGCTTGTCGCACGATGGACAGTGCAGCTTGTACACATCTCGCGGCGAACTGTAACGTATGTCATGTGTGACCTGTTATGGACCCACGTATGCCAGGAGGAGAATCGTCCCAGGACATGACGTACGATGCCCACCTCGAATGCTGTTGGCCCCCCACCGAATCATGATTGTTACCAGTTGCGCAGGAGTCTGTTTTCTCATAAGGCATCTTGGCAATCCTTTTGTAAAAAACACTTTCTTTTTTCGTATATCTGATAAATTAATATTTGGGTAATATTCGAGACATTTCACTACACATGCGAAAACGTTGGCTGGAATACAAGGTTTATTCGTTAGCCAATAATTTTGGTAAATTCTCTATATTGAAGTTGGTATATTTTAAAGACTGTTTTTATCTGAAGCTCTATAAGCATTGGATTTTTTCCGAATGCCGCGCCGTGCAGCTTCGCTATGTCTGTACGGTTTATGCGTATTTCAAAGTAGTAGATTTAGAGAGAAAGGCGGGCAGAAAGAACGGGGGTCGACAATAAAACTCGCTCCATCAAATGCGAACGGTGTACGTAGCGCGGTGCGATGCCCGCGGACACAATGGTGTTCAGTCGAAGGTGGATGCACTATTTGGCAACGCGTGCGAGAGTCGTTAAACGATGCCGTGTCAACGATGAAAGCGTTTCTGCCTCCTCCCGACCGGCCTTTGCCATCGATCCGCATGGCGTCCGCGCCAAAATTTCGATTCCAACGCAGAGGAACGCTCGCGTGCCAGGAAGCGTTTTAATTAACAGCCGAGCGCGAGCATGCTTCGCTTGCCCGTGAAATTTTCGAGGTCTCGCTTTACGTGGCCGGTGCCAAGTGCCGAGAGTCGTCGTCCGCGGTCGAAAGATTTACGGACTGCTAACGGGACTTCTTCGCGACAGCTCGTCCAGCTGGCAAAGGGACAGGTCCGAATGTCAGCGTTATGAACTCGTCCCGCAGCGTTCGTCGGCGGAAAACAGATCCTTCCGGTCTTTTACACGGAAATGCGGAACTGTGCGTACGGGGACGCAACCGAACATGGTCAGGTAAGCTTTACGGCTGGCCCTGCCATTGTGAACACGCGCCTCTCTGTCTCTGTCCGTCCGTCTTTGTTCTCTGCTTTCGCTCTCGCACCCCTTTACTCTTTCTTGCAGAAGTCTTATGCATCAGAAATTACATTAAAACTTGCCCTCGTTACGTCGTGCGCGCAACGATTTTTGATGCCCGCATTTTCCGATGTTTATCCGTTTCTCGCATGTCTCTCCCCTATTTCCTCCCTGAATCGGGACCTTGTATCGATGCAATAACGTGGCCACCTTCGTCGACCGCGCTAAGATCATACGCGCGCGCCGGTGCGTCAATATTTGCCCCAGTAAATTTCCGCGCGATACCACCGAATGCATACAAATACCATTTTGCGGAAGTATCGTGAACTAACACCGACCGAATAGCGTTGCGCGTTACAGCACGGGATCGGTGCGCCTCCTCTTACTACCGATTTCCACCTGCAATACGTCCCGTCCGTCCGCCTCTTTCGCCTCTCCTTTGGTCGTTCCGCCACACGGCCCAGCCCATGCACGCGTCAATGCTCGAACCAATATTAGATAAACATATACAATTTCTGCGTCGTTTCCACCCGAATGCAATATGTCGCTTGGGAAGTTTACACTCGCCGACAGATTCGAACGTCACTGTTCTGTGGCGTAGAAACATTACTCTGTACACGCGGCGCTTGTTGATTCACCGTTAGATAAACATTTGTGACGCTCGCGATTCGCACGATTATTCGCGCTACCATGATCACGTTCCGCACGACGCCAACTGACTCGCGCTCGCGATCTTTTCTCACCGCGATCATCAGCGATCGGAGATTAGGCGATCGATGAATTATCCGTTGCCGTCGATGCGCGCGTAAAAACACGTTCCGGAAACGTCGAGTCGTGAGTTAGCTCTGCTATCGCCCGAGCTTGATAAACTACTCCGACTCGATCTTCGGCCGCGGATCGTCGATCATTAATAAGGTTGGAATTCTCGTCTAGACGTTACAGATTCCTCTCAATCTCTCACGTGGCGTTGTATCTGCTTTATCGGCCTAACGGAGCTGCGCGTCGCATTCGCGTTTTTCGCCCACGGACCTGACTCCACGCTCTCTATAGACAGTCATTCGTCCTTGGCGAAGTCCCGCCGTGAGAATTTCGTGCGGAGGAAGGACGTGCTAGGTCGGAGCGAGGATAAATCTTGAACGCTTCCCACGGGATTTCAGGGAGTCGGGGATGATGTCTAGACAGCGTCAGGCAGCATCTGACGCGGCCACGAGCAACCGCCCGTTCCACCGTCGATTCGACGACAATAATAATCCATCCCTCGCGTTCGCCATCTCTATCCTGCTCTCTGCTCTGTTCTGCCGTCGCTCTCTCGATTCGCTCCCCGCCTCGCCCTTCCCGGCCATTCCCTTTCTTCAGCAACGAGCACGGCTTGCCAGACGCATATTGACGCAGGCGGAAACGGGGTCGTCGGATTTCGGGACAAACTAACAGTCGCCCATCGATTTATTTACGATTATGGCGCTACCGTTTGCCGAAGAAATTGAACTGCGTCGGGCTCGAAGTGAATTAGTATTAATATGGAATCGCGCGTGCTTATGGAATTGACGCTTAATTTTTCGAGAGTAGCGGACGAGAGCGTGAGAGGCGTACGGAGCGACGGCGAGCGACAGACGCCGCCTTTAACGACGCAATCAGGCGGTCGCCGGAGAATTGTGGCAAGCAATACGGGCGTAAGTAGAGGGAGAGAAAGAAGTAATGAAAAGGACGGCAGAGCGTCGACAGTGGAAACATTCTGTTTTACGGGTGACGTTATTACGAAATAGGACCGAGACGTCATACAGGGATTGAAGTGGGTTGAGATAAATTTGTGTGAAGTGACGCAGCCTTTTCCAAAACGCACAAATATTCAATTATATCTTAAAAGTCGGTACGTGAGTAGACGATGCTGGGAAAAAATCGGCTGGGTCGATTCCGGAAAAGAAACTCCTATAAACTCACTATTTTTCTGTGCGTCACACAAGCCCGACCCCTTAACACAATCTCATTGTTAACGAGACACGTACAGGGGAAAAGAAAGCGTAAGAGGTCGGATGGAGGAACAAAATAGGAAGGTGTTAGCACGCTGCACGTCTGTTTCATGCCAACACTCGTTGTTCCCTGGAAATTTATCACAGGCAGCGTCGTACACGTCATTCAGTGCGGGAAGTCGGGGGGCAGCGGAAAACATTTGGCGCGCGGAGTAAGCGGTCGTCCGGGTATCGTTGCGACGAAGGTGCTCCTGGGTGTCGTAAAAGGAGTGGGAGATCGTTCCCATGACCCTCTTTTCGGGGGTGATACAGAGGGAGTACAAGGGGAGCACAAGGGGCAGATAGTACAGCAGGCTGTTATTTACCCTTTACGTCTCGTTGTTACTAGCCGCTGGTATAAATCTCGACTCCTAGTCAATCCGCTCGTTTACTCGCCCCGAATCGCATCGCCGGATTCTTAGACTACGCTTACATACACTGTAGGTCGGATCGAACTACGGTTTCAAACTAATTTACTCCGTAAACATCGAATCCACGTTACGAACCTCGCGCAACATCTGTCTACATCCTGCTTTATACTATGACAACATATTTGTGTTATAGAACCCGCGTGCACCGTGTCGGCAATACGAAGTATCCGCGGCCATTGTGCATGATGCATTGATAGTTTTGATCCGCTGGGCAAAGGTTTCAATGTCCATCGAACAATAAATTGAATAACGTAGAATCGTATTTATATGCGGAATTTTATTTCGGAGAGGAATAACAGGAAAAATTGAATAATTTTGTACGTTGTACGCGACTATCGGCCGAACTGTTTTTTCGTTCAACACGAAACTTTGCGTGAATAAATTTTATTCCGAGCCCTCGCGTCACGGTTGTTTTTGGCCGGCGAAAATTTCTAGTTGCGACTTGCGCCGCAAATTGCGGAATAACCAGTGCAAGATTGCCCTCTAATCATTCTTTCACCGGTTACCATCGCGATTACCGCAGCAGGTCTGTATAAGGCGCAGGACGAGTTCAACGGACGTCTCGAGAAAGGAAATCGGTGATTATGAGAATCTATTACGATGCCGGACTGATTGGTTGTCAGTGCACGAGCACGGCATAACTGCTGCTCACGTGTTTTTTGCGCCCGATGAAGATCTTGTTCGCCATTGAAAATCAGGAAAGCGCGTTTAATTGAAAGAGAATCGCTTCGTTGTTTGCTCTGTGCGCTAGCGACATGTAAGCATCTACTTCCTGCGAGCGATACATTCCTCTCATGTCGGTAAATCGATTTTTTATTATATATGCGTACGTGCATTCGTCGCAAAAACGGATATTTACAGTTTTTCCGGTATTTCCACATCGTTAATGGGAACATTGTAACAATTGTCCTCGTTATCGTTCGGAAAAAACGTCGACGCTCGGCGCGACACGCCAGAATTTAATTCAAACGCGATGCGTCGTTCGTAAATTCACGGGAGATTGTAGAATTTTTCCGTTATTTTGACTCGCGCGCTTTTATCCCGCGTATAAACGCCACCGCCCACGCTCGGCTCAAATTGTCAGCGATCGGTGCGCGAGTATTTGCAAAATTTCTCTAACATCAAACATTCCGCCGATCATCGATTCATGACGCAAACCAAGAAAGGTATTATCCTGTTTGTACGTATTAAATAACAATGATGAATATAATGTTGCCGTGTCCCGCGGTATTGTTCACTATTTTCCAGCGATCCACAGCATATCGATGCTACACGCGCACGTCGTGTGATTAATCAACTTTATACCCTCTTTATTAAAGTGTCAGCGCACTTCCTTCGTAATACGCACGACGAGCATTATTACGAATGCGCGTGGACGACGTGACTTATGTTTTTTTCGTTCGTTTCCTGACGAGCGTGGAATATGCGAGCAGACATCTGTTTGAACCCCGACTACTTTCATTAAACATCGCTCAGGCTGCGCACGCTGGAATTTCGATAATTTCTTGACGCGCGCAGGACGATGTCATCTACGTCAAAACTTCACCGAGAAAATGGCTTAAACCACCGACGTGTGCGCGTACGCGGGCCATTATCGTTTGTAGGACGGCCGGAATAATTCACGGCGTCACTGTGAAATTACAACGGTATAGGAAATCCCCGTCTCGCATCCGTTGCCAGACATATTTGGATAATTATCGCGACAGCGTCATGACGAGAAAAAAAAATGCCTCTGACGCGACGATAACCGAGCCGCGAGAGGCGGAAAAAATGGAGTCATGTCGGTAATGATCCGTAGGGTTAGTTGCGGTTGACGTTCGTAATTCGCCAAGACCCGCCATTCATCACCTTGTAATTGTCCGCGTTTTTGCAGCACCGCCCACGCTGAGCATCTCAGTGCTCTTCTACTCCATCGTACTCCCGGTCGATCTCCTTCGGGAAATTGTCTTATTGGCAGAGCGTCAGACGAGAATGTCAAACCGGTTCAAATAGTTGCGGATCACGTCGATTAATTCCCGCTATCGTAAGTACTTGACAGTGACACTCTTTGATCACGGGAGGAAACTCATTAATCGTGGGTGCGCACGTGCATCGCATCAAATTTTTACGTTTAACCTAAACTAGCTCGAAGATGATGCAGATGCTGCTTTTTGCGGGACGCCGTAATTTCTGCGCTTAGAAATGCATATATAGGTGCTGCTTTGTAGTAAAGAGATATCACGATACACAAGCAGACACATGTTACACGCCCCGTTTGCAATGATTTCGCAGACGCCAGTAAAGTACAATGTGAAAATACATAGTCACGCGTAATTGCAGCGCGTACTTGAAAAATCACGGTTTTTAATTAATCCGCGGCAAACTGAGTCGTTCCGCGGCGAGCGCGAAAAATGTAGTCCTCCGTGCCGCAATAGTCGCGTCGGATAAAATCTGAAATTCCGTCCATTAAGTGATCACGTTTGCCGGCAACACATGCAAATTCCACTCGACGCTGTCGCCGCCGGCTAAGGACGGCTTTTAATAAGAACAGGTCAAGCCGGTAATAACTCGTTCGTCAACCAGGCCAAAGCCCTTCGGTTTCTTGTAGAAAACGAGCAAGTGCCCGCGTTCCCCACCCTTATCCGTCGCGGACACTGAACTTCGGAGGACAATTCGATACGAGCCAAGAGAAGATTCTCGACCTTCTGGCTTGTTGGAACGGCAAACAAGAGGCTCGAGGCTCGTTTCTTCGCGCCCGTCGACGCTTAACGATCTTTTTGTCGCGCGCGCGTGAAATTCACACCGGTCACAGTCCTCGGGGCCCGTTCTCGAGTTTCGCGTCGCTCGGAATTTCGACACGTTCGCGCGTTGCGGGAGTTAGAAACTGAAAACGATAAACCGGGCAGCAGCCAGTGCCGGGAGGGGGTGGCTGGGAAGGGCGAAGGGGTAAAGGCGCGGGGTTAGTCTCATGGAGACGGCGTATTACCGACAAATTATACGTGAAATTCAGTCGAGCGTTCGCCCCTGTGCGTATGCACCCACACCGGCGCAGGCGCGCTAAGGCGACCGTTTCCATTCACGTAGGAGAGGGACTTAATGTGGATTGCCGAGACGTAGCAGCGTGCACTTCTTGAAACGTGCGTATGCTGCTTTCTGGATGTAACTGCGTTTTTCAAGACGATCGCTTTGACGGGTATCAGAACCGTTTGCTCTGGATAGAAGATTGAATGGGGTTCAAATGCATTTACTTCATTCATATTTAGTTTAATTGAGCACATTCATTTTGCTGTAATGTCACATGAACGGGACTTTGCACACTTCTTTTGAATATGGTGTAAGCTGACGTGTATGTTCCTTAGGATGTTCGTGTTTCTTTTGATAAGCATTACATGCGTCTAATATTCAGTACTTTTGTGTTATGTATTAGGTATTTTACGAGGTTTTGGAGTAGTTGTGCATCTGTTGTAAGTGCAAATAGATTTCGTAATCGCGAAAGTACGATAGAAAATTTGTGCGGGACGTGCGCTATCTGGGAATTAACATCTTACGCGAACGCGTTGGCTCGTACCCGTTACGTATTTATGGTTGTGCACGCTGTTACAATGCAAATAATGGTAATTAACGTCGTCGAAAGCGCCTAAAGTCACGCTCGCACGCGGATGCACCAATGCCTAGCTATGACCATTGTTTTTGCTTCGTGTTTTCGAACGTTTGTGAGCGTAATCGCTTCGCATGTTTATGGAACAAGGTCCGCAAATGGTCGGTACTGCCCAATCAATTATATTACCGAATAAATTACAATTAAATAAACTATTCAAATGTCAGTGTATCGATGAGAGTGATGACTCTGATGTTATTGTCAGTTTGAGAGACGACGTTGGGATGTACACATGCATTGTCAATTTGATGTAAATCGACGGTTTACGAAACGTTGAATCTTTTATCTCAAAGTATGTTTAATTCCACTACTAGTTTTACGAAGGTCATTGATACCCTGTTTCGACCAACTATCAATTGATCAAAAACTAAACCTAGCTATACACCTACGATTTCATTTTCATGCAGCCATCGTTACATTCTATTATTTCCATTTTGTGCGTTACGTTCCGTTGTATGCGATTGGCGTCGAAAGCAGAATCGGGAACGATTGAAAAATAAAACGTGATCGATTTGACGAAGTTTGTGCGCGCTTTATGTTCCCTCGCTCACCTTCCCATTTCTGATGTCGACAGACTGAACGGTGACGAATCGATGTCAAACTCGGCGGTCGAGGAAAAACGGAGACGAAAATAAATGTACTCCCGGTTTTCTTATTGGAAACTCGATATCTCGAAAACGTTCGACATATCTATACCGTCGTCCGCTCCAACTTTTTCACGATCACCCGCCACTCCTCGCGGCCGTTCTGTTCCCTCTTTTCCGCGAGAACAACGGTTGAATTAGTCGTTGACGGAGGGTTGTCGACTCGTACGTACAATTGGCAGCGTCGCGCACACGTTAATGGACGAGCTAGGTCGAGGATATTTCACCGATAATATTGGAATTCTGTCTGCGATATTTTTTCGCACTGATGTGCGCGCTTGTAAATCGTAAACATTTAACATTCCTGATTTTTCCGACAATATTGCATTTTATGTACTGTCAGATATATACGCGCACTGCTTTGCGCTGTCTTTTCCAGGCTTATCGAGTTTAGACGGTTTCGTCAAAGCTCGATGACAACTTAATAGTTCTGTTATCGGAGATTCATTATCAGCGACAGTGTCAGCATTTCTATCAGTTTTCTGAGAAACGGACTAGGGTCGAACTTCAAGTCACGGTGAACGACCCGACAAAGGCAATAATTAGAGTATCTAAAAAGCATACCGTGCCTCTTTGATCTCCCGTGTCCCTGGCTCTCAAATTAATGTCCCGAATCGAAAAAAAAATGTAAGGAAGACGTCCCGCACATAGACATACAGTACGGAAATGATAAATTCTCGGAAGCGTCACTTCCATCCTACCTCTTTTCCGTGTCTCCCTTTGCTCTTGTCTCCTAACGTCTGACAGGCAACAAAGTAACGGGCACTCTGCGCACGCACGTTGCGCACGCACGGAAATTATAAATTGTCGGCAGCGTCGCTTACATGCTTTTTGCCGTCACCGCTCGCTCTCTTTCTCGCGAATTAATTTCTCGAACGGAGGGAGTAGCGGATGTCGTCCCATCGGTCGCACACGGCGACGCGACGCCGAGTTCAACGTTGCGAGAATATCGGACGGTAGAATTATGGTCTTATCAATCGCAATCACAGCAAATGGTTCAATTTCATTGAACAAAGTATTGATTTATTTGAGCACAACTTCCTGTCGATCCAGAACGGTTGTTCAACAAAAAGTGAACGTAACGGGTCCTGGTAGATGTAAAGAACTCCAAACGACAGAACCATCTTTACCACTCACCCGACTTGCCCTTACGTACGTCTAGTTGAGAACCCAAATATCACTTGTACCGAGATATTAAAAGCACCCATACTCTGCCAGACTACGATGCAAACACGTAGTTTGTGCACATTTTTTTAAATTGTTCGTTCCCACAGAGAAATCTGATTATCAGAGCCCTATTTAATTTGTTGAATTCCGTTCATGAAGCAATCAAACACGAAACGGTCGAAGATTTTTTCGCAGCAGGCAACGCTTCAAAGGCAACAGACGAAAAACTCCCTCACGGGCATAATCGTAAAACGCAGACGCGGCCGCGCGCTTCACCCCTTGCGGCCTCAAAGTAATCACGGCTCCCGGCGTCATTGCTCTGTTCGTCCCGGACGGCAGGCATTGCACGATCGGATGTGCGGCGAATCCACGGCCCGAAGTCGCGTATTTACCTAGGACTGAAATAAATAACGAGCAGGTGCGCTGTGTACACGAAACGCGCGTGTTTGTGGAGCCGTGTGCACGCAAAGGGTGCACGGTAATTATACCGGCGGTGCATTTACGTAGGCATGCGCGTAAGTACGACATCCTCCCGGTGTCGCGTAATCCGCGTTTTGAACAATTTCGCAGCGTCGAGCAGCGTTAGTCTCTGCAGCAATGTCGAGATCTGGCGTACGTTCCCGAGTTCTGCCGTTACCGAGGGATTCCTTTTTTTCTCGTTTATTTCGCGGCGTACGTTGTATCACATAGCCGCCACGTTCACATAGCATTTGTTCTTTCGATCTATTCTGTTCTTGACGTTCACTTATGATTTCATAGAAAGAATTCAGTGGAAGGACATTCACAGAAGCTTGTCGGCAAGAAAATATAATATATTTTTTGGTATGTCATAAGATATTAGTAGTTTTAGTTCAATTGCTGCCTGCTAAATGGGTACTGTCATACTACATATTCATAAGGAACAAGCCGATACAGTGGAACTGTTCTCTGAAAGAATACATCTGTACGTTTTGCAAAGTCTGCCGTCCCTCGAGACGTTCGCACCATCGAACTTGAACAAGGTGCTACAATACACGCACAGGCATGCGCGTTGTACACAGTAATTCGAGCGCCTCAGTCGTCGCGACTCGTCTTCGCCTCTGTTCTGCCCGTTCACGCAACAATGGGGATCATCGTCGTGGGGCTTTGTGCACCAGAAAGAAAGAGGGGTTCGGGCGAACCTCCATTTATAGGGTACTTCAGGGCTGAAAGCACTTTTCGAAAGTGTACACTTCGTCGAATGACGCGTGCGTATGTATTTTATGTGAACGCATGTACGTACGTATTGGGTGGTCGCGAAAGTCTTAATACTCTGCTTTGTTTCGCGTTTGTGGCTTCATATCGATCTCGCGAATGGATACTCATCGTTGGGAACAAAATTCAGATATTAATGAATTATTGACGGCAATGCGTTCATTAGGAAATCTCGACTTGATTTCATTGTATTTCGTGTATTCTTTGGGTATTTATCTTTTGCGATTTCATTTTTAAGTGCAACGTCATCGAATGGAATCAGTTCTGTTTTTCGAGAATATTAGTCTTCTGATAGACATATAACTTACACGACAGATTCTGTCGGTTCTGCTATTTTAAGTAGAAACAATCGATTTAACAGAAAAGCGGAGATCTTGTAATTGCCTACCCAGTACAGACGGTCATGGAATGGAAGTGTACGTTCAGACGGTGAAGTTTACTCGAGACTCTTCGCGTTTTTCTCTACGTCGTGCTTCGATCGACGTTTGACCCAGAAAATGCTTTCAGCAAGAGTGACTCCCGCGATTTCAGACTTCTGTCTCTTGGCGCCTCTTTGAGTTGCCTCATTGTTGACCTTCGCGTGGCTCTCATACTGTGTGCCCTTTCTATGGTACCAAAAGTTTACTTTTGTTGACAATTTCCTTACAATCACTGGAAATAACTTCCAGAAATAGAATGTTTTCAGTAAAAATTCTTCACGTATCAAATGCAAGGGTGAAAAAATCATAAACGCTTATCTATGTACTACTTTCCCAATTATTCAATATAGCAATATATTTTCGTTTAAAACATTTTTCGCCCGTTTTTGTTTTGCTGAGGCAGGAACATGAGTGTGTACAGTTCACAATTGAGATATAAACGTGTATTCATCGTCGGTTTTTGATATACTCGTATAAATACGGATTCACACGTTCCCTCTGTGATAGGTATCCCTATGGATTCGTGTTATCGAAACTGTTGCGTAGCCTCGAAGACGCTTCACTTTTCCGCCCTCGCCGTTCTCCCATCTTCTCCGTTTTCGCCGCTTGCGCTGCGCACAATTTGGTCGCTACGTGTTATCCATTCATTACGCGTTATCGGTCCGCCGCACCAATTTTTCCCGCATCCCGAGGCAGTAATCGCGAATTTGATCTGCTTTCTTTTCGCAGCCACTCGATAAGGCACGTCCCGCGATTCTGATTGGTAGACGAGCGCGACGGGCTTGGTTGAGAATTTTTTCCATTGCCGCGGACAGTATTTCGTCACTGCCTTTATTCATTACCTTTGTTTCGTCGAACACCAACGACCGGTGTCGCAGTTGCAAAACGTCGCCAGGCACGTTAATTAGCCACACTTTTCTCTTTTCTCTTATTCGCCGCGGCGAGCACACGTCGACCGTTGCCCCGCGGACGCTGAGCATAACATTTTCGCAGATTATTTTTGCGAGAAATATTTTTCACGCCTCGCAAATAGATGTTATGCGGCGCGCCTTTATTATTCGGCCTGCTGTGCACGTTCGACGCTTTCACCCGCACCGCTATATCAGCCTGTGCTTTCC
Organism: Priocnemis perturbator; assembly: GCA_963942575.1. NCBI lineage: Eukaryota > Metazoa > Arthropoda > Insecta > Hymenoptera > Pompilidae > Priocnemis > Priocnemis perturbator. The sequence goes on from OZ012644.1 coordinate 3,055,716, forward strand.
CGATCCGAGCTTTCCCGTATTATTCGCGATTTTGTCATTAGCAGATAGCGGTTCGGCGGGATGTTTAGTCGGATCATCCGGTTCTTGCCGATATTATTGGCGTGCGTCGATTGGGATTGATGCGAACTCCCGTTAATCGGGCAATTACCCCAATTATTCCATTGCTGTCTTCCTTTTGCATATAACTGCAGTTGCCGCTGTCCCGTCTCGCTCTCCGCGACTTACCAGCCTTTTCGCAATACCATTAGTCGCTCCTCTCTCTCTCTCACTTTCCATATTCCCGATCGAAAGCCAAAATCTCCCATACCGTTCGCGCGTCATCAGTAGCAGCTGAGCTTGCGGTCGCCATATAGTTTAATTACGGATTCGACAATGTACGTCTGGGCGTAAGAATGGAATATTCCTTGACAATGGGAGAATAGCACTTGCTCATCGGCGAAACAAGAGCGAACTGAAACGACGAAGAGGAAGGAAGATTCCACAGTTTCTTGCAAGCTGAGAACGTACGGTCGGAAGAGTACATTTAATTACGGTAGATTCTACGTAGCTGAAAGAAGGGAAGAGAGCAGGCCCGGCCAGTAGGGTATGGAAAGAGAGAGAGAGAGAGACAGCGGGAGAACGAGAAAGAACAGCGAACGGTTCTTCAGTTGGTGACAGGATAATTGAACAGGTCTTTAAAGAGAAGCAGCACTTTCCACTATCCAATTACACCTCGTCGTCTTCCCTTTTCCACATCGACGTCACCATTAACCTGACACATTTGACACTTGCCTCCTCGGCCAACCATCGCGTATACATATACATGCGTCCGATTTTTAATCCTTCCCCTTCGTGGTTCTTTCCGTCAACGTGACTCGCGCGACGCTGATCGAAGGCCATTAAGTCGACACCTTCGACGCGCCGTTCGACCGTCGTCCGATTTCCACACACCCGCCACCATCGGCTTCTTCGATAGGGCGAGAGAACGCGTGCCGACCATTTTCCTCGGTCACCGGGTTGCGTTGTCGTCAATGTCCTTGCCGTCAGTGTGAAACGCGCCAAGTTCGACGGAGGCATCCATCGACGGCTTTCAACGTGACCGAATCGATGATCGATGAGACGAGCGATGCAGTGCCACTTCGTCGAGCTCGCGACAGGAAACGCGCGCTCAGATTCTATTCTAGTCGTGATCGAGCTGAATCAATCGAGGTCAGGAATCAATAATTGGACCGCGGCCCCTCGTCGACTGCCTGCCTCGTGTGCATTGAAACAGGCCGGCGGCAGTCTCGTTCTGCCGGCCCATACCTCATACGGAGTGCCGGGCTTCCATCTTGCGCCGATCGGCACCCGTACAACAGTCTCTACTGGGTAGACCGCGAACAACGTCGTCTTCCCTTATGACGTACCGTGCACGCTTCCTGACACATGTCGCGTTTCGTGCACTCCGCGTCAAGGCTGGCTCCAGCTTCGACGGTGGCGTGCATGGACTCACGAATCTAATTGGGTTGCGCGATCTGAAATATGCAACGGTAGGGTTCGCTGAATTTTGATGTTGCAGTTATGGGCGAATGCTTTCGTCGGAGAGGGATGCAGAAGCGGACAGTGCAACAGTTTCGTTGAAAAGTATCTGTCTGAGACGGAGGAGAGGGTACACTGTTCACTGTGCAAAACTATTTGCAAGCCTACGCATCATACTATCTTGAGCACTCGCTATTCCACGTGCTTAAGCTCTCTACAAGCCCTAATACTGTACACTAAATACGATGACAACGTATTAATCTAACGCTCGATCTGCTAAAACAGATTCGGAAGTATACGCAGCTTACATTATCCTCAAATGAATAGGTATTTGAGTTACAAAGTAGATTCGATTATATACCAACCTCCGCATACATTTCATTCGATTAGCGTAAGGCGCGCACGTTCGGCGCGCAATCTTCGAAAGTGGCGTAACGATAGTTTCGCAGTGACTTGTTAATATCGGGGGCAGTTTGCGTAAGTTCCCAATAACTGGAGCGGCAGGGAATTTCTGGCGGCAGTAACGCGCGGGGCCAATGGGGGCGTATAGACTGTTACCTTTGCGCGAATCACGTTTCAGCGCGTCTTCAACGAGTGCATTATCCGCATATGCGCATCCAAGTGCTTCCGTGAAACCGCACGTTTGTCGGTTTACTGCAACAAGCCTCCGCACTATCGTTGTACCCTGCCATTAGAGAGAGAGAGAGAGAGAAAGACAGACTCGTTTAGGGTCCCTGCGACCCTAGATATACCCATACTTCGCGACACAGCCTCGACTTACGTCGCAGGATCGAATTTAATGGCTGACTGTCCGTGAAAGCACGTTATTCGAGTTAACTCGACGCTTCGAAGCTGTCGATGTATGAACATATCCTTAGATTTCTTCGCGTGCAAATAAAATTCACCGAGGTTCCGAAAGATTCCCGCGGGGAATTTGATAAGTTTGCACGGATCGATGGGTATCGTGAAGCAGAGTACTGCGGGTTCGAAACCTTGTTGAACGTGGAACATGATTTTTTCCGTGTGCCAGATTTGAAGCAGGCGGTTTATGATGCATTTGTGTAGGTGTGTAGATGGTCTTTCAAAGATGTTTTGTGGAGAGGATGGGCCAATTTCCCTTGTAGTGCTTTGATGAGTACTTGCATTTTGTTTGGATCCTGTTAATTGCCTCAGTATGAGGAAACTATTTTCCTGTAATTGATATGTTGTATTTTTATTGTTATTGTTGAATATTCATTGTAGTACACTATTTCGAAGATTGTTCAATCACGCAGCATCAAACATAAAATTTCAAATGTGATACTTTAACATTCGGAATTCTTTCACGAGAATGCCTTTGATTGAGAACGGTGAAAGCGGAACAGGTAGCCAACTAGATAGACTGACAGATAGACAGACAGACAGACAGACAGATAGATCAATAGTTAGATGCTCAAAGCGGAAGAGAGATTCACTTATCGTCGAGAGCGCTTGATTGACGTACATAGAGAAAATAATCATCTACTTGCTCGGACACCGCATCAAGCTTAGCGCAGCAAGTACTAAATTACAAATTTCCTACAGAGCCTAGTACCAAACACATAATCTTCAATACGCTCCAACCGAAGACATTGACTAATTCACAGCCGACACACTCATATGCCTGTCCCCGCGCTGCATCAGGCTCGAAAAAACGAGGCCCGACCGCTTAGAAATCAATCATAATCCTCGTATCAATCCGACGCGCTCGCGACAGTCGGCGAGAATCACTTAAGAGGCAGATGCGACAGAGCGCGGGATAACTCGACGGGCAGATAGAGGACAGAAGGAGTCGCGCGACTCGGGGGAATCGACGCGGTATCGAAACGGCATCGAAACGGATTCGACATGGGGATCGACACGGCATCGACACTCGATCGACATGCGGAGATGTAACGAACGTCGCACGTCGGTCGGTGCGCTTTCGGTCTGGTTCTGGTCTGGTTCGCGCCGGTCGCGGCGCGGCGTCTGGGACGTCCGTCGGTTTGTCTGGGACACGCTTGCGTCGCGACGCCTGGCCGTACGTCGGTACGCGCCGCGCCGGTTGCTCGGGGCAACCGATGGGGATGAATCTACGCGACGCCCGGCGTCGAGTTTCCTCGTAGCGGGCGGGGCTGTTACACTCAGTGCGCTCCACGACGCCGAACTGACCACGTACAACGCGACTCCGCACGACCCCTCTCTCTGCCTCGAGGCGACGATTAGCGTCAAGCACGACCGGGGCCTCGTCCGCGAATCAGCTGCCCTTCGAAGCCTATACGAAACGTTCTTCGACGATAGTTGTCGCGGATAAGTCTCAAGCGGCCGTGTCGGTGCTCGCCGGCGTCGCGGGGGAGGAAAATACGCGAACAGGTCGTCGGCCTGAGCGGCAGATTCGGGTGACGTGCGAAGTGTGATACAGTTTTCGTCGGAGTCGCTCGACGCACGATTTTGCGGATCGGAGTTTTCGACGGCAGTTCGACATCGTCGCGGCACTCACGCGTCCGATACGTGGAGCTTGCGGACGGTACGCGATTTTGATGGAAACGGTAGTGCGCGATGTTCGTACGCGAAGACTCAGATTGGCCCGGTGATTGCAGTTGAGGGTGAGAAAGAACAGGTCACTTTGTCGGCGGCCTAAACTGCGCGTCGCCGGGACCTTTGACCCGCCGAGAGCTAAGCCGTACTCCGACAGAGTTCGACGCCGCTGTGTGCAGGGAAAGTTTTGTGATCGTGTGTAACGGTCGTTAGAGAGTTAATTAGGAAGAACACGGTGACGACCGTAATTGAATAACTGTGGCATCGTTGCGCGGCTAAAGAGACGGTCAAGCGTGATTATTTTATCGACCATATAATGCCGCATTGTGAAGAGTGATTTACGAAGTGTACTCTAGCTCAGCGAAATATAATTCGTCGAAAGAAGACAGCAAAACCCCCCGGAGCCGGATTCGAATACAGTAAGTCGGGAGAGTACGAAGTCGTTGCAGAGTTTTCGCATGGCGAGGAATTAAATTTCGCCAGCGGAGAATGTCATTCACGTTTCAAACACATCGCGCGATGACTGACAAGTGACAACTCGTTCGCGAGGAACTGTCGTTCTCTATTTAACGTACCGTGCAGGGAAAATTTAACGAGATATTCGCGTTGGGTTCGACTATACGGTTTACTCATTCAACTTCCCTGGTCTCTCAGCGGTACTGTTCGTCCCATTGTCATTTTGCTTCGTTTCATGCTACGCCGCGAAAAAAGGGGCTAAGAAAGTCGGCGGACTTGTCGCTCGTACTAATTAAGAGGGATTAAATCCGGCCGCGAGTCTTGCACGACAAAGTTTGCCGGATCCTTTGACGATACCCCCGTGAGAAAGCAATTCCAAACTTGTTAGATGATTTCCGCGAGTTTTGCGGCAGACACGCGAACGACAGCGGTGGGATTCAATTAAAAAACGCAAGTAACGAACTTAATTGCGTGCGATTAACTGCACGTTAAATACTCCGTGTTGTACCTGTACTTTCACTATTCAATATTTTTACATCGTTGCTTGACTATCGATGAGAGATTGATTGATGACATCTAGTCCGCGTAGTTAGTCTTTTGTTCTTGAAAGTTATATAATACTACTGTTAAGGTATGACGCGTATATACATGTTGAAAAGGTGTTGTTTTAATATGATGATTCTACGAGTGACAAAATCAAGATCTATTTACTGGTCTCCCTTTTTTCAATAATGTTGCATGACAGATATGAATTGGAAAGTTATGGGACGTGCTTCTTAAACAATTTTGATTTGGCAATCACGCGCGTCCGCCTGGGGCAGTGGGAAACCTTGTTACAAACATCACAGAGGCTTATTATAAAACCGTATAATACAATGAATTTAACATGTACCGCACGGCCTCTGAATCCGTTCAATATGCAGCACGCGATATCGGAACGTCAAACCTGCAGCATAACGCTGCAATAACATAATTACACTATCCGTTCTTTATTTGCATTACCCACGCATTCGGCAATGTGTATTCAAAAGCGAAAATCACAGGGGCAGCCAGCGATCGTGCGTTCGGATAGTTGCTCTTGCATTAATGACTCTAGCCCCGTTACCTAATGCGGACATTGTGCGAGCACTTCTATCGATCGTTCAGCGTTATTGTTTACCGAGCCCTCGGTGAATCCATCGACAGACAAACGAAGCGTCAGCGTAACTTCAGCCTCGCGCGTCTACTGCTCACCCGCTCATGACAATTTCCAAACAATAAGTCCGAACCTTAAATGACGCTCCCTCGCTCGTCGCCCGGCCCCATCCTCCTTTCGCACAGAAATGAACTCGCGCAATTATCCCTCTTCCCTCGGCGGGGCGGCAGCAGCAGCAACGAGCCAGATTTTATAGGCGCATTCGAAGTTTATCCGTCGAACGTACCGCGTCAGCGAAGACCGACCGAGACGAGGCGATTCGCCGATAAAAGAGAGCACTGTCCCGCCGTTTCGTCTGCCACATTACGAGAAAACTTTCGTCGGAAAGTTGGCCGATTACGGAGGGCAAATCAAGGCCCGGGCCCGGTTAGGAGTTCTCCGGCCGTCGGATGCTCCTCCTGTTATCCCGACGCCGACGCCGACGCCGACGCCGACGCATTAATTAAACGTCGTAACTTTGCTCTCTCGCGAGCGCTGAAAGAAATTTTTATTACGGGCACAGTTTGATGCGCGGGGATACAAGTGGCCTCGCGGCATCAGGGGTGGCGTTTTATGGGGACAAGGGGAGGGAAGGAAGGTGGCTGCGATAAAAGTCGCTCGTTTTCATGCCGGCCGATCTTTCAGCGCGCGGAACGTTACGTACCCTCCGTCTCGCTGACGTATGTCGGACATTTTCGCGGATCCTACCGAAGCACCCACCCACCCACTCGCTCCTCCGGATTAGCCGTAGCTTTTTTCGAGAGCCTCCGAGAGGACGGGGCTTTTGTCGGATAAACAGCGAACGACGCTGTTCGTCACGGAGGATTGGACGACGAAATCGCAATTTCCGCCTTCGTGTCGAGGGTTGACTGACGCGGGTGAAAGGAGCGGCGGGGGGAGGGACGCGATTGGCGGAAAGGATGGGAGACGGCGAACGGGTTTTGATATAGGAATATTTTTCAACCGGAGAGCTGACTCGATGAGCCGTGAACTAGAGATAAGCGACGTGACGTTTCGAAAGTTTACGTTCGGCGAACGTAAACGCCTGCCATTCTCTGTCTTTCGTCTTGTTACCTGGATAATTTCATTAATTCGATCAACCCATTCAAGGCATCTTCTTGCAGAACTGGAACGATCAATTTGTAGAATTACAACTTTTCTGTTGTCCGATAATTGACTTCATTGCTTATTTTGAAAGCAACTCTTTTTTTTGTGATAGAATATCCGTATACCCGTACAGTTCGAAATCTTTCCGCCAGATATCTTGCGTCATCAGGTTTTCACGCGTGCAACTGATGTAGGTGTTAATTCAATAATTTCTCTGCGACCGGGCCAAAGAACCGAAACGATGGTGACTGGTGGTCCGTCGCACCGACTTCGCATTCTTGACCTACATTCCGCCAGTTCAAAAAGGCTCTCCGAGTTCCAGGAACGAACGCAGCCGCGTTATCTTCTTGGCTCGTCGTCGTTTGTAACGCTTAAAGGACCACGAGTAGACATTTACAATCGGCGGTAAACTGCGACCCGAGATTACACGGACGTAAAGGCAGGCTTCGAAATTAGATCATCCCGAAGTGCAGAGCTCGCGGAGGAGACGGCGCTGCTGGGATTTCGAATCCTCGAATCGGCTTAGCATCGAATACTTGAATAAGCCCGTACTCTCCTGGGCGGGCCTGGGCACGACGTTTAGTCCATTTACAAGCTCCGATGGCAACGATTTATCAAAACTGCCCGACATTATCGCGACCCCCGGCAATGATGATACGTTCGCGGACGTCAATCATGCAGACTGTGTCTTCTTATATGAGCTTCGTTCATGATGGATCACGATCAAAATTGGATTTATTATTCGCTAAACTGGCGAGCAGCGCTTTTAAGAATGTACATTTCATTTGTTGTCTGTATTTTCCTAGTTTGTTGGAATAGTAAAACTTATTTGCGGACGATACGCTAGGTTCTACCGTAAGAAATTAGAATTCGTGATGTCTAAGAACTTTTAGGTAGTTCGTGGGGATGGTGTTCTTATCAGTTGTTATTTTATCGGACCTCTGGCGTCGTCGCTTAAATATTGTTACGAAGATGTTAGAAAGATTCGAAAGAAGATTCCAAGAACAAAACTTCTATCGACGGCTCCCCTTTCTTCTTCCGAAACCATTGTTTCCTCCAGTACACAGATTACGGTTGACAAGAAAGTTCAAAGTATACCCATGCGAAACAGTGTCCTTTCGAAAATTCGTCGGATAGGGCAAACGTTTAAAATGTTCCAAGAATTCCCCATTCCTATGACATCGATTTGTCGGAGCTGTCAGATGTATTCAGCAGCTCGCTATGTGTGCCAGTGATCGGAATACTATTTCAACGGAACATGTCAGATAACGTTGCGCAAAATTTTCGTACGACGGATCTCGCGATGAAAATTTAAGGCGCCCATACAATTTCTGCGTGAGCGTTGCCGGATCCCAAACGACCTGTAGAATGTATACTGGCAGTCAGTACCTGGCGCTGGCAATATCCGCGGCGCGCTTTTCTTCCGCTCGGGGAATTCCGCGACGAAAGATAAAACGCTCCGACCGAGTTTCCCGCGTGTTTTCTCACATATCTCCGGGTCGACTGACGCGATTGGTGGAAACGCTCGATGAGACGATGACTTACGGAATTCTGATACCCTCGCCTCCGCTACGTATGGCGCGACCATTTTTGCCGGCGATACGCAGACTTGGAAGTTACGCGACATTCGAAAATATTTTACCGTTCGAATTTTGCATTTTTAATTGTGCGCGATGTCGAGAATTAATAGAGCAATATTCGTACTTGTCGTACGCTTGGTACTATTCATGTGTTGTAACTTTCATTCTTATGCTCGTTTCTTTTGAAACGCAATGTTATTTCTTGCTCGCATCTTGCATATTTTAATTGCGTCTGATTTTCATTAAGCGCTAGAGTAGACATTACGATCAGTATGCTTGCTTTCAAACTTTTGTTAGCCCTCTTCGACAGGAATTAACGCAAAGAGCAGATGCTTCATCATTTTTCAAAACCCAGTTTCGTTCGTCTCATTTTTATCCTTTCCTGACGCAACTGAACTACTACGCGGAAGATTTCGATTCCAGCAGCGGCGTACGCGCAGAGTTCGGAGAATTTTGATACAGTTGCCGCTACGGAGGACAACGGACGGAAGGCGATCGAGCAGTTTCGAAGAATAGAGTCTACACCGGAGAATTTATGTCCCGGTATCGTCCAGGGACATTTTCAAGCGTGTGTGGACCCGCGGAAAAGTCGGTGATGGCAGTGCAGGCCGTTGGGTCAGAGGGTCGGCCACCGAGAGAGTATCCACGTGTGCATGTGTTTGTGTTGCGTACACATTTGCGTGAAAGGCGAGACGCAAGAGGGATAGAGAAAGAAACAAACAGATGGAATAGACAGAAAGAGAAAGAAACAGAAGGGAAAAGGGAGAGAAAAAGAGAGAGCATCAGAGGGACAGAAAGAAGACAGAGAGACATGACAAGGGAGCATGGACGGGATAAAGGTAGGGCCGGAAAGAGATAGGGAGCGAGGGAGCAGTGGAACGTAGCAGAAACTGCGACAGAATACGCGAGAGGGTAAAAGAGATACCCTGGCCAACGTCAGTAAATATTGACCAAAGTCGTAGGGAGGCGATTGAATTAACAATTCCATTAAAATCTCGTGAAAAGACTCGGCCCAATGGGCAATTTCCCCCCTTTCCATCTATTCCTCTCAGGACATCCGTCACTGTCGTACGTATTCGTCCATTGAGCGTAGCTCCGAAGCGGATGAGGCGCGCACACGATTTTTTTTTCGTTTTTTTTACCGTTTCGAATTCATGGAGGCTTCCGCGTCTCGTCGGCCGATCCACATATATCGAAAACGGACGAACGAAACGGTAAACTTTATTAATCAAATTGCCCATCGCACGAAACTTCACGGTCGATTCGTTTACAGCTTTCATTTACTCGCACCCTTTCCGATTTTCACCCATCCAATTAAAGTTTGCGCTCCGCCATTCTTCGATGTTCCTCAGGAACTCACTGTTCAGTCTTTTGCTAAGCAGCGTTTGTTTTCCCCGTTTAGGAATTTGCGAAAAATGTGGGATATCGAGTCGCATCGAGTGTAGCGCATCGACGCCGAGTCCGCGACGGCCGGAGGGTGATGGGTGAGAAGGTGGCGAGGTGTTGGCAAGGGGGTGGAGAAGGAAAATGGGTCGCTTCGGCGAGAACGGCGCCGGTATTGTAGTCGGCAACGAGATTTTAACGGTTCTACGTACAGGTAATTTCCGTGAGTTATTGTATAAATTGCCGTGCGACTCTCGGGCGTGCTGTCACCGCGATAATGAATTTTTAGTTAGTCTTTCGGTCGCATATTTCCCGTATGATTAATGTCCCTCGCGCGACCCACTCGGGGAATTCCATTTTTTTTTTTTTTTTTTTCTTCTCGTTTCACCCGGCGAGAGCCATCCGAACAAGCCCCCGTGTGTTGCAACGTTCGACCGGAAGGATACAGGCCGCTTGGTTTCGATTCACGCTCACGCACAAGCCCGGAATGTGAAAGCGAGCGCGTCACTCTTCTCCCCACGATCGAAATTTCGTGAACTTCCTCTGCGCGTTGTTTCTACGGCCACGTTGTGTGCACAGCGATGCCGCGCGATTCACTGCTGTGTATAACATTTTTCGGGTAATGAAACGGTCACAAACAACGGCGGTTACGCGGAAAATCGAGCCGTCCACGTTCGTTTGCGCGGCGGTTAATAAAACAAATATTGCATGACCATAAACTAGACGCGAGGCGACTGATGCGACTGAATTATGTCGGTACGAAATGCACTTCTAATATTTACGTTGAATATTACCTGCCAATACTGCTCCGTCGAGCGACGAGAGCGGCGCGTACAATTCACGGTCGATCTAATGGCGCCGCGCGAATTGAAAAGGGGGGACATTTATCGAGGTTCAAGTTTTCGTTAATGGAACACGATGAGCGAGCGGTGTGGGACGAGCTACGGGAATGGTGGCCGGAACAAAACGCAGGCGATAATTTATTCGCGATGAATGATCAATAATGTAGCGGCCGGATAATTGCGGCAACCGGGCCACGACGGACGGAATAAATTGCTACATTTTTTTTTTCGGCTGCGACGAACGCTCGCGCATTCTACCGTGTTCTACATTTAAAACGATCGGAGCTTCAGCATCTGTTGTCGCGTGCAGCCCGCGCGCCATTTTCACGCTCGGCGGTACGGTTTACCGAGGCTGTTTGGTTGTTCCGTCTGTATAGCGTAGTAGTCGTCGGCTGGCATTCCTCTGTGCGACTGCGGGGCGGATAAATATACAGTGTTTACAGCGCCGTACCGGTCGTGTTCGCGGTGCGCTTCGTAAACCAAATGCGCTACACGAGCGTACACTGTTTTACAAGACGTAAATCGATTCGCAGAGACGGTCCCGTTTCCTCTCCAGAGGGGGAGGTTCGCGTCCTTCTAGGACTCGAGTCGGGATCTTCCCATGAAAGAAACAGTGCGACTGCATCAGTGAGCCTACTTTTCCTTTCTCTCACTCAATCTCCCGCTCTCTTTTTCTCTCGTCGGCTTTACATCCTCTACCGTTGTGCGCATTTGTTTTTTAATTTCAGAACCTGTTCATCGCGCGGCACCCGGCCATTTTCAATTTCTCCGACTGCCACCAGAGGCAGCCGGGCTCTGCCATAAATTCGCTGTATCGCGCACCCATATCAGTATCAGGATTTAATCAACTCCGCGAGTGCGCGGGTAAAGTACGCGCGTATTCGTGCGAGCATGGATGATCAAACACGGTGACTACTAACATTTGCGCGAGCCCCGTTCTACCCGAATGTCGCGAATGATACTACATCGCGTTGGTATCGGCTTGCTATCGCAATTGGCCGAATTTCGATCCGTTCGATTCTCGATTACCTTCCAATCGTCCGGCGGTATTGCGTAAGCCGAAGCCATCGAATATAGGGGCTGCATTATTATCTCACCGCCGACGTAAGGGTGTAATTTCAACGGGCGCGCGTATTATGCTTTGTCGGCTGCTTGGAATGCGCGCATTACCTGATACGGATTTATTTCCTCCAACAATCATACGGCCAATTTCCATCGAACGAATCACTCCCATATTTATCATCTCTCATCGTCAAACTCGTGGCAAGCGTATTGTGAAGTTTGCAGCACGAACAAACAAATGTTTCGTAGGAAACTGTAAATTAATGGCTTAAAGATCGGCTCATACATGTTCGACCGACAAATGTTTTCCGAACTCGCACAGTCTGTGCACCGTGATCCCCTCAACTCAATCGCCGTCGAAAAGTACCTTGCAATTCGCATCCGACTTCAAACGTCGCCGGCGCGTTATGAAATATCTCTGCGAAATTCGAGGCGAAGTGAAATACGCGGTCTTACTCTGAAATACTTTGATACTCGTCCGTGTGCATCGGGATCATGATCCCGCGACCCCCGATATCTGCGTTTCTTTATTTGCCGAACGAGTCGCCTCCTCTGGAAGCATAGTAATCCCGCGCCCAATGACGCGGCCAAACGTGGTCGGCCGGTTTGTTTAATTCCGCGACAGCATTCACTCGTAACGGATTTCCGCGCCGTCAATCCAATTTAACGCAAACTCGCGAAACGCTGTGGGAGCGATGGGTTAGGCGAGAACGATTTCGAGCGAACGTTCGTACTTTTCATAGGGAAAACTTAAACGGTTCGCTACGATCCAATCTACGGATCTGGCAATCTTTTCTCTCCACATGCCGGTCGTTCTGTGTCAAGAAGGACGCGTCCGCCGTGAAAGGCGCTTAACGAGCGTAACTTCCGATGGAGAGAGAGAGAGGGAGAGAAAAGGGACGAAATGGAAGAGGGTGACGAGGAGGGAATCCCTGGGTAAGACCAAAAGTGCCGGTAAACCGAGCCACTTACAGCCAGGTTTACGTCAAAAGAACTACGACCCTCCCACCGTCTGAATATCCCGGATCTGCTCGGGTAATCCAACTTAAAACTGGATGCTCAGCGTGGAGAGGAATCCAGCACACGATTATTCCGTGGGAGTTAGACATTGGACGAGGATGGTAATGGAGGGATAGGGATGGAACGACGAGAAGAAGAGAAGAGCGATGGGGGTGGGTGGGAAAAGTGCAGCAGAAGGGAAAGGATTCTGCCGAAAGTGAGCACACTCTGCTTGCCTCCTATATATCTCCGTATTTCGGCATTAACCCACTGCTTCGCAGACATTTCTTCTTTCTCCTACGTCTCTCGTCGAATTCACGTCTGCAGGAAAACTGGTGTGTCGTCCTAAGTTATATGGCATCTGCGGGCTATTCAAATGAATGCCTTACCTCGCGGCTATTTTACGGCAAATAAAGTGCCCCCTCGCTCTGCGTGGCTCACCCCCGATGTCCTGGTTCCTTCCCTTTCCGCCTCAGCTGTCTCAGCTGGCCTGTCTTTTATTTGTCGATTTCCTAGCATCCCCATGATCAAGATTCCGTATACGTGGTCACGGTTCGCTCCGGCTCGCGGCTCTATTCCCTGAGCTTTTCGTGTCCCTGTTTCTTCTTGTGCTCCCTCCGCTGGGAAATCGATCGTGAGAGAAAGCAAAGCACGGCTTAAGTCGCGGTCAAAGGTCGTTCGTCAAAGAGATGTTTACGTTTCGGACGGTCGCATAAATGGAAACAGCTTGGCAGAAAATTTGTATTGAGAATTTTGTACGTTCTGCATGCTTATACTATAATCTGGGATCGTGCTTTATGTACACGTGCTTTATGTCTCGTATAATCGTTGCTTTCATTGGTCCGTAATATTGCCATAATGAATCCGTAGAGATAGTCAAGAAAGTGGTATTACGTAATTAGTGAATTGGCATTGACTTGCTTTACGTGCGACTATTTGTTGTCCTTCAAAGACGAATCGATTAGCGACGAATTGAATGGAACTTCGGCTCGAGGGTAAGCCATATCGAAGACGACTGATAAGAAGCACGTAGCAAGAGGCGTCTACGTCGTCGGAGAGTTTTCATTCCTGCACGGAGGTGAAAAGGTTTAGAGTGGTTTCGCCGAAGTGCCGCCGACGCTCGACTACGTGCTCGCGCGAGACGTAACATTTTCATTCAAATTCGGCCGAGACGGAGGAGACTTTCGCGTTTTACGTGAGCTTTCATTCAAGGAGTCGCCGAACTCCCACCCTGTGGAATATAAATAGGATCTGATTCAAATTGGTCCTTCGTGCGAAAGGAACGACGCGAATAATCCGATTTCCTCCCGCGACAATAAACGTTTACAGCTTGTCGGGCGATCGCAACGGGAACCGTCGGATCAGCAGTCACGGAACGTGCGTTTATGAATTTCATAAAGGATCGGGCAGGCATTTGCAATCGAATAAGAAACGGAAGCGAGCGATCGCTGAACGAAACCTCCAAGCTAAACAGAGTTAAACGGCCAATGACGTTTCTGATAATGCTCTTACTCTCCTCCTCTCCCTTACCTCGCTCTCTCGTCGTCCGCCTCTCCGGCCGTCGCCCTGCATATTCTCCCGAGCCGAGCTTTTCGATCGATGTAATCCATAAGTATTAAGTAACCCCCTCGTCGCACGGTCCTTTACCGACGCTCCGACTCCGGCAAAGAAATTCAATTAGGAGGTAGATTAGCCGTCCCGTGGAAAAGTTTTCCCGTGGATTTTCCATCCATCGCGAAAGGCGATTTCCAGCGGCCAATCAGGAGTTCTTCGCTGCCGTCGGCCAGTCTTTTTAACCGGGGGCGATGGGTCAGAGAATGAGCGGGTCTCGAACGGGGGTGGTCGGAATTACGTCGGGCGGCATGACAGGGCGAAGACTTCGATTGCAACTGATTTTCCGGCCCGGCGTGCTTGCTTTCAATATGATCGCCCGGCGACGATTAACGAATGGCGAAACTTCGGGATTGATAAACTTTCTTGCGCGATCGTTCGCCGAACTCTTCCGCCTTCCGCCTTCCGTCTTCCGCGTCGGTGTGTGCGCCTCGGCCGGACTTGGCGTTGGCGTGCTCGCCGACCCGCGGAAACTGAGTACTCACAATCAGTCGTCGACCCCCGCGACACTTCGCTCCAATGTCGTCGCGTCGAAGCAGCCCACGTTCGAATGCATTTTCCGCGAAGAGTCGTCGGCGCGGTTTGCCGGCAAACTAGCTTACTTTCGTTGTCCGCTTCCGACACGATGTGGCAGAATTCGAATTCGGTTCGATATCGGCTCTCGCGACTGGGTGCTTACAGAGCCGGGTGAAGTTTTAGGGAACTGCGTTGGATAGGGTGTTTCGAGGATGTTTTTCGGCGGTCACGAGCGATCCACCTCGAGAGCAATCGCTTGTTCCCCGTTTGCCGGCATCCTAGAGACGATTAACAAATGACGGAACTTCGGCGGGAGTTTCGCAACGCCGCTCGTAAGTTTCCTTCCTTACTCGCGCGATATCTTCGAGAAAGCGCGAGCAAAACTTAAGCAGCACTGAAAAGGATAAAATAATTCGGCATTTCTTGTCAGCTTCCATCGAAATGTTTCTGTATGCAATATTTTGAGGCATGCAAACTAAGAAGTTTTCTCTCACGACGCATTAAGCGGCAGCTTCTTTACGCGAACGGCTATTTTTACACGGTCACCCTCCGATTAGCACGTTGCCACGACAGATCACCCGCATTCTTAGACAGCCATCTCGCAGTCGAGGGATGTCGGAAGGTTAGAAGTGAAAGATAACAATAATAGGCCGTGAGCTTGTCGGAACACCTGGATCAGTATAGTGACGGTGCGTGATACAGTATATTCAAGACGCTTCAACCCCTCCTGCTGTGCAAGTCTCCCCTAGCGACCCATATTTAGCCCACTCTGCAGTCGCTCACTTTATGTGTACACACACGTCGTAGAGGAATCTCGATGTATGTATATCCACGGAAAATCCGAGGCATCTGACATCGTAGTCTGCCTTCCTACAGTGAATTGAGCACGTGGAAGGGGCTAATACGGATGCACAGTGCGTCACTCTGTCTGCTCGCAGCCTTCTCTGGCCAATAGGAAAAGGAGGGGATACGCTGATAGGATCGTGACATGTTTTCGAACCTCCTTCCCGTCACCTGTTACTTGTCGGACCAAAGAACAGGACATTAGCATATTTTCTGTAAGCCGAGGAAAATGGTTAAAACTGTATAAGTATGCGTCGTTCCTTAAAAATTGTCTACTTTTGCAGGGCAACAAATTGCTTTCGCGTCATCACCGATCGCGCGTTATCGTTTGGCTAATTTAAAGGAAATCATATTAAAACATGTTTTGGTTCTCGTTCGATGCAATGGCGGCAGTCTTCTCAGATTAGTAGATCAAATATTCAGCAACAGCGTTTTGTTCTTGTATCGTCCTAATAAACGAGAGTCGCGTATCGAAGCGCTGCGCTAATTTGGCGCCACATGAATATATAATATACACGCTGCTAGTTACAAATTGACTATCGTAAACACTGCTTCTTCCCACATATTGTATCAATTCTCGATGTCTATGGAAATGTGATCCTAATAGCGTTTGTACAACAGCAACCTACCATCGGCATATAACCCATTATGGTAATCGTAAAGCCGAAGACTATCGACAGGGTACAGTAGGGTCACGCACGTGTCTAACCGCTCTCGTTGGAAATACATAGATAGCGTCGCGCATTCTTAGTCACGTTTTCCTACGCCCATCCACATCGTACGCAGAGTTCCCATATGGCAAATTGATCCGACGAACCGTCCTCCTCGCTTCTCGGTACTCCTCCGGCATTTGAAATTACTTCCTGGAGCGTCGATAGACCGTCGAAGGTGAAAGTCAGCCGGGGCCGTACGTAGTGAGTAGTAGTCGTGAGAAAGGAAATTGGTGAGGTGAGGAGGAACAATCGGCCATCACGAGATTTTCGAATAGTTCGACCTACCTAAATTATTCGGAGGCCTCTTCCGTGAGAATATATTTGATGTTTCTGTTTGCCTCTTTCAGCCTTTTCACTGCAGCATACGTAGGCACTGCTGAACGAACCGAACGAGTACGCTTTATCATACACAATTGAGCATGGTGCTCGGGACTGCGTTACAACAGGGAACATGTTCGCGAGATTTCGACGAGAATTCGACGAAAGGTAGCAGCGTATGGCTTGATTGCGTCGAACAGTATCGAACCGGTAACCATGAATTGCATATCGTTTTACGCACAGACTGGGAAATCGAGTACAGGTCTGCGGAAACGAGACACCTATTGCCGCGCATATATCACAGCAGCCCTTAAAACTCCTTATATTTTCAATCAGTCCGGATTGATTTCATAAGCAAACTATTGCTATTGTACAACAAAACCGGTCTCGTCTTTCGTACTCAGTCATCCGTAAACACTGGGACGCCGTCGTCGATCGCACGAGGTAGAACGAACGCATGTACTTAGTCCGCATGCAGCGTGACGAGGATGCAAACAGCAGCGCCTTTCAGGGGAATGAAAGTGGGTAATTACTTTGTCGAGGTGCACATACGGCCCTGTCGAGTGGCTGCGACGGGGTGGGGGTTGGAAAATGTCTAATTACCGTAGCCCGGCGACGTTTAATATCGAGAGGCGTCGCGACGGTACATTCTCACGCGCCATTAACCCGGAGAAAAGTTACGATACAGGCGGCCCTGCAACCCCTCTAATAACTCGCCGGACTAACGAACCAGAACTAACGCCTAAAAAGCGTCGTGAACTTCGCTGCTGGCTTCGCGGGGGTAAAAGTTTCACGGGAAAATAGGGGCTACCCGGTATCTGGGATAGGTGTAAGGAAAAGTTGGGGGGGGGGGGGGGTGAAAAAATAGGAGGGAGGATTTATAGAACGGACGGAGGGGACGGCCACGAATCAGCTGAATTGTTCCTGTATTCCTGTATAATGCTCCACTTGGGTAGTGTCTATCCCCCTCGGCGACGAATGCCTTTCGACGCTGAGTTACATTGTACACGGCGGAGTTCTCTCCTTCGAGGATTTTCACGATCTAGAAACTTCGATGCGGACGAACGTTGTAAATGGCAGCTGGCATTTTTCGTTCGACTCTTCTGTTAATATGTTATACGATAATTCGAGGAATGAAGTACTGCACTTCGTCTGCTTCGGGTACGCTTCATGAAAGCGTCTACCGGTAACATGTTGATTTGCAACACGCATAGAAGTCTTCTGGAAATCATGTAATTGTATTTAATATCGTAACGTATGGTAACTGTCAGGAAATATGAAGCATTTCTGATTGTCATTTGGTAAATCAATTATACAATTAACAACTCCATTATCGTATCGGATATCAGTAGCAGAAGTTACTTTACGCGCCAGCCAATACTGTGATGAAATAATTTTATTTAATGCCGGCTACGTTTACAGCGTTCGCCGACGGACGAGCATTTTCGCATGAGCCGACCTTATTTCAAACCGAATATTATTACTGTCCTCTCTTGCACCGTAAAATCGTCCTCGAAGGCAGAGAATGGTCACAAATTTGGGACGAATCGACGGGACTTACAGGGGTCGTGGGCGGACGTACCCTGCCGAGATGGAAAAAGAAGCAGGCGACGGGTCTGTATTCCAACGTATTCGTGGCTCCTATCTCCGTCACACGGGAGCAGAGATAAATTTCGAAGGTGTCACGGTCGCGAGATATTGTCTCGATGCCCATCTCCGGCTCGGCTTCTCACTCAGATGTTCCGCTAGATTGGAGATTTAAGACGCCTCAGTTCGCGACGGAACATCTTCAGATTACGTTACGTGCCAAGATTGACCAAGTTTTTATTCCCCCGAAGGAAATATCCGACCTCAATATGATCCATTGTATCGACGTATCCGTCACCCTGCTTCGCCTTTGCTGCAATACATTCTCACTTTTGAGGTACGATTTTTCGCTAACGAAATCGCACGAGCTCAATAAATGTAATTAAAAGTTTTAGCGCGCCATTTTAGGATCGTGAATTAATATGTATGATATGGCGGGTGAAGTTTGTATGTCACTTTCCAAATGGGCGAAAGAAGATTACGTAGTCCTCGTAATCTTTCAGCAGCAATGTAGATTTTACAGGAAGCGAACAAGAATTTTGAGATTAGAAGAAAAGTTGAAAGTGGCTGTCAGAAGACTATGGGCGTAGTTCATTGTACTTTCAGATATTCTGCCCGACGAGTTATCCTCGCGGCAGATTGATAATCAGCGGAACAGGCAGAAATTGCGAAAACAGGCAAAAAAAAAACAGGCGTCCTTTGTCGCCTCCGAGTCCGCGAATTCCACATATATAAGAAGATAATAGAAACTGTCGAGTGGCGCGGGTGTCAAAACCCATGAGAATCTTATCTTTTTTTCGCGAAGCCAATATCCGCAGTCGCGACCGTCTCAGAGTAAATGGAAAGTTCCGACGTTACAGTAAAAGATGTCCCGCGACCAATAACGAAGGATTGGCCGTGGCGAACGGATAAAGTGAAATCTTCCCGTGGGGATGTTCGGCGCCGAAATAACGTCGTAATCACGATTTTTCCCTCCCTTCCCAGTAACGTCTCGATCGTTAGGTTTCCAGTCACGAGGCATTTATACCGGTGATAGAGAACGGACAGAAGCGTAATTGGTTCGGTCTAGACCGAATACATATCTATATACGTATATACACGATCTAATGGGCCGCGTCGAGCGTTGAATTTGAATTCGGCGAGTATCCGCGTGAGCATCGTTCTGTAAATGAAAATGACGATTTTAATGAGAGAATCGTTGTTTACTTCGTAAACGCTCACTGAAGCTACTCCGGCTGCCGTGCGCGATATCCGTAAAACAGGTAACGACGACGCTCTTAATCGCCATCGATTGCATTTCCGCGTCGACGGGCTATGTCCCGTAATTACGTTATAATCGACAGGCTCGACGGTACATGGGTCAGTGAGCTCATAATTAGGACAATGAATAGCAGCTTCCCGAACGAGTGCCTCTCCAGGAAGAATCTCCGTAATCACGATCCGACGTTCTTTGGGATATTAATTCTTTTCGCGCTGATCGAGTTTGCCCCGACTTTTCTTCATCCACTTTGTTCGTACAATGCGTTAATAGCTGTAATTGTCCATCTTAATTTACGCATTGTTTCGACTTATTAATGATCGCTAAACACACACAGACGCAGTCTACGTCGTGGGCCGAATAGATTGTCGAAATCGGATTGAAAGCATTTAAAGGGCTACCCTGAACAATGAAGCGATTGCCACCTACAGGAGCGACAAAATCCCATCGAGAACTTGAGCATCACTGTGAGCTAACTAGCTCAACTCGCGACGAGCCTCCCATCTCCCGATGGACAAGAACACAGTCGAGGCAACCGAGATGAGAGAGGACCTCATCCCTTTTCCTAACAACGCCGCTCGCGCACACACGGCCACTCCTGTACACAGTCTCACGTAAACATATCCGCGCGTAGACGTAGTTCGAAACTATTCCGAGGGCCGTTGCCGCGGGACAATGATACGTTAATCTAGTTGCTCCGCTCGGCAATATGAGACTGGAGAAGTGCGCGCTATCCCGGATTACTCCTGTACCTCTCGCAGTGACTCGACCTCCGTCTGGCCCCGTATCACGATGAAAATGCCGAAATGATTTGCAAATTTATGCGACGTGCTGCCGAAGTTCGTCGGACTCGCGGATTTTTCCTACCCCTCCCCATTTCGGTTCCCTCGAGTCTGTCGTCTTTCACGTTACGTCCGCACAGTAGACGGGCTGCTCTCGTACGACGTCGTAAATCCACCCATAAATTACCGTCCTCGTCACACACACCCGCGCACCCTCTTCGCTTCTCTCGCGGTGACTCGCCGCCGAATTTAAATTGCGATAAACGCGGTCAGCGGGCAAGCGGAGTTTGTAATAAGCGGATTTTATGATGTGCGAAGTTTCCGGAATGTTCGCTGTGCACGGGATACGGGACCGTATGAAACACGGTATTACGGAACGTTCTGTAACTTGTTTCTTACACGTTTTACTGCGGCTTTTATTAGGCGAAACTTGTTGCGGTATGGTTTTAATTAAGCATACGTATAGACGGGAAATTTTGTAGGCGCGGTGAGAGAGGAGCATTTCCGAACGGAGAATCTCGTGTGGATCGGCGAGTTGCGAGTATGGATTTCATTTCGTGTTTGGGTATCTCGGTTCGACAGTGCCTCGCGATTTTCAGCGGCAATGGGTCGTTGGTACGCGCGCTTGATGCGATTACCGATTAGACTGCAGCCTCGAGGTAGTTCTGGAGCGACGTGCTAAAATCTCTAATAGCCGGCAGGAATCGTCGGGCGGCATCGATCGATACAAATGTTCGCTCGGCATTTGGCCGCCGCTCCTGATTCCTAAGTCGCCGATTCCAAGTTCGTTAAATCCCTCGGAATCCGGCGAGTTTTCGCCCTTTCGATGGGCAAAAACGCGACGCAGCGGCACTTCCCTCTCGCTCCCTATCGAATATCCCACCGCTCGGCGGCCATCGTTTCTCGTCGCGAGTGCCCGCTCCAAAAGCTCGCCGTATTTTTATGAGGTCGCCGCAAGGGCAATCGGAGCTTAGCATAATCCAGGTTCCCATCTCTTTTCTTTCTTTCGTTTTTTTTTTTTTTTTATATACTGTATCTCTTCTTTCTCCCTCTCCCTTCACTTTCCTCCCTATTTTGTTACTTTTGCCCTCTCCCCCTCCTCTCTTTACTCTCCGCTCCTTTATTTTCAAATAAGTCTGCGTTTTCCTCCTACTCGAATCCTCTCGCCGCGAACCCGTTATAGAGAACTATCGGAGAGCAACGCAACTATATCCACGCCCCGGCGCCTGCTTTGAGGGTGGATAACTGTTGCTTTAACATTTTCGCCGCCGTAGGATATCTCGTAAATTCGGGCGCACCAAGTCTCCCGGGCGATAACATCAGGAACCCATTCTATTATCCGACGATGGGACTGTCTCGGTGTGTAAGTGAGTGCGTTATACGTACACGCGTTCCTGTGCTCTCTAGCGCGAAATATAGAGCGTAGTAGTGCGGTGGCGGTGCAGCTAGAAGTGCGCTCTCGTGCACGCCCATGGGAAACGGTGAGATTAGGTAGCGGATGCATTTAGCAAATGCACGTGAAATAGAGCCGTGTTTACTGAATGACGACGACGCGCGGTTGAATATCG
The DNA here is from genome assembly GCA_963942575.1 of Priocnemis perturbator. NCBI lineage: Eukaryota > Metazoa > Arthropoda > Insecta > Hymenoptera > Pompilidae > Priocnemis > Priocnemis perturbator. Next base: position 3,077,547 of record OZ012644.1, read on the forward strand.
TTCGGGCATTTTGCCGGTTTTATCGTTCCCGTCGGGCGGATGGAAAAGTTCCAGAGATCGTTGGCCATATGTAGGGACGTGGAATATCGTCGCAGAGTGACAATCGCGGCTCGTTTCGGAGAATGAAAAAGTTTCGGTGGCAAACGACAAACTGCCGTCCGTGCAATTTTTAAGCGAACCTTTTATTCGCCCGTATCGCGCTCGCCCCACGGCGTTCCTGCGGCGCTTGTCTGCGGCGTAAACAGTGATTCCTACCAGCTTGATCTCCGCTCTCATACGCGTTCGATCCTTTAAACCCAGCTTTGTGTGCGCCGCTTTCGCGGCCCACAAATTAAACGGCAACACGGGATCAACCCCCCGAGCCTCCGTACATACGATACCCTCTGTCTCTGTCCTTTCTTTACATACCTCTCCTTGCTGTTTGCTCATCGTCTCTCTTCGTTTCTACCCACCCGCGTTCCCTCTCCCACTTGCACTTTCGATCTTTCCGCTTTGTTTCTGTACTTCCCTTTCACCCTAACCTTCTTCCTCTCTCTCTCTCTCTCGCGCACGCGCCAACTACTTGGTTTTTTACCTTCCCGCCTGCCTCGATCCCTCTCAAATGAAAGCCTTTATTGCAAACTCGTGCAACCGTGTTTGACGTCAGCACCGAAAGCAAATTAAATGCTCGACGATCTACGTTCGGCTTTTCCGGAGCCCTCCGGTCGTAAGTAATTTTCCGCGACTCTATTGGAGCGCCGCGACGGGGTTGGTTGGTATTCATGCGAGGTGATTGGTCGATTAGGATTAATGGGCAGGGGTCGGGGCGGACGAAGGGTGAACGGGACGAGGCTGGAGGACCTTCGATTACTCGTTACCGGACGTGAAATACTCGGGGAGGACGCGACGCTTGCGAAATTCGCGAAGGACCAAAGAAACGGGACGATCGGGAGCAGAGACTAGAAAGAGGGGGAGAGAGAGAGAGAGGGGGGGGGGGGGAAATGGGGGTGAGTGAGAACAATCGCTCGCCGGCGGCGCTCTTTGTCCGAGGTGTCGCTGGCAATGAATAATTCGCCGAAGACAATGGAGGCAACGATACCAGCGGCACTTCTACCGTTCATAGTTTAACGGCGGCAACTAATTTTCCGGGATGCTGTTTAGAGAGAGCGAGCCAGAGGGTGTACCCGTTGTCTCTGGTACACTGCTGCGAGAGCGAGCGATTAAAATTAACGATGAATAGACACGGAAAACGGATGGGATGGGACGGCAAGTCGAGGAGAGGCCGCCTGGCTACTGCTAGTCGGCGGCAGTCGCTGGAATTTCGGAGTTTCCAGTTTCGACAAATGATTCACTAAGGACGGAGCCTCGTTCGGTCCATACTCCGTCTAATCTAACTCCGGCTACGATGTTGCCATTACTCACGGAGTTTTCGGATAAATGCTGTTCCCTGAAATTAGACGTTACGCTTGCCTGACGCCGATGGAATAACAATGCCCGGGTAATCGGTATTTTCTTAAGGGACAAAGGGTACCGCCCTCTCGTGAAACTCTCTTCGAGACGTGGAACGGCGGCTCATAGCGCGGAACGCATAATAATCGTAGCGAGGGAGATCAACTTCGACCGTTACATTACCAACAATCGTTTCGTCGATTACGGAGATCGGTGTGTTCCCTCTCGCTTCGCCTCCACATTTTCATCAGACTCGGATGAGCGTAAAACGAGTTATCCGATATCGTGCTCCCGTAATGTTGGCTGGACGAAAAAAATCCCTTAACATTGCAGCCGATATCGGTTGCGCGTAAACGGCCGACGAGCGATTTTGCGGCCCACTGTGACTCGAATAGCAACAATGTGATATTCTGCGCTTTGATATGCGGTGCGTCGGATAATCGAAAGGTGGGCGCGTTGTATTCCATCGGATACGAACGATTATTATATCGCTTCACGTACCAGTGATCAAGCAGGATGCTTTAAAGCGATCGAATTGCGCTCCCGGTAGTACGCCCTGAATTCTTCTGTAACAAACAATCGTTGCGCGAATCGATCCTACGTGTTCTGGCATCTGATTACTGTAATTTGGCCCCAGTTTCGTGTAACCCGATACATTTGATAGTGCAAAACAATTGGAATTCCCTGGCATGCTTACGTACTTTTTGCCCTCTCTTACGCCGACTATTTCGCGCACGTACTGCTTTGTTCATTGTAATGCATTCAATTTATAGACTTTCGTACCATGTGTATCCCGGCTTTTACCATCCTCCGTCAGAAACATGAATTTTCACCACGAATGACGCACAATAGTTGTATGTAACTACAATAGGGCATAAAAGAAACAGTTTTTTCGAAGCGACAGAAAGCGTGCGCAAACTTTGATGACACCTGACTTTTGCCGTCCATCTCGCGAGGGATTGTCACGTGAACCAGCTATCGCTCTTCGTTAAACGTAAACACTTTGGCCGTCGAGAGCGGCCCCTCCGGAACAATGCCGAGAAGAATGAAACTCCTGCACTTTCCACTATGCAATTCTGTCGCGGCAATCAGTAAACGCGCCGGTTGTGTCAGACGCTCACTTACAATTAGTCCAGCTTCGACCTTTCATCTTCCCCAGTCGGAATCGGGCTGTAGCCCTCGTCTCCTCTTCGGTGCCCTTTTTTATTATTTCGCGTCGCTCGCAGCCACTTTCACGTGTGCGGGGTGTGCAACGAGCAAAAAACGGTCGCGTGATTTCTTCTCCGAGGACGAGAGAGAGAAAGAGAGAGTCGTGGGAGGAGACGGAATGATAATGGTGGGAATGGGATGTTTCGGCGTACACATTCGATTCTATCGAGTCGAATCGTCCGATGGTGCCTGATAGGACCGAAGGGCCGTGTTCTCACTCGTTCGGATGCGAGCGGCAGTGGCGAAGGTGGGTCGGCCGGGCGATATACGAAAGGCAGAAAGAAGATTTCTCCTTTCCATCGACCCAGCAGCCACCCTCCGTCGTCCTCCGTCCGTGTCCGCACGAGTTCTCACCCACGAAACTGTCCTCTGGGGTTCTGCGGAAGCAGAACAGAAACGAGGTCTCCATGACGGGTCGTGTTTTCTCTTCCCCTTCCCACGGTCGGGTCGTCGTCTCAAATCCACGGAAATGAAGACTGTGTATACGTATCGTTGTCCTCGAAGAGCAAATGCCTGCGGGAAGCCCCTGCGAATTTTCTTCAGGATTACGCGGTAACCTCGAATTCGTGCTGCTCTAACTGCTAGCCAAATCGACGTCTGTGCGCGTGGATGCAAAATATTAATTTTCCTAGACGCGACAGGCTCGAGTGTAGCGGAGCGGACGGTTGAAAATACAGGCCTGAGTACGTTACTTTCGCAACCGCTATGCGGTTCGTAGCGTTGATCTAATCGGAAACACGTCCTTCTCGAATTCGATTCCATTGGAAAGTTATACAACGACTCTTTTGCCTTTGCGGGTAATATCGTTCTTTACGGCAACCAAAGGGAAATACGAGAATAAACAGATGAGACGACGTTACGTGCGTGTAACGTCGATGCATATCGAGAGAGCGAATGGGTTAAAATAGAATTCGAAGCAGGATAATATATATACCGGGGGGGAAAAATCAATGCCGCGTTTGTCGATCTGCCTCGACGTTTCTTTTTCCCTCACTCTGCCATTCTCCTTGATTCTCTCCTTCTCGTTCTTGCTCCCTCACCGCAATTGCGCCGCTCTGTTTTTTCGAACGCATCTGTCCTCGTACTGCGTGTCTTCCTTGTCTCGTTCTTGCGGTTTTGTAATCGAGAGCACCGGCTCGATTGCCTGAAACCTGTTCCCATCTCGATATCCCGCTACAGGCGTGGTCTGCGTCCTGTGTATCGCAATTTGGACCAGCCTATCCACGTATACGTATGCGAGTCGTTATGCGTCGTTAAGCTACGATCTTCCGTTCATTATCGTTTTTCAAGTGCGCCATCGTCAGGTCGCAGAATCGTCTTTATGGCGCGACAGATTTCAGATTGCCAGTGCTACTGTTAGTTATGCGCGAAGGCGTCCTTCGGACGATTCTGCGGGGTTTCTCGTAACATACGTATATTGAAGTATCGCGTAACTTGAGCGAAGTAATATTTGCTGTAAGTGGTTGAAACTCAACTACCATTTGGTTGCTGACGAAGTAATGTTCGCGAAAACGATCCATTATCGTAAGTAAGAGGCTACTACGGTATGAGAATGCCCTGCTATGATCTAGACGCTTTTCCAAGATTTTTGAATTATTTTACCACGTATCCGTAACAGCACACGTATAAATTTCAATCATTCCACGCATAAATTCCGATCACCTAACAGAGCGCGCTGTCGGGGGCTCCCGACTCATTCTTCTGAGCCTTAATTGCAGCTGAACTGTGTTTCGGTCCGATTACAAGCCTCCACTCTCTTCCGTCCGGATGCAATCGCACGCGTGATCACGCCTCGTCGCACAATTCGATCGGCGCACAATTCTCGCCCTCCTCTCACCCATATCCTCAGTCTTGACGTAAACGAATTCCATACCGTGCGCTTCGAGGCGCACATATTGTCGTGATGCGAGAGCCATTCTATCCGAGATGATTCTTACTCGATGAACCGATCGAACTCGCGCAAAATCGGGCACACCCCGACGCCATTGAAGCCGAGACGCGTGCGCGCGCTCAATTCATGAAACTCCTTTTACGTCTGTAAATCGTCCAATGTAATTCCCGCTCGCTGATCGATAGGTCTCGACAGAAGCGGAGACAAAACGAGGAGGAGAGGAGAGAAGAATTGCTGAACTGATGGGTGGGCGGGCACCGGCGGAGGTGATGGTAGCTGGAACGCGAGGGTTGAGGGTGGGAGGAGGGGGTGAGTTGCGAGCAGAGAGAACCATTTTCGTTACGTTTAATAGTGCCACGCCGTGGATCACGCGAACCGGATAACAAATCGCACTCGGCGCACGCTCGATCGGACGGGCGAGAAATCGTTACCGTGATCCTCTTTCACGCTAGACTTATGAACATCGAGTCATCGCACGGCGCGCGTGAGGAAGCCTTCCACGGAAACGGGCTTCGAGTTTGACGCGCCCGTTCCTAATTCTCTCGGCGATGTATGCCTGAATTAGGCTTGCGGTTTACTGTGAAGGGTTCGGAGATTGTGACGTTTAACGTCGAGCGGGAGGAAGACGAGGAGGCTTGTTTGAAAATGGTTGAGTAATACGACTATCGTCCGAGCGGGGAATGGTTGTTCAGAGTCATCTGAATTTTTCGACACGTTTATTACAACGGTGTGTCGAAAAATGTGTTTTTTGTATATGACCGATATTTCAGATCGACGCTATCATTAATACCGTATTACCGGACTGATCCAACTCGGGCTTAACTTTCGATACTCCAAGACCAGGGAGATTCGATGGAATCCTTAATACAATAACCGGCCGACGACGGTGTCTATCGAAGCAATCATCAATTCCTCATTTGGCCGACATAAGCGCCCCAAGTACCCGCTTTAGGATATTCCCGTCGAACGACGACGCGATCACGCGATGCGAGAAGCAACTTATCCCGACATCCATTACCCCGAATCATGATCGATACTGACCACAATTTTGAACGATTCCGCGAGCAGGAGAAGGCGGCGGAGAAGGCAATGCATAATCGACGACCATTTTCTCGCATCGATGGCACGGCATGGGGCATCCCCCGAAAGCGTTTCATATCCGCCCCCGTGGGATATTAACCAGGGATACTAATGCGTGACATTATTGGCCCACAGAGATTTCGCGCTGCGCCGGATAAACACACGCCTACCTGCCTCTCGTTTCCGCTCGACGTCGATAACCCGATACTAACGAGGTGTCCAGCTGCCGGCCACTCAATGCGCCATTAACAGTTCTTCGCGAGCCGCGCTAATGAACGGTGACAGTTGGCGTGGCCGTTAGCTCGCTCAAGATAACCGTCGATGGCGTCGATTCATAGACGCGCGGACGAACTATGCACCGCCTCGAGGCTTTTCATCGGGAGAGCAGCGGCCTGGTACAGTTCGGCCGACGCGTGGAATTCGAGCTTCTACGTCTTGCCTCCGTTGCTCTTGTTTCGCCATGTTTTCCCGCCTCCGTTCCGTTCGGACGGAAATGAAAGATGGCAGCGCGGAGAGGGAATGATGAGTGCGAGAAATAATAGGAAAAATGGAGGAACGTTAGAGTCGGAGGAGGCGGTCGGGAAACGAACGAAAGAGAAATATTTGCCCGTTGCACGTACGCGCTCTTCCCCGGCCGGCCGTGTGGCCTGGATACAAAAACCACTCCGTCTCGGTTTACTTTGGTCAAGGGAGAAAAAGTTGAACATTTATTTGAGCAAGACACGAATTCGCCCTGCTCGGTGGAGCGCAGTCGGGCGAATGCGGAATGCGCGGAATAAGATTTCAAGCATTGCTATGCACATATACGGGGCTGGATTCGTTATTTCACATGCGCGGAGCTCTCGAAATTAAAATGCGACTATTCGCTGTAGCTGTACGATTTAACGGGCGGCCAGGCGTCGAGCTTGATAGCCAGCCCGTTCGTTTTTGGGCCCACGTCAACGACGCCCGAATAGGGTTCGAAGTGGGCGAAGTGCTTCTATTTCGAAAATCGTATTCATAAATTGACTGGCTCGAAACGGTCGCGCGGCGAAATTTTATGGCGTCGTTGACTCGAGTAGCGAATTTATAGGGCAAATGGATGAGCCGTTAGTGCACAGGGGCACGGTTATGAGGTTGGCTATCTATCCCGCGCGGATAGAAATCGGCAGATAAAATTGGATTCTGCCCGTAAAAGGCAAGCGCGCGTCGGCGGGTATGTATCTAGCGTACGTCCCTACGTACTGGGCGTCTGCTAAATTACGATAAGTTTGGAGGGCGCCTATAACGGGCAACTCTTTGTACGGCAGGGTTCTTCGTCGCAGTCCAATCAGCCCCCGGCGCGGTGCCGAAGAGTTGATGAACGAACGGGCTTCGTTATACGGCGAAGCTGACAGAGAACGGTTCCGTTAAACGGCTGACAGGCGCTGATTAACGACCTGTCTGTTCTCCAAATGAACATGTACAGGTAGCGAACGTTAGCTTACAGCCTATTTGTTTGACGGATCGTGCGCGCCAACGAAATTATTAACTCGCCGAAGTGGCTACCGGTTAACCATTAATTTCGATAACAATTCTGCGTAGGGTGAGAGAGGGAGCAAGGTAGTGCTTTTCTCCTGCGAACGTAGCTCACTCGACGAATCGGTAATCGATGAATGTTCGCGTTGCTATTCTCACGACCGAATGCATGTAACTCTCTCTCTCTCTCTCTCTCTCTCTCTCTCTCTCTCTCTCTCTCTCTCTTTCGCCACTGCGCGAGTCCTTAAATGCCGTGCATACCAGATGTGCGGCAAATTTGTGCTCTTTACAACTTACAACTCGATCGCATAGCTTTCCGCTTTTTACGGCAAGAATGCCCATAATTCGCGGAGTTATTCCAAGTATTTCGTTGCTACGTTACACGGTATTTGACTTAAATGTGTTCGCAGCGCGCTTCGTAGGTTTATTTTCGACGCACGATGGTAACGGTGTAGACTGTGGAGAGAAAGCGTCGGTGTCACGTCCTACTCGATTTGCACTTTTAGCCTGCTAAAGTTCTGACTTCTTCATACATGTAATTACGCACGTGTAGAATTGTGACACGTTCATCTTGAATTTATCGTCAGATGAAATGAAATGATTAAGCAGACTGATTACGTCTAAAGAGATAACCCATCGCGAAAGCGTTCTCATGCCGAGGACCACACGACGCGAGGCGAAATTATCGATCCTCGTGTAGGGAATCGCGTCCGGCAGTTTTCAAGGAAATGGCCCGGCGCGCCACAGGAAATTGAGCTTCCACGAAACTTTTAATTTGCCGACGTTGATTGGACTTCGTGCTTGCGGGAGTCCGGATCGACCGGGATGTAGGGAGGGCAAAAGAAAGAAGGACAGGGACAGAGTAAGAGTAGGAGGATCCTAACCGCGTAATCTTTGTTCGAGTTTCCCTCGCCAGACGGTCCACGGGTGGCAATCAAATTGGCCGACACGAGAATCGAGAACACGATACCTTATCCGGTTCCGATCGCGCGCCGCTTTCGACAGTCGATCATCCTCGGCACGTGCTCGGTTGTTCCACTTCCTATGGCTTTCTCCTTCAAACTTGCCTTGCAATTTGCTTGTCTGCACACATCATAAACTCTCCATAATTAGAGGCTGCACAGGCCGGCGTCAGTGCATAGGAACGCTTTCTGCGCGTTATGACGCTCGTAACAGTTGAATTCACGAGTCAATGTTTACGGATAATTACGTTATTAGGGCTTGCGGTTGCAATACATGATCGTGCGGCACAGTGACAAGGATTATAAATAAATCGTAGTGAATCGATCACTTGAATGGCGCACGAAATTTTTATATTCTATTCGAAAATGTAGCAATGCAGCCTTTCATATAACGCACGCTCTACTCTTCCTCGCACATGTGTAGAGACTACCTCTGCTCCGCGGCGAAAACATTTCTTCCGCTCCACCGTTCGCATACGCGAATAAATTGATGCTGGCAAAAACGGCGACAGAGAAAAAAGGGAGGGACAGCGCGGATGCTTTGGGCGTCGTTAAAATTCTAATTGGCTCGCGGAAAATTAGCAATCATTAGCGGTTAATAGTCGTGTGTAGGATTAAAAATTACCAAGTAATACCGGCTAAATTATCGCCTAGAGGCGGAAGGACTTTGTGGCGAGCATTATTCGGCTCGCCCGACGGGAAAACTGCTTTTACCATATCCGTTTTATTGCGGCATGCGAGTACGTTCACCTTTGTTAGTATTGTCCTGTTCCCTTTTTATGCCGGCTCCAATTAAGGATTAATCGGAGTCCACTTACGTGGTCGATTGAAACGATGATTACGAATCATTCTCTATCGGCAGCTTTGTGAACGTTGAACGTAAGCAATTTTCGGCTCATATTTTTCATTAAAAATACCGTCTTTCTCATTTTTGATTCATAAAGTGGCAAGTTAGGAGGTGAAGCTTTAAGGAGTAATTGAAAACGTCGACAAAAATATTTTACACGCACGCCTAACCCGTACCACTAATCTCATAGATCTTGGATTTCCTGTACGCTCACCTAATTATGTATCACGCGCACGGCATAAATTTCGATGAAGCGTCAAGGCGCAATATGCCGTAGAAGTGCGTATATCCATCGTGAAACAATCGCAGGGTTATCTTCCATAGGGAGGCGGGGAGGATACATGGTCGGCAAGCTCATCGTTTAAATACACCATAAATCCAGCAGGGAACGTTGCCGCGATAGTGTGCGCACTAATTACAGGGAGGAGTATAATGTACAAAAGTCGTGCACGCGCGTTCCCTGGCGTCCCGCGGATCCTTAAATCTTTTGCCAACGTTAACTCCCCCGTATTGCTTCGCCGAGCCAGGGATCGTTTGTCTAATCCTAATGGAGAGACTAGGTCACAGTGTGCGGTCACCTCCGTTAAGCCCTTCTTCGCGTTTAGAAGAGAGCAAAGACAATTTTCTGCCTCGTCGTACTTTGTCAAATGCTCTGAGCGACCAGTCTTAATTTACACACTTTTTATGTTGGCTTTGTCTGGTACGGTGATCTTTCTTTGGTAAGTTTCACATGGATGTATCTGAATAAATCGTTTTTGCCTTTTTTTCCGTTTTATTAGGTTCGCCAGCAAATAGCGGGAACATTTTGAAAAACACTACGGCTACGAAATATTGGCCGGCCGCAATAAATGGCGATTGGTAGGAAAAAGAGTGTAAAAGTCAGCTAAGCGCCGGAACCGCTTGAAAACGGACGGAAGATTGGATTGCCCGCCATTACTGTTGGATTCACCAAGTGCGGATGTAAAATCCGTGGCACAAATCTGTACGTAACACACCCGAGTACTCGACGAATTATTGCAACGTGTATTTATTTGCTCGTTTAAGCTACACATCGTACAAACTATCACATTTTCGAGATGAAATATCTTGGTTTTAACAGAGCCGCGCGGTTTTGAACGCCCTCAAACGGATTATAGAAACGCATCCGCCTCGCGTATGCAGCGGCGCGTGTGAAAATAGTTAAACAGAAGTATCGCCACGCAAACAAACAACGTTACACGCCATTTGCCACGTCTACGCGGTATTTGAGCAGTTGCGCGTGATTAGCGTTAAAAATTAATTGAAAAATATGAGCTTGTCGTGATGAAAACCAGCAACCCCGGTTATGACGGTCATGTTATTGAAAATTTAACCACGGGAGCGGATAGAGGAAAACCAGACAAAATACGAATCCAAAAAAAAATTCTGTCTGTACGTTCACCTGTTTTTAGCTGCTGTCCAGTCATACGTTCACGAATTATCAACGCATCGATAAAACGTTGGGACAGTACTCTGATAAGTGTATGACCCTTGCGTTTTCGTGCGATACAACGACGTTTTTGTTCTCTTTTTTTTTTTTTTATAATCGATCAATTGATTCTCGTTGCGGGGTTAACGTGTTCAATGATCTGGCGGTTTTCATCAGGCGAGGGAGTGTTTCGTTTTTCCTTGACCTGTTATCGATCTTGCGTCGGCGTACATTCGATACGCTCGGCTGCTTCTTTTTCGCATTGACCGTCGGTACACTTTACATTGCACTCGACTCGTATTTCTTGACACTACTCGAAATAACAGGTTCGATACAAACAGAGTAACGAGAAATGTTTAAACGCGAGAACGGGATAACAGAGTTCTTCCTGAGAATAAATGAGAAACGTGGACTGAACCTTTTCCATTAACGTTCGATTTTTACCGAAAAGAAACAATATGTGTGTGTATATATGTATAAAGAATTGCATGCTAATGTTTCGTTCTCGAGCCGTACACTTACCTATTACACGCGCGCTATCCCTTATTCCGAATGCGTCGAATGTGAAAAGTGAAAATCATTGTTCGTGCGACTTCATAAAAAATCCTCGGACCCCTGAGCCGCGAACGTGACGCGAAAGGCCGATGAGGTCGGAACGGTTCGCATAAATTCGACGCCATTTAAGTGCGGACTTTTTCTCCGGAAAGCGGAAGGGAGGCGCACCTGTGTCTCGACGTTCGACCATCTCGCGCACCCGCTCGCCCTTCTCGCCGACGCGCATTCCTGCCACGACGTTTGCACCGGGACGACACGCTACGATCGCGCGAGAAGAGAGACGCGGAGTGGAGTCTCAATTGCCAGGGCCGTTACGCTTCTTATTGCCACGCCGTATTGCCCCGTATTTCCCCAGTTGACGTTGCGTATTATTTCCACCATTTCCATGGATATCGCGACTCCTCCACGCACGTCTGACGTCGACCGCGACACCGTTGCCGGGGCCTTATTCTGTGCACGACGATGTGCATGCGCGGAGGCGCTCTCCGCATCGCACCATTTTTTTCTACCCTCCCCGGTTCGGCCGTTATCTGTTGCACGCCACGGCGTATCTTTGCATTCTTATTCATAACTCGTACGCTCGCGCGATACGGAGGGAGCGCGCGCGCAGATGTTAGAAATAATGTTTAAAATATGCTTTGTTTCGTGATCGTTATGGTAGGGGAGTGGGGATCGTGTAGGTTTACAAATGTGCATCAGTGCTTGCTGATCAATTTTGAGTGTCTCGGGATATAGATGAGGCTTAGATTGATTTTTTAAATGCTTCAGTGCGAAGGTGTTTCGTTGTATAAGCGAAAAGTATTGAGAGTGGGTAAAGATTCGTAGGACGGTTCACGGGATACGACTACTCGATTCGTTGAAAATATTGTGCAAGCTTCACATTTCCGTTTCCGACCTTGCATATGCGTCTGCGTACGTCAACGATAGTTTGTATGTCGAAAAGTCAAGTCGGAATAAAGTCCATTACGCGGATGAGGAAGTAGGAAGTATGTCCCCGCGAGATAAAAGGGATTCCCGACGGCTTTTGTCTCTCCGACGATTCGACTGACCCCCGCAGGATTTCCTCTGATAGTTGTCCAATTTCAGGTATCAGGATTTCACCCTGTCGCCCCTCATCCTCCCGTGTATCTGCAGGCTCCTCGAATTGCAGTGCAAATCGTCCGGGGTGATATCTATTCGTACAATTTTTCCGAAAAAAATACGAGACGTGTCGCGTATTTTCAGATACATTATTAAAAACCTATACATTTACATTAAATACCCCCCTCACTTTACGTATCGGCCAATTTTAAGTCGGCCACTCGTTGTATCACGAAGTTTCTCCATAATTACCGTAAGCTAAATCTGCTAAAAATATGCTCCGCTGCTCTGTGATGCTAAATAGAAGCGACTCTACTGGAGTAGTCTTTTTCTTCAATCTTATAAATTGTATTCTCCGACCAGACACGGTAACAGCGTGTCGCTAGACAACTTCCAATGCGGTATTGTACATATGCGGCGAAACTAAGTTCCTTACCATCCTCTGTCGGACTGTGGGCGCCATACACTTACATATGTACCGAAGTTCCAAATAAGCGCAATACAATCTCGTTACCAGTTTGCCGGTGTTATCTCTTAACCCGGTATGTTCCAGGAGGCATAGAGCTTTACGAGTCGTTTCAGCAAACACGATAGCAGGACGTAGCACTTCTCGTGGGGTAACGTGAAAACCATAATTCTCGGTCTGGTACTCGCGGCTCCTTCCGACCGTAAACCGATCGACGTTGTCCGCCTCGTCGTTGGCCCATCGGTTCCCTCATACGTCGTTTACGTATCTACCTGCCCCGGTAATTGAAAACGAATTGCTCCCGTCTCGTTAATTCGACCCTTCCCCGTTTACGAGTTCTCGGTACTCTTTACCGTCGTCTTTCATTGGTCGCTTCTTTTAGGACAACAGTACTCAACATTCTCGTTTACACCGTAGGATGGTTTATTAATTATCAAACGGTCAACCGTGTCGACATTAACGCTGAATTCTTTGCGGACCATACTAAGGCCTTCCTTGTATGCGCTTTAGATCTCGCCCGTTTGCGAAGTTCCGATTATATTCCGTTTTTGTTTACAGAAGGATCAAATTATTACTTCTAAGACGTAGTCCTACGTGTGTTTTTTCAGCCGCTTACGCGCAGCCCGATGTTCTCTCATAAAGACGAGTTAATACGCTGTCGTTATTACTGGACAGACGCGAGTACCGCGAGGCGTCGACGTCGTTCGCCAAAATCGCAAGAGAGGTGCACCTTGCGATAAACTTGATTAACGACATTCGAGTCGCGGTATTACGAGCTGAAGTCGCTCGTCGCTCAGGCCAAGGATTTGTCTCGAGTTTATCGCGGATAAACGTCCTTCTACAGCATTCTACGGATATACAGCCGCGGCTCGTAAATGCACGTGCGATTGAAAAGAAATTGCACGCAACACGGTAATTTGGACGTTATCCTTTTACGATAGCGCCTCTCTGTTTGCCTCTCCCCGTCTCTCGTGTCGCGTTCATCGCGAGACGTTCTCCACGCCCGCGAAGATTCTCGCTGCCTGCCCACGGCAGTTCTCTGTCGTAAATGCAATAGTTGCGCCCGTAGGGAATCGTCGCTCGGCAAAGGACAAGAAACAAGAAAGCCGTGCCGAATCATTCGTACTCGTAGCGTCACGGTTGAATGCGTAAAGGCGTCACCAAGTGCACTGAAGCGTTTCTTACGCGCGTCGAAAGCACGTCACTTTATACACAATTACGCGGAACATTTCTGCAAATAATCTATCGTCCACTGAAACTACATTTCTTTGTTCTCCACTAACGCAACGCGGCGCGGTATCTTCCGCGGCAGAGAAAACGAATGCGTACATTAATATTCATTCAGCCGTGCGCGTAAGAATGGGGGTGACAGGAAAAAATTCGGGAGAAAGGAAAATTCGCCGACGGGGGCGAACAGTGTGCGGGCTGCTGCTGCTGCTGCTGCTGCTGCGCGCGGCAGCGACCGCGTATATTGTGCGAAAATGCTGGAAGCAGGCGAGCGCTAGGGCCGCCGGGAGCAGAGCTTGGCGCGAAAATATAGACGTCCCTCTTTAGCCGGCGGCCGGATGGGGTGGGAAATTTTCAGTGGGCGCAAAAATGTCCGGCACCGACGTCGAGACGGACTGCCGCAATTTCGCGAGCTGTATTTCCTCGAGCGCGATCCTATCGTGGCCCAATCGAGCTGGCAACGCTTCCCTTTCCACCCGTCCAGTCCATGTTGCCGCACCATGGCACGGGCCATCGCTTTTCCGACCCCGCCATTATTATTTCGACCGGGGGACGATGGCGATACGTGCAATTAAAGCGATTTAAAGTGATTCAATTGCTTCCATTTTGCACCTGCCGCGGCCCGCTTCCTACGCTTCCCCGCGGATATAAATTGAAACAACTGTTTTCCCACCGGTGGGTTAAACGTTGGCTAAATTAAAGAGCGCGTTACAGCGGACACGGTCACGCGGTGTCGACGGTTGACTGGGAGGTGAAATAGAGAGAGCGAGAGCAGAGGTGGGGGAGGGTCGGCTAAAATGCGCCAGAGACGAGGGGAGAAAAACGCAGCCACCCTGCAAAGCGCTCTCGTGTCTTTCCCCGCGCGTAATTTTGTTATTCCCAAAAGCCGGACACTCGGCCCATTGTGTAACGCGACGATTACTAATTTTGGAACGGCGCAGCGTCCGCGCATTAGGTTCTAATTTACCGTAATTTCGCGACCCCGCGTTAGCCGCTTTAGGCGGCTTAAATTTCGGCGCTTTTTCGGGCGACACCAGCGGTCTCGGCGGGAGGAAATTAAACGGCAATGAGGGTGCGGCGAAGAATGTTTAGCGAAAAATCGGCGATTTAATATGCTGGAGTTTTAGATATTTTCGGAGAATGATTTTCTGACTTTCACTCTCGTCGTACTACTTCTCGTAACACAGAATACGGCAGTCAATTACTTTACCTTAAACAGTTCTAGTATAACTCGATCTTAAGTAGTTTCGATGAAATTGAACGGCCAGCTTTACACAATTTATTGTTAGAGAAAGGGATATAATTGTTGAGGACCAACCACTCTCACTTCCGTTTCGCTTCCTTCACTTGACACATTACAAAGCTACACTTTTTTCAAGGAATCCACGAACACAATAAATCAATTTCGCGACCCCACCAATTTCGTCCACCCGTACTCATGCGTCAGACGTATCTCAAATGCGGAAGTCCCTTTTTATTATCGTCCCAACCGACCTGTCCTCTCGTCCTTCGAACCTATATAGGGGACCCTCGCTCGTTGCGATAAGAACAAAGAGAAAGAAAAAGCGCAGTCGGACACGCAACATTCCCTCGCGTCGTTCGCACGTAGCGAAGATTCCGAACGTTCCTCATCGACGAACGTTAAGGGAAATTTTTATTCCTCGCGCGGAAGCGAACGGACGAATGCGCGGGCGAGCCATTCCGGATTTACACGTGCCAGGGGCAAGAAAGAGAAAACATTATGAGTGGACGGTAGTCGCGACGCGAAAGGCGGAGGGTGGAAACACGGGAAACGTGCACAGGATATTCGCCCGTATTTTCGCGACGTTGGAGGCGACAACTTTCCATCAGGTCTAACGCGAAAACAAATGTCCTCGTCGGCGTCGACGAAAAAAATAATAAAAATGAATAAAAAAGGAAGGAGTGCAGAGGGATGAGAGAGAGAGAGAATGTACCCCTCACCGTTTTCCTCCCCTCGTGTTCTTGTCCACGTCAACCCCCTTGTCCTCATACTTCTCATCCTGCGCGACCTCCTCGTCCTTCGCCCGGTAGGATGACGAGGGCTCTAGGTGTCGCCGGATGCGACATTTTTCCTCCATTTGAAATATCATACGCGAATGTCGCGCCCGCACGCCGCTTAAATTGCTTTAGAGCGTGAACGCGCTCGAGTTTGCTTGCGATGTTCCGTGAAGTATGGTACGTTGCGGTGGTATTTAGAAATATTCGAGCCCAGCGAAATTCTACCTCATTGACACAGCACGTTCTTCATAATACCGGTGAAAATTGATTTCGGAACTTTCATTATTATTTCCGTTTTTCGTGTTCAACGTTCGTTCGAATTGTTGAATACTTTCAATTTAGACCGCAATTCTATCGTCTATACGTCGATTCGTCAGTTGCAAGTTATACGAGTAACTGCCAATAACGGCCGCGAAGCTCAACGTAAAATATAGTTTACACAAATGACACTGAAGCGATTTCCCCCCATAGCGCTCGGAACTGTCTAGCTCGTACGGTTCGTGATTTATTTAATCGGGATTTGTCTCCAGGAGGACCATAATTCGAGCGAATTTACGACAGTCCGCACGAGAATCGCGATATAAATAATTCATAACTGCCGGCGTCTCCCAACCTACGTGTGTCTGTTTACGGTGCGGATAAAGAAATATGCATATGCGCTGAGGACAATTAACAGGGCGAATCGAAAATGCGAACGATCTCAACCAAAAGTATTTCCTTCTATTGACAACGACCGAAGTCAGTTAAGAATAGGCAGACGATGACGTAAAACGTAGGGCCCAACTAACGATAATTACGAATGACTATTCGTCGGCCGCTATGGCGTCGCGGCGGGTTCTACGATTCCCCTCCCTTGTTTGTCATCTATTATTGCCGTGCCGCTCGTTTATTGAATAATATCGAACGAGTCGCGCGTTTGTATTCGGCACTTTGCGAGATAATAACAAGAGCCGCACAATGCGCGATACCGATGACACGAGTTACGGCCGTCCTTTTATAGTTCGTACTGTGTCAAAGGCCTGTTCGGCGTTTAGTTATACCAATAATTACTGCCGGTGCATTTCTTTCAGGTGTACATTTCGCAAATTTGATGTATGATCATATTAAGCTCAGAGAACGATCGACATGGCTAGCGCACTTTTTATGGTAATTCATGCTTTACAACCGGACCGTTTACCCTATTGCATAATGCTTCGAATTTACAGCAATTATCACGGAATTTCGTACGCATCGTTATGCGCTCATTGGAATACGTTATATTACCGTTTAAATTAGCGGGATGGAAGTTTAGCGGCGGCTGAGACTGAGAGTTGCATAATGGAAACGGCACTTCTAACGGTAATGGCATCATAAATCGTTGCGCATTGCGCAAAAATCCGTAAAGAACCGTCGTGGCCGAACGGCAGACAATGCCATCGCAAATTCATCTTGTTCTACCACGCAGCGGCGCGCAGAAGCGATTGCGCGGGGAAACAAATAGGCCGGATTGACTGGCGTTATAAATCGCTTAACAGCTGAATAAATGCAGCTCTCCCTAGCTCCGTCCAGACCTCGCGACGCTCGTATCGCACGGTTAAGTTTTACCCGGTCTAGACGATACTTTATGACGACGAGGTAATGCAGTGTCGCGGGCCACGTGTATGATCTATGCAACGTATGTATATGCGCTAAGGACAGAGAGGAAGCATGCTTAAGTGTGCATACGAGAGTTAAGGAGAGGCTCGTGGACACGCTTCTCTCTCCCTGTTTCTCTGCGTCTCCCTTCCATTTCCTCTATCTTCCCCGTTCGTATTCTCTCTCACACTCTTTCTCCCCCTGCCTCTCGATTTTCCATCTTCCTCCCGCGGCTGCTCATGTCCAACCGTACGAGGCCTTCGCGAGAGCTGGTATTCATGGCGCATTAAATGGAAATCATGGTTTTACGCGCTGGAGCAGGAGTCAGGGTACACGACTCGCGGAAGCGAGTTACCCGATCTGCCGCTTTACTTATAACCCGCGACCGTTTTATAAATATTTAATAAGGGCTATGCCTTACCATATTCTCTAGCCTGACATGGCTGCTCTCCTTCGTCCTCGCTTCTTCGAGACATTACTCTACCCCCTTTCTCATAACTCCACCCTTTCTCATTCTTTCCAATTCACCCGTCTGTCTGCCTCTTCCACTCTCCGACCCATTTGCCATCGTCGTCTTTTAACTTCTTACTCCTCTTCTCCCAGCTTCCCTGACCAACTCTCCATCTTTTCACAATACTCGACACGAGGTCCGCCTCGTTGGCTCCGTTAACATATGCCTTTCACTTTGGAGGGATTTAATATCGCGACGTCTTCCGAGATTATCTTTCACTTCGTTCCGCGGTCGGATCCTCCTAGAGAGAGAGAGAGAATCTTCGAAGCCCGCAGTAGTCTCTCGGCGTACCGTGACACTTTGAGTGGAGGCCGCCCTTTCTACACGCCTGAATACTTCATCGCTCTCGGCCGACGCGCCTTCTTTCTCCCGTGCTCTTCCTTTGTGGCCTCTCGTCTTCGCGAAACACATTTCCCCGCGGGCGAAGAACCGAACGTATGCGTGACTGGATGCGTGCTGGCCATGGCAGGTTCGCTTATAATGCCTCTAACGTGTCGGAATGTCTCGTCGCGTGTTCGCGCGGGCGAGAAAAATGTCGGCATTATTTTCTTTGAAATCCGCGAAACCGTAGCTGCGGTTCGTAATCGCTAAGTGGTCGCGGAAGAAACATCGTTGGACGGAGCGACGTCGGCGTCGTCGCGGAAGTGCCCCCGTTCTCGTTTCGTGCTTCAAGAAAACGTCCGTTGTATCGACGTCGACGTAACTCACTCTCCGGCCGTGGCCGGTTTTCAATACCAATCACCGTCGCCCATCGACGCTCCCGGATATCGAATTCGCCGGCTAGGGCGTCACGTTTGACGAGGCTGTCGGCGGAAATTTGTCGAGAGACTCGTGTCGAAGTTACGGTCGTGCGCGCCGGGGAAACTGCGCGCCATCCGCAGTGTCGGTGTCGAAATTCCGCGAAAGGAAGATGTTCTTCTTGCGACACGCGAAAGGATGATGCTCCGGTCCCGTGAGGATGCCAGCCCCGTGCGCGTTTCCTTGCTCCGGAACGAGCGTCAAAGGCTGAATTAATGCAGATTCGCGATGTACACGGGCTCTGCGTGTCAAGGGTTGAAGTTGAGGAAAGCTTTCAAAGGACGTGACTCGTAATCGCTAAATTCGTATCGGGAGAAAGGAGCTGGAAGTGAACGGATGTGTTCTAGCGGGGAATAGTTGTCGTTGAATCGTCGATTAGTGGATATGAATTCTGATACATGTTCGACGTTTTAGGGGATGGTTTGGGGAAAAGTTGTGGAATACGAATGAAACGTTTGACGTTTGATGTCAGTGAACGTCGCCTCCGGTGAAATGCCATTCGTCGCTGTAATATTTAGATTCGATAATAATTGTACAGCCACACGTTGCGCACTGTTTACGCATTATGTACAATTACATTTCTATTTTCGCTTTGCTTTTCGACGCGTATCGGGACGCGCGCAAATATTTCACGCCGTGCGCGGAATTATTTTGCCGGCCGACCGTGCTGCCCTTCGGTCGTCGGCTGTCGAGTACGCTTGCGGATTGTAAAATGTGATTCGATAAAATTGTTAATCACTCTCGCATCGTGCATCTTTTTGCATCGGGCGCTCGACGGTCGCGGCTCAACGTCGGATATTTCATTTGAGAAGAGAGAATCGAAATGAAAAGCAATCGGAACCCATACCCGATTTCGGATACGACTATCTCGTACAGAGAAATAATGCGAGCGAACGTGATACAAATTTCGGGATAGGGCGTTGTTCTGATTGAAAGGTGTGCTCGAGCGATAATGTCTGCCGTTACAGATCAGCAACTGAATTGTGAATGCCGCAAACGTGCCCGATGCATCAACGTCGATATTATCGATATTACTTGTTATCGCTTTATACGCATTTCGATGGTAATTTTACGTAGATTCGGGAGGACACAGGCAGTGAGGTGTACGCGGACGCGTCTGCTGGCACACGGAACGATCAGCGTTGTTTAATTTCTACAATTCAAATGAATTTTTACGCTGCTTTTCCTCCCACTCCCTCTCCCGTCTTCTCTCTCACTCTTTTTTGTCATCGCGCAGCGGAGCTATAATATTTTTTATTGATACCGCGAGGCTGTCGCAGTGTGTAAATTTTTCCGGGAACAGCGCGCTAATGGATTTCATACGCCATTGGAAAATATTTGTTCCGTCGACAGATTCGATATAACTTTCACGACCGCTTTTCAATATTTGTTTTATCAAATGGAAACCATTTAGGTTGAGCGCGCGCCTAAAATGAAACACACTTTTGACAGCTTGCCGATGAGAGTTCATTGTAACGCGTATGGACTGGGATCAACTTTCGTTGAAAATTCCCGTCTCGCAGCGTTCACGAAAAGCAGGGGAGCAATGAACAATCTCTGCGTAAAACTTTCGTACGAGTCTCTGTAATGGTCTGTTCAAGTAAAATTTTACATTCAATAATAAGCCGCATCGGATTGAAAATCCCAACTATCCCGTTTCGCTGTATGCTTTTCCGCGAGCCAAATATGCGACTCCCTCGCAACAGCTTTCTTAGTAGTCAATTTGTTCTACTTCGCACTCGGGAGAAAGGCCGAACGAAATATCGCGATCAATACTCGAAAATGCCTGCCGAACCATGTGCCGTCACGTCTTTCGCCATCAATAGTAGAAAAAATCGAGCTTTTCTACGCGAACGTCAGCAACCTCGCTTTCTCTCTCTCCGCTCTACCGTGCCGGCGGTATTCGTCATAAATCTGTCAGAGACAGGCCGGCATGGCCGCTGAATCCGCACTCGCGAAAAGGGCTTCGGGAATCGCTATAAATCATCCGCTTGGCTGGATCAATTACGATCCCCGCGCTGGAAAATAACGAATTACGCGGGATTCAATTTGTTCGTCTCGTATATTGGCAAATGTTGGAAGCTTTCCAACGTCGCGGCGGAAAATATTTATCCCGATCGGACACTCGCCTCTATTGTTTCGCTCGACTTCGGTTAGGGTAAAGGGCTCGTTCGTTCTACTAAATGCTGCACTCGCCGGCGCTCTGTCGATTTCACGAAAAATCGAGAAAAAAGCAGCAAACGGGAACGGTGGGTCGACTGGGACAAAGGTTCCGAATTTACGCTATTCAGAGTCCTTCAAAATCTGCACGTTTTGCAAACTGTGTTTCTTAAAAGGTGTCTATCTCTCGAAACTTCGATCACTTGAAAGTCTGCACCTTTCGCATTGCGATTGTTTCCAGGTTTGCAAGTTTTGAATTTCCACGGTGTTTTTTTAACCGTAAAATGCGTGACACGCAATAGACAGCCGGTTTCGAACTCTCGTCAGTCTAGACAGCCGAAATCGTACACGCACGTATCACAAAAGCTTTGGCGTGTATTTGTTTTCACCCTCGACACGCATGTCCACTGTGTGCTCGTCGTAAATCTGTCATGGGCACCCGACATGGCCGACGGGGTGGTACTCGCGAAAAGGGCTTCGCGAGTTCCTATAAATCATCGGTGCGGCTGGATCAATTACAACTTCTCATTGGCGAGTAATAAATTATGCTTTAAGCTCGTAATCCAGGTGCTCGATGCCCGTAATAAAACAAAGTTATAGGTATCGATTTGTTTCCCTTTATCTTAATATGCGAAGGATTCGGAGGCTGAACGGTATAAGGCCGTACCAAATTTATTTAGAATTTTTCAGACATTTTGCAATATACGCGGCATTTGCAAACCCTCTTAAGACCCTCTTTGTTTTGTCATTCGGTCATCAGTAAAAACAGCTCTATGAAAGTTGCGATATGCAAACCTTTGAACGAGGTTTCCTTCGGTGAATTTTCGACACCTATTATTCGGAAATCACACTTAACGAGCACTTTACATTTACTTGGTCCTCGAGAATGTCGATCTTATCGCATGTTTCGAACAAAATCACCTCCGCGCCCGCAACCTCACACTCCAGTTTATTACTTCCCAAGAACATCTTTCCCGCCTCCTCGGACCGATTTTGATCGCCGCCGCTTTCACAGCAGTAAACTTTGCCGAACATTCCAGCAAACTTTCCGCGACTGTCTCTGCGTGTAAACGATATCCGTCGTAAATTTCCAAGAAAGATAAAAGAAACGGGCAAAACGGCGAAAAGAGAGTGTTCGATAACACAATTGTACGAAATTACTAAAGACCTATATTCGGACGAAGAAGTATAAACTGAAAATTGTCGTAGATCATCCTTCCGACGGAAGCGATGATATCGGTACATCGATTAGGTACCGAAGTATAGACTTTAATTCACTCCACCGTTATAATGAAAAATTTCCGTAAGAAGAAAAAGAAACGGGACGAACAAGTGGTAATAACCACTAACTGTTTGCACCGAATTACAGTACGTTTAAATTTAGAGAAATTACTATATCACGTCGAAAAAGTAAAGTCATTTACGTTAGTTACGCGGATAACTAACGAATATAATGGGAAAACGGTGAAACGCGCTCACGTTGGAAAACCTTCCGATCTTGAAGTGAGACCCGAGCCCATCGACGAGCGATCGATCCGGGCGCATATCCGTTCCGGACTACAATCGCGTGGGTCACGAATGGTCGTAGCCGGTACAGCGAGCCACTGGCTTTCGTATTCTCGTTACTCTTCATTAACGTCGAGTTGCCGCGTCTGTACCCGACGTACGAGCGGTGACGAATAAAACACGGGACCGGCAGTATGAGGGGGCGAACGATAGCGTGGATGGTAAGAATGGCTACCATAATGGGACCAGGGAATTTGAGGCAATAGAGTTCGGCGGGTGGTTACAATTCACATTCTTCGACCGTATTCTGATCACAGTTTGTCATTTGATACATTTGAGTAAACATCCTTACTATACCTACAGCCCGAGTTCAATTCTCTTCCATACAAACGCGAAAAAACTCTGCAACGACTGATCGAGCCGCGCACGCCACAACGGCGAACAGTGACAAAGAAAACCCCATGCAATACAGAATCGCCTTCTCCGTAATCTCGGACGAACGCATCGATAGGCTGACGGCGGAGGAGGGAGCAGAAGAGAGAAGCGGAAAGCGCGCATCGGCATCTGCATCGGCAGTCGAAGAGGCTGGGGAAGGATGAAGGGCCGGGGATACCGTTAGGGCAACAGCCTGGACCGGTGGCAAGGGGCCGCTCGAGCTTAGCTCGGCTCGCTCGCGAGAAGGTCGTCACCCCCGTTTGGCGAGGGGTCGACGAGGCCTGTCACCAGGTTAAAAGCTCGGTCACAATAGGTTGCCTGCAAAGCTCTGGTTCCAGGGGGTCGGAGGCGGAGGAGGGTGGCGGCGTCGGCGGTGGCGGGGGAGGTGGCACGAGTATGTGCTGCGTCCTTCAGGGTGCCGAGAGAGTGTTCCCCTCGACGGCCGGGGGGAAACACGCGTCCGGCACGGCGAGCGGAAGGGGAGTTGGAGAGCCGGTCGGCGCTCAGGATCTGCCGCTCGAGTCGCTCTGGGCGGCCGGCCTCGACGAGGGCATGGGCTTCCCGCAGAGGTGCTCCTACGCGAATCATCACACCACCCTCGTGAACACTGCCACGAATCACGCGTCTGCGAACCCCGAGGAGCTGTGGAGGGAGAGGAATCTCTCTTATAGGTACAGATAGCCGGATCGTAGTAGCTGGTAGGAGGTAGATGCGAGCTAGTCGGAACGCGAGGTAATCGACTCGGGTCGAGTTTGGTACGCGCGCCGCTTCGGTTCGCGGCCAACTTAATTATTCGGCTTCATGCGTAGAGGGTACCGAGGATTTTTAGTCAGCTTCCTAGTAGTAGTAGTAGACGAAGTAGTCGCGTAGTTTTCGGGGCTAAGCATCGGAAAGGCGGGAGCTCGATCTCGACGGAACGATCTCCCTCTCTCTCTCTCTCTCTGTCTATTTCTCTGTCTCTCTCTCCCTCTCCATGCCGCGGCAATGATTGTTCGCTCCCACGCAGAACCCCAACGACGTCGACCGGAATCGGGTCCTCGGTCACGGACGAGATATGGACGTCGGCGAACGAGCGAAAGTTCTTCCGCACCTCCACGACCTCCACCGGCATCGGTTCGTCCCTGAACCTCCATGAGAACAATAGGTCGCTCGAGTCCCGAGACGGTGACTTCTACTCCACCGACATCGAGGACTCCAAGGACACCTATCGAAGATTCTATCCGAACACGCCCACCACGTCCGGACTGGGCTCCTCTTCGGACCGGCAGTCGATCGAGACTCAGCGCGGGTCGAAGGATCTTCCCGATCACTTATGGGCGGCAGCGATGGAGGACGGATTCTCACGCTTCAATGCGATGAAGTCGCTGCAAACGATCACGAGACAGCCCAGACCGAACCACGACTGGGTGAAGACGGAGAGAATCTCGAGGTTCACCAAGCATCGCACGATCAGCCAATCGCCGCAGCGCGAACAGGAAATTTGGACGTCGAAGATGAACGAGAGCAATGTTTACGGCTTCACCACGCAAAGGGCTCTTGGGCAGCACAAGTGTCAGCATCAGGCGCGGAGGAGCTTCTCGACATCGATCGTCGCCGATCTGGCGACCACGCCCGATGGATCGCAGCAGAGTCTCGGCAGCGGGGAGTTTCTGGTGAGTTCTCGATGTTCTCGATGTTGTGTCTTTTATTGCTAGTGGTGCTAGTTTAGTGTTTTCTTTTCAATATGACAGAAGTATGTTGTACTCCATTGACAACGGCAGAAAAGAGTGATATCGTGGTTGCTTTAGGAAGTAAGAAGAACTGCATTACTTTACGCAGATCCGTTGGTTTCGTGGTACTTTTATCAAATCGTACCATTTCACGTACGTTTTGCATATCATTCCATTGGATGAACTCGACGTTTTGATGTACCTCGAAACTATTTATTCCAGCTTCTAGCTATTAAATTCCTGACACCGAAGCGTTTACAGCGTGCTATTTTTTTCCCCCCCGGTATTGGACGACAAGGACTAATCCAATGTTCGACACAGCGCGAATATTAATCGCGTGCCAGGCTGCATTTTGAGTGTGCCACGGTGGAATAATGCACGCGATGAAAGTGCGATCGCGTTCCGTCGTGCGCGGCAACGGCAGTCCGTAAAAATTACGAATTGCCGGGTGAAACATCGATCGCGTATTATCCGCTTTCACGCGGCGCGCACCCGTTTATTATCGTAATACCCCCGGCCGCTTCGATGGAAGGAGCAGGTGGCCTCGCGGAAGGCACCTCTTAACCTTCGTATTTGCTCTTGGAAGAGTGACTTAACCCACTGACTTATTGCGGCTGACTTTAGATTACTTTGCGGCAAAGTCGACGTCAGCTGTCGTCTCTCCTATCGTCGTCCGCTCTCTGTCTTTTATTTATCGCCTTCCCACGCCCGACCATCGTCACCGTCGGGACTTTGATGCGCGAGAACCGAGAGGATCGTAAAGTGAATTCCGCCGTGATCTTACAAGAAGGTAAAACGCGTCTCGAATTTAACCGCTCGCGCGGCCTCGGTATTTCTGCGTCGTGCTTGCCGATAATTGCGTCTGGTATCTCGGCGCGGCCGCGGCCCGGAATCAAATTAATGTCCTGTCGGAAAGCGTAATCGCTCGAACGAGCATCGTGGCAGCGTCGCGGATTCTTTTCCTCGAACAGAATGTTTCAATTTCGTTCTGCGGTTCGCCGGAAAAAAAAACCAGCATTACACGATTAACGCGTAAGCTATAAACGTTCGAGGAACACATATCCTTCTTACATTTCTCCGAATGTGACGTGAGCCGAGAGATCCTGTCGCTGTGGTATACACGAAAACTCATTGTAGTCCCTTAACTCCGGTGGTTTTACGGCAAGGTTCAATTTGCCAATTGAAAACATTAGGTACGAAGCGTGTGTGCGCGCGCTACGCGCGGTACCGTAAAGTGCACTACCAAATAACATCATTGACCCAGTAAAGGGCTTAAGGGTCGGGAGTCGGAAAGAATTTCCGATCTACACTCTAACTCGCGCGCGACCGAAACGACCGCCTCTGTCCAAGTTCCGCGGCTGTTCGAAAGTTCCTGGTCGACGAGCACGACGAGCGCGGGGACGAGCAGGTGCAAAACAAATTTCGCAATCTTTAGATTCGCCTCATAGTTCCGTCGGGGAATGTTAACGAGACACGCCGGGGTATCCGGGCCTCTTGTCGTCTGGGCGCCTGCCACCTGAAGGGCTGTGCACGCCCACCATACAAAGATCTCTGTACACGGTGGCTGTATTGTCGGCCATTACGCGCTGGAATTCACGAGGGTTTCGGCGAGGGGGGTCGTTCGAACCGGGGCGACGGACGATTTTAGCGCTGATAAAGGCATGCTTCCCTGCATAGTTTCGCGAACTAGCCATCGAAAATCGTCGTGAGGTCCTCTCCGGTCGACGCTCCGAATCCGTTGGTCAGGGTGGAAAATCCGTCATCGTCTGGACCCGTACCGTGCCCGAGGACGGTTATCGTCGAGGAAACGCTCGAGGAACGCAGAGGGAACGGCGCACGAGCAATTAACGTGGCACGCGGCCCGCGAAACGTTTAACGATATAATATGCAAATTAATAAGTCCGGGCACCCGGCAAAAATGTATGTCTTCCGGCTCGGCAATTGTAATGTTTCGATTATAATTTTAAATGAAGCCGCAATAACCCGCAAACTCCCGCTCACATAAGCGTGCGCGTATGTAGGCCGGGCGCGATAGCTCTGTTCGCCTAAAATGCTTCCGCCGTTGCGAGCGGAATGAGAAATTGTTGCCGAACTCTGTTCCCGCGGTGGCTTAACGATTAAAAAAAAAAAAAAAAAATCATAAAACGGTACATCCATACACGAGCATGCCTGAGCCTGAGCATTCGTTAAGGGTACATGAAAATGAATGTAACTGTACGTACAGGCGTATTCAAGTGAGTGGAGGCACTCGCTTGAAATTCAGTCTACATCCAGCGACTAGATAACAGCTTTTCGGGACATGCTATACGTATCCTCTGCTCTGTGTTGGCTGATGTACGCCGGTGGTATTAATTTAACGGCGAGTCGCGCCCGGCGAGAGGGCGTCGATTTTGAGCGCGCGCGCAACGCTTCGCGATAATTCGCCCTCGACCTCGGCGAGATTTAATCGTAACGCCATTACGTGCTGGCAATGTCTTCTAATGGCGAATTAAGCGAATACGCACAGCCGACGATTAACGACCTGCCGCCGTAACGAGCCGTCTCCGTGCTGCCTGCCGCTGTACCGTGCGATTTCAATTCGATTTGCCGGATTCCATTAGATTCGCAGTCACAAACAAACGTTTGCGCTGCCGACGACTGCACGGCTCGAAGGAACCTGGTGGGGGGCTCGTTATGCGACATAGAAATGGAATTTCTGCGCGGATGGCGTCGAGCGCGCGTATTATCATGCGACTAAACCGAATTCAAGGGAAACCAATCGCGTCTCAGCGCCACTGAGAGCGCGGATCGTAGAACGAATTTTCCCTTTGGCGCCGCGCTTTCTCTCTCCACGCAACTCGACGTTACGCGTTCAATGGGTGCGAGGTCGTCGTATTTCCGTTCGTTTGGCGCTTCGAACGTTTTTCGCACGACACGTTCAGGGTGCCGATGTTATTCTTCGAATGGTGCCGATATCCTTCACGCTATCGCGGTAGTAAGTGCTATGATGTACGATTAGAAGCGTGTCCGGAATATATGAATTTTTTTCGATGACGTTGAACACGGCCAGACGAAGTAGAATATTTTCTTGTTAAACGCGTCGCGGTACCTTTTGATGTGAACCAACCGGGAAGGATGTTAACTATTTCGAGCGGCCGGGCAAACGTTTATGTTAGTTACGAACTATTAATTGGGTAGTGACATATGCATGCAGGCAGAGAGAGGGGCATCGACAAAGATGCCGTATTGAAGTGTATGTGCGTGTCTGTATACATTCAGCGATAAAATTATTCCATTAAGCGCGATTGGTCGTACACTCGAGCTCATCCTATTTAACGCCCGCGCCTCGTCACGTGATCCAATCACCTAATCAGTTACCGGGAGTTTGAAATTGAGCGAAACTCATCTCAACAAGATCTACTCGCTGGTAATAGAGAACAAGTGGCGTAACTATTTGTGAAGACAATAAGCGGAGCTGAACTGTTCAGTGTTAAAGGCTGCGATGGTTTAATTAAACGCACGGCGGCCATTGTTGGCATTTCGATCAATAGTTACTATCGATTAACGCATTCCTTGTTCAATGTTAGCGTAGATTTTACCGTTAAAGCGAATCATTCGGTTGACTCAGTGATTTCATGAGATTTGTTTTCGATGCGAATGGTGGACGGCATCGAGATGAAAGGAGATATATCTTTATTTCACGCATACGTTTAACGACGCACATTCACGGGTCTTCAAAGAAGACGCACTGAATGAGCAATTGTATCGCACCATTATTAACGATGCGCAACGCTAAATTCTACGGCACCGCGAATGTTTCAAACGCTAACGCTATCGGGTTCGCGTAACGTCGATATAATTATTATTCCAGTAACATTAAACCGCGAACAACGAAACATTGATCCGCGAGTGCCTCGTCCAGCCACCGCGGCCAATGAAATGAAACTCGCCGTGGCTGTGTTTCAACGAAATCACATTTGCCCTAAATGCATCGCACACACAGTGGAGCGCTTACGTGCGTGCGCGCACGTTTGTGCTTCAGATCGCATACTCGCACAATAAATGCGCACGCACGTACGCATGAATCTTGCTTACACGCGTATCGCTGGATTATACACGGGCGCATCGTTCGTCCATTGATTCGACACGTTTTCTAATATCCGCTCGCACGTTCATCGCTTCAATTATTTGAGTAGGCGTGACGGCCCGATATAATCCTCACCTGTTAACGTACATCGGATTAAGCCCATCGGTCGTCACGGCAAAATTGCGAGCTTCGCATTATACGTATGTGTGCACATAGGTAACTACGGTACCAACGATATACGTATCTTCTATACGCACTCACAATTCAAACGTGATTTTTCATTCTGCTAGTCAGTCGACTGTAATCTGAGGCAAAAGGGGTTGTTCGGAGCGGAACGGATGCTGCATTTATAACGTAATGCGGTGAAGAGGGTGGACGGCGAAGGTACGGTTAATGAGAAAGAGAACGGAGTCGCGTTGTCACTGTTCATTTAGAATGCACGATCCCGGAGGCGAAAGTGCGATGGCGTTCTTGATCTTTAATTGACACAGCTCCTTCCACCTCTCTCTTTCTTCGTTTCGCGTACGTTTCATCTTCTTCTCTTCAGGTCCTGTCTATCTTTTTCATTTTTGTCGTCTTGTTCTACCTTCCCGTAGCTTCCCTTTGCCCTTTAAGCCCCGCAACTTGGCCTCGGATGTAATTATGCTAACTTCACCGTAGTTCGACGAAATGACTGTCTCGAACGACAGTCTGGCATGAGTCGCGTTTACACCATGTGCGGCGTGTAAGAACGCGTACTAATGCGAGCAGACATATGATCGGAAGAGAAGAACGTGATACCGTTCACTGATTTCTCCGTTCTCACATTAGTGTTGATTACGATAATGCGTATGATAGCCATGATGTGATTATTTTGAAATTTTCTTTAATACGAACTAGCCCTTCGCGTTCCTAGATTCCGCGGCCACTCACGATGGGCCGAACTAAAAATCTCTTCGCTACGCAGGTCCACTGTCAATTACATGTTATATGCGAGAAAGAACGTGAGGTGTCTGGCGCGCGCCGCTGCAAAAGTTGCTCGCGGGTATTGTTGCCTCTGGCTTTGTACCGACTGCGAAACTTTCGGAGGAAATCTTTGAGTCGCACGGCAAGAAAGAGCGACGCAAGAAGAACTTAACGGCCATGAATGCTCTTATTCGAGTTTCGCGTTCTCGATTAACGTTCGACCTCGACGCGCGAAAATCCTTAAATAGCCCGCGACTAATTTGATACCTCGTTCGCGTCGGTGAACGTGCATCAATTATACCCTCGCCTCGCGCACTTCGATCTTGGCCTTGTCCCGAAACCCCGGATAGACCATTCCCCGCGTCACGCCACCATTTTCCTAGCCTAATTTTCCATTATCTATGCGTTCGAAGGTTAATCGAATCTTGATAGCCTCGAGTGTGTGTGTGTCGCCCCCGATACGTCGCCGGTCTCAGGCTACGAGAGCGTAGTATTTTGCATCGAGATAGAGCGCGGCTGCATTCTTCACGAGACTCTCAAGGCAGAAGACAGAAGCGTGGCATAAAAGTTTCAGCCGCACTAAAGGACCAGAAGAAGCTTTCTTCCTCCGCCATCGACTTCTCCTCGCCTCTCCTTCTTGTTTCCGATGTCTCTTTTCTTTCCGCACCCACCTTCCCTCGCCCTCGCCTTTCTCTCGCTTATCCTCTCTTGAGCACCTTTAAGAGGTTTTCTTATTTCACGAAAAGTCGACTTTTCGTTACTCACGGCAACCGCGCGCCGTTTCTCTAGCTTCATCCGCACGTGCGTGCGTTGCACACCCCTTCCTCGCTGCCGTTCGAGGCTGCCTCCATAATAATCAGCGATAATTATTTCTTCTTTCGCGCTTCGCATGCCTCGCTTCCCGCGACAATGGCGGGCGACGATGCATGCAGGATTAGCGGAGGAAAATATAAAAATGCGGACGGAATGAAACGGTTTAATGGTGCCTCGGGAATTTTTCAAGCGTCCTCGCACGAACTGTATGCATACGATAACGCACTGATTTCCCATCACTCATAACTACTATCTCTACCCGTTCAATTTTGCCAATCAACAAGACGTCATGAAAAAGGTATGCTGATGATTGACGATTCCTATAACACCATCTCTTGCCACTGACATCGTGTAATAACGTTTCAATTTATATCGCCCACTCGCTTTTGCACGATACGCTCGGTCTTAAAATCGTCGTAAATTCACACTCGCCGTCGAGCGCGCTACGATCGCGTAATTAATATTCCAGCACACCGTGATAACTTAATTCAGTTGACGCAACGCTCGCGCAGCAAACGCCCAAGTTAAAACTTGCGTTTCGCGTACGCGCCGCGAATCGTCGAGTGTGCAAATACTTGAATGTGCTGTCGTGTACAGTCGCCGAGGTTGCGCGTGTCTTCGTTGCTAATCGTCGTTCGTCGTGGATTCAAGGCGGTCCAATTAAACTTGGCGTTCCCCTCGTTCGTGGGGCGTCGAGATGATCCTCTAATCGGCCGATGTGTGCGTACACGCAGTCGACAGTCGCACGCGCCCACGCCATTGGCAACGGATTCCGAAATTGTGTAAATCGATCGACGGCGGGTGGAAAGTAGAATCGTGCCGCGGAATATTCGGAGCGCTTTGATGGGACACGTATTTAATTATCGATCGTTATCGGGGGGAGGAGTGTAGAGAGAGACGAATGAGAGCGGAATAAACGGATGTGTTTTAAAAAACGTGCATCAAAATTGGATTTACGCGGAATCGATGCAAGAGTCAGCTTGCGATGGTAATATCATATGCGGACGGAATTAACGAGATTAATTTTAAATAAAATTGGATGGATAAAGAAGTTTTGGTTATTGGTATGTGTATAACGTTTTAGAACGTCAGTGACATGTCATTTTTATTTGCTAGATGTACTTATTTGATTAAGATTGCAATTTGCGGCTTCCGGCGAAAACTTTGTCGTTAATAATGAACTGGTGTTCATAATAGCAGCAATAGTGAGCAAATGTTCTGCCCTGCAATATAGTTCTCTATGTTACCGAGCAGGAAGTACCGAACTAATTTCGTTGAAAGATGAGTTTATATACGTGTAAATCGAGAAAGTTTTAACTAATAGTACCTTCCGACGAGGAAGTCGGCAGATTTGGTCCCTGGCTTCCCGTCTCCCAAC
The DNA here is from genome assembly GCA_963942575.1 of Priocnemis perturbator. Classification (NCBI taxonomy): domain Eukaryota; kingdom Metazoa; phylum Arthropoda; class Insecta; order Hymenoptera; family Pompilidae; genus Priocnemis; species Priocnemis perturbator. The sequence continues at coordinate 3,109,190 of OZ012644.1, forward strand.
TGTAAAATCCAATTTACTTCTGTTTATTCGTCGGCTTACGGCAATCCTGTTTGTGTAATCGTTTCCGCGATTCGCTTATTTATTCTTTGGATTTTTACTTCCTCTGCCTCCTACCATTCAACGTTCCTGAACATTCGTATTTATTGATCCCGAGATGCCAATATCGTCTCTTCTACAAATGACCGATTTTACGGTACGTACGGTTTCTTATCGTTTCCCGGGAAATATCTAGATAAATAGATTCCGATGAGCGCACTGTTCGTTTTTGCATTTCATAGATTATTTTCAGGCAATCGTCCCTTCGCGCTATTTCTTGCAGTCCTATCTTGCAATATACATGAGCATTAAAGTCCATGTAACGTATGGTCTACATAATGTAGACTCCGCGTACTTTAAAGTCTACGCAGTACGGAATCCGTATATTACGGAGTCTTGTATAATGCAGGACCTAAATGTTAAAGATCCCTTACCAGGAAATACGGTCTTTAACTGCGGAACTGGTACAAGAAAATCATAAATTGCGGTAGCGCAACGCGCGCATTTCTGTTTTTGACCCATCCAAGGGCGAATATTTCGCGTTACCGCGGAAGAACGAAATTTCAAACATCTCCGACATTCTCCCCCTTTTATTCTCGAGGACTTGTCGCGTGTTATTTTTTGGTCCCAGAACATTCTCCCGCTTCCCCCGTCGCGTCGCGCCGACATCCTTTCCTCTCCTTCCTGTTATTTCAACCTGCGCGACGGTTGGGCACATCTTCACGTGCAAACGCAGGTGCGTCTAGTTGCGTTCATACGAAGATTATTTATTTCATTAGCATAAACAGGGATCAGACCGAGAGAAAAACGTCCTGCCCGGCCGAAGAATCAAATTGTCGCTTGATATACATTTTCCATATTGATTAAACTACGTGGTTGTCGAATCGGCGCACGGGAGAATCTTTCGACGGTCTGTTCGTCGATCTCACTCTTGTCGATCACTACTTTTAATTTAGTGTCGCTAACCACCCGTCCTGTCATCCCAAAGGACACTCATGGAACGAGATTTTCGACAAAGGAATTAATCAAACAGTGTCAACGGCACAGGCACACCCCGATGAATAACGTTCCACCCTTGCAGCAGTGCCACTGAGACCTTTGTGAGACTCGGGCAGAATTAATAGCTCCACAGTCTACTGAATTCCTAAGTCACATTATCGTGAGTTATTTCGTCGAAATTCTCGGATACGAGACGTTCTCGATTATATCGAACGTCTGCAGTTGTTGTTCTTGCCAATTTTGATGCTCGGCACGATGGGTCCGAGATAGCGTCCGGCTTCATGAACGTACAGAACTTGCGCTCGAAATTTGTGGAACAGTTGTTTAAAATATGGGTCGCGGTCGTTGGAAATTTTCACAACTCAATTGTTACCACTCAGGGAACATAGGTAATATACACGTCGAATAGGGGACCTCCTCCTTTTTCGAAGTCGGTTAAAAACGAAATGTATGAGTGACGACAGATAAAATGAAACAAGCATTAGAAGCCCAGTTAACTGAAAAATGAGATGTCAACCCCGCGGGGGTATATACGTCGAACCTTTTTCGTAGTTAATGGAAGGGTAAAGTGGACGGGTTGCAAAAGGGTGAGATTGCGTTACGTCGGCGGCGATTTTTCCCGTTTACGCAGCCGGGGTTAGCCCGATCGGGTAATAGCCGCGCCGCCAGTCGGGATCTAATTAACTTCATCGTTAATGCGCACAACAGCCACGTCGAAACGGCGATCCTAAGTGGAGGCAGTTCGCGACGGCAGGAACGCGTTTGATTAAAACCCATTTATCACTTAAACCGTGTCCCGTTTCTGGCTTTTGTAGCAGCGGAAACACTCGACAACCTCTCGCCCTTTCACCTCATTCCGTCTTCCTCTCTCTCTCTCTCTCTCTTTCGTTTTAGCGTCCGTTCAACCGCCCTCCTCCCACCGTGAAACGCCCACCATCCTCATCCACCCCTTCACGGTTCGCTTCCCTCACACCCTCTCTGGCTCGCCTCTTCTTGTTTTCTCTCGCCGCCGCTCTTTGGGGCCTGGAGTTAGCGACAACAGAGTGCGAAATAATAATCGTTCCACTGCTTTCCGCACCGGGCATTCGCTCTTCGAGACCCATTCTCATTTCACATTTCTCGGTTTTTCTTTCGTTATCTCCCACCGGGGCGCACTTCTATATGTCTTTTATTTTACGATATTTTTCCCAGCGCGCGCGAGCGGCTGTCCCTCTCGCGGACTCTCGTCGCGTCGCGTAATTTTTATCGAGCGAACCTTTAATTCGACGCTTCTGACGAATCCCGTTAGTCGAATATCAAATGGCGCCTCGTTAATCTTGCACTCTCATATTTGCCGTAATAGCCGGCGGTGCATCATTACATCGTTTTCGTCTTCCTTCTCGGTTATTCTCGACGGCTTCGCGAAACATCGCTGTTGCTCGTTGCTCGGCTCACCGGCTTCTCCAACAGCGTGCGCATTCTTGTTTATTTTTATTAAAAATCATGCTCCCGGACGGTAGCAAACTTGAAACCATGAATATACCGATGTCGTTGTTGTTCGGACGCACATTTCATATAAAACATCCGAATATAAACAACAAGCATGTATGCCGGTGATAATGACAGCCAATAAAAGAAAACGATATCCTAATATAAATCGTACGAAGGCGTGTGCAATTTGCAAGACAAACTTCGAAAATCTGTGTTCGCCTGCCGTATGCGCAAGAAGCACGATGTACCGGCAGCACCCGATACCCCATCGTTTTGGCAGAGCAAGTTCGCACGTCGCAGTTGAGCGTCTGGGGAATCAGCGTTGCCAGTAGATGCCGGCCTGAAAAAGGTTCACGGCGCGAATTTACTTTCGTTAGTACTTGGTCGAAGCGCCGGGAGGAAGGGAAGCGGGCGGAGGAGAAAAAGTGGTCTCGAATCCAGTCGCCTGATTACTTGACGAGGGTACCCGCGAATCGATAATCGAGAGCGAGGCGAGAGAAAGCTCGCGCCTCGCAATCCCCGCCAGCTAAAATGATAATGTTCCCCCGGGAAATCCGGTTTTCCGCAGCGGCACTCGTCCGTTCGAAAGATACGCCAAAGATGGTATGAAAAGTCCTGGATTGAACGACCATGAACGACATCATGACTTTGCCGGGCGCGCACGGCGGGGTGGGCAAAGGCTGGGAGAAGGTATCGTGGAGCCGATTACGCGTCTACGTGACTTCGTCGGTCGCTCTGTACACTCTCCGCGCACTCCCCGCACACAGACACCATGCGCCCTCTCTGATTCGCGTTTTATGCTCACCCATTACGCGCTTACTATACAAAGACCGTATCAGCTAGTGGAACAATGGTGCATTGTTTTGTGACATTCGGCTCCTCGATCGATTTTCTAACGTCTAATCGTTAGGTACACCGTGCACGTCTTCGCAGTCGTTCGAGAGTGTCGAGTGTATCCAATTTTCGAAAGTGATTCTTTCGGCGAATGGCTTTTCGAAATTTCGACTCTTGAATTGTCAATTGGCTGTGAAGCTTCGTAAAGACGCTGTGTCTGCGAAAGAGTATCTCGTACGATCTCGTTGACTGGGAATGCCCAGTTTTCGACGATTGACAGACAATGCTTTAGCGGTATATCGAATTTGTGCAATTGCTAAGTTTGGATCCGTTTCATTTATCGTCGTCGTCCATGCCGCAACTGTTTATCTTAAACGAGACTTTTAATCGAGTCACTGTGGCAATATTGACCCACGGAGCCGCGTATTTTCTGCGACGCGATCGCTCGTATCGTTTTTTTTTAGCCTTTTTCCTATCCTTGCCTTAACACTTCTTCTGGGAGGAATCCGACTGAATGGATCAAACGGCTTATCTCACGATTTCCCGTGATAAAGCGACGCGAAGGATAGCGCGGCAGAGCTGGGGCGTGGAAACTTGTAAGTGCAATTTTTAGCAATGTCCGACTTTTCCCCGCGGCCACTTACGTTTAGGTGGTTTTACCGCAATTGGCTCCTCCGGTTTTTCTTATCTGGAACACGTCGCGATTACACGATTCCGACTTTTCCCATTCCCGCTTGATTGAAAAATCTTCGCGTTCGCCCGCACAGAATGAAGCTGGCTAATCGCTGTAACTAGAATCAAAGGAAGAAAAGCGTTCGATTCAATAAAATGGATGAGAAGCTGTGGAGCGACGAAAACAAGCAGTTCCTTTCGTTGTTCAATAATTGTTTTAACACGTGCCTGCACTTAAAAATACGCTACGTTAACTTCGGTCACACTTAATTCGCGAAGATCGCTACCATTTAAACGAACAATGCTATTTCCAGTCGTACTTCAATTCTGGAGAATGATAATAAAAGAGAAACGTAAAGTCGACGTGAATTCAGAGTGATCAAATAATAATAACGCGATCACAGATCCCAGTCACGCGGTCTTAGAAATCTTTCCATCCGCGACGTGCGTTTATTTCAGAAATGGTGATTCTCTCACGAGTCTATCTCAGTATCAAGTGGGATTGCAATTTTGGAGATAGACGAAATTCCTTCCCGCGATATATCGTGAGGACATCCAGAGGTTACTACCAGGATCCGAAAATCTAGTTTCAGTTCAAAGAATGAAAACTTCCGGATCGGAAGATGGAGAACTCATCGCAGAAGATTGGCGAGACTCTGAATTGGACTGCGAGCGGTGATTGGTCGGATGATTGATGAGAACAAGAGAACGGAGTGCCGACTACATACGTGACTATACTGACGCCCACTTGTCGATCGTGTTCTGCTCATGAACTTCATGAAGTCACGATTTAGGAGCTCTTTGGTTTTATTTCTTTTCCATTTCACTTCAGCCTTGTGCTGGGCCATGACAGGTCCTCGATCTCTTCCGACATTTTTCCGGGTTTTCAAAGTTCACATGCTGGGAACAATGCGCACCGAAAATTTACTCTATTTATTTTCGCCCTTTCGAAACAGATTCGACGCTTTTCGAAACAGTGGACGTGGTGTAATGCTAATGCATTCGATGTGTTACAGCCATACGAGAGGTCAGCGTAACTGTTTTCGACGTAATACAATATTGTCTCATGCAGAATATACCAAATAACCGTATCTTTGTTTCCACCCATATTCAATATACGCATTTAAGTAATTCAACCTCAAACGACACAACTGATTATGCGATGAACCGATATGAGTGCGATTTTCTGTAACTACGCTGCTTCGACTACTTCCTCAATTCAACTTTCTATTCCTCACCTACAAATTCTCGTCAGTCTTCAATTAATTATCAACATTATTGACAACTTGCAGGTCCCGTTTGAAGGAAGCACGCACATGCATCGGACGCGCGAAGATCTTTCCTCTTACCACGATTAGGGTCGCACAATTGACATGTTTGTCCATACGCGATTCGAATTACTCGTATATTTGCACGTGGAGAGTAATCGTAATGGCGACTCGCCATGTACCGCGTCAAGATAACGATCTCCGTCGTAATTTGCTATTCGCATACTGACGACGATCTTCCTCGATTAGACGGAGATTCCTATTAAATCGATTACGGCACTCCTTCGATTAATTACCGGTCTCGGGGCCACCTGTTGTACACGCACTAATCTTGTAACGTCGACGACAGTCGTGCGTATTACGCTCTGATAACGTTGATAATACGATATCGGTTCGTGGGACTGATTCCCCCTAATTAACGATCACCTCGTCAAACACAGGGTTCCAACAGTAACATACGCTCGTAAGGCAATGCGCAATATGTTTGGACGTCGTAGTTGATTCCGGCGGTTACCTGGAAATGTGGTATTTATTCTATCTGGAAAAGAGCAGATGTGAATTTGTGTCATAATCTGGTATTTGTACCGTCCACCATTTTCTGTGTTGCACTTTGCACTGTCCCGCTTAAACGTGAACGTTTTGTTTGTCATGTCTGTAAACAGTAGTATGCAAGCAAACTCCGTATTGTAGGTCTCATGTCTGTCAGAAACAAACAAATTGGCGAAACTTCTTGCGCTTTGTGTTTAAAAACAAACATCGGCACCGAAATAGGACGGCTTTTTTACATAAATTACAAACAATGAAATGTATGTATCATTATGTTTTTAGGTACGTTGCTCGATAGTTTATGGATATATATCCTTTTGGAGTTGGTTGATTATTATCGAAGGTTAAAGCATTATCCAGGAAAATTAAGTATCAGCACGATCATTCAATCAGAAAAGTCGATAATGGACGAACCATATTGGCAATCCTATTGGATCACAACCTCTCTTTCCATTTTATCCCGGACCAATCTTCTACTGATTTTCCTCTCACTGGTCGAATCGAGCGGACTAGCTTACGACTGGCCAAGGTAAATCGATGACCGCGAAAGAGCGAGAGTTTCAACGCATAGAAATTTGTAAGTTCAATTTTCTGTAATACATTGACATAAAGATCTTATCGCCTTCTGTCTTAAATCCTTTCTCACCCCGAAATCGCGTAGACCCTTCTCGTCAAAGTTTTCTTTCCGCATAAAAATGAATCCGGAATTATCGAATTATCTCGACCTGGTATATTCAAGTATATGCATCCGGGATGTTCCGCTGATAAACAAACTTATGAGCTTTCCAGGATATTGGTGGACTAGTGCACAATCGAGACGAAGGGAGATTCCGGCAACCGCGATCATTCTGTCAGAATATCGACGACGTACAAGCGATATTCGCCAATCCTACAGGATCAGAGTTCGACAACTGACAACCGGGATGAAAACGTTGATTGGCATTGGCCGATGCGTCGGAGGCACACGGTACGGACCAGTCCGATAACGGAGGCCGGTCCCGCCGCGTTGTATCAATTAAGTACCTGCCCAGCTCGAAATTGATCTACGGGTAATTGGGACCCCGCACGGACGGCGCGTAAGTTCGGACGAAGCGACGGGAATTTAAATTTTGCCCGTCCCGATAATTTGACTAAGAGCGCTCCATGCGCACAAGGGGCAGCAAGAGAATTTCGCCTCCAACGCGGTAATTTCGTTTAGAACACCGAGCAGTTTAGCAAGTGGTGAATAAACGGTTCGTGTTGTCTGTTTTAGCTACTTTCCGGAGATGGCAAAGAAACTGTTTTAAACGGCACCGCGCTCCCAACGATTAAAAGTCGCGCCTATTTTGATGCTGACTATATATAGAAACACACGTTTCTGCGGATGATTTAAAACTGTCGCTGTGCATGTATGTATGTATCAATCTAACAATGCTCTCTACTCCTACGTTCAAGAATATAAAGCGTTTAAATATGTTACAGGGCCGCAAACCTAAAATCACACCATCTACATTTATATAGGTGTTGCTCTTCAAAGCGAAATCTTGTTAAGCAGAAAGTTACCTAGTTCCACCACCTGATGTATGAACTCTGCTACGATAATCCGCCGCCGCTCGTGTTTCGATCGTCAATAACGCTCTACTAAGTTTCCCGGCGGCAAACTGTTAAATGGGTCGGCCGCATTACGATCCGTCTATAGGGTGCGAAGGCTCAAAGGACGATAATTTTTGAGACCGCAGCCCCGAGGCTTGCTAACGAAATCCTACACCGCCCACAGTTGTCTCCGTTCTTGTCCCTCGCTTTATGCGGCACGGGACGCCATTATTTCTTAAGTTTTTTTTCCCTCGTCGAGGGGAACGAAACGCCGGAGGCTAATGATTATTTATAAGGACACTGGCTTACCGGGGAAAAACTCACTACCTGATAAGCTTCGTCGCTCCCCACTGCCTGGCGACGGCTGTTCGCGAGATTAAAGTCGAAAAGAGCGGCGAGGAGCGCCTGGAACCGACGACGCCGCTCTTACTTCTTTCCGTTCGTTATGGCGGGTCGCGCATTTTCTTAAATTCCTCACGCCCAATTTACCCGCCGGCGCGGCGGTTCGGTTGTGCAAATTCAACCATGTCTACCTTTGCCAGGGAGTCGTCCTCCGTTGACTCTGCAGTTATTTACTTTTGCGCGAGTATATACGCTTAATCTTCGACTGTGTGGTCGAAGTGTGCCGAGAACTTTAGTCAGCGAGAAAGTAGAAATTATGCGCGGTGCTTGTGCTTGATAGTTCTTTTCCTCGATTAGTACCTCAAAGAATGTGGCAATGGTATTCATAAGGAGCTTCATTTGCTTTTGTAATTTTAGATCTGATTGCGCGACTACGTGGATTATAGAGTTTTTCAATGGAAAATGCAATCTCCGTTCAGGTTCATAATAGTCTACCCGGAAATGAGTACCGTAATCCGGGACATTTAAGAAGCAAGCTATTTTCAGCCACACCCGATTGCTACGATTTGGGATAATACCGGAGTTTATAAAAATTTTCTCGCTTACATTGTTGCGATAATGCCACCCCTTGGCTAAACGCGAGTATTCACGTCAGAATCACGCCGCGAATCGATAATTGCAATAGAGCCCGGATTTCGGGAGGGCTTAACTTGTAAGCTCCATTTTCAGCGTAGCGGATTTCCAAATATCCACTTAGATTTCGCCGTAAAGGTCTTATTGCAATGGCTTTTTAAGACCTTTTCTTATTTCGAAGTTAGCGAGTGCCCGGATTCGACGATTTTTTTCTCCAGTCACTTCAAAATCTCGAGCGTTTATCGTCGAAAACTTCGCGGAACGAGAATAGCGCGTTTCACGTATTCGATTCCCGCTCGAGCACGATCGGTCATTCTATTGACCTCGAGCGCCTTTTCCTTCGCGGACGGCGTTCGCGTCAGCTCTCAGGATTCGATTTTCGAGACGAACGAAAACCCCCGTGCGTTGTTTTACGAGCGAGCGAGCGTAATCCGCTTTGCAATTTTTTTTTTTTTCCTACAACCGGAAAGCGGAGTTACGATCGTAGGTGTAAATGAATAATACGTAACATTACCCCTGGACAGTGGGAATAAAACTTTTGTATTTTGCAGGATGTTACGTAATGCGTGGTACGTAACCCACATTTAACTCATTATCAGACCTAATCCAGATCAACCCCCCCGAGAGCTTGATTTAGTATTCAACGACAGTAAGTTAATGATAACGTTTGTGAACGTTTCCCTCGTTTCTGTCTTCTGGCTGCCTTTTGTTGAGAGAAGGCGTTGGTACATGTATACTTTTCTAGGGAGCACTTATAACTTGGTAACAAAGCAATCTCAAACAATTCGTTCAAATCGTCAATTGTCGCGATAATACAAATAACATCCGTTACTGAGAGTCAATTATTAGGAACAGCGTAGTGAAAATTTGAATTCTGATGATTGTTAAACTTACCAGAGGCACGTTCGGAACAGGTTATGAATCAGCGTGATCATTCCCGACACATTTTCCAGCAGAGGCACCTTCCCAACCTAAACGTCAATCACCAAATAAGTTCGGCAAGATGATAGGAGACAGAATCACTCACGTAGCACGAAAAACGGACAGTGGAATCACAAAAAGTTACAAATTTTACATCATTTCGGCGGAGCAACAAAAGCACGACACAACATTTTTAAACGACTATACGCCACCAGCGCCCTCTGACGGCGCACGAGACGTAAAACTTTTAAATTTCGGCATTCGACTTCGGGATGTTTCGTAACCGTGCCGAAGTTCGCCGAACTTCAAATCAGACTGCCGCGTGCAGGTGGCGTCCCTTCGTTGTGTCGTTTGTAAATATTGTGTCTTGTCCTGTATCGTTCCGTGTATATTAAGTGAAAGCTACGGTTTTAAGACTTTCTGTGCTTGTGCCGCTGGTGATTTTGCTTTCGATCGTCCTGCCGAACCTGTTTATCGTTGAAGTTTGACTGGGAAAGGTGATCCTGCTGAAAAATCGGGTACGAAATGTAGCGATGGTACACGCCGTGTGTTGAACGCCCTCGGTAAGTTTGAACATTACGAGAATTCAATTGTTCTGCATGTTATCGCTATTGTCTTTCTACTGCATTATAAGTTAGATCAGCATTATTCAATGATCGAACAATAAAGCTACTGCCCAGCAGATGTGCCAAAGAAATGTTCGACCAGATTTTCACAGCGTGTTGAAGGAATTAGGTTAAGTTGACTGATTGTTCGCGTGTAAGCTCAGATGCGAATATTCATTCTCTCCATATGCTTACATAGGATTTAAAGGTTAGAGCGTGGGCACACATATATATCCCTTTAAATGGAAATTCCGCGAATTCATCAAGCGTCAGCACATATGCGGTTGTTTTTTTTTAAATTCCATGAATAGTTTAACGCATAATTGAAAATCTAAATGAAGTGCGCACTTCTGCACGGAGTAACCTAAAGGCATAGTGAACATCTCGACAACGTGCTTGACATTTTCACGTAACCATTATTAGACTTGAGAAAAGGTAAAACGCGTAGAAAAATTTGACGAGAGTCTTCCGGCGGGCCGATTAGCATAATTACCTTTACACGCCTCGTATCCTTTCTCATTATGAGACATGAAACGGTCGACATCGTGAAGGCATACTTAATTAGGTGTAGTTAACCAAGCCCGCGATTCGCGCACGCATAAGCAAAGCGCGACTTCCTGCGGAAACTTACATTTTGTCGAAAAAAACTTGTGTCGTTCAGGGCGGAGAAAAAGTTTCCCAATCCCATTATACGCTCATCTCATTGAGCCATCTGCCGGAGTGTCTTGTTGATCGGGATTGTTCTATGCGAAAGAAAATTTTTCGTTCCGAAAGGATCGTTAATGAACCCGCCCTCTGTGCTCTTTTTAATTAAACGCTGTAAAGGGTAAATTTGCTCGTCGTCGTGTAACCGTAAATCGATTCCCAGCACTCGCTTTTATATGCTTTGGTAATCTAAGTATCGAACGGACGCAGTTTAATAAATGCTGCATCCATGAAATAATTCTCGGCGTGTGATCGTTGCGTTAACGAAGTACATGTACATGTGTTTTGGAACCAGCATTCATAAAGTATCATGGAAAGGGGACAACGGGTAATATATAATGGTTTAAATTATATTGCGCGTTTATTTTCATTACCGTATAGCGTATATGAATTGTCACGCTTCTCTTAAGCACCATGTTATCGGACGATTTATTCCATTTTAATAGATTACGCGTATAGTTAATTGATTTTCAAAGAAAATGTTACGCAGTGTGATGCTTCTTATTCACACGTTATAATAATGAGCTCAGTGCCATTACGATGCGAGAACATATTGTAACGAAGGTTTACTATTAATTCTTCGCATTATAATATTACGTTTATGTTTTAATGCTTAATGTAATACTTCGTATACTCTTCTATATACTGTGGTGTTGTTAGCCCAATGAATGATGTGGCATGAACGACTTCATTTGTATTAAAGAGAAATCACTGACTTTATTAAAGTAATTAATATATTGGAAATTCAGTGGAACCATAAATTGCGTACCAGGGATACGAGAGTGTATCATTATCGTTTCATTGTTTGTTGTCAACTTGTATTGATTTTGGTTTGACGCACGCTACTATATTGCATTTCATGCGAAGAAAGGCTTTATCGAGTCATTAAGCAAATTATTCGGATATTAAATGGGCGATTGTCGACAACTTTTGCAGTATATAACGTGACGTTTTGCTGAGTCATAGTATGCTGCACGCGTTAAATCGTCCATATAAAGTGCAGCATATCAGTAACACACCGTGCAATGGGTATAAAATAAGAGAATTTTTTAATCAACATTTTTGCCTCGCCCAATCCATCAAGTTACGTGAAAATATTAACTGTATTAACAAAACGTAAAAGACTTCTATTACCCGTCCAGCCATTATTTTGATTGCGACATCTATTTTTTAAAGTTACTGGTGTTTATGACATCCGAGTCGTTTATAAACATTTCCGATGAACATTTTAGAGAATATTTACTTTCTTGCTAACAAAAGTTATCCAGTGTTCGTAAAATACGTTAAAAGATATTGTCGCGGAAAATAATGGAAGCCGGTCTGTCACATGCGTCAACGAATGTTTTTTTATTCTTGTACATTTTACACATACAATGACTTCAATTCACCAGCAGAATTTTTCGAAACATTTTTGTTTCACCAACGCACAGACTGAGCGTGTAAACTAAATCTGTCAAAACCATTGATCTATATACTATGAAAATATTCGCAAGCTTGAAAAGACTTTAAATTTTTTTCAAATTCAACGCAATGAGTCGCATGACGTGAATCACGAAGTACAATTATAACTTATTTGAATTACGTTTTGATATAAAGTGAAATATAGAGACTTCAATCTTGCAATTAGTGGCGTTACGTCAGGCGCAATGTTGCACAAGGAATCTTCTCGTGCCATTAGTTAATAAAACCCCATTATTGCGATAACGGGTGTAATTGTCAATGATGGACCGGTGTTTCCACGAAGTGCAATTACATAAAGCGTTCCTTCTCGGTATCAACGTCAATACCAATGACTGACGTGCCCACCGGAGGAACTAATGCGTCGTCTATTATCGATAGGTGCATTCGACGATAATGGTTCCGTTCGCAATCAACGATTGTCGTAAACGTACACGGAAATTCTCGAATGCGATTTCCCTTCCGACGACAAAATTTGTCTTTCGCAGCCGAAGCGACAGTCTCGACGATTGATGGTCTTCGCAGCCGACTGCTGAAGCCTGCAAACGCGATAAAAAATACTGAGGCGCGCGAGCGACGCGCGCAAATAAAACGGAATGAAACATTGACAATCGCGTGCACGAGGGAATGCGGACGACGCGTCGGACGAAAAATCCTGAGCCCCTGTTGCTCGCCGCGGTGCATGCAAGATATTTACAGCCGTATGTGCACAAAACATGAGCCGAACCGGCTAGTCCGTAGATTGAACGAGTTTCTCTTTGTTCCTCGCGTTGTTGTATAATTCCTTTTATTTCGCCGAACGCCTCGCTCGGTCCGATTTTCGCCGGAATAAAGAAGTAGCGCTTGCTCTCGTTTTGACGCCTAGCTGTCCTAGTCGCGCAGAGCACCTCACGTATACAGAGTTAATCTTGTTATGCAGGATATTTTTATTTCTGCCTTTAAGAATTTATATCCAGTACTGCTGCGACTATACATATCTCTACTCCAATATCGTTACAAAATTCACAATAATTTAACACTAAAATTACCAAGCAGTCAAAATGACTGGTTTGATATTTTACTATAGTGAAGACTTATTTTAAAGTCATTTGATGTTCTGAAACACTGTTTAACTTTGATACATCGATGACTTAAAAACCAGCCTTCCTTATAACAAAATGTCAAAGCACTTATTTTGACGGCCCCGTAGTCTAGTGTTAATAAGACTGTAGCATATTCCTTTGCGTGTTTCGCGCACATTATGGCGCACGATTAACACAGAAAACATCTTAAGAACTATTATTAGATCGAAACAATGTACGATGAACTGCGCGTATCTTTCACTCCCCTCGCATTCTACTTACTGCACGCAACGTCACGTGGGTGTTCGTGCCTGACTCGGGCACACGTAGAAATGAAGATACCCCGTCTATTCCTGTTAGTCGCGCGAAACCGGAATTCAACTAAAGCTCGACCGCGTATCGCGCCCTTCTCGAGCCGCGGCTCCGGCCGGATAAATTTATCTCGACACGTCCAGACGACATTTATGCTTTACCGCCTTTGTGCGACGACGGAACAGGCTTCCAGTTGCCGATTGGCGGAGGAGGCGTCGATTTTTCGCAATCCCCCTGTAACTCGAGACCCTCGGTTCGCGCGGGCGCGCGCATATATACGTGTATAAGTACAAACGATAATAAGGAGAGCCGATGTGGATCCTCCAGACGCACTCTCGTTCTTCTTTGTTGCAACCCGCAAACGGACGGACCGACGAACTCGCGGGGACACGTTCCCGTGGATTATTTCAGGCGTTCGCGGTACGACTATTGTCGCTGAACGTTTTCGCTTTCCACTTACTCCCGGCGCCATGTATTTTCGCGCGACTTACGCGTTCGGGATTGTTTGCACGTGTCGCGACAGCGTATTTTCGCGTCCGTGACAGACAATTTCACTAGGACGGCCCGCGTTTCATCGGATTACTCAAAGGGCCGTGACTGCATCATCGTCAAATGTGGACACTGTTGCGAGCGTTTCTCGTCCCGTAATTACTCATTGACGAGTCGTGTTCATTCGCGCTGATTCTAATATATGCTTTAATTGGTCGAAGACCGTATATCTTAACGTCGACCGTGTTAACCCTTTAGCTACTACGCGCTCATTCCCCGATATGTACTAGGCTGTTCAGTGAACTGACAAACTACTGACCGACTTAAGTTTAAACCCGCGCATCCTGCCGGCGTTTCGTACGGCATCCGCGCGCCATTTTCATCGAATCCGCGATCGACGCTTTCGTGGAAAAATGAGACACGCGAAGATGCGGCGAGGCTTCGAGGAGTGAGCTTGGCAAGGCTCATAAATAGGCGTCTGGCGGTCTCGCGTGATGGTGCGCGCGTGTACCGGCAATGACTCGTAATATCAGTGCGGAATATCATACTCACCGATCGTTAGTATATATAATACGTACCGAGATGCACGGCGCTCGAGTTTGATGCGCATTGCCGCGAATCGGGGTTACTACAAATCGTTGCCGGCTGCGCTTCCGCGATCCTACGAAAAAGAGTTTATGGGTCGGGTGCGATCGTTTAACTTACAGACAAGTGAAACGGGGGAAGAGAAAGGGGAGACCGGACGGTGGACGTTAACTCACCAAGCTGGGGCATAATATCCGCCGCAACCGCGAATTACTCACGGCGCGCGAACCGTTGCGAGCTCTCGGTCACGCGCGCCAATGTCAGTGTGTGCACGCGCGATTTTACACTTAGCTTAATCCATTAGCGACATACGCCCGCGTTATAAAACATTCTCCGCGAGTGTAGCGTTAAACGTTGGCGGGTCCCGAACGTGTAAAGGGAAATGTTCGTATGGTTTGCCAGGGACACGAGAGAGGGAAAAATGAAATTGTTAAGGTCTCTGACACAGATCCGACTGACTTCCGTGTGTTTCAGGAAGAATTCTCGGTTGGCTTTATTGTTTCGTTTGCGCGACGCCCACGACTTAACAGTCACTGGCCGTATCGCACCGCCTTCAGTATTTGGTCGTGGGTATAGGTCCGGTAGGTTCGATTTGAACAGTGATTCTATAAATTAGAATGATAATGTTCTGCTTTTTTGGGGCTTGTGACGAGGTCGTTAAATGTGACTCCTGCATCTGACGGTATTAAGTAGAGGACAAAAACTGTGTATCCCATTGCATGTAGACATAGACAATGTGTTAAGTTACTGGCCTTGTCGGAACGTAGGCCTTGTCTAAGCGACCGTAAAGAACGTCTCTCTATGCAATGCTATCCACGTGTACGTACTCGAGTGTGGTCACGGAACCGCGCGAATATAGTACAATATTCAAGTTGAATGGTGTTGGGTCTTGCTAGGTTCCCTATGTTACAAATAGCCTTTTCGACTGAGCAATTGACTATCCCGTTCCTCGGGGCTCACCTCTCCGAACTTTATCTTACAAGTATGGCCAGAACAAATGCGGCCCATTAGACCATGTCTATGTGTATATTATAGAATCTCGCACTTAATCCTCGATTCACGTCTCTCCCTTCTATCTTCGGCCCACGTGTTTAACATCCATCGAACAACCGATAAATTTCATTTACGGTTACACGTTTTAGACTATCCACATCCATGTATCGTACAATGCAAGATGCATAGGTTATAGGAATCCATAAGCGACTGCCTCCATATCGACATAAATGAATATAGTACATGCATTACGCAACGTAAATGGTAAAGTATGATTGAATATCGTATACCGATGCTCACTTTATTGGCACCAAAATAGGATCAGTCATAGTCAATCCCATTCCGACGATTTTTGCTTCACATCCGACATTTTTCATATCCACCCACGTGCCCTTACATTTGCCGCACGATCGGTAAATTTGGTTTATGGCTACATGTTCTACACTATGCATACCTTCACCGTATACAGAGTGTAGGGACCGCACATTACAGTCTCCATCGCATGCTCTCAACGTATTACAATATCTATAATGCAGTCCTTTGAAGCATCGTGTCCAGGTATAAGCCAACGGTACGTCGATATCAGAAATCGCAAAGCTTACAGTGCATTACATTTTGACGATTTTCAGTTCGCATCTGCTCCTTTTGTGTTCCGCCAATGCGTTTTACCTCGTCGGGGTCGATGACGGAAATACTCCCCGCGCTTCGTACGCGCACGTAGCTATCTGGTTTTCGTGCCGCAACGTACGAGTACCTACGCTGCGGTCGACTAAAATTCATCTCACATTATACGGTTTACATTGTCCCCATTGCGACAATGCGCAATGTAAGCGGCCCGCGTTATAGAATTTAGGGGCACAAATTCTATACCGGAATTCATATCTCCGTGTTACACGCTGAGCGTATTACAAAGCCTGCGCAACAGAGTCGTTCGGAGCGTCGCTCTTCGTGACTGGGCTGGCATCTACAACGTCGATGCCATTCAGCATACCGGTACCATATTGACGCCATGCACAGTTGATTGCGCTTCAGCGTAGGGATCGTCCGGCGCGGCGCGGCGCGGCGCGGCGTCGGCAGTTTCTTGTATTTGCGCGTCCACGACGTTGACATTCCGCTCAAGTGACGGAGCACGGATTGTAGAGAGAGACTGTACCGTTGGGTAAGGTTAGTGAGAAGTCTCGCTCACGGCACGTAGGTAGCGCCGAGGCGCTCCGTTCTCCGCTTCATTCTCGGCTTCGTAGTCCGCTTCATTCTCGACTCTGTTGCCGGCTTCGTTCTCGGCTCAGTTCTCCGTTCAGTTCTCCGCTCCGTTCGGGCCTCGACTCTTGGATTAAACCTCCGTTCCGTTCTCGGCTCCGCGTTGTCGGTTTTGCTCTCGATATCTTTGCTCTCGGTTCGGTTCTTCACTTTGTCGTCGGCTTCGTGCACGGCTTCGTTTCATAATTAGCTCCGTTCTCTGCTCCGAGCTCACGCGTCGAGTTCCGGTGCGCTCCTCAGCGCCTCTCTCGATCAGTGCGCGTCGGTACGCGTGTCACGTGTATCGGGGTACCCATGCTCGCGGCCGCGCGACACCAGTGCTTTTGCCCGCGACCAGATTCCATCGCGGCTCTCTCGCCCGTCCAGAGATTTCCTCCAGTGCGTGTCGGATTGAAAATTTAACGCCACCGAGCTCGTCACACTGCCGTTCGCTCGGCCGAACAATTCCGTCGCGCGTAATGGTGCCTCTCGTTTACGACGGTGTCTTGCAGTTCGATAAGAGCGTGAAGCTACAAATGTTTACGCGGAGAACGCTGTGGGAATACAAATGTGTGCAGTGAGTGTTTGCGGTACAAAAGTGCGCAAGATCCGTGGATTAATGCTGGCTGGATGGGATTTTATCCGTTACACGCGATGGTAATTTGCGCATGTATTTGTATCGTGCAACATGACAGCACCGTAGCGTCGTCCATTTAAGGAACAGGATTAACATTATGCGCGATGCGTGTCCGATATAAAATTTCACGCCTCACGCTCGCCACGCCGCTGTTGATGATTATTGGAACGCGATATTATAACGATATTTCATCGTTCCGCATTTAATGACTTTAGCGATTCTAATGTGTCGGGGAATTATAACAGAACGCGAGGACGTGCGGTGCGTGCTTATTTAAAAATTCAATACTGGGAATCAGCGACTTTATGATTTTTAAATTTTCTGCTCATAACGTTTCGCGCTTGAACGACGCGGATTCGCACGATAATTTGAAACTTTCAGCTTTCAGCCCCGCGATCGTCGGAATTGCTCTCACTGCGCGACAAAATTAACTTTGCGCCACACCGCTCACGTGGTGCCACGCTCGCTGGCGAGCGCCGACACGAGTGCGGAAGTCGGTCGAACGAGCGCAAGCACGCCAAAACACTTGAACATCACCGCGCCCTCGCATTACAAACGCCTCTTGATCGTAGTTCAGGGATCCTATACGACCGCGAAACACATGTCACTTGCATGCCTGTCCCACTGATTTCGTCGCATTGACCGGTAAGTAGTCGGGGGCGACAAAGTGGGCACTCACGCTTGCCTTCAACCTTCCACATACATACTACTCGTACGACGTGTTCAACTTTGCATACCGACAATGCATCGCGCTCCGCTCCCCGATATCACTGAATCATTCCGCTCGGGCGCGACTATCGTACCCGCGATATGGCGAAACGCTATGATTCATCATCGTCGTGTCATCGTCTGGATTCGCTCCGTCCGCGAATGGGGGAAGATAATCGTTAGCACTGTCTGAGGCGTGCAAACTTGTCTCCGAGTTCCCTTCCCGTTCGGGTGCATACTCGGTCGGGAGTATATCTCATTCTCTCTCCTTGCTTCTCCCCGGCGTGTTGCTAACGCGGACACGCACATATGTACGAAGCCATATATTCAGACGTATGAAGCGTGCATACGTATATGCATATACCTGCGTAGCGTGCGCATTGGTACCGCGACTCGAGTGCTTTTACTCGTAAATAGATTGTATCGGGGCGGTGTGTTGCGAGTCGACGAGAGGCGTTCGACAACATTCGCTCAACTTCAAGCGTGCCGGGTTCATCGATGGTCGGATAACTCGACCCATAAGTTCCTTTCAACGAGCGCACTCGTCGGCCCTCGTGTAATCGCGAATACGCGCCGCGCGCGCACAGTTGCACTCTCCGGGCAGAGAGTTCGGCGCACAACTTCGCGAGACATCGTTTACGGCGAGCGTGTGCTGATACGCGCGCGTGGGTGCGTCGCGATGTAACAGTGCGGGTACACGTGTAACAATGAACGAGGACCGAACGAGGACCGAACGAGGTCCGAACGTGCCCGCTGCCTTGTAGTCGGCAACGGTTCGCGGGTTAAGGCTCGCTATTCAGCGATCTCGTGCGGCCGACGCCCGATTTCATTTGAACGGACAGCCGGTGATACGGGGTGCGCGTTCGCGATTCACTCATAATTCGATCTATCCGATCGTTCGAACGTTTTGTGCCCGCTTTAGCGCTAATTTCACCGCTCTCGTCTTCTCGGCCATCACGGTTTGGTGTGCTGCGCTTGGAAAGTGCACAATGATTTCTGTTGCTTTGATCGGTAATATCTGTTCTGTTCGCCCGGACAATAGCGCGTGCGAGATGAACGGTTTCATTTGCGCAACTGGTGATACGATTTACGTTCTGATTCGCTTATTCGATTGACGCAATCGGTCGAGCGTTTTCTACCGAATAACGTGGCCGTTTTTTTCATCCCTCTCTTTATTTCGACGAAATGAATTTGAGCGCTTTGTGCAATTCGCGTCACTTTGTACGATCGTCTGTACTTCTACTTCACTGTATTTGGGACGACGGCATGCGCGCAACGTGCTATTTTATTTGCGTGCCCCGGTAATATGTGATTTACGACTTGATTAGTTTATAACGTTGTTCAATTTATTCCGCCTTTGTCGCGATAAATCTTCGCGCATAGAATGTCAAAGCCGAAAGTGCGCGCGATGCCTTCTCATTAGAGTCGATTGATGGCTTTAATCGGTGACGCCTGTCGCTATCCCAATTTGCCTCTAACACAATTGATTTATTAGACCCTCCGCGCTATGGTCACTTTTTGATTAAGAGAAATGTCCGGGTAATCAGAGATTGGAAAATCGATGACCATTAAACATATAAGGTCGACATCAATATCTATCACACGCACACCAATCATTCGAAGCGCCAATTCCCCACACCAGACCCAATTGTATCGAGCAAAAGTGACAACGTTTGTTAAATTCCCCACAGTGAGGCTCCGCCGGGAAAATCCGAAGTGAGTTCATTTCAATCTGGCGCTAATCGATCGTGCCCATGAAAAAAGGAGTGCTCTACGTGCGCGTCAGTGTGATAATTCGATTACACGTGTAACAACGTGGCGCGGCTAAATGTCGCGACATCAGTGCGACACACACACACGCACCGATTCGACTCACAGTAGTGGACAACGAGAGAGACAGACGAACGGACACACAGCAGGGTCTGATGGAAGCAGAGAAAGAGATCGTATCGACTTGTTTCTGTATATCCCACCCATGACATTTGGTCCGTGAGCATGCCGGAACTGTTGGATGCCCGGATAGAATGCGATTCATGAGTCCCTGATGGTCGTTATGATCGTCGTATTGTCACGCAGACAGCGTGCGCTTCACGCTTCAAGCCTCGTGTTGCTTCTAATCTTCTAAGGTAACTCTTCAGACGCGCGCTGCAACGGTATATCGCTTTCACGCGTCTCGAAGTAGTAAGCTGTGATTCACATTACCGCGAATGTGTTTCGACGTTTATTTGGATTATTTTCGTCATTCGCTTTTTCCTGGTATTCTGCAGTATAATTGCAGAAATTGAATCGTAAGTTGCTTACGACCGACCCTCTTCCGACGATTGCCAGTATGCACGTTATGATCATTCAGAAACACGCATGGTGGCCGACGTGTGCCGGCGTTATTACGCGACAACATGAATGGGACTCGGCCATTAGACCACACACGTGTACAGGCAACAGCACGATGTTCACGTCGTAACGTTTCTGTGTAACACGTATGCACGACAGCGTGGATTATGAGCTACACGGTGACTTCTGGACAGTACACAAGAGTGATTTCAGTCGCTTACTCGCACGATGGTTTCGTCCGACGCGAACAACCCCTTGCACACTACCATTCGAGATAACCTTTCGGGGGATGCTGTAAACACACGTGCGTCGGAATAAAATCGTTGCTACCGTGTAACAGATGTCGACACGCGCAGATTATTAACTCTAACTTGTTACTGGCAGCTAGTAAAAAGCTAGTAAAACCGTAGTAGAATACACGCAGAATGTTGATAGTTGTACACGTCTACTGGACTGTTTTTAAAATTCTGTTGAGTTATAATGAAAATTGCATAAATGTGAGGGAGTGCTTCACATTACCAGTGCATTCAGGTATGAACTGAAGTCAATTGGTATTATTACGGCATTAATGTACGTAAATGTGGGTGGCTTCATAAAATGCAATGGTGAATTTGCGAAACGGAATGTTATGTTACAGCAAATAATATTAACTGTGCATACGCGTTGCGGTCAAATTATGCCCGACACAAAAGTATCATTTCAATCAGTCTGCAATCTGCTAATCTGGATCATTTTTATGTACTTCGTCGATTCGTATGCAACGATTCATGACAGTGCACGTGGCTAGGCGATTAAGTAATTTTCTCAAATGTTGCTCTTCGCGAAAGCACATGTCAAATTACCAATTGATTCATTTAGAAAGCCCGATTATTCGATCATAATCCGTCCGGCAAATTCGCGGGCAACGTTCGGTGGAGTTTGGCGGTGGGTATAATTAATTACTTCGCCCACCGTCCTGACATCGACAAATTGCGGCTATCGATTCGGTTTCAGGTCATTCAGACTGTCTCACTGACTCCATATCGTTTTCGCGCGGTAAAATTTTAATTTCCTCATTCAGTGGCTCGTTCCTCCAATAATGCAGCGATAGATGCCACGGCTCTGCTCTTCAATAACGTGTGAAATCCTTTCTACATTTCATCAGTACCAAAATGTTTACCTCTGCACCCTTCTATTTTCTATCACCCTCTCCATTACTACTTTTCTTATATTTACCATCTGTTTCTCTTACCTCTACTCGTTTATATCCCTTACTTACTCCTCTCCCTCTCTCTCTCTCTCTCTCTCTCTCTCTCTCTCTCTCTCTCTCTCTCTCTCTCTACGAATACCAGCACATCAATTCCTTCCACTTACACTAGCCATTAAATTTCCACCTACATCACGCCTTGCTAGCCAAGTTGGTGCAATTATGTCATTTGGCGAGATTTCACAAGGATGCAACTTCTGGGCGACAAACTCCGAGTGCTCCCGGAGGCGGAAAACGTACGCGAGGAAATGTGTCGTAGGATTCGGTGACGAGTTTTTCGCGCCTCACGAATATCTCCGCTCGATCTATCCGAGCCGGAGGATCGTGTTCTCGCACGTGCGTGACACTTACATTTCTACATATGTCTATATACAAATGTGTGTGTGACTTCCCCAACCGTTCGCTGGCTAAGTTTCTCCGAGGAATTCGCGATTGCATCTGAGTCGCGACGATAAATAGCGCGTTCTCTCGGGCAAAGCGCCACTTCGCATGGAATTTCGAAAGCAACAAAGAACGCGCGGAATGTCGGAGACGCGCGTACTTCCTTTCGAACTCGCGCGAGCACGCATGATATACGCAGAAAAATAAAAACCCGTAAATGTCTGGTATGCGTACGTCTCGTCGGCACGACTACACGCGCGGGTACGATGTATAACCAGTCGATAACTTGTTTTTATGTTTGTGGGGCGGGGAATAATCGTACGAGTTTCTATTCCGTTATTTGCCAATGCCGTGCGCGCGGTGTGTAAAGAGAATATCACGAGCGTCGACGGTATTATTAATCATCGGCGGCTGGGTGGGTCACTGGCACGATTCTTAATTATTCTCTAGTCGTTCGGTACCATCAGGAATAGACCATCTCATTTACTCATTCCCGACCGTTTTCGCGCACGGGTAAAATAGATTATTGTATTAGAATGGATGCCAGTGGACACAGACAATTTCGCTCCTGGTTTCGCGGTGTACGAGAAAGGGTCAGCGGACTGGAACGACGAAACACTCGGTTTATGACGTTTGTCTGTGCCAGATTATGACGATGGAAGATTTTTGTTGAAATTTACGAGGAGAATATTGAGGTTAAATTTAGAAAATTGGATGTGGCTTGGGGGAAAATATTGTATACGTTGAACTAGTTTTAGGAGATGGTTTTTCGATTTTGGTATGTTCTGTGCGGCGATGAAGCTGCGGAAAGATGATAGGGACGCAAGGAATATGGATTGGAGAATCTTCGTTGCAGAGCGCAGGAATCCTCGCGTTGACTTTTTGACCCCGAAACAAGTCTGAGATCGTGTCTAAGTCTTCATTGCCCACCATTCTTCGAGCACGAGGAGAGCGCGTTAATTATTTGCCGTCGTTTTGCACGGCGCACTATTCCCTGCTGCCTCGCTTGTTACGTCTGCTTTAATAATGCAGCGATATCGTCCGCCCCGGCTTTACATTACGCGCACTGAAAAATATGCCTTTTTCAGTTATAATTCATCGTGCAATGTAATTATAACGCACGCGTACCATTCACCGGTGCGCAGGTCTAACGTCAACCTCGACGTTCGTATTTCATTCGCGCCTCGCTTTTTTCTCTCCGCCCTTCTCCAAGCCGCGGCCACTCCTGACTCACAACGTTGCAAGCACTTTTTCGAAAAATCATCGGTTAACGACGTCGTTCGAATGGCAGCGAAACAATACGTGCGCCGATTGTGAGAGCCCGCCCTCGCCGGGTGTATAAAAGGACTGGGCGCGTTAAGCGATTTACTTACATGGCACGTTCACCGGTGAGACCTTTAAAAGCCCTTTTCCGGTTTACTCGAAACGACTTATTCTAAGTTAGCGCAGCGTACGGTGGCAGTGAACCGACCGCGACGGCGCTGTAATTCGCGATAGTGTACCTTAAACGAATCCTTCGAATGCGATCCCGTCTAAACGCCAGTCGTAAAAGGCTTTCGAGGGCGTTTCAGCGCATTCAAACGACGTGGGCTTTAGCCTCTCGCACACGTGCCGTCCCGATTCGACGTCGGGCAACACACGCCCACGCATAAATTACCGTGCGCAGTCTTAAAAATCGACAGGTCAAAGGAGCGCGCGGGGTGCGCTCGGAATCGTAAAGAAAAAAAGGCTGGAGTCGAAAAAGTCCTGTCTTACGTAAAATCTTATTTGGCACCGTAAAACGTTTCCCTTTATAGCCGGCCCGGCATAAAACATGCACAATACACGGGCAAGCGAAACGTTATTAACAGTAGCGCGGTAATTTAGCGCCATCTGGCCAACCCCTTTGAACCTCGTAAAACGGTGCGGCCGAAGTATTCGCGCGAGATGATTTCCGCAAGACTTTCGGAGGAGTCCTCCGAGATGCTCGCTCGGTTTTGTAGCGCATCTAAAGCCCGATTCGACCCCAACTGACCCGATTTTAACCTCGATTACGTGCGGAACGTTCCGCTCGGGCCGAGCCCCCCATCGCAAAACCTCGTTGCACGTATATGCACCGGCGCATTGACGTGGATCCGAACGATAATGCCCCGTTTTACGAGCGGTCGTCAAGCGTCGCGACGCCGTCGGACGCGATCGCGCAGCAGCCCCTGGAACGACTGTTTTCTCGTTCCAAATTCGCCGAATTTCATTCACTCCCACTCCTCACCCTCCGCCTACTCTCTTCCCTCGCCGTATACGTCAAATTTTCGCTCCATCTTCTGCCGATCTCTTACGTACTCCGTCTGGTTTTCATGAAGCGAGCTACTTTACGTACGGTCGTTTGAAACACGTGCTTAGAACCCCTCCTTCCGGCGGATTTGGCCTTCGGAAATGCTTCGCTCGACGTTTCGGAGTCCGTACGTCAAAGAGCGTCTTATGCGGTTCGTATAAAATTTCATTTGTCTGCCATATAGATTCAGAGTGCGGAGAGTGCGGTCACTTATAGTTGCGTTTCTGTTCATGCCTTTCCCCTACGAATTTCTTTTCTGTACCTCTTCCGCTACTAATCTACATGCCAGCAAAATTATTCAATCAAATCCTGCACCGATTCTCGTAAATGCCTGGACGCAGGCCGCTTGCACGTGTCCGTCTATTTTCAGTTATTTCGATAGTCCCCCGCTGTTTGCCTGAGCTATTAGAACGCATTCTCCAATTTGGTGAAACAAATCCTACCTCCGCTAACGAGCAAAAGTTCTTGCAGATTGGAAAAAGTTCATAGTCACTGGGACGACGTGTGTGTGTTTGCGCGCGCGCGTAAATAACGGCATGCCGTGTAGAACTGTAGTGTACGGAAATTGAAGTAAATTCTACTCCAATTTCCACTAACGGGAGATTAACTCGCGTGACACTTGTTCCTTCGTGGACCCGAAGGGCAGGACTTTAATCTTTTAACGGAAAAAGCACGACCCATTTTTGCGACCGGTATCCGTTAATTCGATCAGGCAGCAGAGCTATTGAGGTATGAGTGCCCGAAGATCGGGCGAAATAAATGGTGTCCCATAAAAGGCGGCAACATCCATCGACCCACTACGTAAAAATCTATGTGACCTAGATAAAATGTGTGACGTGGCAGCATTGGCCGTTCCATCGCTGGATGGGAAGCCTCGGCAATGTGGTCGTTAATAAAAATCTCAGTTCTCATCGATTTTCGTGTGAGCGCGTATTCGCCAGATGTTCCAGACTCTCGGACGATTCAGGAATTTATGCGGGGGAACCAGAGCCAAGAATGTCAACGTTCGCTTATCTATCTATAACTCTATATACAAGGGCGCGGCAAGAATTGTTGTGCAGCCGTGATCAAAAATAGTGCGCTAAGAAGAATTAAATTGATAATCTGTCATAAATGTTTTGCGCACGGGACGCTACATCGAATCTACATAGCGCATGGAAACAATTGCAACAATTAAACAGATCGTTATGCTCCCTAAAATCTACATTTACACCATTACACTTTGGTCTGATTAAAATATTTTTCTCCCATCTCGCTTTCAAAGTCCACAGTCCCGCGTTACTCTCACTTTGTTGCTAAGCAACCAAAATGAAACTTCAAATGCTCCCACTTACAATTAACCGCCGTACCCTTTTTCATAACAGTGCACATTGCATTTAAAACATATTCTACATCTGCCCGCTACACGTGCACCTTTGAAATTTACATCTAAAACGCTGCTGAAAAATGTTCCCCGACTACGCTGGTATTTACATAGTTGTGTCACTTTTAATCGAGACGCGCTTTTTGCCCCGACGCAATTTTCTCAAAGCGACGCGCACTGGCTGCGATTAATGAATTATTAATTAGACTTCGGGAGTTGGGGGAGGGGGGAGGGTGTCAAATGTGCAGATCACAGCTTCCGTCAGTGTGGGGACGAAAACGGTGCTGGCCATCGAGTTGGCAACGAGGAATTCGCAATTAGGATCCGCTAGAAAACGATTTTGCGCCGCTTAACGGGCTCGCGTTGCTGCAGGATTTGTCGACGCGCGTCTGGCTCGCGATGGAACGCGCGTGTAACGAGCGAACGGCCGAAACGCTGCTGCTAAACGAGCATCGACGTAGCGGCGTGCAACGATTTCGGGTATTCCCGGGTCGTGATAGCGTCCGAATCATTCCACGGAACGTGATCGACGGATCATTCCACGCCCAGATCCCGTCGACACATTGTTACACATCTGCGCCATTACCGCAGGGATGATTCGGGACAATCTTTAGATTTGTGGGGTCGAGGTACGCATTTCTATGTAACACGCATGTACTGGACAGAAGTTAGTTACGCGGAAAACACGGGATTCTATTCTATTAAAGCAAAATCATCGTTCTTTTTTACCGGCTTACTTTTTTTGCGAATGTGAGTAGTTTGGTATCGGATGATCTACATGTGCTATAGCAAAATGCTCTCTAGAAGTCTAGGAAGAAAAAACACATTCGTGAGTGGCATCGTTAGTTTCTTCAAGAAAAGTTGAACCGTTAGAACCGGACGCTTTGCTCGGTAGACGGTAGCGCAGGTTTCATGCTTTTATGATCTCCTTGAGTCTTCATTCAATACTCACAGCGGTCTTATTTACACTGACAGGATTTAATGGCATACGCACATCTTCACGGACACTTATTCCAACCTATCCTCTTGAAAACTTCCTTTAATATGTCTAGTCGTCGTAACTACGAAATTTCTTCATCGCAATATTTATGTCTAAACTCTCATAAACGGCTATTCTCAGTAACATCTTCACGGTAATATTTTATTCAAATTTGCCTTTACCGCGCGCAAGCGACGTAAATGTAAATTCTGCATATTACCGCCTACCAACCGTAATGTCTATACCCTGTAGAAGTATAGACTATAGACTATGCAACTTTAGACCCCATACAGTGTATGGGGCATACACGATAAACAGTATACGTACGAAGTCATCCTTGACTCTACATTGTGCGTTCGGTGCATTGCGGAGTCTGTAACGCAGGCGACTCCAGTGGGACTTGGGCAATTTAAACCGAGCGCAGTATACGACAGGTGCGCTCACGTGTGGCGTTCCGCTTTGTTGAAGCGCGCGCGCGTAAAAGCTGCAATTTCCTGCGAGTAGAAGCGTGCGTTCTGCCGCGCCTAATTGAAGCCGCGTCTCCGATGATAATCGGGCAATTAATCTGGCACGAATCACGCCCGTTTACAACGTTTCGTCGAATGTATTATCCAGTTATCTGTGCACGCCTGCTCCACGTACGACACATACTCGTCCGTACGGGAAGCTTACGGTTCTCGGGATGTAATAACGATCCGCGATCGTTGAGACGAGATCCACTCGAGCATTCCGCACAGGTGCTCGGATTGCGGGGCGAGCTTTTGTCTGTCTGGCGTTTACGATGCGAGTATGCACTGGCAAACGAGCCGTTCGAGATGTACGCTTATGCTCCTATCAGAACGACGCTCCTATGGGATCATATGAGTTCTGCGAATGCGTCGTGATACGATCAATCGTGTCGTCGCGCGTCGTGTCTGCTGTATCGGAGGACTCGGACCAGTCGGAGCCATGGTACGAAGTTAAAGTGTGCCGCGGAAATTTTCGCCTTAAGGCCTTAAGGGACATGGGAAACGGTACCTGCTTATGGAACTCGTCACTTCAGTTTGTTAAAGCTGGCAGTGTCGATATCTCGTTGAATTCGTTTTCCACCGTATTATCGTACTCGTTTGCTGAGTTTGCTCTGATGTATTCTTTGCAGGTTCGGTTTAAGAAAATAACCGCCTAGCGTAAAAGTAGAATTAGAAAGTTAATCGAGCATTCGCGTCCGCCTCGTATGCGCCCGACAGAAATGGATATTTCAGTCTTATTCAAACGCTAATAGCCACCTCGACGTTTCCCTCTCGCCGCGTTGCATTCATTGTTTCCGCGGTAGCCAGTTCTCGCAGTAACATTATTAGGTCAACTGCCTGTCTTCGGTAACAAAAGAAAATCATACCTCGACGCAGTCGCCCGACACGAATCGCCCAGACTAGTTCCAACTTTTGACGCGGAGCATGCCTCATCAGGAGCTACACGTTACCCGTTACGACGTCATTTACATACTTTGCCAACATTTTCCAGACGTCCTTCGGAAACTTCGTCGGACCTGCTCGGATCGAAAACCGCTGCAATAGTAAATTCAAGCCGATATGATGTAATGCGCGTGTCTGAAGGGGAAGTGTTGCTTGACACGCACCTGTGACATAATCTTCACTTGATTCATCATGCAGCACTCTTATTAATATGATTTTATAGACCGCCACGATTTATACGGTCAAGATTGCCACATTCAATCTTCCCGCCCTTATCAAATATATTAAAATATTAATTTCTCGTCTAGCTACGCAAATCTTTGACATACGTATCGTTGAACTCGAACATTATCCAGAGACTAGCGCGACTCCCTCAACAAACAGGCACGCAGTCGGTACCTACATACCGTATTTCCCGTCATTCCACCCTTACACGATAGCGCTCCGCCGTCAGTCTTTCTTTACACGCCGTAGAAATTCGCCCTCTCTCCCTCCATGTTCCCCTTTCGTTCTCGCATGACGCTCGAGGGAATGGCGGCGTGCGCGCTGCAAAGCTGGCGGCATGAAATTTCCGTAGAAATAACTCGACCGCGGGGCACATTTTGACGGCGCCGACACGGTATGGTATCCTCCACTGTAGTCGCGCTAATTGGGATCGTCCCAAAGGATAACGAGGGCGCGGAGGCCAGAGACGTACGGACCGAATCGTGAGCAAACTCGCGACTGGTAATTTCCTAGACAATCTCGAATCTCCTGTCTCTTTGTATTCATCTTCGGCCCTCTTTCTCGTTTTCCGCCTTCGTCCGCTTTCCATCTCCGTTCGTCCACATCTCCCTTTCTCTCCTTTCTTCGTGACCTTCTCTCGTTTCCCGACTCGCTCTCCACCCGTCCTCTCCATTCTCCATGCGCCTATCGCGCTCCCTTGAGTCTGCGTCTTCTAATAAACTCGCACTTGTCTCAGCCTCGTACCGCCGTGGATAAGACGCCTTCGAGATTGCATTATCCTTTATATCCTGCGCCGGTGATGCTCTCGAGAGCTTGGAAGCGTCGTCTCGTCGGCGACGCTCAATTTCGTCTCCCGCTTCGGTTCCTTGCTTCTCTCTCTCTCTCTCTCTCTCTCTTTTCTTACCTTCATCCCCTTCTCGACTTCCTCATTCACCCTCGCCCTCTCCTTCTCACCCGCGGCGATTCCTTTTCATCCGTGTGTCCCGACGAAAAGGTCGTCGCACGATCCACGCTAGAAGATTTTCGCTCAGTAATGACGGCTCGTACGATTAGACCGAGAGATTTCGAGAGCCGCACGGCGATCCTCAATTTCAGCATCCGAATCCCTTCGCGACGAGATATTCGCTACGTTTTACCGACATCGTGCCTCGTTAACGTTCTTCGCCGGTGCTCTAATTACTTCCGCGAAATGTCGGCCCGAAATTCCGACGGAGTCTTTTGGCACAGGATGGTGACGGAGGAAACGTGCGCTATTAGCGGTCGGACGGTCAAGTGTTGATCGGGGCCGCAGTGGAGATAGATCATTTTAATCCTTCGCCTCGGTACGGCTAAAAATGCGCGACTGTAATATCGTTCTCACGTATCGGTGCTTCGTCATGGTGCATCTTCTGCCTACACCCACGGAAATAATTGTTTCGATGAGATAGAATATTGCGGGGACCCTCTTCGGAGTTTCAAATTTTCAGCGTGAAAGGCAGTATGGCTCTTGCAGTCTCTGTTGGAGGATGAAAAATTGATGCGTCGTTTCAGAAAGAATTATGAAAATAGGTTCTTCGGAAGAGGTCTGTGGTATCACTAGGGCTGAGATAGGCGCGTTTTGATAGCAAGTATGCACGTGTAAGAGAACGTACGACGTGGCGTCGTAAAATTTCTGAAAAATTTCCGGTCTCACGACGCGCGAAATCGACTTTTCCTTATATCAGGTAACGTCGATATTCTTCCGGGTGAATACTAGCTTCCCTCGCGGGAAACGCGTCACTCACGGCGCGATTCAATTTGAAACGCTACTACTTCCCACTTTTCCTCACGTTTTCCCCTGCTCACCTCGATCTCGGTTATCATTCTCGTTGCCTTAATTACTTCGGCGCGTCCCGAACGCTAATTACTGGACAGGCACGAAACAGGTGCGCGGGCACGTAGAATATCCAGTTTGGATGGCGTCACTTCCATTATAAACGACCGTCTCCATGACACTCTTAATTGCTTCCTTCCCGGCGACCTTGTCCCCCGAATCTTAGTCATAGTGTACGTGAACGTATTACAGATTACGTTACGTAAACACGGCAATATATTACAGAATGCGTTGGACTGTAATGTACCTACTAAGCCGCGACGTAGTAAATCTCTACACGTGTCTAGGTATATGCACGGTGGAATGGCAATGATTATCTATGAATACCGGCGCACGTTTCCGCGAATTCAACGGTTGATCCTGTTACGCTTTGCGTCGGTTGCATTGCATTTATTCATTCGAGACAATTAAATCCTCAATTGCGCGACTTATTTTTCTTAACACGCACCGTTTTTATATGAACCAACGTGTTGAATCAATTTCGACTATGAGGAAGAAGCAGGTAGTTGGAGTTAAATTAGCATATGCCATTTTACCAAAATGTATACAACGGTGTTCTGCGCTAAGTGATCCGTGAATATTTGCTATTGCGCCAAGCACTTTTAATTCCGACAACTAAAATATCTTGAAGAATTAACCGAGCCGCAGATGCCGTTACATCACACCGTTATTTTCATACTACACATCGGCCGATCGTATATCTTGTCTAGTACAACTGCAGCATGAAAACTTCATTGCACACGTGCGTATCCTCTGACGTACAGACTTCACACGCATGTGCTCTATGACCATTAAATTTCTATTCAATGAATTCTACATTCACAATGTGCAGCGTATGCAACGCGTACCGTGCGGCGTATCCAGAAAAAGGCCGCATTCTTCCTTCGAACTTGCTCACTCGGCAAAAATTCCGGCTATCCAATTCATAGCTGTTCATTAGCCTGCGATCCGCAGCCTGCGGGTTTGTTTTTTGACGCGGGTCCGATTAAAGGGTCCAATATCGATGGTACTTGGAGGTATAATTCGACATTAATTGCGCGTCTCTCGAGCATGCCAGCTCTCGAGCGAAGAGAGCGAGGGGGGAGGCAGGGCACCAGTTGAGATGCAAGCACTCCGACGACCCCGTAATTGCGACGGAACCTAATTAGGAGGATCGAGCCGGTTGCGTCGAAAGGGAAGAAATAAGGAGGAATCGCGGTCGGGCGCCGAAAGAGTAAAAGGGGCTTGGGAGGGTGTAGAAGGCTGCTGGAGGGCGAAGGGCGACCAGAAATTGGCAACGTCCAATTCAATTATCCGTGAAGCACCGCTTCGCTAGCCATTAGTACGGCGGACGTGTGTGTTTATGCAGTTTTCTTTCCCCGCCACACGCGCTGTGCGTATATTCGAGACGGTACGATAATAATAATAACGATAAAGGCAAGTCTTTATTGCTCCTGCCGTGCTTCGGGATAATTTCCGTCGGTGCCCATCGGCGCTCGGGCACGTTTCTCGTGTGAGACGAGAGACGAAGAGAGTACGTACATTATAAGAGATAGAGGGGGAGAGGCAGAGAATTGACCGTTTAATCGAAGAGGTACCTGTCGCGCAATCGGTTCGCCGGATACCCTTCGCAGAGAAATGTTAATTGCTGCAGATTTCCGGCTGCGAGATTGTTAATTAAAATTTGTATTCATCGGAACGGGAGCGAAGCTCGTCTTCTTAAAGTCGCGCAAAGATTTCATTGGGGTGGAACTTTGTCGAACACCACGGAACAATACAGTTTTAATTAAGTGCTTCGCTAGAGAGTTTACATTTTATCCACTTCTGGCTTCAGTTTAATACGCTCTTCTCGCTGCTTACGGCATTATGTCGGACTCGCAGTAAGGTGTAACCACATGTTTGCCGGTTCCGTTAGAACACTGTAAGCTGACACGTCTAGATATCAGGTAATGCTCGCTGTGCCCGCACACGACGCCTGTGGCTTGAAACTTCAAACTGGAGGGTTTCTTTCTCGATACCCTAGGGCACCGAACTATGTTCGGGTTTCTTTAAAATATTATCTACGGAGATGCCCCAACTGGTCTTGCCCTGTTATCTACATCGGACAGGGCACGCTGAAACTCACATACATAACCCACAATTTTAACGTTAGACCAAAGTTTTTCCTGTACTGAAAATTACAATGTTCATTTTTGGTACGAAAAGAAGTGGTACAGTAATTAACATCCCCAGCACCATAATTGGAAAAATTCCGTACGACGGCTGCATCTTAATTAATTCCCGCGCTTTCATTTTCGTTAAAAATGTATGCTCGTAACGCGTTAAAGTTCCGCATCTGCGAGCTTGAAACGTTCAATTTTGTTGCCGCCGGCGCAACGTTAAAATTACAAGATGCAAAGAACGCGCCCGACCGCGTATACGCGCGATGAAGTATTTATAAAATATCGCAAAGTGACGGTAGCGAATTAAATATCTCGTCCAACAGTAATCGTGTCTTCGCTTATTCCAAGAAATGTTCAGAAATTGTGAAATAAATGTTCGCGTTCGAGATTGAGCGCGTTGCCGAGCGCCGCCGACGACGGTTAAGCGTTAAAGAATATTCCAACAAGTTGTTCTGATCCCCGAAACGACCGGCCACGAATGCCGGTAACTGGCCGCAATTAGCAGTCGTTAAATTTCCGCTTGACGTGATCCGAAGTGGCCGGCTTATAACAAACTTCGCGAAAGCACCAGCCTTCCTCGAAATGTCGAACAGGACGGAAGACACGAACGCACTCTCCAAGCGGATAATTAGCGTAATCGTCAATCGCGCCATGATTTCACGAGGCGTGCGCGCGCGCGCGCACCCATCCAGCCGGACAGGAAGTCAAATGAACCCCTCGATGATTTAATTCGTCCGCGTAATTGGACGATGACGGCCGGTCGCTTTTTGCACGCGCGGACGCGCCCGCTTCTCTCGCAATTAAATTCGCGCGTCGCGTTTTGTGCCCTATTGACGGGACAAACGAAGCGCCTCGCAAAATGGAACCCTCCTTTAGATTAGCTTTATTGTTAAAAGGGAGGCGCCTATTGTGTGCATACTTTCGCGCCGGGTTTATTGTGAAATGAAATCC
The DNA here is from genome assembly GCA_963942575.1 of Priocnemis perturbator. Lineage (NCBI taxonomy): Eukaryota > Metazoa > Arthropoda > Insecta > Hymenoptera > Pompilidae > Priocnemis > Priocnemis perturbator. The sequence goes on from OZ012644.1 coordinate 3,142,503, forward strand.
TATTTGGGACAAAGTCCTAAGATAGTATAATGCGTATTGTCGAAAGCCGATCCATTTTATGACATGGAATTGGAATGCGTTAAAGTGTCTGGGGACACTGACAATCTATCACGCGACTTGCGAAAATTCTGTCTTCGCTCTAGGAGGTAAACGAAAAGTGTTCGTACGTGCACGCAGGAACATGGGAAGCGGGTGACAACGGGCAGCAGTGAGAGGGAGCGACTTCGACGAACTTCAGTATTAAATAACCCGGTGACATCGTCATATCGGATTTCGCCCGCTGAAGGATCCGACGAAGTACAATAAGTATCCGCGGCATACGGGGCACACGCGCGTGTAATGTTACACGAACAGCGTCAGATGATACCACGACCGTCGACCGAAATATTCCGCCGGCACACTTGTAAAAAATCTCTTCAGCGTTCGTCAAAATTTTAACGCCCAAATGCGCGATTCGCTAATTAAATTAACGTACGCGTTCGGCTGGGATGGTCGGGGGGGGGGAGTATTGAAATTTAGTTATTAATATCATGAGCGCACGTTAATTCGCCGAACCCTCGTACTATTTAGTCACTTTAAAGCAACAATTACCGGCAAACGATACTTCGTAATTACGCGAGGCTCGTTACAAATTGACGCGGTATACCCGGTTCTGGTGAATAACTGAGCGCGACCGCGTTGAATGCCGCGAGAGCAGCTAATTACAGGAGCTCATTACTATTTTAGTCGACGTTAGCACGGGTCTAACGTTTACGTTTGCCGTTGGCGCGATCGCTCCACAGTGACGCTGTCCACGCGTCCACGACTCATTTATGCGGATTCCAACCTTCGAAGGTCTCGCCTTGTTCCTCGCGATACGACCTCGTTCGCGTGTCTCGTGGATATTTTTAAACGTTTCGAGCCGAACTAAACGAACGTGCGCCTCCTTCTCAGCCGACGTATCTCAGTCTCTCGTGGATCATTGCACGATTTTTCTCGACGCGCGAACCCGAAAAGTTCTTTCAAAGGATTAGATTAATTAGTTGTTTGAGTCCTTTATTACAATTTTAAGATGATGTGTGTTATTTTTCTTGTAAGTAGGCGAAAATGTGATTTATCTTGTTTTACTTTCCTGGGTATCGTAAAGTTAGACAGCGTTGTGCGGAGAAGAGTCACGCCAGTATGTAAAGTGAATGGGTTATGTTGAGACGTGTGAGCTTAAGCTACGTGTACATTTTACTAAATCATGTGTTAATTGGTGTTGACGCTGCTTCAGTGATTAAAATTCATCGTGTACCAACGAGTGTAACCGGTTTCGTGTAAAGTGGCTGTAAAGTTTCATCAATCGCAATTCGAATCTAAAGAGGACTACATTCCAATCGGTCTATAATTTACGAGTTTCACGTATCTTCAGTACTGTTAGCGCGACTCTAAAAAAAACAGCACATAGTTATGATATCTATTCTCTATAAAGAATTTTCCAATCTCTTACAAAGTACTATAAATAAAAAGATCAACTTTCTCCATGAAGTAACGCAATAGTGACTCATAAGTATATTATCCTGCAAAACTCATGCACACCGTAAATCTATATTCCGAATACCTCCACACCCACGTAGTCATTCATAATTGAGTAACTAGTTCAGCTGCATGACTCACATTACACACGCACTATTTAAAGTCAATGAACTCCAAACGTAAGCTGTGATATCTGATACCAGCATAAAACGCACATTTCTCTTCGAGTTTCACAAGAAGTCGATACGTACGATGAAGAAAATCATATTCCACTTATCGCATTTCAAGTCTAACTTACAGATCATTGATGTACAATAGTGTATCGCCGAGCAAAATTGCGGAAAATGCAGTGACTTGCAAATGAGCGTGATTAATGATCATTAAAGTATGAAACAACGAGAAAGGAGCGTCCTACCGAAACAGAAACTGTCTCGCGATCTTACGGAACGGTGCCAAGGTGCGACCTCAAGACCGTAGAACAGCTTCTTTCGATCGCCCTAATTCCGTTCCGCCGCTTCTTACACGTATGCGGGATGACGTGAATTATAACATGTCGCAATCTCCATGCGCGACACGAGCATAATTAATCCGGGCGGGCGTTGTACCTCGTCGGAAGTTAGGTGATTCATCAAGGAATCTCTGAGCGCGGCGATAAGACAAAGCGACGATCGGGCGGGAGGAGTGCAAGACTCGCCGGGACGGAAAGTTTCGCTCGGGGTGGAGAGATTCGCGATTCAGAGGCGTGCAAGCGAAAGGTGTCATCCAGTTGCGCAACCGAAATACTCGAGGCATTCGTAAAAATATTACTGTCTCCCTTTCAAATACACACTCGCGTCTAATACGCGGTGGATGTCCATTCCCCACTAACCAACGACTCCGGAATGTAGAATCAAATTTTTCCATCCCTCTTCTCTTTATTTCAATAAGCAAGATCCGATCGGAGCGTGGTTGGAAATAAAAAGATTGTATTATCCACGTAACTCGATGTCGGGATCTATCGGTGGGAACCAACGCTTCCAGTCAGTACTACTTTTGATCATTTCACGAAGAGGTAATTGATTGGCTCTCTGTCCCGATACCGGCCGAAGCTCCGGCAACCCAAACCCGTTTGGCGCTTTCCAACGGCGAGCGCCGCTACGAATCGACATAGACGAGTAGGGTTTAAAGGAGATGTAGGCAAACAGGTGGAATTGTGAGGTCGCACATCGGATGCTCGCTACCGTTCCGTACGAACGAGTTTGTTCATTATGCACACGCCGGCACGAGGTTTTCGGTGGCGACCGGCACGTACGCACACACGCACACGGAGGAGGACATCGACGTCGAGGCAATTTTCGATAACTTCGCATGCGTGAATGTAAATTGCGCGGTCTACGCGTTCCGATTATACGCGTTTCCATTACCGCGGCAAAACGTGTTCACGTTCGAATTAACCCCCTCTCTTCCACTTGCCCGGCCGCCAGCATTTGTTTTTCGATCTAGGAGACAAAGGACAGGGTGTGACTGGGCGCGTTGATTAATTTCAGCTCTTGAACGATCGCGCGCACATATTCACCGAGCGGAACGAGCGGATTACGTGGAAAGCGACTGAGCGAGTAGACAAAGTGATTACAGGATAATCGAGCATCTCTCTCTCTCTCTCGTTCGAATACCGAGGTCTCGAGTAGTCGCAGCACGCGATCTTCCACGTGGATTAGCCCGCAAACGAGAAACATTTAGAGGTGACAGATGCAACGAAGAACTTCAATTTGCTCCATTCGCTCCGATAAACTTAATTGAATTTGGTTTAGGAAATCCAAGCGTGTTAACGGAATTTAAGTGGTTCAGTATAAACTTATAAAGTGTATAGAAGTGATATTCGAAGCATGTGAGACTGGCGAGAGGTGTACGAACGAAGCTTTCGAGTATTCCACTAGTATCGGAGAAATAGAAAGGGAACGGACCGATAGCGAATAAGTTTGAAATGGTAGCGATGAAGAAACGTGGCCGCTCGAAAGAATTTCGTTCGGCCAAGGACAAACGTCGCACGATCCTGACCGTCGATATTGTACGGGCAGTGAAACGATGAGAAGTGAGTTGGTCGAACGGATTTGCTTTTGGCTGGGGATAAAGTGAGTGCACCAGTGACTACGTCGGGGTGGCACGTCGTGCATCGTGTGCACCGGGTGTCGCGAAATGCCGCAGCAGAAGTTCCACTGCGGCGATTGTAAGAGTCGTCTGCCCGACCTCACCAGCGACATGTGCCGACTGTTGTCCTACAGAAGCCTGAACGGCCTCGTAAAGAGCCGGCCGGAGGAGAGGAACAGGAGATGGAAGAACGAGGAAGAGGCGAGGTCATCGAAGCCGGCGGGCGAGGTCAAGGTAGGGAAGGAAGAGTGTCCGGGTGAGGTGGCCCGTGTGTAAGGCCACCGGGGTCATCGATCCTGTCGACATCGATCCTGTTTCTATTTTATTCGCTGACCTTCGCGAACATTTTCTCTTTCTCTGGTCTTCGCCTTTAATGAAGAATGATGGGTTTGCGGTGATTAGTGAAAATGCCGATTGACTAGAAACGTGATAGAATGGAATTAGGATGAGAACGAGTTTATTGATCCTCGTTCTATTTCTTGTTTGACCTTCGGGAGCGTTTTCTCTTTCCCATCTCCATTAAGGGATGACGTTTGAATGTGAAACGTCTGGCGTGCAGAAATCATTTCGAAAATATTACCCGTACTCTCTCTCGTTCGGTTCTTCAGCTGTCTAACGTCGATAATCTATGATCCTCGATGAAGCCGCTGATTCGTGACCAATTGACGAAAGTGTGTGGGATTAAGTATAGTCTGTATAAAGCGCCAGCACTATTGATCTTGCTCCTATTTACACGCCTCTCTCCCCTTAACCTTTCCTCTTACTAAGCGACAGCATTCCTTATTCTTTAATCAAGTCATCAATCGTATCAGCGAGTAATCAAGCGACGTGTTTGACTTCTAATATAGGTCTTATTAAGCAGCTAGGACATAGATCCTGTTCCTATTCACGTTTGACCTTCAGATAACTCTACCACTCTCTTTAACTTTGTAATTCAGTGAATTACTACGACCTTTGTTGAGCGGCCAAATCATTGATTATTACTGAATGACAGTGAGTAGTGTTGAAACAGGTGTTCGAATGTTATGTGAATCTTTTTTCAAGAGCCCGTGGTAGCTCGTCGCCATTTCCTCCGATATAATTAGGTGTCCGACGTTAGCGGGGTTAATAAACTTCGTTGGCGCCGTGCCACGTTGGCAGTACAAAACGATCGAGGGTTCTTTGATTACGTGACATCGCGGTGTAATTATCCAAATTTACCGAAATACAAAGGACGCACTTCCTGCCTGCGCTTGTAAGTGAAAAGACTGACTAGAATTTCCTCTATCATCTACTAAATATAGAGCTATATTAAAAAATTTATTTAACTGTAGCTTTTTATACTTTTTGTTTCAGCGTATAATATAGTTTACTTATAGTATACTTTGACTTGTGGATAAGTAGACGTACGGTATCTGATTTTTGACAGGACAACGAAGAAGGAATGAGATACGTGCGAACGGTCGCGGGTAATTTCGGATTTTCTATTTTTTTTTTCCAACGTGAAGCCTCGATTTCGCGGTCTCGTTACCCGGGAGGGTGCGAATTGCCGGCAACGGGCGGAACCGTTGAATGCGCGCCATAACGGGCGATTTTTACGATTACACGTGTAGCACGTTGCAACTACGCCCGACAAATACATTTGCGGCTCTGTTGACTCGAGCTTGTTTCACTCTGATTGGAACTGGTAATATTTGCACCGTTTCTCATTCAACTCCCGACGCACGGTCGCGTGTAATACGTCTTGCCTCGATGCTGCCAGCTTCTGCGTCAACCACCTACACCTCGTACACTGTCGTATACTTACTTCTCTTGTGGCTCTCTCTACTCCGAAGACGACGCGGTACAATGTGGCACGAGTGCAAAAGCTTCGCATCCGTTTGTACAATTACGGGATATATACTATAATCGAGAACATAAACGTTGCAGATGATCAACGTATAGAGAACTTTTTCATACAGCTTATTACTAAAATCACGGTACAACGTTTGGTCACGTGCTTCCCCGAAAGCCATCATTACCCGACTTAATAACGCATGACCAGTGCTCGTCGCTCGAAAGCGAGGATGGAATCGTCGATTTTTGATGGAAAAAGCATCCTCGCAATAGCTGTTACCTGAATATATGCGCGAGATTCGGGCCGGTACGTTCAGCCGGTAAATAAGCGGATGATAAAGCCGTTTTTGCGATTACACGACGTGTCCGGTTATATACCGCGTACACACATGCACGGGCTTATCGACCGGTGCATGACAGAACGTTTTACTCCGATTGCGAGTGTAACCCGCATAACTCGATGAAACCGTTTGATGAGGGTGCAACGAGGGCGAGGTATGCTCGTTTGGATCGTTTTTCATATCCTACACACTTCGCTCTCAATACCGTTCTCTCTGTTTCGCTGTCGTTTGAAGAAACCGTCGTAGCTTGTTGAGCAATTAATGTCGCATTTCAATTTTCAACACCCCCGAACTGCCAGAGCAGTTCTCTGAGGGAGCAATACACGATGACTTATTGCAACGACAATATACGAAAAATCCATATTAACGTTGCTCTCTTTCACTATTTTTCAAACGTTTTCTTAGACTTAATCTGCAGGGACAAGAGATAAACCTGGCAGTTAGGACTCAGAACCTTAGAACGATACGGCGAGCAAAGTCTTCTTTCCGCGTTTATTTTTCTACCCCTCCACTCTGTCCCGCAGTACTTCTGGTCCCTATCCGTCAGTACAACTTCCGCTATCTACTTTTCCATCTATATTGCCCCTCGCATCCCACGCCCCCGTCCCGTTCTGCTTATCTTCGGAAGCAGAATGGAGTACTGAGGCTCGTCTTTTCATTATGCCGATTACGTATTTATCACTCATTCATTACGCATCTAATACGCATCTCCGCGCACGCACATCCGACGCGTATGGATCTCACATTCTATTTATTGCCCTCTTTCCGTAGATGCAGATCGGCGTCTTGCAAATCGCGTTCCACTGCCCCGTCAGTCCTGGTTCCGTGTATCGCGAGCATTTTAACATGCTCAGTCCGTGTCGGTCATGCATATGTATGCGCATCCGCAAACTCCACTGAAGTCGCACAGATTTTCGTAAGACACTACGTATGCGTCAGAAGTAGAGTGGGTGCCCAATGTATGGTATGACCCAACGTGTGCGTTCGCGCCAGAAAACGAATTACGGGATATTCTTGTTTCCCGCGAATCTCGATTCAGCATTGATTCGCCTTCAACTTAAACGATCCGGTTGCAAAGCGGGACTTCACTGTGCGCGAGGCAAAATCCGTGTGCGCCTCATGGAAATCGTATATACGCTAGGCTGGTCGGGGAAGTTTACCGAGTCAGAATTATTCGCGTCATAACTTCGCGGGGGGAGCTTAATTAAGCGCAATATTTCCGCGAACGACAAAGCGAGAAATGGGGAGTGGGAGGCGCTCAAATTGGAAAACTTATCTCACCGGTGCGGTGGGCTATAATCATTTTTCACCGTACCCCCATTCTCATCGTGATGTTTCTTATTCGAAGGTATTGAAATAGCAAATGGAATTCATCGTCACGTAATAAAACAGAGACGTTGGACTCATGGGAGTCGAATACAGTAGTGCTTGACGTGTAAACTTTCTCAGATAATGCAGCGTTATTAACATTGATGGCGTTTCTAATACTGGCAATAGGACATACAAATTGATTTATCAATTTTTGAACCGAGCATACGACGACGGCTGCCATTAAAAATTCTTTTGACTTCCTCTGCTTCTATTTTCTTTCACCGTTACGTTCTCTTTTACTTCCTAAGAAGAGGTCCTCGTATTTGTAGCTATAAGATGATGCTTTCAAATTTTGAGGGTTAAAAGCATCACAACCCAATCTCTTAGTCTCTCCCTCCTATTCCATTTCTACCATCGTCCTCGTCTCAAGTGCTCAATCGCAAATACCGCCAAAGGTACTCCAAGTTGATCGAAACACTTAAATTAGTCAGTGTTTACACGCTTTGAAGCATCTCGTCGCTGTCTGCAAAATCCACGACGCAAGCCCCTCCTCAAAACGTTCTGTCCCGATTCCCGAAAGGGGAGGACATTGAGTTTGCAGGAGGTGACGTTCAGAATGCTAAAGATTTCGGGCACGGAGGGTCATCCTGGCTGCGAGCCAGTAACACGTTCCTAAGTGATAATTCCCGGGGTTTTAACGTATTTCTTTGTCGCCTTACAGCATCGGGAGCGGAAGCGTGGCCGATTACGTGCCACCTTGCCGCCGTTCACAATTCTCACGTATTTGCCTCGTGTAAACAGACATTCGTAGATCGTAGATTAGCAGGAAGTTTGCCTCTAAATGCACCGTAACAAGTTACACATTCCATTGTATCGTCTTACAAAAGACTCGTACCTTTTCGCTTGAACACCAGAACGTTTTCTGTACGAACCTCGCCCGCCATACAACCTTATCATGTCCAATGCTCAGCTAATGATCCTATTATCAGAGTCGGGAAATAAATGTGTCGATGTTGATTCGTGCCGCCATATTTCGTGTCTCTGATGACAGGGTCTCTATGCTGGTCGACTCGCAGTCATCGGAATCAGCTTCTCTTATTTGTTTTCCCTTACAGCAGGCAGGTTCGCACTCGTACCAGCTACCTTGCTCCCTAATGGCGTCCAGGCGCGCCCAATAGAAAAAGAGGTGCCGACGGCTGTGGGGGGCAGGGAAGAAAAGAAAGTTCAAAGATGAGAACGTCCGATTAGGAAGCGGCACTTTAACGGTGCGAGCCATAAACGAACGAGTCGGAAGCTCACGAAACATTCTCGACGCCGTCCGGGGGGAGGGTCGGCTAGAGCGGAGGGGGTGCGCGAGAAACTTTCAACCCTCCCCCCGAGGCGGCGAATGGAGATTCGAGCTTCGAGTCTGACCGGCAACGGGAGCTCGTTAAACGCCCGGAGAGAACGGAAAGTTTCCGTTATCTGAAATGAAATCCGTCGGGGAGGAGGACGCCGGCGGTGGGGCGGGGTGGAGGGGCGTCGACGTGCCGACGGACGTAAATTAAAAATTCGCCGAGGACGATTCCCGTGAAAACCGCGACGGGACGTCGCGCCGAGCTGATCGCATTTCCGCGCGATGTATCGATACGCGCGTTTCCATTTTCTGCCGACTCGACGCCCCGCCTTCCGGTTCGTTTGCTCGTCATGATTTGTGCACGCCGCACAATGTCCAAATTTGCCGGTGAAGTACTCTTCATACTCTTAACGTTCGACAATAGCTTTTCCTTCGTGTCTCGTTGAGTGAAAAATTGGACACACATGTGAAAATCGCAGAAAATCTTGAAATTTCGTGGAATGTGTTATTAGACGGGAGCAACTTTACTGCAGACTCTTAGAGAACTTTGAATAATTCATACTTTCAGGCTAGTTTCTGGGGTACCAATGCCGTTCCTGGGGAAAACATCCGTAGTCGATTTGTACACAGGTGTTTTCATTCGTCGATGTCCCACCTCCGGAGGTTCGTTCTACTCCATTGGCGTCGTAACGTACAGAGGCTCTGAATTACGAAGTCAGCGAAACCTACAGCGCGTGTATATGATAGAGTCGTATCGGAGGGGAAACGGTTGTTTGTATCGTCCCTGACACCATCGAAACTGTGCATTGTACGTACGCGAAGAAGCGTTTCGTGCAATTTCTCCGGGCAGTTCCCCGTTATGAACGGCGATGTGTGCACTCGATCCTCGCAATTTATTGCTTCGTTTGTTACGCGTTACACTTTCCGTGACAGGATAATCAAGTATTTTTACGTTTCGATATCCTGGCCGACGTTCTTGTCGATACTCACGTTAACACACCCGTCGTCCTCAATCTCGTGCACGGACAAACCGTTTCGTCAGTATGTATCTTCGACACTGGCCCTTTGACTGGAAAACAAATTCGTGTCGAAATTTTCCGATAACGCGCCGCATTTATCCATTTATCAGCCGTCATCGTATCGGTCGATTATTTTCAATGGCGACTTCATACCTCCCTTGCGATGAAAGTCTTGCTAGCCGACGATTCAATTAGTCTCGCAGGGGTGTGCGCGAGCGCGCGCGCGCTCGAGCGGTTTGCATTCAACTGGGACTGGGAATACGTTTGGTGAACGAAACTCTCTCCATGAACGAGGCGATGCAGAAACATCTTGCGGCGAACTTAAACCGACTGTCGGGACCGTGAATAATACACGCACCCTTCGCAGACTCTCCAGGGACGCAATGCAAAATATAGAGAGTGTCTCAGAATTATACGTATAAACTTAACTGGGTAACAGAACTCGTAATAATAGAACGAAGAACTTTTATTAAACAATGGTTGTAACCGTATTTATACGACGTTACATACGTGCACGCATGACTGTGCACCGCGCATATTCCACAAATGATGGATCGAACCCTCAATAGAGGGACATCTTTCGCGCGCGCCGCGGTGGTTACATCGACAGAGGGACACCCCCTCTCGCATGTGTAATTGCTCCACCGCGGGTATAGAAACCCCGAATTCGCAATACAATTTTGTCTTATCTTGAGTTTAAGGACCAGCCACCCTTATTACGCAAGAACGAGACCCATCATAAATTCACTAGCCTACGTAGTATCCAAAGTCGAGGTACGCTCAGTACACTCCAAGCCGAGGGATTCGAATATTGCATTACGGTCTTTAGAAAACGTCGAAACGTCTCAGGCGAGCCTGTGTGAATAATAGGGGAATCACGAGTCAAATCTCAATTTCTGTATTAAATTCACTCAGTGTTATAAAAGGGTTAAACAAACGTTCCGTTAGTATAAATTCACGCATGCAACATCCTACAAGCTGACTCCCTTACTCGAGGAAGCACTAGTTCGAATTGACGCGCTCGTTCTTCAAGGTATTTCCAAAAAGTAGAACGTAAGACATATTTATTAGATCCACGGAGGAATAAGGTGCCTGACCAAGACACTCGACCGGTACTTAACTGTACCCCTTGCTGTCCGTCTTCGGCCTACCCGACTCCTCGCAGTGTGTTAACCTTTCGGTGGATGGTTGTGTTGTCATTGATGGCTTTGCGTAATTGCGAGCCCCCTTTGGCAGGGACTTTTTCCTCTGGAAGGCAGTTTGCGTAAATACAAAAGCACTACGAGATAGCTATCGGCAGGTAGATTGGATGCACGGCTGGCACTTGACTGTTGTCCCCCGCCGTCTGGTTAGATTCCTTCGCCGAAGTGTTCTCATAGTAAGAATTGTAAAGAATAACTTGCAGTAGAGACTTAGCTTGTATTTGACCTAAGTCCGAGTCACACATTAAATAAAAGAAACCTGTGACAACAAGGCAAAACTGATTGGTTGCACGGCTGGTACTTGGCTGTATCTCCCGCCGACCGGTCATTGTCGTCGCCGAAGTACTCACAGGCACAATATATAATTGTACACTTGCATAGACTCGTAAAGATATTAGGTCACCTCAGAGGGAATATCTTGATTGACGCCGCGTTATAGCGACTCATCGGTGAAAGCCCTCTGCCACTCCGATACGTGCACCTCACGCCAGGCTTTCCTGATTCGTGCGACAAGCAATAAACACCGTCGCGTTTTTGTTACAAAGGAACAGCTGTGTACGGCTCTTCTAGCCATAGTCTGCAGTTCCCAGACGTATACACGAGCGCCTGTGTGTGCAGTATCACATTGTAAACATACCGAATATTCCTATAAATAGAACGCGTACATTACCTCGCATACATCTCTGTGCCAGAGATCATACACACAACGCCGAATAGCAATACGTGTGGTCTGTCACACGCATCGCACTACGCAAACGATCGCGTATACATACCTTCTGTACGACGGCACTGATCTTTTACAGAATATATACTCTTTCTACCAAATACATACTGAATCTGCTTATTACACTGCCTCTTGTCGCCTAGTGGTCGAATCCACGGGCATTATCACACGTGCCCACTTAATAGGTCGTGACACCTAACTGATACTTATTTTTGATTTTTCTCGGCTATTGCCACAGGGATTCGTTACTCCTTCTGAGTGCTCATCCGCAATCGCCGAGAGACAGATTGTGACAAGTCACGGTTACATGGTCCTTCATTTTCTGTCTTCAACATCGAATTCTACGGTTTTTTTTTTGCGGGTTCTGTTCAGTTCAGACTGGGCTAGGCAAGCTGGTGCACGTTGCTCTGTCTTCACACCTGCCCGGTATTCGCACTGCCTCGAGGCACGCGAAAAGTTTACCTGACATTACGAGAGAATGAAGCACCTTTGATACGCGGTTTCGCCCGTGACTGCAGGCGGTCGACGGTATTAAAACTGACCGAAGAGTCGGCCAATATCGGTTATGTAAGCGTGCAATCGCGCACGAAATCAGGACGAGTGTATCGTTACACGATATCCGGCTTCACCTTGCGAATTTGCGGTCCCGCTCAACAAACATGATCGGGCTTCATGATATTGAACTTTGAATTGTTTTTCAGACAATTTATGATGTATTGAAAGTACTTACAGTACATCTACTCGAGGTACATAACCATGTATGGTACATATGTACTGTATCAATAATTAGTTTATAATTAAAGATCTACTGTGTATACATTCGGTCCTCTATATGCTTGCGTTTTCCTATTCATAGAATACGTTAAACGAGGTCACCAGTTTTCGCATCACAATCAAGCGCACGTGCACTTTTGAACTCCAAAGTACCGCCGCCGTTTACGCCCACATTCCTCTAAAGAACATTATATCGTTCGCAATCGTTAATTACGCATGCATGCGCAAACTTGCCCGTTCTCATATAAACTGCGACAGAATTTACCCTTCGCGCACTTGGGACACGTTAACGAACTTCCGCGCTGCGACGCTGTAGCCAAACTGTGCGCAAGTAAAAATAGCGAAAAACTGCCCTCGCTTACGTATGTTAATTTCATCACGGTCGTCGATACGCATTTCGTGCAGAAGTTAACGTGATTAAAAGCGCAAACCGGCCAAGCGGGCGCATTATCTAATGCAGGTTGTGTCGCGGTAATATTGAATTTTCGTTACACGCACGTCATCGAACTTTGTTAAACTTTAAACATCGTCGCCGGCCTCCTGTCTCGAATAGTTGGCTGAAATTGGCGAAGCAACTACACCGACGGTGCGCAGCGGCCGCGTTATGTTCACTGGTCAGGCTGCAAAGTGGCGGTTAATTGCCGGGTTTTATCCATTAATCACCGGCCTGCAGATCGCCTGTACCTTGCGCATATCGGCGCACCGATTTGTTTCCACGGGTTTGCGTCAATCTCCAGCTGGTGGCCCATCCGACGGCGTCGGTTAACTGAACGACGCACATATACGATGTCATTCAACGGACAGGAGCCTTTATTCCGTGCAGACCGACCAATACGCTCCTCTCCGTTGTTCGCACGCACCCTCAAACGCTTTATCAATATCCCTCTAATCACTCGCGCAATCTGCGTTAGGCAATTTCATTTCGACGAGCCGCCCAATGCTCTCTCCCTTCTTTTTATTTCACCCGGCACACGCACGGCATCGGTCTATCGGGGGAAGTTAATTTAGCGGCGCCGAGGCAAATTTAACGGGTAGAAAGTCAGAGTGCCGGTGATTGCCTTCCTCAGTCGGCCGGGAAATAACGAGCCGCATAGCTGCGCGCGCCTGTACGCCGGCGAAGCCATCGAATGTTGTCGCGGGCAAATAAATGGAAAAAGTGTCGAGGGTTCGATAGGATATCGATACGTGGCCGGTGAAAGGCCACGAGCTGTCGTCTGCGATTTCGATAGAGGAGTCGCGGGGGTGCCGCTGGCGCTGCCGTGTATCGACCTGCGGCTTTGTGTTATTCCGCCGCGGCTTCGCAGCAATAATAACGTCGCTTGAACGAGCCCCGCGCAAAACTGACTGCACTCGCGGCCCGCGGCCCGCGGCCCAGGCCTTTGCGTAATCCGCGTCTCTTTCGACGGTTGGCTCATGGTTTTTTTTTTTTTCACGAGGCGACGTCGTGCGCGACGAAATTATGTAGTGAGAGGTTTAGGTGAATGTATGAATTTTTTTGTGAGTTTATACACGTAGTGAAGACTTGAATGCGTGGGAATCGATGTTAATTGTGAAGCGGGACCCGTGGTTATAGTTAGGTTTGTGTTTATTTTAACGTGAATCCGAGTATGGTGAAGATTTCGCTTACGTTCTCGTCAGGTGACAAAAATAGAGCAGTTGATTGAACGAGACGACTAAACTTTTTTCGTGTTACGTGAAGTAATTTATCAAAAGCTGTTTTTTGTTTCCACACCTCCGGTAATATATTTATGCAGGCATTTTTTCATCTCTGTTTTTTGTTTCGTTCCAACATATCATGCAGACAAATGTGCGTTACATCTACTATCGATTCTGCGTTACCTGAATAAATTCTACAAAATGTCTGCATACATTACGCGTAATTCGTGTACTCGCATAACATCGATATCCACGTTCACATTTTTCCTACCTTGATGCCATTTTCAAATTACCCGTTTTTTCATTTACCGTTTCCCCATAGTTATATTTCGATCTAAATTTCTGATCCAAATTTAAATTATGAGCTTTACACAGCGAGCAGTCATTATATTACTTCGATATAAAGAGGAAGTCGTCGCGTGTATTTTATAACGAGCGCCGAGCGCAATACGAAAACGCGGTTGCGCACGAAGCGGGAGGGGGGAAGGAAAATTAATTAAAAGTACACATAACCAGTTTGACGCCGAACGGGGCAATTAATAGCCGTAAGCGATCGGGCCGAACATGCACATCCAAAATGTCAGGTACCTCCGGCGTGTACCAGAGGACAATGTCAATTCCAGCCGGATCTGGAGCCCGAAACTTCCAACAAGGCTGTCCAAGTTTTCGAGCGGAAGAAGCCTACCGTCCTCGTGCACGCGGGTGTGCACATAATACAATACACACACAGACACACACCCACTCCGGAAATGACATACGCGGACACGCCAGCCTCACTGCGTCCATCGACGTCGGTGAATAAAAAATGTCTGGAGGAAAAGTTCCGCGAAAGAAATCTCGTGCCATCGTCGACGGTATTTCGTGCACCTTGTCACGCGGCCGTATCGGCACGGCCCTAAATCACGTTATTTCTCAGCGACGTCGCGCGCCTCTACATCTTCGCGGCTCACGCCCGCGCCGTGGCAGAAGCCTTAATTTATCTGGCCGCGATGGGTACACATATACCGCGCGATATGCCACGGCACTTTTTGCCCGCTCGACGGTCGGCCATTAGCGCGATCGACGGTAATGGCAGCCTCGTAAATCGTTTTCGAGGTATCGGCGCGATTTTCAGGGAGCTCTCTCCGGTAGCCACGGATAATTACCCAAACAATCTCCTGCTGCAACGAGTCGGTGAAAAGTGACGCTGACGAAGGATGATGGCGGAGGACGAGGTGGGGGATCAACGCTGTAGGATAGAGATTGTAGGTACAAAAGGAAACGGGCGCAGGTCGGCGGATCGTTACCGCGTGGCAACGTCGCGACCTCAAATTACCGCGAGTAATGAGGGGATATCGGGCCGGAAAATGAGCCGGACCGGCCGGATACGCGGAAGGATCGTACCCGGGATTTATGTGCTGCCCTCCTCCCCACCCCGTCTTCTGCGGACAATTTATCCGTTCGCTCGACCGGAGCGCCGGATTTTTCTCGTCGAACCTAATGCTTGCTTCGTAAGCGAGTAACACGTGCGCCCGTCAAAATTCGGGACATATACACGTGAAATCCGATTGTGCCAGGGAATTATCTGAGCAACCTGTCGTTCGCGATTGAAGCTTAATAAAAGGAACACGCGAACTCTTTACGCCTTTACGGAGTGCCGTTACACCTGTCCGTTAATTAAACTCGCTTCAATGCCAGGTACGAAATGAGCGTTTTACGGCGAGACGAAGATCGTTTGCGATTCGAATGTCAAAGGACAATGAAGCCTGCTCATTGACGCGAGGATGACGAGGTCGGGCGGACGAACTAACGTAGACTAGATTGAGTCGTGAAGACGACGAATCTTTTGCACGCACATGCCTCCTTGCCTTTGTCAAGTGACTAACGAATAAAGAGCCGTCGAAACAAAAGAGTCCGAAAGGCCGTGCGGGGCGCGCCGGTTCTGAACTCCTCTGGAACATCGGGAGAGACGTCATTTTGATCCGCCGTTCAAATAAAGAGGGTCGACGAGGCACGGGGCAAAAGTCGATAACGGTGATCCGAACGGCGGAGATGAAACTTTGGTACTAAAGACCGTCTCATCGAACATCCGTCGCAGACTCCCGCGCGCCACCCCTATTGGTATTTATCGTCAGCGATTTTCATCGTCCGATTCACGTGACTCCGTTTTATTGGCGCCGATATCGGCGGTGCGCGGATTACCCCCGCCGAGTTCCAATTTCGAAGTGTAATTGACAGCCAACGCCGTTCCGACTTCCGTGAACCGAAGAATTAACGGGGAATTCGCGTTCTACGAGCGCTGCATACGAATACGTAGCCGATGGCAATAGCGCATAGCTTATTTCCATTTTTCCGATGCCATCGAGACTACTGAGTTGTCGCGCATATTTATACATGCCCGGCCGGGTTTATCGCTCGATCGCGAACTCCCCGGAGAAACCGTGTGCCTTGAATCTGATTACTTTTACCCCGATGCCATTTCGCTGCTGCTGCTGCCTCCGCCTCCGCCGCCGCCGCCGCCGCCGCCGCTGCTCTCAAGCTGCGAACGGACTTCAAACTATTTTTAAGTTATGCAAGAGCTCGACTATGCGTTCCCTGCTGCCACTTCGATTGTGCGAATGACTGTCCGTTTCACGCGGTCGACGATCTCGTTTTTCGTATGACCTTCTCTGCTGACATTACTCCGCAATGAACGTACTTATTGAGTATAAAACGTCGACCGGCTGGAATTTATATATTCTTATCACATAAAGCGGCGCCCACGCTTTCAATCCATTTTTTTGTCCTTTACAGTCGTTCCGTCGAGGGTCGACATGCATTCTGGATGTGCCTTTTACGATATTGTGTTAAATTGCAAAGTATAAAGTCGGTCTAATTAGATTGAATATCGTGCCACATATTAATTCACGTATCGTACAAGTATTACGATACACAATGCCTTTGTGTGGCTAAATTATAATACGGTATCAATGCGCCATAAAGCTTGCGCTCTACAGCTCCAACAACAATGGAAATTCTATATCCTCGCATTAATGTGTGCACGCATTACAGAGTTCACGAAATAATAGGTACATTTTCAACAATGCAACAGATCTCTGTGATTCGCTCACAGTGGATGCTTCGGATTTACACGCGTTTCGTAATTCGCATTACTTGTTTTCCTCTCCCTACATCGAGACGTCTACATGGGTGTAACACCCTCGAGGGGCTTCAGGAGCGCACTGAAGGCCTTACGTGTTACAAAGCGCATCGACATTTAAATCCGAACTCACGTACGTTGTCCGTCAACTCTTGCCATGCACGTATCTACGCGTGCAGAAGATATTCTCCGCAGATGAATATCCTTGTACTTTTTTAAGGACGTATACTTGCTACGAGTATGCACTCTGTTTTTACGCAATATCTCTGATTTCCTTGTTTCCGTATGCCGCCATTACCTTTTCGTTTCGATTCAAAAGAATATATTCAACGCTACTTCATTATATTCGAAAATTTCAACACTACTCACTGTTACAGTGGTAAGTGGGGAGTAACTAACGTTCAGCTGATAGAGATAAAGTGCAGAGTTTGTATGATACAGTAAAGCTTAACGAGTGCAAGAAACCGTAATTTCATAAATTATCGTAATTGGACAGAGATCTCTCTCGATATCTTCGCTTATTCTCGTCTCCGTCGTTTCTCGTTTATCTTGCGAATTTAGCGTCCTTCCGAGTAAGCTCCGTTCTCTGCGCTTCTACCTCGCGGCGAAGGGGAAGAAAAAGAATGCAACCAAGTACTGAGCCGTATGCTTCGCACAGCATTTACCGTCACAACTTCCTTTCCATCGGGGATAAAGTTTCACGGGGAAGTCGTAACTCCGTGAATCTTCGAGGAAATGCAAGATGCCTGGGCTTCCTGTCTAAGCCTTGGGTACACATTACGCACGTGTGTTAGGTACGGAGTTCGTCTGTGTGGGCGAAACCGACAATTACACGAACAGCTAAGCCAAGTCGGAGCCCGTTGGCAGACGTTTCTAATATCACGTTTAGCTTTCCTTCGAATGAATTTTGCTGCTACTTCGCGTACTTCACTTCGTTACTTTCTTTATTTTTTACATACTTCTACTGGCTAATATTAGATATTGATGCTTGTACCATTGTTCACTCGTCACTGTATATAAGAAAGACTGTGATGCAAATTGTGCTTGGAGATATAGTTACATGTACGAATAATAAGTGTGCAGAACATAGTACTGCAACATAAGAAATCGTCTATAATCATTCGACTTATCATTCAGATGGTAGAAATTCAATCGTAAAATTACATAAAATGTCAATATTCCTCCTTACTGGAAACCGTATAAAACTCGGTTACTTTATCCACCTAAGGTGGAACTCCGGAAATACTTGCCGCGAATACAGTCAACGTAGCGCAGCCATCATTTCCGTCTCACAGTCAGACTCCGCTGGAATTCAACGATGTCCCGCGCGGGGCCTCGTGCATACAAAATGCACGCGACGTAAAACTGTTGGTTCGTCGTCGATAGAAAAATTCCGCGACGCGAAGCCCTTACGCTTACGCGTACTCACGTCCATGTTCACGTACGGCGAGTGCATACACGCATTCCCGCGAGTTCATTCGATGCAACCTCGCACAGCTGCGGTTACATAAAGCGTCCGCTTTCATGGTTTGCCACTGCTTAACTTCCTGTAACTTCCCATTTCTCCCCTGGGCATCTTCCTGCCGGAAGGTAGATCGCGATGGACCGTTCCCTCAGACGTTCGGATATGTTGAAAAGTATTGCGGCTTTGCATAATCGAGCGTTGATACGTGAGTTTACGCGGTAGTTTAGAAGTCACGTCCACTCGTTCTATGAAAATGGCTGAAAGTCGGTGAAAAGATTCTTTTCCTCTCACGCCTAAACTATAAATCGTACCATGCAAGTTGTATTAGCCTCCATGGCTCCACGCATCGTATTATCATTTCTTATTGGTCATTTTTCAACACATCACTCTACACCAACGCAGTTCTTTACTATTTCTCCGCATTAAGTCAGTTTATAACAAGTCCGACACTGTCACCGGTATTTGCGAAGGATATTTCAGTGGTCTAACAAATCTGACACGAGTAGACATTTTCCGCGTAAAAGTACTTGCGGCACTTACACCCTTCTTCTAAAACACGTGCACACCCCAAGTACACCAAATGGACCATAGAGTGAACACCATCTTTCCGCAAACGGTGTGTTTGCCCGCGCAAGCATATCTGACGTCGGAGTTTATTGTTTTTGCCGTCAGACGTAGACTTTGTACAAGCCCGACGTGCACATTGCTTGCCGTTCGCTGTACGCTTCTCCGTACTAATCCGCGAGTAGCACATTGCGTCGCCTCGAAATTTACTCCCGCCAGCGTAAACACGTCGAGACATCCAGTCGGATGCTCGGTTTAGACGTGCAGTCCGGACGGCATAAGTTTCACGTGGATGGAACTCTGGGTTGCAAAGGAAACGGACTGAGAATGGAAGCGAGAGTGTAAGAGAAGCGAAGTGCAGAGAGTGGAAAAGAGAGAGAGGAAGCTACCATCTCGAGAGCTTTAACTATTACGAATACATTAACATGCAGTACACATTAATAATTACGCGAGTCTTCCGCGTTACGAGTATTAATAATTCCGAGCTGCTTCGCGTCTCACGGCGAATTCGTTTAATAGGCCGAGAAGGAAGACAGTTGGATGTGAGAGAGGGCGGGAACTGGAAAGAGAGGATTTTCTTGGAAAACGCTAAGAGAGATAGTAAGAGGATATAGTGCGAATGGTTTTTCTTCCGTTTCTCGCAACGCTATCCTTACCGGAACGGATGAACGTGGGAGTGCGAGTGACGATGTCGCTCCCAAAGAAATTCAAATATTACTCTTTGCTGGGTAGGTCGTTCGCGAGACAGAATGACTTTAACTTCGGGTTCAGGTCTTTCCCCGCGGGTCGTTTTACGAGCGTGTCCAGGGAAAACCAGCGCAAACGAGAGTCTTGATATGCGCAAGTTTGTTTTTGTTTTATTGTATGGTATTTGCCGCTTCATTTCTGTACACTGTACAGCGTTACCAGATAATTGAGTACTTTATTCTGCTACAGTACCCTAGTGCAATTTCGACTTTGATCTCCTGTGTATTACATTGCATTCTTTGCCTTTAATATCTTGGATCCACGCTTACTTTACGATACGTGCCATGTTGTGATCTAAATAAAATAATAAAGTCTCGGTACACATAAAACTGACAATGTTGTCAGTATCTATTTTACATTTTTATCTTAGATAATATTATTCAGCAATCCTATAGAATTGAGTAAACAAATTCAAAGGACGGGTACAGTACTCATACAGTATTCATCAGTATCGCATACCCTATATTGATGATTCCATTTTGATATAATCGTAAAGTATCACTTCATTTCAAAACTCTCTTTCAAGCCAAACGATTTTTCACCGTATCTCGGTATAGATGTCGAGCCTCAAAGTACGGTTGTCACTCGAGGTGCGGGGGCGGATAAGTCTCTTTTTGCGCCGGGAGGCTTGCACGTTACGAAAACATACCGTCAGCTAAAAGAGCCGCGTCAAAGGGCTTCCGCGGTGTGCTCGAGCACGACATGCGTTAACCTTTGATCCTTTCGCCCATTCCGCTGATAATTACGACCCGGTGTGTGCATAATACGTAACGGACCGGTTGAGACGAAACCGTCGTTATGCACATTAAGCCATCATAGAGAGGCTACATTTCGGGGAACACGGATTTTTGGCCAGCCACCAAACGGTGCTGCAAATATTTAGAATTTCAACGGCGTAAGAGTCAAAGTGCAATATTTTCTAGTGAACAGTGCGAGCAAGCGAGGAAAGTAAAAAATCTACGGAATCGTCTGCATATCATGGGAATTAAGACGAAGGTCGAAAAGAGTGAAGGGGATTTACGGAGGTTCAAAGATGAACGTTGATCAAGAGGAACTTTCATTCACGGCGCTACTGTTTTTGCTGAACCGTTGAAATATCCATTATCTACAGTTATGATGGTGATTTCTCATGAAAATCGGTATATGCCAGCACAGCATCCAGCATTCTGATAAAACTGATACGAAATAAGGTGGAGGCAATCTCAGACCCCGGATATTCCATCCCGCCTAGAGTATTATCGCGATAAAATCCGCTTACATCGTGGCCGACATTAAATGTCCGTCATCGTGGCAGCAAGCTATGAACCAACGCGATTTCAGCAGTCGATTTCAGGTCTCGTCTGGTGGTTGTTTTTATTGCCGTGCCGCAATCACAGTCCTGGCCGGGCCCGGCTATCGGTAGTAAACTTTCATTCGAACAATCGACCTTTTTCCCCTTTATCGGCGACCTGCGAGACGCTGTCATTCGAAGAATATTGCGACTGGCTACCGTGAATGTGTGCCTTTCGTAACGATCATCGCTCCCGATCGCGATCGATATGGTACGGCACGCGATGCGAAAAGGGGGTCGCTTATTACAGAATATCAATTTTACGAATCGCGACTCGAGTACAGCGTAAACAAGAGTGTGCAGATCGTATGTGTGCGGCTGCAGCTCCATTTTATTTAATGTTATCTGCACTCTCGTTACACGGCCGACATCGATAAATTATTCCGTCATTTTGTTCTATTTAACCCCCCTTTGCTGGCCGATTTCGTTGCGACGATGTTCATTTACCATCGCGCATCGTACGATTTATACTATATTTTCGTCGGTGTTTTAATGGTCCCGAAATGACGTTGATCGGCATTACGCCGTTATCTCGCTTTACTTCAACAGGATCGGTTTTGTGCAGTTTATGCTGTTCGCGAGACTTTAAATATGTATTCACTTGAGCCATATTTTTCAGTATTTATTTTGTCGTTTTACGAAATGTTTCAGTGCAAAGCAGCAACGGAATATAATACGTGAAGTTCTATTTTTTATTGTTATTTAAACTAGTGTATTGATACTGCAATGGATGTCGGAATATATTTTATTCATAATGGGATCCATATTCATTACAAACTCGACAAGATCTTTATGCTCGTCAAGTCACATATTCCGTTTTTGCATCCGCTCGTCAAAATATTGGAAATACTCTTACTGCCATTTAATTAAACGCACGCAATGGAACAGTTTCGTTCATTTCACTGCTGCACTTGCACATTTCTATGGCCATACATTTGAATTTCAGTTTTTACATTCCTCGTTCCGTATGTAATCACGCGCAATAGCACATCCGCATTAGTTCCAGCAATCCATTTAACCGCGATATTATAGTCGGGAGTTAGGGTCAATCTACACGGTGGCGAAGCGGTTAATAAGGAAATCGTCCCGCTTACCCTCTATCTCGGGCGACTGGGTATACTGTTTCAGACCGCCTCAGAACTTGAATATACGACGGATATATAGGTCGCCGTGCATTATTCGCAACGAGCCGCACAAAGCAGCCGGAAATCGGGTCAGCGGGTATCCCAGCCGTCGAGCTCGCAGTGTACAAAATCGGAACGACAGGAGAGCGAAAACTCCGCGGTACGGCAATTTGCTATCGGCTGATTCAATTACGGCCGACTCCGCGGAGCGCGCGAGTGAAGTAAAAAAGTGAAGGAAGGGGAAAGAAAGAAGAGTCGCGGCCACTGGCGCCCGCTCCGGACTCTCCGTCATAACGGAAACCTTCTTATTGCCGCACTCGTTAACGCCGAGTCCCGAGGGTGTCGACGAATCTCGCGTCCGCCCGATCAAATAGCCGTCCAACGATCTTTCTTAATTGCTCGTTCGCGCTGCACCGACACGTAATGAACTGTCGACCACGCTAATTCGCGTGAGCGGAGAGAGTCGGAAACGAACGAAAGGATCGGGAAGCGAGTAATATGCGCAACGAGTATTCTGCAGATTTTCGCCTCGGCTCGCGCGGCCGGCCGCTCGGAAGTGGGATATTTACCGTGAACCGGGGAACAACGTAATTAGGAAGGTCGGCGTAAAACAGGCTCGCGCTCCAACTCGTTTTGCTGCATCCGCTGTTTACGAGCGAGAGAATCGCGGCGAGGTTTGTCGGTCGCCGCGACGCCGCGGTTTTTCCAAGTAGTACCTCGCGGATAGACCGCGCTGAAGCGATGGATAGCGCGTATAATGGCGTGACGGCCGTCTGCTCGCGGCGAGGCTGGGGGGGTGGGGGAGAAAAAAATAAAGCGGTCGGATTAGTCCTGCAGGTACCGCGTTAAAGTAGCCGTAAAGGCGCAGCGCCGCGAAGTAGTTAAAACTACACGTTCCACTGAAGACCACGCGAAGTGTGAAATTTGCCTGACTTCAATGAGGAAATTGTGACTCGCCAGCGCGCGCGGCTTGCCGAGTTCTAGTCGGCCGAATGCCAGTTTCAAGCAACACCTGTTAGTAGCAGGATGGATGGGAATTTTTGGAAATTGGACGTCTGAGAAGGCGAGCCTCGGTAGAGGTTGCGGTGATTACAATATCTGCAATTCACGATAGCGCACCGCTATGCTATATCTGATAAACTCCGTAACGTATGAACTCTATTACAGTCTGCGCTGTATATAAATTCCGGCATACATAGACCGCGTTATACGGTTTGCCGTGCGGAGACAACGTCGTATTCCGCGGAGTATGTGCCCTGTGCATTTTCTGTATCCCTATACATCGGCCAAATAAATTCATCCGATCGCGCATCCACTGCTTTTTCGTAAGCTAGTATCGTGTGGACGAGAGCAATTAAATTCACGCCCACACGCGTCTGCGGTATATTTAAATATATAAACGAACGAAACGTGTCACTGGTATAACGACGAAAGGAAGTGAAGGCAGGGAACGTATTTATGCACGCGGCGCGAGTAATCACTCAAAGCTGAATGCACAGTATCCGTCGTAAGCGCCGCTAAGCAACTAAACACTCGCACTCCGCAATGTAAAACCTTGGCACACGTCTAACACGTAAAGTCGCGGCGTCCTGAAACATGACGAGTGCTCTCGTCACTCATCACTCTCCATTTTCTGTTCCGCTTACACTCGCCGGCGTGGCAAAAGCCTCGGGGTCAAAGGTACTGTCGCGGGGGTGACATCAAAGCTGCATACTGCCGCCACGACTTCGTTCCGAAAACGAAGAGGCGAGAGCCGAAAGAGTACGGCGGCGAGGCTAACTCTCGAGGGAAACACATTCGCGCGAAGACGGTCCTCTCACCACTCAGCCGCCGACATTTTGCTTTTAATACACTGCGACTCGTAAATGCCTGCTCGGCGAAAGAAACTGTGTTGGTGTAATTTGCCTTGTCCAATTACGTCTGTCGCGTTTTCATCTTTTCATTAATAGTGGATTTCGAAATATGAATATGTGAGCATAATGTAGAGGTAAAGCTACTTCAGTAATTCAGTGAAACTTGTACGAACGATAAGGTTAAAGAACGTGATTTATAGTAGGTACATGACCTATTATTTATTGCATTGATTGAATGATTGAAATAAGACGCTAAATGCAACTGCCTGCGAAATAAGTTAGAAAGTCAGTTCTCATAAGTCTTCCAGGCCCCAACGTAGCTTCAATGCAACTTGTCTAATTAATCCAGCTGGTTTCTCGTACATGTCCCGTTTATCGGCACACTGAAACGCAGCATGTACAGAGCGTAAGCTCGCACGAGATTGTACTTGTCTATCTACTGTCTATCCACAGTGTCAAGCTGTGATCCTCATTACCCATCAGAATTGAAGCAGCCATGATTTGAAATTCCAATACTCCTTAAGAGCCTCTCAACCTTTCTGTCTTATTGCAATACCACTGATCGTAAGAATGTTTCTTGGACTCTGTTTCGTTTCGTACATTGACAGTCACTGCTTTACGTGCGCCGCTTTTTTTAAATATTTCATCATAGTTTCAACGATAATAACAATCTATCGTCTTTACAGCGTTCGTTGCCATGACAGTCATCGGTGACCGACATGTAGTCTATATTTAATATACGCAGCCACTTAGTTCAATACGACCACCCCACGCCTAATAAAAAATCGTTACATAATACAACAAGTAGGCTTCACGGATAGATATCCAATTAACTTCGATATTCTCAATTATCGACAATATGAAAGACTACTCACGTATGACATTGAAGTGATTGAAGTACTGGCACACGATATCGATGTAGAATGTGTTTACGATTAAAAATCACATTTACATCCATCATCTTGATCCAAATTACAACTGGTTACGTGTCATCGAAACGTCTCACTATTGCCCTGATCAATTAGCCGCGAAACGTAGGAATCCTTGGCTCGCGGGGAGGAGAACGAAAAATATCCCGTCTTAGGATCTCTCATCGCGAGACGGAAAAGGCGTGCTTTCCGTGCTTGCGCGGCCGGTTCAACCAAGCCGGTATACGTGGGTGGACCTGTATCGCGAACCATTTGTTTCCGCGACGTTGAAAAATGCTCTTTCTTTCAGGTCTCTCCGGCGAACTCGCCGGGTCAATGTCTCGGTGTCGGAGTCAATGTGTTCACGCTCCCACACATCTTCGCGACACATACACACCCACGTCTCTCCTTATACTGCACGCACTCAGCCATACACATATGCACACGCACAGCGCCATGCACATCACGTAACGCGTAATACGTATTACGTGGCACTCTGCCGTAAACGTTCTCCCGCTAGTCGCGTAAAAACGTGCAAGTCCATAAAGCTTAAGGGAGAACTTCGCGCCCGACTGGATTCGCCCAACTGAAATATGTACATGAGTATGCGTAACATGTGGCCCCACGGGCAGCGATTCGACGACGGCGGAAATTCGCGAGAATTCCGCGTTCGCTGGAATGGGTGTGAGAGGAGCAGGGGAAGAGGGTTGAACAACGTGCTAGGGGGGTGGTAGGTGGTTTGGTGATTGACGACGGGTGTCTGGAGCAGTGCGAGGAACACTGCTCGCGAATGCCGGCTCGAGGCACACGCGCGTAAGACGAATATAATGTCTCCGTAAGTTTACGCGCAAAGCGTGATACATGAAGAGCGTCGCGGCCACGTGCGCCACTCGTTACAGTTACAGATACGCGAATTTATGGAACGTTGCGTGTCAGACGTCGAGCCCCCGCCGCGTTCCAATACTTTTGCCCGATAACGTGTGTGGCGGGCGGAGAAATTTTCGTCGAATTGAGAGCTCAAATAGCGTACTGTAGCTTATCGTGAGGAATTTTTCAAAATTGCCCGTCGCATCACGCGTGCCGTGATATTAAATTGGCGGGAGGAATTATTGATACGACTGTGTTGTGCGGTAGTGCGAGATTGCATAATCCATTTTAATTATAACTCCGCATTAGGCCGTCCCACCGGCAAAATCGTATTGATAATGAATTCATCAGGATATTAAAGTCAACAATGGAAAGCGGGTAATGATAATGGCGTTAGTAATAATGATAGAGTCATGCACGATCGCTCAAACCCTTTTATAGCCGTCCAACTTAACGCTTCGTAAAACAGCTATCCGCATAATTTACTCGCATTCGCAGACTTCACGTCTCGCTGGCTTCGTCGATAGATCAATTACCCACCCACAATCCGAAAACATAGTCTCAGTTACAACCTCACTTCGACCAACTTCTGACATTCCCGAAAGCGCCAGACGCCTCGAGTCACGACGACATCATTTGTCGCGCATTAAAATCGATCCATTACGCTAATTCTTTGACCGACACCGTGGGATGACCCGGTTCTATAAATAATGATGGCGCGTGTCGCGGCGATAATGCGAATTATATAAACGGCTAATAATAACGACGATAAATTCGCGCCGATACCGAATGCGTTCTTTTCCCCCCTGCCAGCAGGCGCGACAATTAATGCTTTCCGGCATCGGACGTTTCGCGGCGGCGCGGGGGCGGGCGGCGCTCGAAAGGGCAGTCACATTAATTCAGTCCCGTTCCGCGTCGGCGGAGTGATATAACGCATTGCCGTTTTCCGTCCGATTTATTGGCTAATCCCATATTTATTGGACGCGAGGCCAATTTCCAATTTACGCAGTGGTTAACTGCCGCGGTATGCATCTCCCCCACTCGCCTTCGCTCGCCGTTAACTGTAGGCACCTAACTGCGCCCGCGAAGAGGCTTAGCGTTATATCCGGCTTAATTGGATCGGGATTAAATTAACTTCCGCCAGTGATGGAACTTTAACGCACGAGACGCCCGTCGTCGCCCCTTGTTGGTTACCACCAAGCATCGATCCGTTTTCTTCGGCTGACGTGCGACTCTTCGCATGCCGAACGAGCCGGCGGCTATGCTTCTTTGCAACATGTCGAACAGCGTTATAACTTTGGGTGTTGCGTTTGCGTATCGAAAGAGGAGATAAGTTGATGTACTTGAAAATGCGTACATTAACTGGAAAATTAGTTTATAACAGACGATGTACTAAATAGAAAATGGACCGAAGTTCGTAGCGGTATTTATTATTATTTGTGAGAAGTAGGGAATTGAAGGTACTAATGATAAAGGATGATACAAAAAGATGGTGCATGTCGAAATGTGTTTTGTGGGGCGTGGGTCGTAACACAATTTCAAATTCGTGTACTTACTTATTTCGTGTTGTCGTACAGTTACGTTATTTTAGCATTGTGTCGTTTCTTTATTGCTTGTTAACTTGGACATACGTACATATTTGCAAGTTAGAATTACGAACTAGATGCAATGGAATATTAATAACGACATTGGCTTTTCGAAAGCTGGAACGAACGGAATCAGTATCGAATGATCGTTTAATAAACATGTTGTAGTTCGTTGAGCCCTTTTAAACCGATTATTGTAAACTGCATTTGTCTGTCCACCTCGCACGTTTGATTATATTCCAGCGCATACACGAATCTGGTTTACACGACAATCGCATTCGTTGAACGGACCAGCATCAGTGATATACGTGCGTACATCATTTAAGGAATTAGTTTCGCGAAAAATGTTTTCCTCTCACGAACCTTTTACGACTGACGCCTGCCGGGGACGTGCGCGCTCGTTTAAGCTGCAACTTGAAACTTTGATGAGACAGATCTTTCCCGCGTGACGCGTACGCGGCCGATGAAAAAGTTTGAAATTAAAGCGAAATTTTTCATTCTGCCATCCATCAGCCCCGGCAATGCGTTTTAGATTCTTCTGCCATAATCCACGACGCAAACTAAGAGCAACTTTAGGAACAGAGTTATAGAGACACGAAAATGTATGCAATTGTAGCACTGAAAATGTCGCAAGACATATGTGTGTATACACAAATCTGTACAAAACACGAAAAGCATCTTCCTGATAATTACCTTCATCGTTACAATTACACGATCTGTTAATATCACGATGAAAACGTTATTTCGCGCTAATTTGGTAGAAAAACTACGCCGGTTCTCCTCGACAAAGCGGACCGACAGTCGAACGATCATTGCGCAATTCCGAACGCCCTTGTTCTCGGATGGGCGCGATTTAAATATTCCCCGCTGACGTCGCTCGTAAATTACAAACTAATCCGCCGTAAATTGTGCTCGGCACATTTGTACCTCGTCATGTAGATAGCCATTGTGCCAGCTTCCTGCGGCCCTATGCAATTACGTAATGACGCCGAGACCTAAGATCCTAAGTATTTCACGACTGTTACTTGTAGCCGTTACTTGCCTGCCTGGGTAGGACGCGTTTTCAGTTCGCACTGCGACACACTCTCTACGCACACTATCGCATGCTCCCTGCTCACACTCTCTCTCCTTTCATACGTGTTTCCATTGCGCACCTATTTGCACGTATTTTGCGTCGAAGATTGTTTCGTTCGTCCCGTGCATTACTCGATGCAAAGCCCTTTCCCGTTTGCAAGAAGACGACGCGTCTCTACGGCGAACACGCGGAAGCCCTATGTCATCTGCAGTGGCAATTACCCCGAATTAATTCCGGCTTTTCCATAGATACACCCTTCGCCCGCGACTCGCCCTTCTCCTTGTCCTTCTTACAATCCCAGTCCGCTTCTTCGTGCTACTCCCCCTCTTATGCTAAACTGCTTTTGCAGCATTCCTCTGCAACTAGCTACGTATCAAGCGTCTGCGCTTGATAGGTTTTTGGCGCACCCTGCTATCTGCGCTCGGAACGTAACCCAGACTTCAGTGGAATGAGAATGGTATGAGCGTTGCAAGCGTTTAGAAAAGGGTAACGGTGTGCACGCTTGTCATTTCTTAAAATAGGGGGTATGAAGAGGGAAGTAAGGCGCATAAATTAGTTTTGCTTCTAACTTAACAGTGCCGTCTTCTCATCGCATTTTCAGGTGTAACACAAATTTTTCGGAAATTGGCCGCCGTCGGCACGAAGTTTGTAATGACAAATATGAATAAGCGCAAAAAGAAGATGATGGGAACGAAATTACATGTATCCTTTAGGGAATTATAAATATTCAGCGAATGCATATTGTGGGGGGTTCGAGACGTGCAGTGCTGAAGTCGAATATTTTCCACGCAAAGTCGATACGCGAGTTAGGCAAAAAATATTGAAAACGGCTCTCGGTTACGCGGCAGGTGGGAGCTTTTTTCGTAAAATTTGCCTGGCACATCGGCCGACGCGACGAGTTCACGTCCTTGCGGGGAGGTCGTTGCTGAAACGTTGAGATTGACCAAGTCCATCGTTCTTGGTTCGCGAGCCTCGATCCGCTTAAAAGTTTCGACCGACTCGTGCCGGCCGATGAGCTGGACGATCCTCTTAATTGCTCCGCCATACACGTTTTCCCAACTTTTTCCCAGCGACCGAGGACCGCTCACCTGTGATTCAATGCGCGATGCCAATTCAAGGCAAAACGGCCAAATCCCCTTACCCCTGATTCGAGCACAGCGCCATCCACCCGTTTCATTCTTCCATTCACTGGGCCGCTCATTCATTCCTCGTCGATTGGATTTCTCTCTCTCTCTCTCTCTCTCTCACACACACACACCCTCGCTTGCTTTATTCCTCACTCCTTTTCTTCGTCGACCTCCTTCTATCCACCTCGCAGGCTGTACAATTTATACCGCGACGCGCACATAACTGTATAACTCTCGATCCGTGACTCTCTCTTCCACGACCGTCCCCGGCTGTTCTTTTTTTTTCCACGTAGGTACCCATTCTTTCCCGTCTTCCATTCGGGCCGGGCTTTCCGGCGTTTAATTATTCGCCACCCTGCCGCGATCTCTTGTTGCGCTCGCCTTCTGAGTTCTGAGCTCTTGCCAGTGTACGTCACTCCACGTTCGTCCTTGCACAAGTCGCCTCGAAGGAAGCGGCAGACTTTGCGACGAAAGGGAATGTATCGAGCGAGAAGAATTCCGTGCAATCCGCACGTCGTACTCGTCTGTCCTTTCTCGCACCATCGCCTCGGCCATTGGCTCGTTCTTCTTCATTCAGTTTCCTCCCTCCTCGTCTCCACCGTTCTCTCGCCTTTCTTTTGGACCTCTCGCTTAACCCACCATTCGTCTCCGTCTGGCATCGGGTCGATCTACCATTTGCTCTAAATACCAGCACGGCGTGCCCCGGTTTGAGTAAAAAGGAAAAGGACAGAGGGGTCGCCCTAAGAAAAGGACACAGACAAGTACAGGGATGAAAAGGACGAAGGGAACGTTGTAGACATTGTTCCATGCGCTAATGCGCGAGAAAGTACAATGTTCTTGTAATATGTCATAAGCATTATGTCGACAGATTTGTTACGACCAATTGAATATTCAATGCAAAGTAGAGCCTTACAACCCGCAGCGTGTTAGATGGTTGATCGAATGACACTGGGTCTTTTGTTGACAAATTTAAACGATTGCCATTGTCAATTCACACGAATGTGTGATATATTGTCAGCGTACAATACCGTTCGACGTTCATTGTGAAAGTTCAATTTGTCAACGAGATGTATATTGCCAGATTTATTGACGCATATATTAAACATAAATTGATGTAATATCACAGTATTAAAAGCAGCCGTCCTAGCAGAAGCGTGAGACAGGTTAACACTTTCCACCACAGAAACCGCGTTCAAAGAGAACGTATCCCGAATTCAATTTTCCTTCCGTCAAACAAGGGCGAGTGCAAAATCCCGTAAACGTGCGTCGATCCTCCCAAAGGTATAATGCCTCGTCGCTTGTTTCCACCGTAACTAATTTTGACGAATCTTCCCACGTGATGCGGGGAGAAGATCGAAAAAAAGAATTTACGCGAAAGCCAACTACCCTTAAGACCCAGCTATTTCTCACTCGACCAGACGGTGGTTAGTCGGGGGATGGTAGAGAAGAGGTGGGTCGACGTTCGGAATGGGAGAAGATGGATAGATAGGAGAGCGGACGCGATGGATGAAAATGAAAGGGACTGGTAGAAGCGAAGGGGCAACGGATAGGTAGGGAGTTCTAAGCGATCCTCTATTTAATCAATCTGCGGCCGAGCACATCGTCGCACCCGATGTACAAAGACGTTTGTCGATAAACAGGTTGAATCCTGTTACGATTGGGAGGCGTCCACCATTCGCGCCTGCTGCCCGTACACTTCACATCCTTTTGCATTTAACAATTCGCGACAGTCCCACAATCAATGGAATTTCCGGTGAGTTTGATCGCTCTGTGCCGCGATTAACGTAACCGGCTTACAAAAAATTCGTTTTAATTTCATTCGATGGAACAGCTTGTTGAGGATTAATATCAATTTAACGCGGCAAACGTTATGGCTGCGTTTAGATTGGTAGGAACGGGAAAAGATTGAAATATAAGAATTATTAGATAGGTTTATTTAATTGATTTAGGAAGATTGTAAGATTTTTAGATGCAAGGAGGAGCGACAAATATCCTCGTGGTTTGTTAAATTAACAAAAAAATAAGTTTAGGCATTCGAGGAGTTATATACGCATGGATATGTACTTCTGCAAATTGGTTGTAGAGAGGACGAGAGAATTCCATTTGATTTAGCCGAACACCTTGCTCGATCTTGGCAACAATTTAATGCAGCGGAAGAGAGCTTCGGATTTGTATTATTCCGAACGAGCGAAGATTCTACGGGAACGCTCTCGGAGTAATTTGAAAGGAAAATTTCTTGCCGACTGTTGAGTGAAATCGTAATACCTACTTTCCGTGGATTAACCTGTCAGATCTTACGCCTTGTTAGAGCCGCACGTATTGTACATATCCATTCGCAAGTGCATGCATCTTTGAATCCGTAGATCCACATGCTGGGCGCGTAACAAAAGGGACGGATCTCGCATAAAACAGGAATCCCTGTTTTCACCGCACTCCGCCCTGCCTGTGAATAGTAGACTTCCCAGATCGACGATGCCGGAACAATTTTTTCGAATTCCAAAAACAAAAGATATTCCTTCACCCGGCTGAGAGTGTGTGCAAAAAATGTTTTTGATGGACTCCCGTTATCTGCTGGAATGGGAAGTATGAAAAGAGAATTCGAAAGGGGAGCGTGAGGGAGACAGACTGGTAGCGTCGTCTATATTTAATTAATCCGTGTCCTGAATGCGTTGGAATGGCTTCCGCGGGGACCGACTGAAACGCACCGTGATTGAAAGGTTCGCCAGTTATCGCTTCCCATAGTCGGCTTTTTACCGACATTGTTTCACCAGCCACACAGCAGATCGATTATCCACCCGACCCTGCAATCTTTCCGATACAGCTTGTGTCGAAATTCGTGTCAACGCCTTACCCACGCAGTATACCGTAATGACCTTTCACAAACTGGAGCAAGAAATTACTCCAGTCACTCTGTGACTCCGAATACACACGCTTGCACAACGTAGACTAAGTACATTACATTATAAGTTACTATCTTACCCAAGTTCCTATCCCAACATTTCTCTCTACAGAA
The DNA here is from genome assembly GCA_963942575.1 of Priocnemis perturbator. Classification (NCBI taxonomy): domain Eukaryota; kingdom Metazoa; phylum Arthropoda; class Insecta; order Hymenoptera; family Pompilidae; genus Priocnemis; species Priocnemis perturbator. The sequence continues at coordinate 3,175,082 of OZ012644.1, forward strand.
GACCGACTTCAGTTTTATCGTAAATATAAACGGCACTTTCATTATAATCATTTTATTTCGCCCTCGCATTCGTCTTCCCCTTCTCCGAACTTCTCTATATCTCATCCCCGAACAACATTCCTCACGTTCGCCACAGACTGTCTAATCGAGATTCAGTCGGCGAGTTAGTGGGGGGAAAAAATCTTGCCGCTCGAAGACTCCGCTAAAACTCTCTTCTCCCGCTGTCTGTTTCAGGAATTGGAGAGGAGTTACACGCTCTCGACCCCCGGGGGCAGTAGTCCCGTTTGTTGTCCACCCTGCAGCCCACCCCCGGCGCCGGCCGCATACATATCGAGTGCACGAGCATCCTCGCGAAGACTCGGAACCGGAAGTGGACTCGGCGGACCTCCGTCCCCCGAGAGGGACCCGCTGGGACGACTGTTAAGGTGAGTTCTCTTAGACTCCGATATCCCACGCTGAATTTGACTTCAACGTAATGAGTCCAATGTCGGAGTTCCTTGGGCCAATTTCAATCTGGTTAGGCAATCGTTCGGCCGGTGCCGGACGGAAAGAAATTACGTTTCAATCGATATTTGGTCTCTTGATGGTCTGTGTACGGCGCTGGCTGAGATGCTTGGATTGTCGATAGGGAAATTACATCGATTTGGGGAGATAAGCGGGAGTAATTGCGAGGGATTGTATCTTTTCAATTCGACTGGGTTTCTGGGTCGTCGAAGTTCTTCTGCGTGCTGGGAAAGTAATTATTGCAAATCGATATTTCGCGTCTGTCGAATGGTTTATTGTTAGATTGATGGTCTTGGAACAGAATTGTAAGGAGGGAATTGTTCGGTTACACGCAGGTGTTGATTCGAATTAAAGGAAACCGTCTAAACTCCTCAAATAGTAACAGTAAACAGTATTGCAATGACACATACAAGATACGTAGCTTACAAAGTTGGGTATAAATTCAGTTTCCTTAGGCGAAAACGGCAGTTACGTATGACGACTGTTAAGGCCAAGATAGTTGTTCCACATATAAATCTTCCCACCCGATAAGCGTCCGACGATAAACATAAACGATGCACCGTTCGTAGACCTCCTACATATCCACGTCATCAGACAATTTATCGTTTATGCACCCCACGACACGGTCTCTAATGATGTTCATAAAATCGAAGCCAGCGTGAGGAGCGATCGATCGGAAGTCATAAAACTCTTAGAAGTATCTCTAGGCCTCCTCTCCTTTCCCTCCCCGATCACATCCACAGCCCACTGGGTTTCGCTTAAGGACCATCAATCTCCACGTCGATCCTTATACACGTACCTTCATAGTGCGCCGACTGACATCGAGCAGGCACTTGCCGGGCGTAAAATGTTGTCGTCTTGGGAAATTTATCAGGCAGCGAGCAAATAGACGATCCCAGGCGTGCTTAACGCGATCGTTAGGTCCCTGAAAATTGACGTTTTTGCCCTACCTGTTACACGGGAATTAACGACGGACACTCGGTCAGGTTTTCTCCGTGATACGTGCGACGCGGCCGATAAAGTACGTTGACGCTTAACGATTTAATTAGTCCAACCGTTTAGCGCGCGTACCTTTCAGTGCCCACCATCGACCGAGAAGAGTCAACATTGCTGCACGGCTTATGAAAAACGAGCGCCGCGCTCGTCCGGGACGGAAATTTCGCGCGGGCAAAGGAAGTATCTATTTTTCCGAAGTCTTACGAGGCGACCCCGCCCGCTATTCCTCGCGATAAAGTTTGATGAAAAAGCAACGCGCAGCGAGCGTCATTTATGCATGCCGCGTATGCAATTTCTTTTCATTCGGCCGTTTCATTTTCCTCGTCTTACCCTGCCCACCTCCGAGTCGCTTCTTTTTCTTTTATCTCGGCTGTTGCCCACTGACGCGGACACGTATTCTCGAAAGGGACATCAGAATGTACATCGGTTTACGAGCGTTCGAGGTGTTGGCATAAGTATCGCGCATTTCAGCTCGCCTGTGAAATGTCGTTCAACACTTTCCGAAGTGGCACATTTCGCAGTCCGTTTCCGCTTTTAGTAGGGTCCTGTCTCGATCGATACGGCCCGATGAGCTTAAAGGGTATGTTGGTACTGGCCAACTGTTTCTGCCACGGTGACTGGAAAAATATTTTCATCATACATCAAGATGCATTTAATAGTTAATGAATTCTATATCCTTGTCAAGTGATCGATTTACACTCTCGATACTTAGTCTTTTCCGCATATAGGAATTCGGTGTTTTAATAACAAAAGACGTAATCGAGTTTCTTGAAAACTTGATGATTGTATCATGAGGTTGTTTCCAATTTACGTTGATCCAGAGAGATTAAATTTGTGCATATCGTTATCTATTTTACCTTCTCTATGCAGATTAATAGGAAAGCTATTTTTATTGACCATTTTCATTAGCATCACTATCAGGTGAATTTAAATTGTTAATCGATGCTTTCGTATGCTGAGTACCTTCGCCTTTGTGTACTAGAAGAGGATTTTTAAACTGATAGAATTCATTTGCATAATTTTCGAATAAAATTACATTAACCACGGTTGCGTCCTCATTATTTTATTATGTATATCGGTTTCCGAATCTCTTCGTTGTTGTGCCTCGGATTAACGCACTGTCTATCGTTATCAGCAAGAATTATCGATTCTACAGAATACACGTGCTAATTGGCGTGTCATTAAATAGTTATCACGCATTCACGCCGATTGACTGTCCGACTGAAAGCATATTCCGGCTGGAATCTATCGACATGGTCATATTCAGGAATTAGCAAATGTAAATGTGTTAATTCACACAACATACAACGCGCGCGCGATAGGATATACCCGTTTATAACTCAATCTCCAATTTACTTATCGAAGGTAACAATTGATATCCAACTAAACAGTACCCAATTGACACTCCGCATTATTAACAACCATTAGCACTTTATCTCCATACTCATGCGTCACATGACACTTTAAAAAACTTTCGACATAATTTCACAAAACTACTGTGAACCCTCCATGCCACCCTCATCCTTGCCGACATCCGAATACTTGATAATTGGCGATCAACATCGATCATTCATAACGCTCGTCTCGACAGCGTTGACTTTCAAAGTGAGCAATCGACTAAGAGATGTCGTTAGCAACAGCAAAACGGAATGACGAGTCTCGAAGTCTCGGCAAAGGACTCTCTCTCTCTCTCTCTCTCTCACCGCAGTACGCATGCACGCTGAACGCTTGACACTTTGCAGATTCCTGAAGACGTTCTACAGAGAGCTCGGGACCCGCGACCCACCCCATTTGCCACCGTGGGCGTCGCCATTGCCACTCGGCACCCTTTGTCCGGCGCACTTTCAGCCGCACCTGCAGCTGGTGCACAAAAGCGAGCAGGAACACCGCCTCGAGAACATCAAGCCCGACCAGATCTTCGCCCCCGTCAGGGTGAGTATTATAAATCGTCCGCTCTACCGAGAACCACCCCCGACCCCCCTCACCGCTCCACTCTCGACTCTCCACTTCTTCCCCACCCCCTGTCCGTTCTCTCAACCCCTACTTCACCCTCTCGCGTCCTGCTCCGGCGCCGCGGTACAAACTCGTAAAACTTTCACGACAACGAGTTTTCTTGTCTCGTGCCACCGAGGATGTTCCGGGCGAAAAAGGAATAGAGACGTACCGATAAACTAAGGGGACGTTTGTCGGGCGAGTCTCGAGCAGTGATACGTCTAACGTTTACTCGCCCACTCCGCGTAGCGAGGCTAATAAATCAATCCGTTTTTTTCTCTTTCCAATTAGTTCGGTTGAGTTTCGATGACTGATGCGCTCCAAGTTATTTGCGCCGTTCGAAGCATCGAATCTTACAGCGTTACGACTCTCGACTGACATCAGTTTCTGTGTCCGTCGCGCGCAACATGAACTTCTGTAAATCTTCCGACGAACTCTAATGGCCATCTGCTGCGACGTCGTTCAGTGATACGAGTCAGCGGCAAACGCGGCCAAACAAAGTCCGCTGCAGCGCGCGCTCGCCTCGTTTCTTCTCACGTCGCACCTACATACGCATACACGTGCACCGAAAACAGGTCAGCCCAGATCGGCAAGATAATGTACACGGATGCCGACAGCGTGTGTCGCACGTCGGTGAACTTCGGCCAAAGAATTCGTCGCAGCGCGCTGCCTTATCAATTGTACCGCGCGAAAGTTCGTTCGACGAGCGTGTATTTGCATGATATCGACTACGTAATTGCGAGCACAGCTCGGCGCAGTCTCTGGGACCCGCGCGATCTCGAGAGCGCTTTCAGTCAGAACGTAAAAGGCAGGAAGACAGAGAGGGAGGAAAGACAGTTAGGGTAAAGGAAGAAGAGGGGGATCAGGACCGTTTCCGGTGTCCCGGCAACTGTCGAAGGCTAAAACTTGGGCACGCGATGGCGGAACTTCTCACGGCGAATGTAAAAGCCAAGTTACTGTCGGCCTCGTCTGGCGAAAGAGTCGAACCCCGGAGTTCCCTTCGACGATTTCCGCCGTCCCGGCGGCGCTCGGGATTCCCTCGGATTTTTCTTACCTTCTTATGTAAGTTTCGCGCAAAGTTCCACGCGACATCCAGCACTTTTCGCCGTAAGTAATGCGATAAAGCTCACCCTGGCATCGGCCGGTGCGCAGTCGGAATTTACGGGGCCATGTCTAGTTAATAACAATTTGCGACGGTAGGCAGCGCGCCGGGAGTCGGCGGAAGGACGCGCGAAATCGAAGGCCACGTCAGCGCTGCGCAATTTCAAGCACGCTCGCCTTTCATCATTTCGACAATTACCGTGCCCCGTGAACGTTGGCCGGTTATCGTCGTAAACGACGTAAACCGTTAACGGATGAAGACGACGTGGAGACCTCTCACGTTACGTGTGCTTCCGCGGAAGCCGTCGTTTTCATGTTCCGCGCGTAATGTTCTCGCTGGTGGATAAATGTAACGTGGAGGATCGTGTAACGCTGGTCTGATGGTCGTTACGCTTCTGCAGTTCTGCAATTGTACATCTCTATGTTGACACTTTGTTAACAGATAGGTATGCCTTTCTGCTGTTTCGCGTTTGACAAATGCTGCTTGCTGCATTGCATACTCCGGTGATGGTATTATGTTGCGATTTGTATGTCAGATAGATTTTAATGGCAAGAGTGTTTTGGTTTATTCCACAAATGTTTTCTTATAAACGAAAAGGCATTCTATTTAATCTTTACCTGATTCGAATAAAAATAGTATTCCAGGATAGAAAGCAGTGTACAGACGAGCAAGCATTGATAGATCATAATCTATCTACTTTTATATTCACGGCTATTTGGTTCAAGTATTTGTGTCCTCGCGGATTCATGCATTTATACATGAAAACGTATATACTTTCCTTTATTTGTACTATTAGAGATTCATGAATTCGAGTTACGGAAGACTTATTGGCCTATAGATAAACGTACAGCGAACGTAAAGTAAGAGATCTCTCCGCGGTGTTGTTTACCGGTACTTTGAAAGATGCAAATACTTCGCCTCTCGGCATTGTATTAATGAAAATGCGAAAGGCGAGCTGCCCTTTTTTCCGACTGACCGTAGCGCGAGACTGCGAACGGGAAGGAAGATAAGTTATTCCCTATGACAATAAAGGAAGAAAAAGTTCCGCGCGACCCAGTTTTCAGATTGTGGAGGCCGCGAACATCATCTGAATAAAGAGACAAATCGCGATGACACAATCACTCTAGAAAGATTTCAGCAATTACGTACTCGCGTGAAATACTATATGTTTGAATAGTTTCAAACATATATTATACCGTCTTCAACTATTATCATTAATCTCAAAACAACGGCATACCGGTACAGCCATTTAAACATTTATTATTAAAAACATACTAATAATGTTTTCGTAATTTCTTACCCTTAAGATCTCACGTTCGATGATAAAAATGTCTGTACATGTATTTTTACGTTTGTAAATCAATGCCATGAAAGTTAAGCAATCTTGCTTAGAGCAGATTGAATAAAATCAGGGAATGTCAGCTATTAGGACAAAGGTGCATAATATTCTTTAACGAACAAACGTACTCGATTGTCAAGCGCGTGACATCAAGGAAAACGTCCTTTTCATTCGCGCGAATAATTAGCCAGAGTGTAACTCCGTGCGATAACGAAAGTCGAGAGAGGAAATGTAGCCGCCGAATAAAGTGCAACGCGCAACAGAGCAACATTAAAGCGGGAGGACAACAGGAAACACGTCGACCCGCGAGACTCTCTTTCTCTCTCTCTCTCTCTCTCTCTCTCTCTCTCGCTATAACCGAAACGCATTACCTTAATGGCACACTTTCGTGCAAATAAGCGCAACAGAAGGAGGGCAGAGTTTGACGAAAGCACGAGGCTTGGTAGTGGGCAAAGAACGATAGACGGGTTGGGTGGGAGTGAGTTGCATCAACGGCTTTCCTCGAGTATAAAATCCTCCGCGACTCTATTTCTCTCTCTCCTCCCTTCTTCCCTACTCCCGACAAGAAAGAAATTGGCTGGAGTGGCGCGTAATATTTCGCCGTCTGCTTTTCGACGAGAACTAAAGCGCGGATCGCAGTAAATTCGTTTCTTCCGACTGCCCGCCTTTATTTCAAGTCTACCCGCGTTCGATACCCGACGCTCACGTCGCGGGCTTAAATCGGCTCCCTATCTGACTGCGGTTTCTTTCTGCGGCCGATGCAGAGGCCGGTGCAAGTGCTGGCTGTGAGACGCGAGGAGAGATTGAACGCGAAAAAAGGCTGAATGGAGCTTGGTTGGGGGGTCTGGAGGAGAGAAAAAGACGAAGGAGCAGCGCGTATCTCATTTCTTTATTATACCGCGACCGCGGAGTCTGCTTCTTGCGGCGGACACGTTAAAGCCGAAAGATATTAGATGAAGGCCCGCCTGTGGCGAGCGGGACAGATTCCTAATTATCCTCGGATTAGGTGGCTGAAAAATGAAGGTCGTGTATGACCGCTTGAACGTTAAACGCTGGAAAATCTACGGCCACTGTCAGCGCCCTATACTCGCGCCACGTAAACACCTAAAGAACCGCGCCGTTTCTTCCGAAACGTACATTCATTCAACCCGCACTCGGGCGCACTTTACGCCGACGTCTATTTCTCGACACCGCACGGTCGTCCATAGTAATTACACGAAGAACTGCGCGCCGACGGAGAAAGGCGGCTAACAATGAGAGAGACCCGAATGACGTGAATGTTAAAAGAGAGGAAGAGGGAGACTGGGGACTGAACGAAAGGGGTGAGTGAAAAGGAACGCTGGCGGGAATGGAAGGTGCCTGGAAGACAGCCTTTGAAAGAACGGTTCTGAGGTAAAGGAACACGTACAGGGGACATCGATCACGGCAAGAGGCATTTGCGGACGACCGCTGGGGGTGATTTTCAGGCCACCCACTCCTCTCCTCGGCCTCAACCCCTTCGCAGACCGACCATTCTCGCAGCGGTTGTTCACGTTTCTCGATAATATCTTCCTTTCGACTGGCATCGCCCGAGGAGCATAACTCCTTCCGGACTCGAATAAAGAAGACTTTTAACATTGCCCGCGGTGATACGGTGCCGAGATCGAGGACCGAAAGGACTACGCTTACCTCGCGTAACGAGGCATTGTTCTCTTCGGCGCCGATAAGATGGCGCACTTCGTTAACGTTTCTACAAAATCTTTATCCGTACCCCGCCGAGGAAATGCCACCGCATCAGTGAGAGAACTTGAACGCGACGTCGTGTTGGAGTGAATCAATGATTCTCGAATGCGTGATTAATGCACCGACGGCAGGAATTCTCGATTGAAAATCCATGCGCAGGATAAAGTCCTCTCGTGAATATCTTTCGGGGATATTTCACTTCAACGGCGCGCTTACAACTTGTTATTGCCGCGTGCGCTGATTGTGCAATTGATTGGGTCGCTCACAAATTTATGTTTGCGTAATTTTCAGTTTATATTGTCGGTAAATTATGCACAATTTCTATTATGCTCGTTGGAATCGGGAATGACGATTTAGCTTGCAATTAATGAGGTAATAGAAAATCGAATAACATGCAACGTTTCCGATCAAATTATTTATCGAGGTAGTTGTAATGAGATAAAACACTGTCATATGTGGTAGTATAATTAATCAGCAGAGAAAGTGTATGAAGGATATTCATACTTTACAATTTGCTTGGACAACAATCGTCATTTCCTACATAGAATCCGCAAAAAAGAAAAACACACAGAACCACACTTACTACCTTAAAGTATTGAAATGTCGAATAGCAAAGTAGAAAAGCAAATATCACCGACGGAGTCATTACGACCGCCGACATAGCCGTTAAAGTTATAGATCGCACTCTCGGCAATTCCAATTGTTCGTCCACTCCGCCGCTTCCCACTGCCCTCTCATTCTATCCCGACGAATACATATTTCCAGTTTTTACGTTTGCACGTCCCGAATGAAAGGATTGTGGCCGCCGTCAGAAACGAATTAACTGCCAACCCGTGGAGGCGTAACGTCGCCTTTCACAGCGCGAATAATACAAATTCGCTCCGTAATCTCTCACAATGGCCGTAACAGTAGTGGATGATCATCACTCTCCAAAGCACCGTAGTCGAGATTACGAAACGGCCAACATCCACTGACTAACCCCCACGCGCCGCATCGATACGATCGGCACTCCCTGCCATTGCGATGTCGCAACCGGCAAACTGGGGAGCATATATTATTCGCACTGCGGATAGTAACTGACGGTAAATATCTCCACCCTCCAACCCTTAATGCTGCAGTAAGGATTGCCAAGCGGGCCGGCCGCAAATATTCGTCAGAGGCACGTCGCGCCGGCTTTCGAAGTGGATGTGAGCGAGGCTGGAGGAGAAGAAGTAGTCGATGGGGGAGGCTATGAAGAAGAAGAAGAAGAAGTAGTAGTTGCGGCAATAAATCCGTCCGCCTTGTCACTTTAATTTCAAGATAAGCCAAACAGGCAATTCGTATGTGTGTGCCTCTGTGTGTGCGTGTATCGATGTGCAAACTGGCGCGCGCACAAAGTCCTCCACCCGCGTTCCCGTTCCTCTTTATCCTCCGCTTCCTTCAGCCACTCTATGTTTACGGCCCTCTTGAACTTGCTCGTCCTAGTCCTGGCGCATTCTACTCCCTTCGCCGCTCGCTCTCTCGTCTCGTTCACAGTCGCAGGGTCGATACGACGTCGCACACGTAACGTCGGCCACGAAATGCAGACAATGCACCCGCGTCGCCTGGAATACGTGCACGTGGAAAAATGAGCCTCGTAACGGTGCCATCGAGGCAGAGGGAGGAGGGAAGGAGGATGGAAGAGGGCTGGTGGGTCGACTATCGCCCAGTACGAGGGGCGGAAGAGACGGATAGGCAAAAGGAAGCTCCGTAGAGAAGTTAGGGGTGGGAGAAGAGAGGGCGAGGTAGAGGTGGAGGTCGACTATGCGCTCCCCGTATGGGAATGAATTCGCGTCATAAAACCGACATGCCTCCGCGAACGGGGAAAATAAACGGGAGAGCCGAACAGACAGCCACGCTTTTAAGGTTACACCGGTCGTGACAGTGTGTTGGTGCCTAACACCGAACATCCGCTCAACGGTAGTCGCGCGTCGGTGCAGGGACGATGGTCGGTAGATGCACGCCGGTGCACGCGCTCGCACGTCGTACCTCTCGTGGGGAAACAAATTTGTGTCCACCGTGGTTGGAAGGTTTATTGCCAAAGGATTTGCGCCCTCGTGACAGGGAGAGATAGTATTATCAGCAGCGGCCCAGTTTCCCGCGCACGTTCGCAGATGAAATCTTCCGGATTCACTTCCGCGTAATTTTACGTCGGACACATTCGAGACGGGTTGCGCGGTGAGAACAGAAATTTATGGCGTCGGCGGAGCGGCCTTTCGGTACACTCTCGACGTGGTAATTACGACACGACATCGAAACGAGATGTTTTTGAGAGATCGGGTTCGCGCCATGATGACCGGTATGTTTCTGATTCTTAGCTGAATTTACACTAGGTGCGAGTAAACCCCTTCTCAGGACATCCCATTTACGGAACCGCATCGTTTACGAAACCGGCTTGGTTTAACGTGATTTACCGCCGGTATTATTCCTCGTTCCACATGGTGCAACATCGATGCGCTACCAGAACCGGAACAATAACCGGGTAACTCAACGCCGAAGCATTCATTTCGCTATTACGGGGGAAGAATGAACTCGATACGGTCTGCATTTAGCATTATCATTCAAGCAAACGTTGTTGCGTGAGTTATTATTAAAACTCGTTAACATCCATTTTCTCACCTAAAATAAAGATAATTATCATTGGTTGATAAAACAAATATCCTCGAAAGTTTCATGATTCACCCTCAAAAGACTAGTAATAAATCGCGATATCCAAGGCAAAAGTCAGTCCACCCGCGGCGTTCTGTTTATAACGTTGCCCACGCAACACATTTCGAGCTAAGCGTATAGATATTTAGAGTGCGACATCCGTAATCTCGTTGCCTTACAAAATGCTTCCACCAGCAAAATTCCATTAACGAAAGTAGTTAACGAAATTGTTTCCCAATTCCGTTTTATCTCAGTGCAGAGTATTACGCGTTGTCAAACGTAAGGACATTCGTTTTGCCGATAGCAGGTATGAAATTTTCCCATTGCTAACGACTACTGCCTTTGCTCTGGAGGACTTTCGTCTCGCGAGTAAGAACGTCGATGTCGATGACGTCCTTAAAGGGAGAACACGGGGGGCCGGGAAGACGTCTTTCAAATCACCAACGGCGACGTCGTTGTAATCGTCGTCGTTACTCTTGCCTTGAATGTCTTTTCCATTGTCTCTGCCCAGGTAGCAACTGGATCGAGAGAATGCTCCTCGATCTAGTGAGCTGGAAATCATTTCTTTGCCAGCCTCTTATCGCTGTGCTGGCTCTCTGTTTACGTACGGCGTTACTACCGTGTGCACGAAGCACCTGTGTACGCATACGAACAGCATGCTTTTATTTTTCTGTCGATCATACATAATGGGTGATATTAATATGTTTTTTGTCAAAAAATCGAGAATTTTGTATGTGGTAGCCCGCCGTCGAATTTCCGCTCCTTTTTCGAAGTCGGTTAAAAAATGAAAAAAGTTCGTGATGGCCAGTGCACCGAAAACGTTTTCTCTCTCGAACAGCCTCATTCTTCGGCATGGATGTGGGTCGCGGCAGCGTAGGGCGACTGCTGTAACTGACGTAAATGCGGTCGCGGACTGCGCGCGAACAAAGGGCGGATCGATGGATCCCGTCGCGTACAGTGCGAAGGGAGCTTATCCGGTAACGAGCTTACGATCCTTCATACGGTTTGCACCGCAGCGCGGATTTATCTTTTCTCGGGTACGATGGAAAAACAGCTTCCAGCAACGCGGCGGGCATATATACGGTGTGTAGCGTGAATACTCGGACACGACGCAAGTTGAAGACTTATTGCTTCGTATCTCGGCTAAACACGGTATAGGTGTGGACTGTAGACGAACACTTTGTTTTTCCCGTTGAGATAAAACAATCGTTCCGGTTCATGGAAACGCGCAATTTATTTATTTAAATCATAACGTACTCCTGCTTTTGGTATCGGGAAAATACATGGACACGTTAGATATTGCACTATTCGCCAGCTTTTTCTCAATCAGTTCGACTAATCCGGAAAAAGGCATTTGTCGGATCTCGGAAAGGCAGATTCATTTAAAAATTCATCAACAGCACACGTATTAACGGTTGAACTGGGATAAATTAGTTAAAATGCGTCGTTTGACGGACGCGGACTCGTAGTTTTTAATAGGGAGACGAGAGATACGCTTCGAGAGATTAGTGCTTTATTGAATATAGATACGGGAGGGGCGCAGTGGATGCGTTGAGGCAGCGGAACGTTTCTCTCCCCGAGCATGCATAAAACGGTCATTGGATTTATCGATCTACATGCGCTCGCATATCCCAACCGTATACGAGCGCAGTACATACTACGTTTACGCTCTTGTTACCGATTAAATGTACAGATGCGCGAGCTGCCAGAGTGCGGTCATAATTCCTTAAATTATTTAAGGACGGGTGCCTTGAATATTTCATATTTTGTATTAGAGTTGTATTTGTTACCTAAAAAATGTTGAGAACGGCTGCTTTATACATACGTAATAAGCGTACATATGCGTCGGAGATTCTGAAAGTGGTGTAAGTCATTACATATTTAGACTTTCGCGTTCGAGCGTGTAAAGAAAATATTTGTCCATTATCGAACAAAATGTTTCATAACGTACGTGAAATATGTATAACATGCGAAAATTCCGAGCAGAATGAACATGCTAAAATTGAACGCGGGAAAAACGTGCCGAAATTCTGCGCAGAAATACACGTGCGAGAAGTCTACACCGGTCTATACCCAATATTTATGAAAGACTGGTACAGCTAACGAAGGATAAAGATACATAAGTTCCAACAGTCTCTCTCTTCTGGCATAACTGCACCCTCTACGTTGTATATACTCATATAACGTTTGAAGTTCTAATTTGATCCTGCGAAACTTTTGATTAGAGACTCAGTAGATTGCATTATGATTTTGTTGCGTGTATCACAACCGCATCGTACCCATATACGATTTCAGTGGCATATTTGAATTTGTGCAGCGTCAATATTTGAATGTACAATACATCCGTTGGGTAACACAAGACACCGCACGAAATCCTCAGATTTCGCGGCACGGCTGCTATGTACGGTACACATTTCGGTCAGTCCTCCGCAACAAATGCACACATCAGGGCACAGATCCTTCGGGCAAACTTTACACGTTCTCGAGCCAGAGCCCCGCTTGTTAACCGGCACGAACGTGGTGCACTCCCCCCAGGCCAAGCAACAAGACATTATCGGCAAACAGTGACAATCCCGTAATCGATAAGGGTTATCCGTATACAGAGATGCGACATCTCTGAGAACGTTGTCTCTCTCGTCGCAATAATCCGCGCTACTAAGCCAATGCAGGTGAATACGTGCGACGTTTGATTTGGAGGAAGCTGCTGTTTATGCAAGCTTCGTCGTTAAAACCGACCCTGTCACCTTTGAATTCAAAATCTGCGAGCGGGGTAATTGTTGTACGCATGATGATCTGTACATATGTTACGTGAAGGCTACATGCGCTTGTAAAAATTCGTTTATTCATACGTAGGAATTTTTCCATCAGATTGCGTAAATAAAACACCGCAACACCCTCTCTCTCTCTCTCTCTCTCCAATATTTCGAAAGTGACTCGCACTCGCCGACGACTCTACTCTCCCCCTTTTTCCTGACCTTCAGCAGACCTGAAAATCGTCGCAGTGGCAATTAAAAAGTCGCCGTCGACTCGTTAGCGCCGATTTTTTTATCCCCCGCGCTCACATCCGCCCACTCCCCGTCACGGTACGCAGTGCCGAGGATAAAGAGACGAAAATGTCGACGAAATTGTGCCTCTGCGACTCGAGGGTTATTGACCTCCCGTCGACATCGAAGGTCGTCACGGAAATCCTTGTTTTGCAAGGAAACATTTTTCGTTCCCGTATAACGTTTCGGATTTGCCGGGCAATTCGTGAAACGCGCGACGTCGAACGACACCGGATATTGTTCGGAGTTTTCAAATAGACTCTCGTTAAAAGTATATCCCTGCGTTGGCAAAGGTAAAAGTTGTTAAGCCGTAACGAAAATCATCCGCGAAGAGTCAAATCCGTAGCGACCGATGACCACGGATACCACCCCAATACACCGTACCTATTGCGCTGTTCTCTCTCTCTCTCTCTCTCTCTCTCTCTCTCTCTCTCTCCATGTATTCCGCTCCTACGTACTGTCCCCTGGTTCACTATGGGCTGAAACTTAAGATGCGTCGTAGGTTATCTATTTCCGTCGACGAACGGTTCCCGCTAACGAAGTATCCGACCGTGGACTGAGTGACTTGCGAAAAAGCAGTATCGAATACCAGCGCCGTGTGCGGCGGGCAATAAGGTCTCCCGGGTGTTCGAAAGTCCGAGAGACGGCTGATCCATCGAATGGGATTAGTGGTTCACGCGGGAGGTTTTAAGTTCTAATTGGTAGCTGGGCCGGGATCAGGAAGCCGAGAAGTATCCGATAAGCTGGTCACGAAGTGACTAACTTTCCTCTCTTTATTTTTACCAAGGGCCGCAGCTATCTCGGGCGAACGAGTTTCCGTTACACGCGAAAACACATCTTGTAATATGGCCGCGGTACGTGCCCGTTATGCCACTCGTCTGTTCCCGACTCTTGCACGTACTGTTACGGACACGCTTAACTCCGGGAAGTGCTGTTACATATACCTAGTCGAAATTTCATTTTCCGGATAGCTGCCTTCTCCTTCAGCCGCGTCGTCCGTTTGCAGCTTCTCCCGTACGTCTCAATCATAACCATTTCCACGCTGCGAGAAATTCGACTTCTCATTCTTCTCACTATTCTCATTTACAGTATCCATCCACTTATACGCTACACTCCTACCCTCCTAATTGTTGTCTCTCGCTCTTCCGACACCGAGCACATTTTCATCTGTACAATGTTCGACAGAGACAGTAATTGAAGTAAATGACGAAATATTGAATTTCAGTTGAGCGATGGTACGGTTTCCGAAGCGCCGCGTCGAGTTGCCGTGGAAGGTGGTCCGGGCAGTGGTCGAACGACACTCTGCCTCCGACTGCTTCATCAATGGGCCACCCAAGGGGAGGCACCAGCCCTCGCCTTTATCGTTCCTCTGCGCGAACTTCGAGGCAGCCCGCTCTTCAACTACCTCGCGCGCGAACTTTTCCCGCGAACAGCGGCACTGGGCGACGCCGTGGCACAAGTGTGGCGCACCTTGCACCTAATGGAGGACCGTGTGCTGTTCGTGCTGGACGGATACGACGAGTGCGTGGGCGGCAGGGCTTCGTTAGGTGACGCTGTCGATCTCCTCGAAGGAAGACTCTTCCCCGACGCGAGGATTCTCGTCACCTGCTCGCCTGCGAACTCGGCCGCACTGTCGCCGCTCGTTCAGAGGAGAATTCATCTTGCCGGACTGGAGTGGCCGTACGTTGAGCGGCTGTGCGTCGCGTATTTCATTCACAACGACATCGCCGAGAAGGCATGCGAGTTTCTCGAGGCTCTCAATGTGCAGCCGCAGACCGTGAAGCAGCTCGGTCAACATCCGCTTGGATGGATAATGCTCTGCTGCTTATATCAGGTAGGCATGCTCCGCATTACGTGATCCCAGTCGAATTCTTCTGACGAGCATATACAATTGTGACACTGCGATTTGTAGTTGAAAAGTCTTAGATCACTCCGGAAGGGAAATTTGTTTTACATTCAACATATTGCCGATTGTCAATGTCAACATCACGAAACTTTGTCGTTCCCACCAGGACACCGGCAGCCTGCCGACAGAAAGCAGCGCTTTGGTGCAGGAAGTAGTGAAATGCATCGTGAAGCGAAGCCTCGACCCGCCAATACCTCTCAACGAGGAGATCCCTGGCCACTGTCGCAAGCGTCTCGAGGACTTCGGCAAGCTATCTCTGGCCGCACTGAGGGAGGGCAGATGCTGTTACACGGAAGCTGAGCTGAGGGCTCGCGGTGGCGGCATCGAGGTAACCCGATTGGGATTTCTCACAAGAGGATTAACGTTCGGCCAGAGACGCAAACCCGACCTGTACACGCCGATCCACATGGCGGTGGCGGAATTTCTCGCCGCGTATTACCTGTCCTCGGTGGCGCAGTACGCAAACATCCTGCGACGCGAACTCGAGGGCCTGCCGTCGGGTATCATCAGCCACCTCGCAGGCTTGCTCGGTCCAAAGACGCATCTTATCCTGAACCAACTCTGTCCGTTGGAAGTGCCGCCCAGGGCAGTCTTCTCGTTGCTGAAAGCCGCCGGTGCGTCGGACGGAAACATTTCGGCGGTGTGCCGATTGGTCGGCGCCGGTCCTGGCTTTGGCCCAGGGCCGAATGAACGGCCCCCGGCACCGCTCGTGCACACCTCGCCCTTGGAGCTGGAGGGGTGGGCTAGAATACTGGAAAGTCCGGCCTGCACTCTCGAAGCGCTTGAGGTCGTCTTTCAGGTGGAGAGGGGCTCGGACCCGAGATACCTCGACGACTTCTTTGAGGCGCTGGCAGGGAACGAGAGTGTCAAACTTGTCAGGATTACGTCGCTCCTTGGGCAGGAATTTCCCGCTGATGAGGCGCAGAGACTCGCTGGCCATCTCAAGAGCGTGCTGGGGAAGAAGAAGCTCAACGATTTCGAGCTCGTCATCACGTGTCTCGAAGAATCGGCGCACGACAGGTGAGCAGTCACCATCACAATACTGTACTTACGAAATAGTTTCCGTTGCGTCATACGACGAGCTGCAAGAACATTTTCCGCGTTCTCCAGATCTCATGAGACTGATACACAAGAAGAATAAAATAGACATTACCTTTCGAATCAGACATTCCACACTCGTGCACCTAACAAGCGCGCAACATCGCGCGATAATAACGTGCCATCGCTGGGCGAAATTCTCCGTAATAATACACGTCCCGAGCAATCCAAGTTCCTCTGTCACGCCAGTAAATCGCCAGATAGTAGTAATTCACCCTATCACTTTCCCCCGCGTGGAGCGGCGAATATAAATAGCCCCTGATTGAATTGTTACGAGCGCGTGCTTAAATAACGGCGCTCGCTATCGGGGAAGCGGAGCCGGTCCTTCCTTTGTCCAGCGGCGGCGAAATGGCTCTCAGAGGTCGAAGTGGTCCCTTGCGGAGGGTAGTGCCGTCATTGTGCAAAGTCGGGAATCGGGTCGGGACGGGCGTCGATCGATCGCGACAGCGAAGGCGTCGATAACGGCAGAGACGGAAAGGAGTTATTACCAGGAGCCAAGTTGTCCGTTCGCTCGTATATGAGGTCGCCTAGACAAGGAGAGGTCGGGGGTTATTTGCTGGATCTCACTTGGTCGGAAGGGGGTGAAAAGGGCGCGCGTCGGATGCGAAGTTAAGGAGGATGTCGGGTATACACGGTGGCCGATGCAATAAGCGTTACATGTCACTGCGACCCAAACTGTGCCGGCAACAGGAAAGACGCGTTAATTCACTGCGATCCACATTTTTTTATTTGATGCAAAGAAATGATTTTAATGATAGGAAATTGATAAACATTAAAAGTCGGGTGTGTATGAATAGGTAAATTTTATTTAGTATTTGATTTGTATAGTAATGATGTACGAAGATATTGATATAGTTATAGAAAGTACTTATAAAATTACATATTTTTTTTTTTTTTTTTTTTTTTTTTGAAGGACCGAAATTGATACAAATCTATACAGTTATTTTCGTGTCGCGATTGCTCGCAATCTTATAGGAGCGAAAACAGAGAATAGGAACATAAATATATAGTGCGTTGGGTAAAAATCGCAATTTTTACTGAATCACGGACGTACTGAACTGATGCCGAGAACACTGTTTTCCTAAACATCTATCCACCCTTTATATCCTGGTTGGCCGCTCTCTCCTTCTTTCGTGCACCCTTCGACTAAAAACTCATTTCGCGTGTATCCGGACTTGCCGCAACGCGAGAACGCTGAACACGACAGCGACAGAACGAAAGTTTCTTCGAAGCTGTCGTTATTGCCTTCGCGCGACGTGCCGTGGAGATTTGCCAGATCCGGAGTGGGGCGGCACTGACATCGGGCGGGATCCAAAAAATCCTTTACTGGAGGTGCTGGCATTGTACATGAGCGACGAGTGATATTGAAAAATTCGTCCAACTGACGAATTCCCGTTCAAGACGCACGCGAGTGCCGGAATATAAAATCGAACCGTAAAACGGATAAGTAGCCAGTATTATGATAGGATGTCAAACGACGGCAGCGTACGTGAAATAAAATGCGCTGCCCGGTATTTGCGATTACCTTTTCCGCACTCACAAATATTTAATGGAAGCATTGTGCATGGATGAAATGATAGCGATTTGAATGGCGTGCGAGCTAAAGACGGTGAAAAAGAATTAGAAGAAGTTGGCTCGTTATGCGATTTGTAACAATAGACCGTATCTCTAGTGCCGGCCGTTGTCGGGAAATGAAAAATGGGAAAAGTCAGCGTTCCGTGGAACGGCGAGGGCGAAAAGAAGCGGGGTGGGTCGGCGAGTAAATTAAAAAGTTTACCCGCCTCTCGCTGGCTAGAGGTACGCCGGAATGCTCGCGAAGGAGACATTTACGGTCGTTTGGAAGGTTCCTTTCTGAAAGGTGGTAAAAAGTATGTTTACCTTGCGAGAGGGCCGAATATACCGCATGCCACTAGCTGGAAGCATTTGCATAACCGTGTCCGGTTGCCTGCATATACGCGCACATAAATGTATTCCGCCAGCACGCTGAAGTCCCGCTTCCTCAGTGGCTTTCACGGGAGGGGAAAAACGATAGAGAACGGAGGCGACGAAAAAGGACAAAGAGCGAGTTAGAGATTGGAAGAAGCCATGCGCGTTTAGCCATGTCGAAAACCCGACTCTTCCTGCCTCCCCGTTTCTCTCGTTTCCTTTTTGCGGCCTCTTCTCGTTCTCTCGAAGACAGACAGGCTAAGAGCGAGAGACAGCCTGGGAGGGAGAGATTGGCTCTGGCGAACTTTACCGTCACCTCAAACTCGATAAACTTTCGAAACTAACTATCGCGCTCGCCGCGAAACCGAAAGGCAAAGCTCGTGCCGTGCAAGACCGTCCACCGAAGCTGTGTTTATTTATACAACGAACGTGCGTCTGTCGCGGAAGGAAAATGTGCACATTGCCGGGGACGGCGACAAAGAACGACGGCTGCTCGTTTTTTCAGCGACAACGAAGAAGGCCGCGAGAGTCGTAAAGGACGCTGTCATGTCGGTGCGGCCTCTCTGCTGAGTGGGCGTATTTTCTCAAAGATCAGTTAGTGGCCCTTTGTCAGATCTGCAGCGCGGAATTTCGCGACTACCGCGTTTGCGCAATTTCATTACACGCCCCCGCGGCTTCGTCATCGCATCACTCGAAAGTTGTACTAACGTTGTTCTTGCGGAATCTCTTTCGAAATTAATGTCAGGCGATACTATTACTATACCTACGAACGCCGTTGAAATTCGCCGTTTTCCACCTTACACCCGCTTCGACAAATTTACAAATTTTAAAATATCGTTAGTCACGTATCCCGCAGACATTCGAGTGTCTGGCGGACTGTTAACGGGATTAGAATTTTTATTTTTTTTTGTACGAAATCGAATCACGTCGAGAGCTGGAGGGACTGTGGAAAAACATCTCGCGCGCGCATATATCAAATTCGTATTCGCGCCGGTTCAAAAGCGAGGAGCCGTGCCGCGGTCGAAATAGCAGTGGCGCGGCGCGGCGGGTGGAAGTTGGCCGCGTTTCGATCGAAATAAAATTCAACGAGCGAAAAAATACCTCAACGGGTTTTCGGCCCTCACGTAGGGTGCTTCACTTGAGTGTGCGGATCCTCGAATCGTAGAAGTTCCCCGCTCCGCGCCGAAAATTCCCAGGGAAGCCTTTTTGGCGAAGCGCACGCTCGCTCCGTGATTTACGCGGAAAATGCGCTGAATTCGGAATTCAAGCCGCGATGCGCCGCGTGCTATACGGGCATCGGGGTGAAAATAACAATGAGCCGATAACTGCGAAATAAATCGTTATCGCGAGGGGAAGGGGAAAACCGGGGTATCCGGGAAAGAGGTACATTACAGAAGCCAAAAGGGTAAATCCGATAATTCCATTCCTAAATTTTCGCCGGAAAGCAATATTTTTCAACCAAACAGTATGGACGTACCGAATGAATGAGAGTGGGATACCAGTTTGAACGATTGAGGGAGGTAGCGACTGCGTAACAGTCTCATATACTTAGAGCAAATACTGGAAAACTGCTGACGTTGGAGTGACAGTCACCGTGCCATTCAGCGATGGCTAGTTTAACGAAAAAAGTAGCTAAGACCTCCTACAACGTGCTATCCAAACGTTACGCTGCCGTTTTCGAGCGCGCCGCAAAGAACATCGTCCCGCCATCGCTCATTTGTCACTCTCCATCATCATCGTCTGCCCATTTCAGCCGTCAGCGTCTCTCTGCCCATTACTTTTGTTTCTTCTAACCATAGTGGCTTCCGCTCTTCTCTCTTTCCGTCGTCCCGTTCCCACCAATTTTCGGGAACGCCGAAGAAAAGGATCTTCGCGGGTTAACGTTGGTCAGGAGAATCAAGCGGTCGACGAAGACGGAAAACGAGGGTAACGAGGAGAACGAGGAGAAACGTCTAACTACCGTCCCTTTCTCGTGCCACGGAGAGGAAGGGTGGGGCAGGAGGAGTTGAAAGGGCGCAGCACGATTCAGAAAGCTCTCGACGATACACCCGCCGGCTCATTGTTGTACTTCGAGATGGCGCGGCACCCTCTTTGCCTTGCTTTATCTCTCCCTTCTCTTCCACGTCTTCCGTTTCCCTTCCGCCCGCGCTCTCTGCCCTTTTTTCCTTTCCGTCGACTTTTTTTGCCGCCCGCGCGTTTGTCACCGGCCTGACGCCTACTAAAACCGCGCGAGCCGCGGGACAGCGACATGCGAGGATCGATTGATCGATCTACCTCGAGTGCCTTCCTGCATTCGCGTCTCAAACTCTTCCATTGATCTGGACAACCGCATCGAGAATCGAGATGTGCAAGAGATAGAGAAAGAGAGAGAGGGATGAAACAAAATACTTTTTTGGGCATTTTGTTCGCGTTGCCTGAACGGATTTTGAAGATGTAGCGCGTGTGTGTGCTTTGAATATTCCATTGTGCGCTGATGTATCGTTACAGTATGGATGTTATTGATATTGTATTGCACGCTAATGCGCACTCGGTACCAATCGATGTCTAATGGCCTTAAATGATGTCGAATAGGCTATGTTGCCGCAGATGCGGTCATATGTTTCCTCGATAATGCGTAGATGTTACATTTCCCGTCTTTCATTATAAATTCTTGGTTTCCATTCGGCATACCTTAAAAAGTATGGGATTCGAAGAAATCATGGTGACGATATTAGTTTATTCTAACACGCTTCTTTAATATCACAGCATCCTGGCAAAGCGACTGCAGGGCTTGACAGTTCTCCTCACATCCGTTGCTTTACACTCACAATCTTTTCATTCCGTGTCGCGCTATAATTGCCGAACACCACTTTCCTTTCTTGGAAAGCGCGAATGCCACGGGACTCGGAGCTCGCTCTGATAATGCAGCTTCTAAATAATGCAGACTCTTCCTTAGAAGCCGTTCTCCCAAGTACGCCTTGAATGCTCCGCGAGCGAGTGTGTAATTAATGTTGCAAACTCGCTAAATGGTACGGCGTATCGCCTAATTCTATTCTCACCCCCTCCCCTTGCCGATCTGGCGCTCCGCGTCATGCCGATAAATGCGACGAAAAACGGGATGCGACGAGAAACACTTCGTCCAGACTTTACGATCGGCAGTTTCGACAAAAGGATGACTCTCTGTCTCTCAACGGCTTTCGACGCAACTTTCCCGCTCATCGCATTGTCTCCCCCGTCCCTCTCCCTCGCTCCAATCGTCCCGCGGAAGCTCCTCTTTTCGATATTGACGAGGAGTACATACGTGCCAGCGATACGACCGACTGATATCGTAAAAACGCTCGTTAGGAATTAACGACGTCCGCAGTGCGGACGGCCTCGACGAGGGATATTTTCACGTTGATACGGACAAGTGGTAATCGACGTGTTTGGTCAGTCATGCTCTCGCCTACCAGGTAGATGGAATTTCGACAGCGCCAAAACTAGTCGGCATCGACGTTGACGCACATTGTCACTCTCTCTCCCATCCCTCTCTCTCTCTCTCTCTGTCTCTTCGCCCTCTGCCGTAAAAACAAAGCGGAAGAATATAATCGGCAGTATTAAAGCGACCAAAAAAGAATAACAGCGAGAGAGAAGGAAAACTGACAAACGCGCTTGCGAAAGATTTTGAGGAGATTTGCGTTTTTATTGTAAGAATCTCGAGGCGTTCTTCTCCCTTTCTCTTTCTTTCCCTCCTTCTTCCTCTATCTACATATTTAGCTCTCTGGTACGAGAGCATAATGCGGGAGGAAATCCAGCCTCTCGTTTGCAATTCTCCGAGAAGTGCACAACGGTCGGTACCTTTCCATAACTGTCTGGGTCGGTGGTGTACATGTACGTATGTACATATATTTGTGTATTCACCGACAAATGTATTGCGCTTGCGCGGGCGGACGTTTATGTGAACGTAACGCGCACATGTATATATGTAGCTGTACATCTGCCACGCTCGGAGCGCGGCGAAATAATAGCAAATAGACAGGGAAATGTACATTATACATACATAAATATACGCGGCGAAATCTGCAATGCCGAACTTCCACTTCCAATGGAGCCGTATAAGTTACTGTTGGCCGAGTGCGGTGTTATCGGTGCCGAGGCGTGCATATAACACGACCGACACGCAGTCGTTGCGAAATTCTGTAAAAAGCGGCTAGAAATGAAACGGGCGAAATGAAAACAACTCTTCCGATCGTCCTCGGTCGCGTATCAGCTTTCCCAGAATTCAGTTTCAGGAGTGGCAAATAAACAGGATCAGTCACCTCCGTTCGCAGCAAGTTCCGGGTGCTGGGGTTTTTCACGTCCGTCTCTTTTTGGGCGGAGTATATTTTTACGAAGCAGAACGCGCTTCGAGCTACTGAATGTTGCAGAAAGTAAAAGGAATGGTTGTGGAGCAACGACCGAAAAGTGGTCAGCTCTTTCTATTATCACTTTCTGTGGAACGTTAACGTTCAGTAATACACATTGGTTTCATATTTTGAACAACGAGTACACGTATTTAGTACGTTCTAAATACGGCACTGCACGCATAAAATATCGCTCGTCTTACGATCCAACGGCAAACATAATTTCGACGTACTATAACGATGACACTTGGAGAATTCCCTGAAATTTCAGCCACTGTCGATCCTAATCACACAAACCAATTCGATGATTGATTGCAGATTGGAATGCGTGGTCAACGCCCTTTGTCGTGGTCTGAGCCACGCTTCCGGCAGCCTGGCCCGACTGGTACTCGACATGAATCTGTCCGGTGAACAAGTGTCCCGGGTCTGCGAAGCACTTCGTGGTTGCGTTCAAGTGCAGGCACTGCACTTGCCCCATTTGGGCTGCGGATGCGAGGGTCTCGCCTCGGTGGCCGAGTTGCTGAAGGAGAGACCGCTGCTGGCACTCAACCTCGCCGGCAGTTGGGGTGCCAAGAATGAGGATCCATCCAGCTCTGGAATCAGTATGGGTAAAACCTAGCCATTACCTTTTGCTTTGAACGCTCTCTCGATCGGCGCCACCATTGTGCGCGATCAGTGTCTAACGGACTGTAGAACTGTAAGGCGGGATAAAGGGTCAAGGGTCAAGGGCTTTTTTTCCTCCGACAAAATCCTCCAGCATCGATGTTTCGGGTAAAACTTGCCGCACGTCGGATGTTCGAGATTTTTCTGCCTGCCGTAGATAGACTAGTTTACATAGCGGCGCATGCCTTGGTTGGATTCGGCTTTGCATAAGGCTCCCGTTACCGCGCTCTGATGTTATACGTGACAGCGCGCTATATTTCGCTCACGATCGCGCTCTCTGCCTCTCTCTCTGTCTCTCTCTCTCTCCCTCATCAAAGGTAAATTCGCGCTTAATGAACGTTGAGAAACACGCGGCGCGCTTATACTTGCGGAGCGAACGGAGAAATTTCGTTCTCTCGGCATTTCGGTTGCGCCGGCTACAAATCATTATTCTTGATGCGTGCTATTACTTCCTATTAGTTCCTGCACGTGCATCGGACACATACCGCGCGCGTTTCTGTCTGAACGATATTTTTCGAGTCCTCGCTAATTGCCGCTGATCGTCAACGCTCACGAGTGGCTACGGCTTGTTGTTGAAACACGTCGACCGTTTCGCTCGGCTGTAACAAGAGTTGCAATCGGGCGTGATCGTAGCAACGGTAATGGCGGAAATAATTGTAACGATTTCGATGTTTCGCGAACGTTGCAAGATCTGCAGAGCGGCAATAAAGATCTGCACGGACGATCCACACTGACGATCTTCGCCCACCGTGCGCGAGCATAATGAAAGCCCGAGAATTAAGACGCGTCAAATTAATTACTAGCAGTGAGCGGAGCGTAAATGCGCATTGCGAGCAAACAAGCGACCGACGCGTCACTGTGGCGTGGCTCTTACGATATGCTAGTGGAAGCGGGTAGACTTTGATATGTAACGACCTAGCGCATTACTCATTTTCTCTCTTGTCGGGATGACATTAAAATGATTGTCTGACCTACATCTACGAATGCAATTACATTGCTACGGAAATATACACATTATAAATGTACGCAACAACGAATGTTATAATGCTTCAAAGATTTCCAGTCCATCCAATGCGAAAAGAGCGTTGATATCTTGTAGAACAGTAATCTGAAATGAAAAAGCATACATATATTCTGAACGCACATGAAAACAGTATTACACGTTACCTTAATAACGTTTTCGCACATTTTTTTTGTAAACTTTTGCCACCAATCTTCAGCTTGACAACGGTCCCTATCCCATCGTGCTATAAATAACTAACTAACCAGCAAACATTCAACACTCTTCTTATGAATTCACGTTTCAGCGAACAATAAAACTTGAAGTCTCGGCCCAACACCGAATACGCGCCTTTCCCACTGAAATGAATCCTAACACACGCCACAGCGGCATAGTCCCTCACCAACACACCTCCCTTCGTACAAAGTCAACCAGAATGTCGCGAACTCGTTTGCGCTCGTCCATCAGCAGGAAAGAGGAACGATCTCTTCAATCCCACGGAAATCCCCAAGATTAACAACATCCCACGTAACGACCCGACGAAAACTTGTTTCGGCGCGAGGTACACAGAAGGTGTCGCGGTAACAGCAAACCGATAACGATCGCGACTACTCCTGGAGCTGGAGTATATCGTGTCGTTGGCCCGCGAATGCACCGGCAACGTCGTTAAACCGACACGGAGTTGGAATTAGGAAGTTCGAATTAGAGCCACCGGCCCGGCCGCGGCCCCCCCATTCTGCGTCCGCACACACATCCTAGCCCACCTTTCTCTGGACGCAAATCGGCGGCGCGAAGTTTCCGCGACGTTTTACATCGGCCGCCGTCGCCGAGGAACTTTGGCCCTTCCGAACTTTAAGCCGTACCATTTGCCCGGGCTGCCACGAATCCCGACCGCGGAAAGTCTCAACGAGCATTGAACCGGCAGGAAAGACGGGTGGAAGGACTGTGCGCGGAGAGAGCGAGGCGAAGGAGTAATTTAAGGAGGAAAGGACTTTTCCGGGGAAACGATTGTAATCTCGCGGACGCGGACGTAAAGGTTAAATTGTCGGATGTAGCGGCGCGATCTTACGCGCTTCCGTGGCAGTCGGAATATGGCGTCGTGGTGTTTGGATCGTGAAACGAATCGGGAGGGGAATGCTCGGAGACGCGAAAAACGTCGGTTTGTCCGCTGGCAGCCGCGATTGACAATTAGTGGGTCGTTCCTGGCGAGCGTGGGTCGGATGTAATTGTAATGCGGAACGCGTAAGGTCATTGTATGTCTGGTGTAAAACGCTGTTGGTTTTGCGCGTGCTTTTCGGCGTCGTTTTGTGGATTTGTAATAAAGGCGCAGCGTTGGCCAGGTTAACCAGACGCTGTGCGTATAGAAATGGGTTAATAAATAAAATTGAATAGCTCGCGTCGATTGTATCGTAGAATTTGGGGTGACGGAATAAACCTTGCCGCAAAATAGCATCGTAATTTCCCGAGCGGGCGAATAACGAGCAGTGTCAATGATCAGAATTGACCGCGTGACGTTTCAATGTGAAGTATGGCGTCATCTTCTCGCCGTTCGTCTTTCTCGAACAAATTGCATCGGGACAGTTTTCAGACCGTCTTCGCCGCGACTTTTACGGACGCTCGATGTAACGACGAACCTGACGTCGTTAACCGAAAGTAATTAGGTACATAACTCTCGGCCGGGCCACAACGGACGGCGAAATTCTGCCAAAGTACGAATCGAGCCAACGCGGCGGGGAATAACTTGTTGCTTCGTCATGTTGCTAAACGTTCCTTCCCTCTTCCACGCGAAAACGCTAAAGTTTCATCCGAAAAAAAGAAGACTCACCCCTGGCACAGCGCAACCGTTCGAAACAATCGCGAATTCCGGATCCAAGGCAAAATAAGTTTCGGCAAGCTCAAATCTCCGATTCGTCGTTGAGATTCCGTTGTCATTCCCTGGAACTTCGACCCTGCCCCCTCTGATTGGGTTAACTGGCTTCGCTCGGGGGGAAAAAGACACGGAGGGGGAGCGAACGAATGAGGTGAGGTTCGTCGAAAAATTGACTCTATCCGTCTTAAATTGAAAGCCAGCTCTCTCGGGATAGTCGCTCTCTCGAGAATTGTTCTCGCGAGCCGACTCCGCAGTAATAACTTTCTCGAGGACGCCCTTTCGAGGGAACGATCACCCTGCCGCGACATGACGTCAGGGAGCAGCCAGTTGATACGTCCTACCTAACCCAGACCTTCACCTCCGCCTTCGAACACTTTCCAACTGAATATCCACTCGCAAATAACGTATTAATCATCTTCGGGACCGCTCCCCCCTTCGACTTCGTGGCTCAATCTGGGAATTCAACTGTAAAGGCGAGCATTATTCAACCCTCCCGCCAAGTCTTTCTCGATCTTCGCCTCAATTTCGTGTGAACTTTATTTGGGTGCTTCTTTGGAGAGGGAAAACGGTTCGAGAACACGTACTTTTGTTCAGCCCTAGGTTATGTCTTCTTCCTGTCGCCAAGGTTAAGGTTATTATTGCGATTTGACATCTCTGTACTTTCCACCTCAGTTTTCCCAAGTACGCGCATTTGGCTCAATCCTGTCGCTTCCCTCGCCTCGGCCAATTCTATTTCAATCTTCCCTTCATTTCTTGCCCTTTTCTCCTACTTTCCACCTGAGCCTTTTCAATTACAAGAATTTCATTGAAGCCCGTTCCGCTCTTTCCTCTCTCGTTTTATTCCTCCTCACTCGTATTCCGTTCGCGAGTCCTCATATTTCGTTTCAGTCCTTCCGTTACATTATTTTCCTCTCCATCTTCCTTTTTCGAATCCGCCTTCCTTCCCTCCTGTCTCATGCTCATAATCCATCCCCGTGTCTTCCGCCTCCTGCTTTTTGCCTTCGCTGCACGTCGAGAGTTCCTTCATGAACCTGTTCTCGTTGTCTCAGACAAAGAAGACTTCCTCCCGCGGTTGATCTTATCGTCGACTCTCAACCCAGCGAATACATGCATACCGACTGTACACGTGTACACCCGTTTGCGCGCGTCCGCGAATTGTATACTTACGTACGTACACCGTACTCCGCATCGTTGTTCTTGCCGTAGTTCCTCTGCAGCTTCCGCAGGAGAGGCAATTACAGACACCCGAGGTATCCTCGTCCCCACTGCTGCTGCCTTCCAAGGCCAAATCGCATACAAGAACTGCGCCTTCCGTTCGGTAGATGCACAATTCTCTTTCCCTGCTCATCCCCTGGCCTATTCCCTGCTCTTCCTCTTTCGCCGCTGCCTGCCGTTAGGGAGAGACGCGGCGAGGTTCGAAATTGCCAATCGATTGGCTTACTTTGACTCCGCTTTTCCCGACAAAACACTCTCCGGGCTAGTTAACGATTTTGCCGCAAGTCTAACTCTCTACGATCGAATAGGCTGAGGGTAATGGCGCGTACGTGTGCTGCTTAGGAGACGACGTTTTTTTTCCTTTTTTTTTCTGATATTCAGATATTACGGGAGTTAGTCATAGATGATATTGAACATAAGGGAAATGGCAAAGTTTGGAAATAATGATTACTTGTGGTATTGCTTCTGTTGAGATGTCTGTTTTTATTCTGTTTTAAAGATCGATATAAAGCTTTAAAGTGACAGACAAATGAACCCTTTCGTTACGCGGCGATCTCGCTAAAATGTTTGTCAATCCACTTTCCTATTTCAAACACCTGGATAATTATGTATCAGTGCAGATACTATCTGTCGGTTTAAGGAGCCGAACACTCGGATTGAGACCTAAGAGTTTTCTTCCAGTGCGTCCATGCACCCTTCCCAGTGAAAGTATTAAAAGCCAACACAGACGATCGTATCATTGCCCCGTCACTCCGAAGTATATTTACCACTATCGCACCTATAGTATAGTCTAGAGACAATTTGAATGGATAAAGAGGGAGGTGAGGGGGGCAAGCGCAAATGCCACTTTCAGGGATCCGGCCGTCTGTCGGGTTCTCCCTTTCATCTGAAAATCGACTTGTCGAGTCGAAACCAATCTTTCTCGATGCGACGAGTGGGACTTCGTGGCTCTTCGGAACAAATCAAATCCCTCGGCTTGACGCTTCCGCGAGGAGGTTGCAAGGGAGAGCCCAGGAACGAATGAGTGAAAGAGAGAAAGTGAGAACGCGAAGGGAGCGAAGGAAGTTTCCGGCAGCGATTTTTAGTCTTTTTACGATGACACGTTCGTATAAAGGACGGGCGAAAGGGAATGCGAGTGGATGTAAGAGACGTCGCGACTTTGGATGGCTCGCCCGTTAAACTTACTTTCAGTTCGCTACTTCGCCCGCTCTACTCATTTCTCAGACCTGAGAGTGACGGGACACTATTTTCAGCTCTCTGCCAATATCGGAAGTATAAGTGCTTTGTCGTTTGACGCGGGATGAAAGAAAACCCGTGATTTACTACTGTCTGTGCGGCCGCTAACTCACATCGAGCAAATCATGTTCACTAACTTTAGTTTTCAATCGCAAAATACAGATGATACTGATCACTGTTTCGAATCAAGTTAATAATAGTCATTAAGACACCATGGATCATTTTGACACCAACAATACACAACTCGTTTTGAATAACGCAGTTTGCTTTCAGGAGCACACTAAAGATCATACTGATATACGTGTTAAATCAGAAGAGGAAACAGCCAATTTGAGTATATTTGCATCTCTCTCCCCCCACCCCCGCCTCTGTGTTTCGCCGATGATAAGTTTCACTCGACAACTGCTTCGCTGAAATTGTACGCGGGCAATGTCTCGCCGTCTATCGTCCTTTTCCACCGTCTCCGTTCTTCTTTTTGCGCACAAATCTCTCGTTGCCTTGATAAGGTCGATACCGTGCTCGCATACAGAGACACACACAGACGCGCCACGTCAGCTCCCGACACCCACGACGTTGCACACAAACAACCGTGTAAGCGGAATACGGCAATCTCTTCGGGTAGTCGCTCTTCCAGGCTCAATAGAAGCTGCTTCGTAGTCTCATGCTTATTTGGTTTCTCAACGGAACTCTAATCAATTCGCTTGCTCCGCGTTGCCGATCGATTCTATCGATGAAGCCATCGATAAGACAACTGACACAACGGGCGAGGTTAAATTCGTGCACCAGACTGTGCTGTATGGTGAAGCTTGCTTCTGTTTATGAAGGAAAGTGGTGTGCTTGTACAACGCATATTTGTTTTTACGTGCCGGTTACGTAATGTGTTGTACGTTGTGACAAAACGAGCAGTGCGTTAAAATCTGTATCGTAGAATTAAAATTCCCCGAACTTTAGAACTTATTTTAGACATTTTGGATTTGCGGGTGTACGATTTATTTGAGATGTATTTCACCGAATAGCGTTTAATCCGACACACGACGATGCTTACAATCACACTACACCTTTGTTAGAATTGATTGGTCCGTATTGCCTAATTATCATTACTTGGAAGAGGCTGAACGTTCCGCGTACCCACAGACAGTTTAACAATCCACTCCGGTTACTAGTTTCCTAGTAACGTACGTACAAGACAGGTACATCGTGGCAACCTACGGAGGAATACACTTCTGCCACCGTAACTGTACATCAAGGCATTCTGGGAGGGTGGAAACTACAACCATCTACGATCTGCACGGGCACTCGAGACGTGACGCAGTTAGAACCGTTTTCAATTGCCCTACCTATTTCTCTCTCTCTCTCTCTCTCTCTCCCCCCTCTTCTTCTCTTCATCGCCTTGCAAGCCTTTCTTTGTCCTCCTGATTGTCTCTCAGCATTGCCTTTACAACGTATACCTCTCGGTTCAACAGTCTCCTTATTCCTCCTCCTCACTTTCGTACTTCTTTCTTTCTCTCCCCCCGTTGAGAGGCACAACGATCATTTTGTAATCGTCAAACTTGACTTTCCGTCCGAGACAACCTATCACGCTGAACACATATGTACAAGTATTGCGCATCCGTGAGTAAGAGGCGAAGCCGTATGCGCGCGTGACCGACGAAGGTATAAAATTATTTGATGCCCCGCGATATGTGTTTCCTTAGGTCAAAATGCCCCATAACATTTTACGACGTCCATTCGGCGAAATTCGCTCGTTCGCCGTTTTAGAAACGGTTCCGAGTGCATTTTTAAGGTACACACCGGCGCGTACTCGCGCGCGCGAGCTGCAACTGACTGGTCGCGCTTCCATTAGGGAATATGAAATGTAAATTGGACGCCGAAGTATAAGCTATTGTGTGGCGAAATTGCTTTTCCCTCAGCGTATCAAAGGAAATTGGAAGCTTCATTGTTATCGGTTGACAACTGGGTCGCTATTAATCGGAATTTCCAGCAATTACTTTTGCGCGCCGCAGCCGTTGAAGCTCTCGCGGAAAAAGCGTCGCCGGCGAATCGACGGAAGTGGCACTGATTTCGCGGGAAAAATTTTCAAAGCGCGGGAGAGCAGTCGATAATAATTGAAACACTCAGGGGGCGAATTTTTCAGCGAGAATCGCTTTGCCGCTGTGGCCGCGATTATTTCTGCCATTGAGACTTATTTGCCGTTTATACCGCTGCTGCTGTCGTCGCCAAAGCAAACTTCCTTTATGAGGCGGGGATGGAAGAGAGAGGGAGAGAAAGGGCGGAAGGGATGAATGGCTATGACACTGCGTTATCGGCGCTCGACAGCTATTAAAGTTTAATATCCGTTAATTCTTAATGAACCTTCGTAATATCTCGCGCGTAAACTCAGATTCCGTCGACGTGTCTCGAAAACGTACCGTGAGAACTGAGCCCGGCGACGTAACGAGAGATTAATGAGAGCCAGATAAAAGGAATTAGAGAGAGAGAAAGAGAGAGAGAACGAGGTTTTCCTTTGGTATTCAGTTTGTTAACTGTGCAGAAAAGTAGACGGATTTAGATGGAAACCCGTAATGCTCTTTAATAATTCGTACTGAGCCGCTGCCGCCGCAAAACGAATCTTCTTAATCTTCAAGTACATCTCTCCTGCTATCCGCCGTAAATTCCCATTCAGAAGAAACACCCTTCGACGCAATGGAATTCCCAATACGCATTATCCGGCTTGATAAAGCTAATAGCGGAAATCTGCGGAGAGCGTCATATCGCTAATGCTGATGAATCGATGAAAATTTGTTGGCCGAATTACTCGTCCGGCAGTGTTCAATTTCGAAAATCGAACCAATCACGTCGCACTGCACAGACTTGTCTATTAAAACGTTACGTTTGCGCGTGACATCCGATAAATTCTGTCAGCGAGTAGTAAATTTATCCTGGAACCGCTGACGACGCATTTATATAGGTACTATGTATACGTTTATCGTGCGATCCATTTATTTCACACGCGAGGACGTGAGGACGATAGGCGAGAAAGAGTCGTCTTACGTCCTCCGCAAAGGTTCCGATGTCAATGCTCTATGAACGTCCGCCCTTCGCAGGCGGAAAGAGACAGCAGAGTCTGTACAAGCTCCTTGAGCAAAAGTTCTTACCCGTTAATGCCTAAACTTGAGGCAAGTTTCGCCTAAGTAAGGTACAAACAACCCTTAACTCCGCCGGTATCCGATTAAAAGGTCCTCTTCCACTTAATCCGACGATGGCGCATAGACACACGACTTCTGCGTGGCCGTGTACGTTGGAGACATAATTAATCCCGCGAACCGACGTATCGCCACGCACTCTCTCAGCCCCTCGCTTCCCTTTGTACGTCGCCGTCGATGTGTGAAATCCAAGCGTGGTACTCGTATAACAGCATATCAGAGAATTATGCCAGGCGAATTGCGAATATTAAAACGGTTTCTCAACTGTTTTCAGTAGGGCAAGGATATGGTTGAGGCAAGAAATATTTCTTTCAAAGAGCCGGGTATTGCGATAAGGAAGACTTTTCTCGAAGTGATGGTGATTTCTAATTCATTACTAATCTTGTATGATATTTAACCGTATTAAGCAAGTCGGTGTTACTGCGTTCGAGAATTCTATTGAATCAAACCGTCTGTATGTTCGTAGGTTAAGAATTCGATTCCGTCAGGTGTTAGATTATTTCCAGATACCTGCACTACATTCATGCATACATACATACCCGTCTTTCCTCGCCATCAGCGGACACGCGTAATGTCTAAGACGAAATACGAGACGTGGTCGAGGCGGACAAAGAGTAAGTCGTTGCTCTTGAATAAGACGGAAGCGATGGCAGACTAAAATCCAACTGAGCGCGAGGAACTCGTTTACATCGTCAGCAAACTGCTGCAGCGAGCAACTTGCTCCTCCCCTCATCCACCCCCTTCTCTCCCTCTCTCTCTCTCTCTCTCTCTCTCTCTCTCTCTCTCTATCTGGTTCTCTTTCGGTGTACGTCCCAATGGAAACTCCGAGACACTAAAGCGACGGTGGAGCAACTGCGCCACTGGACCTTCGAGATTTCGACCGGGATTAAATCCAATCTTGAGTTCTCGAAAGTGCCCAGGTCCGACGTGGCGTATAAACGACGATACGAAGGCGATCGCTAACTACACGCGCCGCGAAGAAATTCGCTAGGCCGTCGACGAGATCCGACACACTGCTAACCTTTTTCCACAAACGTATCGAACGACTGGGTTCGGAACTTTGGAAATGAACGTAAAATGAATTGATAAAACGTTCGACCGAGATAGTCTCGTGACACCCATACCCGTAAACTGAACTCTGCTGACCGCGCCTCCGCCGTAGGCGGATTATTAGCGGAGGCATCGAACTGTGCGTGGCTGTGCAGCGCGATAATTACGCGCGATGTTCGGTAGACGATAAAAATTGCGCGGAATCGCGGAATGAGCGCCGAATGTAAAAGTTAACAACCAGCAGTGCTTTCTCGCGTCGCATATGCGTTAAGACGATTAAACGAAATGGAACGAACGGACCGATCCGGTCGTAACGTTAAACGCAACGCTGCGGCAACGGGAGCTGGTCGGTTTTCAATGACGACGGAGAAACAGCGGAAATGGACCCTCGAGATTCGGTCGGGAAGCTTAAAACGAACCTGGCGAAATTCTTCCGCTCCCGCCTAGAACTTCCTTCGACTCGGCCCCACGCGTACGTCTATGGAACGAGGACTACGGTTACTGTTATCGTTGCGGGGGGGATGAAAAAAAGGTATCGTTCCTGAGTCGATTGAAAATATCTCTTATCGCCTCCACGTTCCCGCCGTAAAGTTTCAACCGTCCCTGCGCGTCCACCTTCCGTCATCGTCGTCGTGTTCCACGATTTTTCGAATCTGCCTTGACGCTTATCTCAGACTCGCCGAAAGTTGCTGCCAACCCCGACGCGCCATTATCCAAGTTTCACGGGCGCAAATTGCTATGAATTTCAGCGGACGAAATATATCACGGCGCGGTGCGTCTATAGGAAGCACCCTAAACGACGTTACGCGAATTTCCGAGTCGAATTAATATGCAGCTTAGAATTCATCTACGTGCGCCGCGGGGTGTGCGACTCCGCTTCGCTTTTCTCGAATTCCCAGTAATTCGTGGAACATATAATTTCTCCCCCTCAGGAAAGCACGTACATATACACCGGCGCGGCGGGATCACGTTCAAAAAGGAGTTTGTTAACTCGGGTCGGGCCAGGCTCGTAGTTCGAATTAAATCCCCTCGCGTGTGGACAATATTTGTTGAAATATCCACATTGACACCTGCTACCCCTTACACAGCTCGATAATGTAATACGGAGCCGGCAGTGTGGAATCGTAGCAATTAAATGTGATAATTGAATTCTTAGAAATGTATGTGCAGAAATTTAATTGGAATGTCATTTGCAAATAAGTCTAACGCAAAGCCTTTTCATTTTTATCCTAAATATTTGTTTTCCTGCCTTCAATAGTTTGCAAGTATTTACGTTTCTTGATGAAAATGGGTCGCCTAATTATTTTCGTCTACCATTGTACACCAGAACGCATGGCTGATGAATTTAGCGCGACGTGACGTACTATCCGACCAGTAGTTTCCATAAAATGTTTTACTGTCTCGTTGTCGTTTCACCTGACCCGCGCAGTATCGTTGGTCCTGTTCTCGCTCCACATCGTAAATTCTTACGCGACCGCTACCTTTTCGATTCATCGATCGTGGTGCATCGTAAACATCTTTACGTTGTACACATTTGGAATCGCATTTGTGCGCGCATGCCATTATCAAGAAATGAACGACATAACCAAAAAACAGGAGTCTTATTTTACAGTTCAACCCAGTGAACCATATGAAGCCCATTTTTGCGAACAATTTGATTTATGTAACTTTCATGAACTTTAAACACCTTTCACTAAGAAACATCGGACTGCGAATTGTGATTCTATTAATTTTAGATTTTCTGCACATTTTGCCGTGTTTCCCAAAAGTTATGATTGATTTCGTTGATGTCAATCGTAAACTTTCAAATATTTGAAGTGTTCGTAGAAACTTTAAACATGTTCGAGTAACTCGCGGTCGTGTAATATTCTTTTGGCATCCCTTGTTATCGTTAGTCTTCGCGAATCCTCTTCCTAGCTTTCTTAAGTGCATCCTCTCGGTCGTATTTCACAAGTCGTTTGGTCACGTAAACGCCGCCGCGTCGACGCTGTCTTCCCTGCTTATATCCTAAGTTTATATTAATTCTACGCGTCAAAGGCTTTACGGGTAGTAAACTTGGGCGGGCACGCTTAAAGGTCACGATGTCTCGTCTAATACGGCGCGTTTCGTGCTAGCGTTGCATGTGCATTAACGAAAGAGAGAGAGAGAGAAGCATAATCTTCCGAAGGCCGAATATGCTGTTGCGCAGAATAAATTAATGAACATGCGCAAATATTCCAATCTATGTAGAACTCATATCCAAGTTATTAGGACAATGTAAGCGGTCCGTTGTAGTGCACAATTACATGCAACAACGCTCATAATGAGGATAATGTAATTTTGGTAACGATAATATTCCAGTAACGAGTGTCTGTGATTGTCATTATCGAATCTGCGAAACGATTGTAGCCTCACCGCAATTGTAACGGGAAATATTATTTCATCGGTGGTTATAATGCTCAGGTTCAAATTGTATACCGTGTCGCGTTTAAAGGTGTTGGTTGATTGTTTATGCTAATGCTTTACCGTGCAATCCGAAAACCAATATTTTGGTAACAGCGCTCATAGTAACCTGTCAGTTGCGCAATTGATAGCGTAGAATTGGGTGGAGGAAAATAAATTTTCCCTTTTACGTAATGGAAATGTAAGTTTTCGGAGAGACTAACGTTGCATAGAGTACACGTGCATTTACATTTAAATGTCTTCAATATTATCATGCCATAGAGGAAGATAGTCTATCTTGGACCACTTGCTCATATTTTGTCCCTGAATGTATAATTTAAAAGGTAGAAAGTGAAGTCAAATATGAGCAACGCATATTCCTTTCACGATTACCATTAAACATTGCTAATTCTCCTCAAAAGTTTACACAGAATATGCTAACTTGAGGTCAATGGACTGACTTGAGAACTCTGCAAAAATTACGGAAATAATCGGTGCAAAATGCTAATACCTAGGATAATATCAAGTATAATAAGATGGTCCAGGTTAGAGACCGGTAATACAGTATAATATTAACCACATTATGATCGTTTTTGATCGCTTCAACTTCTGCACATTCTTTTCTCTTCGTCACTTCTGCTTCCAACCTGTACAAACACAAACTCTTCACCCACCGCTGCTTAGAAAGCCCACTGCACGGCCCGGCCGCATACTTTACCCCCCCTCTTTCTCATTCACCCGCGATCACTTTTGCCAACATTTTCAATAATTCCGCCGATCTCTTTCAGCGGTTCAATCTTCCATTGAAATGATTAGCGTTGAGAATCCTCCCTTTTGCCAAGCGTTCCTCGGTTATGCGCGAGGTTCGAGGCGGCGAGACTAAAGAAGGAAAACTTTGCAGGTTCCGGGTCCGGGTCTGGCAGCAGTGGATGTGCCTCGAGCACCCTTGGCACGCTACCCCTAAATCGCTGCTACTCCTCACTGCCCCGCGGCGCGTTGGCAGCTTATGGAAGTTTAACGAGGCCCGCCACCCTGCCGCGACTACCCCTCGGCCTCGGCCTGGGTCCCGCACCCGGCACCGGAAACGGACCGTTGCCGCAGAACGATAGGGACCGGGACAGCAATGGCAGCAGTAAAAGGAACAGCGACAGCGTGCTGTGCCATCGCCTGCCGTTGCTGCATCCACTGCCGACCTGCGACGTCGCGAGTCATCAGGGAACGGGCTTCCATGAGATCTTCAACGCTATTAGGTGAGTCGACTTCCCTAACACATTAATCCCATTAATGGGCAACTTTTTCTTTTCTTCTTTCTTCTCCAGAAATGTCTTCTATCTGTCTCGTTCTGTTATTACGTGTATTATGAATGAAACGATATATACCTGAAGTAGGAATTTGAGGAAAGAGATGGACTTTTGAGGGTGTGTCGTTAATTATTGCCCTTCGCAATGTATGGTGCGTATTGACTTTTCCGGGACGTCGGCTGTCAGTCGCTGGCTGCCGCGAAGTAACTCCATGACTTTCGGGTGTCAATCGCTGTCAAAGGCACCCAACCGTGCCGATCCCTTCCGTGTCAATGGTCAGCGATCTGCATACGTTAAATCGTTTCAGGCCGAGCGCATTTAGACGCATCGCTGTTAATTATTCAGCCTGGAATCGAAAGCCCTATTAGCCGAGCGCGCTGCAGAAGCCGTCGATGTGCAATCGCGCAAATGGCGCGGTTAATATTTGAACGCCTTGATATTTACATCGGCAGCGCGTCGACGCTGACAGACGGTAATTTTGTTATTACACTCAGGGGTAGGGGATCATTATCCGGCGCATGCGGGGAAGGCGGGGTGCGGGGGAGGCATTTGGTGGCGCTCTAACAATTATATTTGCACGCCACGCCGCAGAAGTAGCTCGTGAATTTGCCCGGGGCTCGGCGAGCGTTCGGCTGTTGGAAAATGCGAAAACCCCCGGTGGGTCACTCGGTGTTTTCCGACTCTCGAGTCAAGAGACGGCGAACAGTTTGCGGTGGGGGCGGCAGTGAAAGAGGAGAAAAATCAGAGCGACGACGGGAGCGGTAAGAGAGTGGCGGAGAGAGAGAGAGAGAGAGACGAGAAGGGAGAAGAGGCCATTAACATCTCGCATTCATAACCGCGTAGAGTGAACCGTGAACGGAGTTTACCTCGTTGTCGGGCAACTTCTAGTCGCAGGCTAGAGCGCCGGGGAACTTCGAATCCGAAAGTCCGTCGGGTCGGGCGAGAAGTTCTTCCGGGGGCTCGGATCTTGGACGAGCGGTAAATGAGTTATGGAAATTAAGGGGACGAACGAGAGCGAGTGGCCATTCAGGAAATTATGCGGACTTCCGCCGGAAACTTCGGCCCTCGCCAGCTCGACGGAAAGTCGGGACGGGGTTGGAAGGGACAGCGGGAAAGGGCCACGGTGCGCGTCAACAACCGTTTCAGCAAGGTCGCGACGAATTCTTAAAGTTCTGGCCAAGTCTCGCCAAGTGCGGCAAATCGTATTAAACCGAAACGTTTTCATGGTTCAGCCGCATCGTCGATATTAAATATTTGTAGGAAACACGTCCGTTAATACGGTATTTACGAGACGCTGACGTAATAATGGTCCTCGAGTTTGCGTACGCTGTAATTCCATCGCGTTCTTGCAGATATATATGTACATTCGGTATTTTATTATCATCGGTCTCTGCAATGAAAGAGGCATCCGTCATAACGCTAATAGATGTTTGTACTGGTATGGAACATAGTGTAAGAGGAAAAAGGGCACGGAAAATTGCACTTTCGAGCGCTACGAAATTCTGCAATACAAATACGCTGGTCTGCAAATCGCAGCGGGAGCATGGAGCGTATTATTAATAGCGCTGGGTGGTGAATCGAGGGAACGCGGGGAAGGGTCAGGGCAGATGGCAACCCACATGTTAAATGGGCAATCTCCGCTTTGAGGAAATGTCATTGCCGGACGTGTCGCGAATTGCAGACACCCTCATTACGACATGCTCCTAGCGACCTGTTTCTTCATCGTTATTTTGATTCAAGATAGTTACACTGCATTTCATGCGGTTGAAACAGCTGAAGCAAACACTGTTTACAATTATATTTCACAATTTAATCAATTTTAATGGCACAATGACCTGAGAAATATCGCTCGCATATGAGTAAATATCAAAATTTCGGTTCCACCGACACATACGCACAACTTCGTTTCAGCAATCTCCACAGATAAATTTGATTTTATATATCCACGTTTAAAGAGGAGATTTCAACTTGATCATTCCTCAAATATCCACCGCGGCGCCGGAAAATGAACATTTAGCTGTTCATTGCGCGAAAAAGTGAGAATGCTTTTTATAGACAGCTTTCGAAATTGGGCCTGTCTCAGGCGGGCGTTTATCTTGCCGCCGGACAGCGGTACCGCGAGCACATTCTCTAAATTTCGTGGTAATTCGTTAGACCACGACGAACGACTGCGACGCCGCGAGTTTTGCCGTGGAATAATGCATAACGTACTTCCCGCGTCACGGTAAGAAAGGAGTTCTCTTCCTTTCTTCATTTTTTATCTTTCCTCTCTCGTTCTTAGTCCTTCTCCCTTCCCACTTTTGCTCGTTCCTTTACCCTCCCATAAAGGTGTTCTGGACCTTATTCCGGGGGTCTCGCTGGAAAGATTTCTTATGGCCCGTCCCGGGGTGCGAATAAAACTTCCACCGCCACCTGCCCCCTTTATTCCTCTTTCATACACTCGAGTCAGGTGTGCTGGGTGTTGATTTCAGGGTGCAATAAATAACGCTCTACTACCAGCGTGCGACGGTGCTCTCTGCGACCGTTAATCGTTCATTGTTTCGCCTCCCGCGAACCTTTCGCCGCGGGATTAGGAGCGAGAAAGTACGTGAACTGGTCCTTTACGTGCCGGGACTCCGAATACCATGCTAAGCGCACGTGCAATGCGCGTACGGCGATCATTTGCTTCGGACTAAATGCTTTTTCACGTTTCACGGATGGAGTGGCTGAAAGGCGGTGAATCATTTCGATGTTTCGCTGTAACACTTTTCAGCGCCGAAACATCGTGCGTGCGCGTGCAACACTTTCAGCTCGAACGCATTCATTATTACCCTTTCGTACAAAAGTGCATACACGCGAAGAAGGAAATTCCGCGGTTTGCAAATGGAACGTAGCCCCGTCGACGGAATGTCATTCACTTCTTTAAACGCAGAGAATTGCGTCGCACAGCATACGGTGCTGATTATCATAAATGCACGCAAGTTAATAGAATGCGCCGATAGTATTCACCGTGCAGCGCTTAAACTTTTACAGTTCGGTCACGGACGAGGATCAGCGACGTTCGCGCGCCTTAATTTTAATATCGCATTCCTCGCGGGCGTTATGTTTGTGCGTCCGCCTTAATAAATTTTTCCTTCGTTTACGAGCGCCGACAGATAAGTCGGAGGGATTCTCCGGCGGATCCGAGTCGAGCCCTCACTATAATGGTAATTACTTCCTCGGCCCTGAATACTCGTTATAAAGACCTTAAGCGAATGTCAGAGGCATTTTAAATATCGGTCCTCGTCCGGTTAAGCCGGACGTTGCGTCGTCGGAAACTTTCCACGAGTATACTCGAATTTCGAGCAAAAATACCTCCAAGATGCGATTTCACATTTCACATTCAGCCTCCCTTAGAGCCGTCGTCCTATATTTACGTTCGCGGCAATAAATTTTTTAACGAGACCCCGTGTTATTCCCTCGCCAGCAATGAATGCGGAGAAACACTCGAAACTTCAATATTGTGCCCTTCTCCTTCCGCTCGGAAGCGCGATTCCGCGTGCCGACGGGTTTAGCCCCACGGCAATATAACTTTGCTACTTTCAACCGCGTCGTTACCTTTATCCAAATCATTTGGCTTCGTACACGGCGCTTCAGGAAGTTTTTTGCGCGTTTTTTCCGCGCTACCCCCCCAATGCCAGCTGCGGATTTATTGGTCAATTTTCGAAAGATTCTTCAAATATTGAATACGGCACACGCTTTCGCCCGGCCACCGGAGGCAGGGCAAATTTATCCGCCGCGGCGTGCGCGTGTTTACGTTGAGCCGCCTGACTACGTTTGGCCGAATGATTCTTCAGAATTCCGGCAAATATTGAACGCCGTCGCGGTCATTTTTGCGGCTGCGACACTCGGCTGCGGACACGTCGATATGTCGCGTGCGTATTCGTCCGTTTGTCGGTATACGGACGACGAAGAAGGGGTGCTTTTTAATTAAAAACTCGCCATCGCGCTGTAGCCATTGCCTATCCGGCCGACGCCGACGCCGACGCCGACGCCGACGCCGACGCCTTGATGGAAGCAAATTGGAACTCTCGGGAAAAATATTCGCGAGATTATTCCGGCAGCGCGCGCTGAGTTCGACTTACGCGCTCGCTCAGGCGTGTTCCATCTGCAGGTATATCTCGTTAGTTTCTTCGCCCCGTTTCGCTTTTAATTGCTCACCCCGAACGCGGCTACGTAGAGCAACGTATGCCGTTGTTTGTCCTTCTTCGGTTCGCGCGACGTCAATAAAGTCGACGTGGAACGAAAGTGGCGAGGCCAGCGTGGCATGCCTTCGTCGTGCAAACTAATTCTCGGCGAAAAAGAAATTGCCGAAAAACGCGCGTATATCGTAATTTTCTCTGTTGACCGACACTCTCAGAAACGGTGGCATTGCTTATGGGAACTGTGTATCGGGATAGTCGTAAAAGCATCGATGCCGGACAGAGACGTCGCTAGCAGCTTTCCACGGACGACGACGACGCAGCGCGATGCATCGAGATTTTACGGGACGTTTATCGTCGCCTTCAAACTTTTTCCCTCCTTTCGGCGTGGAAAAAGGGGCCGCGACGATAAAGGACGCCGATCGATCTCTTTTAATCTGGCAGGTCCTCCGTTCACACGCCAGTCCACCCACGTGGCCTCGCTGCCAACGAGTTTGTCGACTGTCCGGGCCATTCCATGATCGCCTATAAGCGTCGAAATACGTCGATACCAGAAAGCCCGGCAGCTTTCGACGGCGGATCATTCGTCATAATCACTTTCAGGCGTCCGTTCATAACCGCCGAAATGACGTCGGTCGGCGTTCCATCCAAATTTCACCAGTCATGACTGGCCATTTTTGCGATTTTTCTTCTATCCTCCGACACGGTAACACCGTCTAGGCCTGTCGATAACGTTATCTCGTCGGTCCTGTACAGATCGGTTCGCTCGGAATGTTTTGTGCTGCATCAGACTTTTCCTGTACGTCTATCAGGTCTGATAAGTAGACTCCATTAATAATGCTCCTGCTGACGGCATTAGACGTGCCGGTTATTTGCTACTTGTCCTTTTTCTCATTGCTTCCAAATCTCTTCTATAACTCCGATGCAACCATTAAGAAATCTTGTTAACTGAAGAACACCTCACTAATCCTATTTTCCGATGAATACATTTTACTTTATCAACGTTTACTCCTCTTCCAAAGTAGCGAGAATGGTTGGTGTTCTTTTGTAACCGGCGGACTCTAGACTTCATAGTGTACGTGCGTATACGTACTTTAAGGTGAATATGAAAGGAACACCTTAGGGAAAGTCGTTTGTACTTCATTTCCCATTTCCAGCGTAATTATGAAGATACGCCAGTAAAATCGTTCCACCGTCATTATGAAAATCTCTGAGGAATGTAACACGCGATCAGAAGAGTTTGCAGTGCAGACGTCCTGTTTCCACCAAAGTACGCTTACGGAAAAAGACTGCTTTGACAAACGCTCGACAGAATAGATCTGCTTCCATAAAAGAGAGATCCCACAGCGACGACGAAACAAGCGGCATACAATCTTCTTATTTCCTCACTGTTACAATAATTCGCTGCGGTTCTCTTCCTCATAACGCTCCCTCAAATAAAGCCATCAGCCAATTTCTCACAAATTTTCCACCCGGCGATGCAACTTGCTCCTTACCTACCACATCGATCGTTTTCCTAAATCATTCCTCTACTCAACACTCCAAACAATTCCAATAAGTCCAAGCTCGATTTCGATTAATTCTTAATTCGCTCGCCGCTGAAATCTGATACAAGCCCAGAAACCTTAATAAAAATGCGTTCTACGAGGGCCGAGACAAAATGAGAGCCGCGGTGCACGTCGACGCGAAGGGTTGTTTGGCTCGTAAACGAAGAAACAATGGCGGGCAAATGTGGGGGAAGAGACTGACAACATCCGGTCCCGAGCATTTCTGAGCATTTTGAAGCGAGAGGCAGCCTGCTGCTGCCTCCGGCCGTGAACGCACGATGCCTGGCTGCTGCCTGCTGCATGCAGGACGTGTACCCCACGTCGTCAACGTCGTCGCTCGTAAATGGTTTCATAAAGGGGCCGAGTGCCTCTCTTTTTTCAACTTTTCATCAGCATCGCGGAACAAATGGCACCGGCGCGCGGCGTGGTTCACGGTTACGTTAGCGCGTCGGAAGGCCGCAGGGAGGTAGAAGTGAAGAAGCGTGTAAGTTTCTTGCCCCATACCCCCTTTATATTACGTGTAATTTCGTTTGGCGACGCTCGACGACGGTCCGTCGTCTCGAAGTCGTCGCTACGTCCAGTCCTACTGTAGCCGCCGGTAAAAGTCTTCTTTTGTGATCGGACGAGCTACGCTGGCCACTGTCGTAACTTTGCCGTTCGAAAGTTAACCCGTTTTCGTACTCTTTCACATACTTTAATGGATTTTCCTTTTCATAATGTAGATATATGGTTCGCAGTCGACGTAAGAAATTCGACGGCGCGACTGGTGTCGACGATGAAGGATAATACGACTGCTGTAGATACGTGGTATAGTGTTAGCGACTAGAATGTTGCTGACAAATTTGTAGGGGCTATCGATAATACGGACGTGAGATACTCTTTAATGAAGTATTAATGTCATTTCCGATCTGGCCCAGGGCACTCCGCCGACATCGGTATACGAAGTAATTGCCAGGTCCCCGTAAATTCTATTACGTTCGAAAGTAAGGAGGGCGAGATAAGCTAGATAAGTGCGCGCGTCGTACTAATGTAACGATAACCCGACATCCATCCTGCGCCATGGCGAAACTTTGCCTAACGCGAGTTCGCGAATTTTCTCTCCTGCGCGGCGGTCGTCCGGCGATTTTTCATCGTTCAAACTTTCGCCGACGTTTCTCATCTTGACGCAGCCTCTTCCGTTCTTTCTTTCTTCTTCTTTCCACTCACCCTCTCCTTCCCTTCGGAACTCTTCTTTCTCAGACCCGCACTCATGCCCGCGTGCTTCGAGCAGCGAGAGAATAACTCTTGCCGATTACGACAATACAAATGTCCCGAAACCATGCAACATACACGACCGACACAAAATTTCGGTACAAACGCGAGGCGGTCTCGCAGCTTAAACCTGTGGGGACAAAAAGTGTGAGAGAAAAAGGTCGTTCAAGCGCCAAGCCCGCGTGGACAGAGTTAGGGAGTCGTATAAGTTCCATAATGGTCTAACATCGATCAGGTGGGAGTCCGGTGGTTGTCTCAAAAATCGAGAGAACGGGTCGCGCGAAAGACGAAGAGAGATTGGTCTGCGTTGAGGGAACGCTGCTTCTTGCCGACG
This sequence comes from Priocnemis perturbator, assembly GCA_963942575.1. Taxonomy (NCBI): domain Eukaryota; kingdom Metazoa; phylum Arthropoda; class Insecta; order Hymenoptera; family Pompilidae; genus Priocnemis; species Priocnemis perturbator. The sequence continues at coordinate 3,218,969 of OZ012644.1, forward strand.
TCTCGGGGGGAAGAGAAATAGGAGTAAGAAGGCCGCAGTCTCGGAAGGAGAGTAACGTTGTTAAGGACCCGCTACTTTTCTCTCACCAGGCGCTACGTCCGCGTGTCAGTGTGCTTGCGCAACCCACCTCCCATTGGGGTTAAACAAGATTCTCGACTCGAAGCTCGATATCCGTTAGGGGCCCCTGCTAATCACGCTTTTAGCGGACGCTCAGCTCTTATTGCGGATTTCGGAAAATAAATGTCAGTACGTATCGAAGAGATGAGTGCATACGATACGTTACAGATCCGGACTTTTATACCGATATTTCGCCTATAATTTGCATCATTTCTTTAATTCATTCTTTTATTTTTATATTCTCCACTCGAGCCGCCTATACATATCCTCTCCACTCCGCATTAATGTCCGAACGAATCAAACAAATCGGCGCTATAATTCTTTATTTCGATTTCAATCGCGGCAGCTGAAACGCGAAAGCCGTAAACGCGGCGCACAGACGCCAAGTAAATAGCAGCGCGCGACCGTCGAAGGAAAAAAAGAGGCTTCATTGAATGTTTAATAACGCGAATAGGTAATCGCGGAACGATGTCGCCCGAATGAACGACTTCGCGACCAATGCCGTAGGCGCGTGACGAACGCGATGCGATAAAAGCGGGCGAAGTCGGTGCCGTAAAAACGCTTCGACGCGCCATTTTCCTTCGCACCCCTGCCGTGGGTAGACGAACTGCGTGGGTGGCTTTTGACTTTCGCGTAAACCGCCGCCGAGGCCGACGGCGTGTTCGCGAAACGAAATCTCGCCGCCAGTAAAGCTGTCGAAACTTAAGCGCCGCTCGCAGCGCAATACTGTCGCCCGTTTGACTTACGATTGCGGCCTTTATTGCCTGCGCAAGCTTATCTCGCCTCGCGAGCCGAGGCTCTATTTTTGTCCCGACGCACAATTCAAAACGCACTGCCCTTCTCAATACCGATGCTCGTACGATTTTTGTCGTGGGACGATTCGATCGCGCGGATAAGCGTTTACAGGGGTCCGGTTGAATAAGAGTGATTAGGACTGTCCATGTCTATGCGTGTACGGATTTTTATCGTAGAAAGAGATTGGATCGGTGATACGCGTTACAGGTTTCGAGCTGGATAAGAACGATTCAGGCCGTTACTGTGGGTTACAAGGGTCGAGTTGGATAGAAGTGATTGAGGTAGTTATATTATGCTGGCATTCGGAAAATGCCGAAATGAGTAGTATGATTGCGGATATGCGTACGAATTATGTCCTCCCTTCTCCTACCATCGTTACGTTTACATAATGTACCTATGACTTTGTAAACAGCAAAAGGGAACGAAAGCTTCGCATAACGTTGAAATGCGTAATAAACAGGGCGAGTGCAATAAAAATTAATAACTACGACAGCTATTACAGGACGCAAAGGGTACTTATGGTTAGTTCTACCGCCATCTAGTTAGTTCAAACCCCACGCGCGTCCTCATTAAACGTAGAATCTCTTTTAAAAAAAATATTTTTAATTTCCGTCCTGACTTTCCGCCGCCACCTCGCCGTCCTTACAATCGGTAAAGAAAAATGACCTTCTCACTCGCCCAACACATCGTCGCATTCACTCTCATCCCGCAATGTTCCCCCTGTGTTTTATGACCCGCAAGTCGTCGTCGTGCTAATGTGAAATCTTGGGGGCGAATCGGCTCCCAATACCCGCGCCCGCTTGACTTACGATGCCAATTTTATTGCGTGGGAACTTATCTGGCCGGAGTGGCGTTTATTTTTGCCCATAATCTGAGGGGGCAAGCGCTCCCTCGCCGCGTATAACTTTGGCCCGCGTAGATACGTCGAGTGCACTCGAACGGATATACGACATTGGATACCATTAAAGGCACGCCGTCGGATCTATGTACGTCGAACGGCGTACGTTGAATGGCGTACGTGCGTCGGACGTGCCCGGCAGTAACAGTCGAATCGATATCACCTTGCGCGAATAGCATTCAATTCAACCATCCAGCCAAGTCGACCAGGTAATCGTGCTTCTTAAGTTACCCGCGCGCATTAACTCAGCTCTTCTGCCTCGATTATACTTCCCCCGACCTTTCGGCCGAGACGTTGCCTTCAGCCACACCGCGCGAAACTCATACAACACGCTTACGTGCTCACGAGCGTTTCTTCGCAAGCGGCAGACGCGTCGAAATTTATTTCGTCTAGACGTAGCGTAATATCGTCGAATAACCGTGGACACTCGTGCATCTGCACACTCCCGCGGGCCCCCGAACTGCTTCGCGCACGCAACGTGTTGTGGTCGAGAGTAAATACAAATGGCGCGTGTATAGGCGCCGTTCAATTGTGATACAATCTCCGGCTGATCATGCAATCGTCTCTCTGAAATTATCCCTATTATAGCGCCGTTGGCGTATGCTAAGATTCTCATGCGCGAACGGCGTGCACATATGTGGACAGTGTAATTGCGGGTCAGGCCGAAAGGGACGTCTATTCTGTTCATGACCCGCGCACTTCGGCTCGGCCCCGGATTTTCTTCCCTCCTTTTATAGTTTCCTTTCTCGAGCGGGTCGACACAGGTCGACTCTTCCTTTTCTCAGCGTCCTCCCAACAAGTACGTCCGCCTCGTCGGAAGTTAGTTTCTGGCCCTCTTCCTCTTCCATCAACCTCTACGGTCCTCCGGCGAAATCCTATTGATCAACGACGTTTACCCTCGTGCTGCATTCGGACACAATTCCGCGCTGGCTTAGACAGCCGCTCTTCCCGAATTATCTCCCGTAATCCGTGTCGTTGTTAGACCAGCGCGCTCATACGCACGATCATAAATGCTCTCGGTGACAATGTCATTACGAAGAATAGTACGCTGATCCCCATTCGTGGTCGACGCACAGAAACGAGACTCTGTGTCCCTTGACGCTGCTTATAGATTATTGGATTTGAGAATGAAAATATAAGGGTATGCTAGAGAATTGAAATGTTCACCTCAAACGCACTACGTTGAATCAAAGTTTCGAATAATTCTGTCTAATCTTGCAGGGAACCAAATTGCAAGCTGAGGTCATTGAACGTATCAAAGTGTCTTCTGGGCGGTCTCGACGCGGGCTGTCTCGGCGAAACAATTCGCAGAGCACGAAATCTCGACGCCCTCAGGGCAGCTGGTGCGTCAAGGCCTGCAGACGTGATGCCATTGGTCCTGGCTCTGACCGAGGCTCCGTGTCTGCAATTGCTGGATCTTGCCAGTCCACGTTTGGCCCTGGATGATCATCCTTCAAGGCTCCTATGCCACGCGCTCGCCAGAAACGGAACCCTCAGGCTGCTCAGCCTCGAGGGATGGACGTTCAGGATAGAGGTAAGATCCTCCGACTTGCGAAATTGCTCGCAAAATAACGAATGCAGTTAACTCCCTTGCGTTGAAATAACGTGTCGCTCAGGCTGCAGAGCCTAGCTGAAAGCCAATCCCGAAAGTGGCCTTACTAGACGAGAGTCTGTGCGCATCGCTGACCTACTTTGCGAAGTTTAGGTTTTTCATCGTTTCCACGGAAAATCATGCCTCTATCGTTCCCTGTCTGGCAACTGAAATATTAAAAGGATCGCCTAGGTTCGCTCCAATGTGCATCGAAACACGAACGATTGAACGTTATTTTAGAAAAGTCGATGAATAGGAATATTCTGTCTATTGTATCGGTGATCTCTCAGTTCTGAATCAATTAGAGAAGTAACTTAAAAGTAAACTCAAGTCAGCTGTAGCTATGATTCGTCCAAGTAATTAATCGCTTTTACCTACAAACACCTTCAAAATAATTTCGCTTACGTTAAACAACTGGTACCGTTAAACCATAGCGTATCGCAGCATCAAAGTTTACCTTATCGGACGTGATATCAGAATAGACATTGACTAGGAAGTCTTAGGAAGATTCGAAAAACTCCCTTAATGATTAATGAACCGGAAGCGGGGCGGCTCGAGACGCATTAAGACGTCTTCAACCGGTTCATAAAAGCAATGAGGTATCCTCTTAGCAAAGCAACGATAGTAGCGCGAAACAGGGCGTCCAGATACCGTGGATTATAGTAATGGCGCGAAGCGGCGCTTCTTCTGCCGAGAAGAACAACAATAACGACGACGACGATTCTCGTTACGCGGATCCTCGAAGGGCGCGATAACAGTCGCGCGAACGTTAGCTACGATCAGTGCATGGAAAAATCGCAGGTAAACTTGCGTCACAGTAGGGTAAGCGTGGCGAAGAGAGAGAGAGAGAGAGAGAGAACATTACGCTTCGCTCGTAGGGGTGGCGAGAAAAAGTGGAAGAAGGACAAGCGACGCCGATCGTTAGAAGTAACACGAAAAGTTTCGCGGAGGACGATAACGTTCGGTAATGAGAAAGTCCGGGGAATTATTCTCGGACGGCTTACAGGTCTTGCCGGAAGAACGGAGGGTGCTGGCGAAGGAGGACGACGAGTCTGAAAACGTTACGCCGCGCCTGTCATGCGCTTTTTCGCCAGACTCTGCGCACACACTCTTTGTGTGCCCGCATTCTTTCTCTCTCCTTCGATGCACGTAGTAAAACAGCGGGAAGTAGTATGGACGATACCCGCGGCGTGGATTATCGCTGTAGCGAGCATCTTCGGGACAGGAACGACGTCGATTCCCGTTCCCGGGGGCTTTCATCGACGTTCGAGCCTCGAGAGCTTTCGAGGAATAGTGCAACGGCCGGGAAAGCGTTACCGACGACAGCGACATCGAACGTAAAGATTGCTACCGGAAGTTGAGCGGAGATAAAGAGGATGAACAGCGTGATTTCCCGCACTGCGCGCACGGCCCGAAACGATCGAGAGCGGAGTCCGAAGCGCGCGTCGATGACGGAATAAAGTTCTGCGAACGGGCGATGTTCGGCGCGGGAAAATGGCGTGATAAAAAGCGCGCCGCACCACCCGTCGCAGACGAAAAAAGAAGAGCGTGGAGGAGGGGGGGAGCGTTATTGAACTTTTCAGGGAAGACCGATAACTCTTGGGAAATAAATATCACGAATGCGTATTCGGCCGGGGGGTAGAGATGGATGTTATCAGTTTAATGCGAGGGTGTATACCTTCGGACTGTATGTCTTCGGCAAATAGGCATTCCGCAACTCTTTCTTGCTACGCTCTTTTTAACCGACTTCGAAAAAGGAGAAGGTTCTCTATTCGACATGTATTTTTTTTGTCCAATTTGTGTTCGCGCATAATCTCGCAAACGGATGGACCGATCTTGATGATTCTTAGCTCGTATAAAAGGGACTGTCCCCCGCGTGGTCCCATTTAAGATGGGAAAATTCTTGTTAATTTAAAGGTTTTTTATCTATTAATACAAGGTGCGAATATATATATTCGAAGGCGTCTCGAATTTTGGACAAAATTGGCTCTCCGTAGTGCCTCGTGCAAGAAATATTCTAAGAGCATGATGCAGGCTATGAATAGTGATGCAAGCGGTACACTTTTGAGAATTGACGTCACAACGCCAATGTCCCATCCCGAAAGTCTTCGTTCTCCGTACATTTACCTATTTCAAAGAACACCGGCGCATTCCTAGTTAACTACGATCGCCACGTTGCATATAAAGGACGCCTCGCCTGCTCCACTCGGAGATAAGCTTCGGATGTTTCCCCGCCTGCAGAGCACTGTTCACCGATGGCTTGCAACCGTCGAATGAGTGAAAAAGCCTGGCTGAGGGGGCAGGAAAGACAGACGGAAGGAAAAAGGAAATGTGAGAGATACAGCTGGAGAAGAACGAGCGTAAAAGAAAGACAGAGGGAGGGAAAGAACGAAAATAAAGATAAAAGAGTGGCCACGACTTGGAAACCGTTCGACCTCGCAGTCTCTCGCGCTTTCCTTTGCAGGCTTGTGCAATTCCGAAAGTGCAGAAATATCTGCCCTATCTAAAGGGATGTCGGGCGTGTACGGTCTATAGCAGAGAATCAGGACAATGTGTAGAGTCGTCACGACTATACAACGCCTGTTCATAGCTGTTGTACACAGACGTTGCACGTGCGTGCTTGTCCCCATTGCAACGTTTGTTTCAATTGACGAATACTACTTGCGCATGTTTGATCGCACCACATATCAACGGCATTTAGTACACACCCCATGACATTAATGGCCACTGCATCCCCTTATCTGACCACGTCACACGTCATCGACAGTCACCACGTCCTAGTGGTCAGATCATATGTCAATGATACTCATTTTGTACTATTTGATCATATCTAAGCAATTGATGGCCATGTTATCCTATTTCAATACATTGCATACTTATTGACTCCTGTGTAATATGATATCAAGCGTTCATCGACAATCGCAATTCGCCCAACAAGAGGCGTCAATGATACTATGCTTCCATCTGATCACAGTTGACATTACGGACAGACTCTCCTCGCTGCCAAATGACCACGTCCGTTGTCATTGGTAGTCACTCCTTGCTCTGCCCGACCGCAAGTCACGTCATTGGCAGTCGCAACTTGTACCTGTCTCATCACATCCAATGTCATTGACAGTCACTCCACCCCTCTGTAAGGGAATGGAAGAGGGTCGGAGAGGGTAATATCCTGCTGCGACTCCTGCATCTGCCCATTGCAGCACGACGGTGCATAAAGCCCATGCGCGGCCACGTCGGAAGCGGGTGCTGAATTCCAACTAGCAATCTTGATAACAATGTCTGAAAAGTTGCTGCTGCTCGCTCGCTCGTGGGCGTGACCACTAAGAATTTGCCCCCCGCGCAAATTTTGTTCACGAAACAATCTGGATCTACCCACGCACGTGTCTGTAATTGCCATCACGTTGCAATTCTCGATAACAGCAAGAACGAATTAGTAATAGTTTTGATTCACTCGATACTCCAGAGAAATGATAATCTAAAATTTGAACGATTCCATAACTGATAATAATTCAGAAAAAGAATCGTATGAAAAGGAGGTAGTCTTGCTTCCGACAACTGGAAGAGCTTCCCTACTGTAAATTCTTACTACTATTTTTTCCTGACTATCGATTGCATCGTGACGGCACTGTCGGCGAGAACGCAAGTGCGGTAGCACGCGTCTGAAAGGTTCCACGGTTCGGCGCATTATATTCGCCATCGAGCAAGAACGTAAAACGCATATACAGCGATGAAATGAAATTTCCAGTCCCGCGGCTAGTTGCAACCGAGCCACGGATGGATATTCGCGGTGGAACGGTTAAGGTAAGAGCCTTGGTAGTTACGCCGTCGAGAATTCATAGAGAAATACCATTGAACGCTGTCGGTCTTTATGAGGGGAAATATTTGTTTCCGAGTAATGCCTGTACGCCTTCGCGAGCTTATCCCGTACGCGGGGCGGTGTCCATGAAAGATATTAACCGAGTTTACCTCATTCCGTGCTCCGCCTGCAACTTGATTACGATGATATTCGAAGTCCCCTATGACCGCAGGATAGGATGCCGAAAGCGCGCTTTCGTTAAAGGATGGCTCATGTAATCGAAGGAATTGAAAAGTGTTAGGCTACTGAGCAAATTCGAAGAAATGATAAAAATTTCGCCGTTTCAATATTATCTTACGTGTATAGTGACTGGCGATCGCAAATTAGTCCGCGAACGAAGAAATTCGATACTGTCGGATAGCGCGTTTTATAGTGATAAGTTGGGGCAAAGAATTTCCGAATATTTTCGCAAATGTTTCCCAATTCCGGCAAAACTGTTCTCGTTTCATTTCCTCCGCGTTGCGCGATGCAAACAGTGCGCTGTTCCGTGGAACTCGAGTGGGATGAACGGTGAGAAAGAGACACCGCGGGGCGATCGATGCTGCGGAATATGTCTGGAAAGTGTAACGGAGTCAAAGCTTCTGAGGTAACATCTCCGAGGTTTCGTGGGAGTTATGCTTGCGAGGGGAGGAAGACGCATCGGTAAAAGAAATTGATGGGATGTCCCGGGCACACTAACGGTGACCTGCCGTCCTCGTAAAAGGAATCATTCGGAAACTCGGTGATTCCCAAAACTTGTTACAGCACGCAACCGGTTGTCAGTAAACGACATTCCGAAATTTGAAGTACGACATTGCTCGGCGCAGCTTACAATCACGCTGCAGTACTTTATTGGCTCACAGTATACGTCAACGATGAGTAAAAAGTTACATCCTGAAACGCATCTCTGACAAGATCATTCAACTAGCCATAGCACGAATATAATGAGACTAAACACGCAACGCTTGCGCGTTGATTTCTTAATCATTTCTGTAATCTCGAATAAATGAGCTATAACAGGTGTCCCTGATGCGCATTATTTTCGGCTTGTAACGCTTGATTAACGCTAATCGTCCTTCGAGTTGATACAGCACCGGGGCTAATTAAAGCCAGCCATCCATTACGAGAGTTGTATCTCACCTATCTTTGTCCCTTTCCTCCCATCGTGTCCCTACAGACAAATACACGTGGACCGACGATTCGACAAACACATACACGTACGCCAAGGATTTCGCCCCCCTCCACGGACCATCATAAAGTATCCTATCTCTATAGCTACACCTAACTGGCAATCTCCAGGCTTCTACCACTCTCTCCACCTTCGTATCCCGCCCTCTCACGCTCGCTTCACCTTGCCCTGTCTCATTCTTTCATCTCCTCCTCTGAACCTACCCTCGCTTTCTCCCTTTCTCCCGCATTGTTGGCGACGAGCCATTATCTCTCTAAGATACGACTACCAAACGAGGGTGAAGGCGGAAGGGGTTGCAAAGTGAACGGCGATAGAAAAGAGAGGAATGACGACGGACAGAAAAGGACGGAAGACGCGTGCGGAGAGTCGAGGAGAAATAGACAGAAAAAGGGAGTCTTCGAAGGAGAGAGGAAACGAAAGAAAAGGAAATAGTGAGAGAGAGAGAGAGAAAGAGAGAGACGGACAGCTGTGTAGGACGGAGAGAAGCGTCGGAAGAAAAGGACACGGCCAGAAATAATCCTACCAGGTGCACGCCCGGTTACGGTGCAAGTGGATAATTAATTATCGACGATTCTGGTGCGGTATAGCGGAGAAGTAGGAGAAGGAGGTTCAGGTATTGTTTAGCGCCCCACTAATTACGGGACGGTCAGGTTGGAAACTCTCCAGTCCTCTCCTTAAGACGATGCGGCGCGAACGCAGAAACGTGGATCGCTGCTCCCACCCTCCCGTTTCTTCGGCTTCTTTGTTCGTCGCCAATCGTCCCGTGTTCCCGGTCGCATCGAAGGCAATTATACGCTGCGACCTCCCCCTGCTACGGAATTACTCTCATTGTCTTGGAAATACGTTTCAGATGACGGTATCGAGCAATAATGGCGAAAGTATCCGCGATTCGAGCTGTGCCAATAATTGCAGTGTATCCGAATACGCACTGTCTATGGGAGGAGAGATTTTATACGCAGAGAGTGCGTAATGAGTCAATGTTTATCGGCAGCCGCAAATATCGAGCGAAGAGTCGAAATGGAATTGTGGAGATGTTGTGAAAGCCCGCCTGCAAACATTTATACACACATTTATCCAGGGGCAAACGTTGCAATATGGTTCTGCCAGTGAAAATCTCAAATACGTGACTTGCCTTGCAACGCCAGCTTATTACATTATCTGTACATGCGCCGCGAAAATGTGACAGCGTCGAAACTTATCAAAGCCTGAGCCTCATCGGTGTAACGTACACAGCCGTAGGACGTTCCTACATACCACCTTACGTATTTCGATCCTTCCCGTCCCTTTGAACGGCAAAATTTCGTACTACACCGCGCGCAAATATAAGATGTTCCCTGACATTTACATAACATTATACGGCGGAACGTGAAAGACATTCTAAAGAAGGGCATCATTGAAACATCCTTAAAAACGATATCGGCCATGTTTCGATTCATTCAAACGAAATAGTACGTTTTATCTTAATGAATTACCTCTTTGATCACACTGGATGATGCTTCATATAAATATTTCATATTTCGCGATGGGATACTTTTTATCATATCACGTTCCGTTTCCAGCGTCGACTTTATCGAGAATTTTTGGAATCCTCGTACTGTGAGCGCTGAATCCACCAAGTTCTCTCGGTAATCGCGCTACATACACGGAATTCCATCGGCGAACTTATCCTCGCCCTCACTTTCGATCTTCTTCCACGGGAAATTATTCAAATCCGGGCATGGAATTCGAGGAGCCAATTCTCCCGCGCCATCCTTTCAATTCTCTTGAAATGCTTTCCGTATAACAGCACCCCGCGCACGTTTCCACACTGATGAACAAACTCCGACACAAACGAACGCGTAGACGTCCGATCGCACACGAACAGTAAGAGAGTAGACAGGGAAAGAAGGGAAAAAAGGGAAAAATGCAGACAGCAACATGCTCGATTAAGCTTACACGCGAGATAACATCATTGTCAGGCATACAGAAGTCATGGAACGCAGAGAGAGAGAGAGAGAGACTTGAGAGTGCGTAAAAGAAACAGAAGCACGAGTCTAACGCGTGAATCTAATAAAGAATCAACAACTCCTGACGTGCTTTCTACTCTCACTTCTCCTTTGTCTGCATCCCAAGGCGCTTAAAAAGCTTTCGTTCGTCGAATTCACTTATCGCCGGGCAACTTCTCTCCGAGCCGCGCCGCGCCGCCGTCGTTCCTTCAACTGCAAATAAATACCCGGCCCGTCTAAGGAGGTGGAATCGTTCGAGGGGAAGGCACGTTGGACGAGAGTGAGGCTGAGAAGAGGCAGAGAGAAAGTAAATATTTCCACCCCCGATAGAAGTTTATCCCCATTAACTGAAGTACGCTCCACAATCAGAGTCTGTACGTACGACGATTGGGGACTAAATGAGTTCAAAATTATCGAGACGCTTTTTTGCCCCGCGCCGATTGGCTCGAACGGACCAATTTATTTAAATCCATCGAACCGCACATCTCGCCGACGACGTATTGAAGTGCGGCAATAATAGTTGAAGCGTTGTTATATACTTGACGGAATATGGAGCTTGACTGACGGGTCTGGCCGATATCCAGTTTCTGTATTATTTGGAATGCCTCTCAAAGATGCTGAGCGAAATCGAACATTTATAGGATCCGCCGTTGAACACAGGACTTGGTATAAACCGCGGCAAGGGTGAGCCTTAATCCATTTTACCGCGGAATGAAAGGGATCCCGAAGGAGCGCATTCGCCGATTCAATCGGGCGCGTACAAGATTAAACTCTTACAGAGACGAGTAAGCGTAGATTTCGATTTATCCGGAGAATACTTGTCGAATATGTACCGGCGGCCTCACTCGTTTAAATTGGCTTATTCAAATCGGTCAGTGAGCGAGTGCTATAAGCTCCGATGGATTAGTCGATATTCAGCTTTCGGGAGACATAAGGGGAGGCTTGGAAACGAGAAGCGAAACTTCAAAACTTGAGTGGAGGGCGTTTCTCTGGGTTAAGAGATCCCGTCGATCCATGATTATAGATCGCCACATCGGTATACCGAGAAGCGTCTTAAATTAGTGAAAGCGGTAGAATCAATCTTCGTGCGATTGGCAAGCGAGCGTCGTGAAGTGTATTGAACTTCTGGTCGATGCGCGAGCAAATCGAGTCGATGGCGTTCTTCGAGAATTTCTACGAATTTCACCGTGCGAAAACAATTGCCCGGCTACTTAAAGGAAGACTCTCGAAATATTTCCCTCTACTCTTGGGAAACGGCTATTTAAAGGTATTGACGACTCGAGAACGGACGACCGGGCTATAATTTGCAACGAAAAGTGGTCCATAAACGGTTTTCGGGCTCTGTGAAGCACGTCCCTATTCTCATAGGACGGGACATGGCTCTTCGTATCCGGCTCGCCGTCGTCGGTAATATTGCTCGCAATAAATTACGCGACACCGCGTCCCTCCTCTCGCGACCTCCTCGTGGAAATATCGTCTCTTCCCGGGGGCTATGCTGGCCAACGCCCCAAACGGACGGCAGGCATCGTCGAAAATTTCCATGAAAATGCTGGCTCGTACGATGTGTCCCATCCCTCCTTCTGCCAGCCGTCTCGCCCACATTCGTTCTAACTCACTCTCTCTCTCTCCCTCTCTCTCCACGCTACTCCGTATCGGTGATTTTTATCATCTACTCCGTTCGTACCGGCTTTTTCATACTTCGCCAACTTGATGTACTTAGTATCTTGACCGTATCTTCCATCTACGACCTAATAATAAACGCTTCGCACCCTCTTCTACTCTCCAACTTCCCCGACCACCTGATTCTCCCTCGCAACCCTTGTATTCTTTATGCTCGCCTGACTGTAAGCTACGTCCCAAACGGCAAAAGGGAGCGCGCGGCTGTACGAGCCGAAAAGGCACGTAACTCGCGGAGTATCGCAGATAAATCGCGGCAACCAGCAAATCCTCCTGCTCGCGCGCTGATACCGGGTCGCGGCTCGCACAATGTGGCTGTGGATTTAATGTAATGCACGACGGTGATTATAAACAATACGTCCATTCGAGTTCACCCCGGCCGGTCTAGCCTCCCCCTACCTCCATCCTCCATGAGTCCATCCCTCCATTGACGCGCCTCTTTTTCCCGTCCGCGCGGTCACATCCCGCTATTCCTCTTTCCCTATCCTATCACCCCACTGCCTCGTGACCATTCTCTGCGACGCGGCTGACCCGTCGGTGATTACCATTTAAAAAGTGCCATCACGTATCCGCAAAATCCGTCGGGGTTTATGACACCCCTATTGCGAATGCTCGTTCTTCGTTTTCCCGTCCGTCTTCCTATTCACTCGTGTATTTGATTCAGCGCAGAGTCAATACGCTCGAAACCGACGCTGGTACGCATTATCCGTAGTGCTTAGGCATAACGTTGAAATTTATTCGGAAGATGTTATTTTGGGATTTTATGACAGCGAACTAAACTGATTGCATGTGTTTTCACTGATCTCGCAATCGTTTTTCCTGGCTAAGAGGGCTTGTGCTGGTATGCACGTGCAAGTGCATGCGCACATGGTAACAACGCAAACGACCGCACCGTTACCGCGAAAGTTCGGGACACTACGTGCCCGTGTACAAGTTCAGGTTTAATTGGTGCTGGTTTCGGTATAAATGATAATCCCAAACAGCTGAATATATGGGGAAATTCCCAAAACAGATCTGTTATGTCAGTTTATAACGCGTAAAGTCTGAGGTGTACGTTTTAAACTCAACAGCGATGATGAGTATATTCTTGCAAAGTTACGGTAGAGGGCCGATACATTAACTTTGGTCCGAGCACGATATGCTATTCAGTAATTTGATTAAAAGTGCATCCACCCACACAGGACGATTTGTGCATTGAAACCGCATCCTCTGTAATGAACGACGAACTGCGCAATGATGAAGGATCGTTGATAATTCCAATGAAACTACTTAAACCAGCCCCTAATTGTCAGCAAACGCGTATTGGAACTTCGGCAAATTGGCGTCAACTCGTCGAAAGCTAGTGCGCGATCAATTCTGCCTTTGAAGATCAATTTCATAACGTAAAAACGTAAATGGTAAAGGTCTTTTTCAGTTTAAGCACGTGAATGCTGCAAATATATTTTCTGGTCTTTTTTAACCTCTGCTATTTGCTGCGTTTATATACCGTACGTTTGATCGCAAAACATTTTCACAAAAAGACATGGAGTGATGACATAAAAGGTTCCCGCTAACGAAATACCTTCATAAACCAAAACACATATGGTTTACACTGAATGCTTCTCTTATCGTGACCATCTAAAAAACAAACATTTTTATTGCACTAACAATTTTGTTCGAGAACACGATTATCTAGATTCCAATGTCATTGATGTTTTTTTAAATGAAATGGTGTAAATGAATGAATGTTTTAAATGATATTTTGCTCGGTAAAGATAAAATAGACAATTGTATAAAGAAATAAGATATGAAAAGTGATGATACGAAAAATGGTTGCCAAGTCGACAATTTGAAAATGACAGTCGAGAACAGAGAAACATATGATTCTAATTTCGAATGAAGCGCTATACAGTTTGTCTTGAAATGATTTAGCATAGCTGAATTCACCAGGAAACCAAGCGTTAAAGATATTCATTACGACGTAGAACAAAATAATCATGAGGCCGGATCAAAATCGACAAGATTAGATATAGCGAAAATCGAATAATTCGCTTTTCCATTAATTTATTACCACATTCGCAAGACCAATTTGCACGCACGACATCCCATTAGCGCTTTCAAACGTAAGCGACGCCGTTAACGGAAGGCATAATCATCGCAAACTTGACCAACGATAAAAGCGCCTACCAGGCCGAGCGAAGGGCAAGAAATCGAAGAAAACACGGTCCGGCGAGAGTGTTTCTCGCAAAACAATTCAATCTTCGCGTTCACATCCACTCCGACCGCCGTTCAGTTCATTATTAGCGACGCGAATGGATAGGAGGACCGTGAGGTCCGTGAGACACCGTGTCCCTCGGCAAGAAGTTCTTCTCGCTCTCGGCGACGACCATAATTTCGACCAATTTTCCCGACATTATTCAAGCAGGCCGCGGGTGGACGGCACGCGAGAGCCCGCCAGCAAAAAGGACCCTCGTAAATCTGACGATCCTAGGGGCGAAATTATTTCCCGCGAAAAAGGGGCGGCGGCGACCGAGGGGAGGGGGGTGGGGGTGGAAGGCTAGTAGACGAGAGGACGGGACGAGAGAAAGAAGAAACTGGAGCACCATGCGACGTCCGCGTGCGGCCTGCTACGATCCCGCTCGAGTCCCCAAAGCCACCTCGTGGTAAATTACGACCATGGATACCGCAGGAAGCCACCCGACCACGGCACGACAAGATTTTCCCGCGTGTGTGTGCGTGGGAATCCTTGTGCGTCGGCGTCGTCTGTATTCTTGCCTTCTGTCGGCGCGGAAAAAAGGCTCCTTAGACTGCTCTCCTTTTTCGAGTCATCAGCGCCTCCGGAGCCGCTTCCCCTCGTTCACGGCCATGTTTACGCGCGGGAATGCGTGTTTTTCATTTCCATGTTTTTCGCCACGCAAACTGATGAATCGTTCGCGCATCGAGACCAATGCCGCGCGGCAAGAACCTCATGCCGAGCCACGGTCCGACGGCGCAAATTGCATTTCTTGCGCCGACGGACGTCTTAATTTTCCAGCCGCAGACGCTCCAATTTAATCCGCCCGATATTTCTGAGATCCATTTTCCGTGACATATGGTACGCTTCGATTGCATTTCGATGTGTGATGCATTCCGATTTAGAATTTAGCAAATCCAAATAGTCCCTCGGTCAACATTCCCGACGACGCTTCAAACGAAAATTCCCACGGGTACATCAATAATACAGGAGAGGATATCAATGATACAGTATAGAGGAAATACCTGGTATACAAGCGCCCGCGTATTCGATTCAACAAATACCACTGAACCTTGAGATCGGTAAATATATCGGTCAGAAACATCAGAAAAGTTCAAGCCGGACCCCTCTTTCTTCTTATTTGCTCGCAAATCGACGTAACCGGTCGTGTATATTCACAAATATATTCGCTCTTCATTCCGCAACTATGATACATTTTCCCAGTTCCCATCTCTGCACTCTACGTGTCCGATCAAAATTTACTCGCCATACAAACATTTATACATTTATACATATGACACAGAAATATCGTGTCTCCCTTTCCCAATTCCATGGCACGGTTCACGAGCGAAATGAATCTAACAATAAGATCTCCACAATCAATATCCGTCACAAAGTGTTACGAGCGCGTATCCTCTGGGGTTTCGTCAAACAGCGAAAGATCGGCTTTTCTTCCGCAGCTGGCCTCGTCGAAAATATGGGATGCCCCTGGTTCGGAGCAGATAAATGAACGGGCAAAGATCGACCTTCCGGTATCGGAGGATCACCCGACGACCGTCGTGTAGTTTACTTTAGCCGGACACCGTTTGCTCGGTAGATATAAAATAATCGACACTATACAGGGTCGTATCTCCTGGCCACGCCTCGAGGGGCAATGGCCATTTTGCGGGAGACTGCGTGTCTTCTGAAGGAACGCGAAAGAGATTCCGGACTAGTAGGATAAACGATATCTGCTCGCTGCAGCGGCAATGTTCGTCGCTTTCACGACGCGAAGCAGCAAAACAAAAGTCTCGCGCGGCAAGGCGATGATAAAAGTTCGCAAAGAAACGTATGTGCAACGTGCTTAGTGACGCTCTCGAGACGTCTACCGCTTAACTCTTTCGCTGATAAAGACGGCTGAAATCGCCTAACGACTCCGCGTTTCCTGCGAACTGAGAGTAATTGTATTCGCTTGACTAAATACAGAGAGGAGTCGTTATACTGCTGGATTAGACATTAGCATGCCATTCTCGATCTGCCTGTTCCTATCGCACATATTAATATGTAGGTCGTTGCATCTGTTCGCATATGGGCAGTATGGGCACATTTCAATAGAGGAATGCATTTGCATGTTAGTCTCACGTTATAGTCCACCTGCTGTACGGTATGTCTAATTTACGATATGAACATTTTTCAAGCACTTTCAGTGATGATTCTAATACGGATAACTGCACCGTCAAGTCCCTCAGTAATTATCCGAACTCCAGTAATACGTTTTTCATCAAATGTCTGACGCCTACGTCAGATGTCCTTATTCTCCGCAGTCGCAGGACGAAACTTTGG
Organism: Priocnemis perturbator; assembly: GCA_963942575.1. Taxonomy (NCBI): domain Eukaryota; kingdom Metazoa; phylum Arthropoda; class Insecta; order Hymenoptera; family Pompilidae; genus Priocnemis; species Priocnemis perturbator. Next base: position 3,235,590 of record OZ012644.1, read on the forward strand.
CGGAATACGAAACTTATGTCCGAGCTCATATTCCATCCGACCGTGAGATTTCGTCTCTGACGTATTATATAGCGAGATTCACTGGAGAACGTGTAATTCTCGCGGTACCCTGACGCAGGAGTTGTTGATACTACGTTTAACATTAACGTCAGGTGTCACGCGACAAGCGCGGCAACGTGTACGTCGAAGTTCGCGAGCTCCATATGCTGATTCAGGCCGGTACCCAACAATGGCAATTAAATGTCGAGGAACTATTAGTGCCCTTATACATGTAGAACCACTCCGACTCCGTGTGCGCACTTGGCACCTTATTGCAGTTACGAGAGTGTGCACGTTCTTAACGATAAGTGGTGTTCGAACTATTAATCCAGTGCGTCTCACGACGGCCTCCGCGTAATAGACTAACAACAAGTATCTTAACGTTACTAATACAATAGACACTGTTAATACGAAAAATAGACTATAGAAAGTTTTCTGCTTACCTAAGCTTTATCGCCGACAAAGATTGGAGCTAAGCTTTATACTTTCTCTTGCAGCCTCATGGGAAACGTCCGCATCTTTCAGAGAACCGTGCCATTTGATCATGCCAAGTATGAAGACGGATCGGTGTAACTTTGAAAACGATCCACCTTCCGTATGTGTCACGTTATCTTCTTCTCCCCGCTACACTTAATCCTCGCGCTACGTTGACGGAGCGGTAGTCGCGCGTGAATTGTCAACGTGTAACGTAAACGACACGTCCGCATCGTATGTTCTTTCCGTCGGCACACGTGTACGCACATCCACATACGAGGACGGGGGTGTTTCCAAGCTTCGGCTCACTTTCACATTGAAGCTCTCGTCGATGTCATCGCGCTTGCCTTTCTCTAACCCGCTCTTCCATTCTCGCGGGGATCAAGCGGCCCGGAAATATTGCATGGGCTTTCCTCTTCGTGGCTCTAGCACGTTATAAACTACGACGTATGTATGCACCTAACATCGAATACGCGTTCAGATTGAAGCCGTGCGGGGGAAAGAACGTGAGACGGCGAGGACAATATCTTTAAGACGTTTACCTTGACGCGTGATCTGGTACGTGTCCTCAGGGAATGGCGATACGATTTTTACATCAGTACACCGACTACTTTTGTATCGCTGGCCCGCGTTCGACGATTTCTTGGAAAGTAATGTGCATCGCGAAATCATTTTTTCAACAACTGTTGTAAAAATGGGCGGCTTCTGATGATAAGCTTCGCGGTGAGTGTTTGCAAGAACATTGACTGTTGCTCCACGACGTTGCTTGATGGGATGCATCGACTTCTACGATGTATCATACATCCCCTAATCTATAGAGTCTCAGCTATGTTGACTCGTTCTTACGGTTTGAGCCTCACATTCCTTTCGCATAAACCCACTTACCCCTCTAATCCTGTGAGCTCCTGCCCTCCTCTCTCATTCCCATTTTATTGCTAGAATAACGTAATATCGTTGGTACCCGGCGTCGCGCCGCATTAAGGCAGTCTCTCCCCGACTTAACGGCATTCTCGAAGTGTATTAAGAGGCGACAAGGGGAAGGCAGAAGGAGGGTGACAATTTAGCGATAGAATGATCAAAGATTCCTATATAAACAGCTCAAAGGACGATCTTTGTGCAAGGAAAAGTTGATTAGGGAAGATGTGATGTTAATATGCAAAGCATTCAGCGTCTTAAGATGCCTTGTGACGAAATATTTGGCGAACAACTACAAAATGAGTATCGATAAAACGTTCACCGTTCTCCACTGGCTGATTTATTTCTTACCTATTTTCTAAAGAAAGTTCGAAATAATACGTACACGTTCCTCAAACAAAACCTCCTTGGGAGCACCTATGTGCAAGAAGACACGGAAGAAAACGTTAGCGAAGCAAACTTATTCGACTCACAGGATGTCTCTAGCAAAGTATTAATGTGATGGACAGTCGAGTTACGGAAGCTATACTGAAGTGCAGTTAGTGCAATAAAATGCTACGAATGTAACTTTACTCATGCAGAAATTTGTTGTTCACAGGAGTCCGATAGTCTGTCAGTATTCTCTGAACTGCTGAGATACACGAGTGTGCGCGAGTTGAGTCTGTGCAACGCCCGATTGCACCTGGCCGTCCATGAGGGTCCTTTAGCGAGATTAGGGCGCCGCGACGACGCCGGCGCCGAGCTCTTAAGAGCAGCACCGCCGCCAGCTTGCCCAGCAATTGTATTCCTAAGGCTGGCCGGTTTTCAAGTAAGTAACTTTCTTCCCGACAGTTTCCACTTCGGCAAATAACGTTCATCGGCACGTTTATTTCGACATAGACAACGTCGATATCATTGATAAGGCGTTTGTCATCGTCCACGTCCTGGTTCGCATAGAAAAGTAAAGTATGCTAGACGAAAGTTTTCTCAAACAGTTTTGTATCTGCCGCAAGCGTTCTCGGTCTCATAAAAATAAAGGCATTTTGGGTGTGAGTTTCGGCGAAAATTAATTAGCGAACGCGAAACTAATCGACTTGGCTTCGCACGATGGAACGACGTCTTAGTCAAAGTATCGATAAATGCCTCGAGGCCGAACCTGGTCTTGCAGGTTCCTAGCTAGAGTGTGCTTGAATACCTTTATCCGCCAAGTGTAACGTCCTATCTCTGCCGTGAACAGAGACTAGCTAAACAGCGAACTAGCTAATTGGGCGAACCTCGAGTACAATACTCAAGAATTGGGGCGTAACGTAGATAACCGACGAAGGACACGGCAGACGATGTCATCGGCATAGATGGCTCAATGTATGTGTATGTGTTTGAATACACGTGAATTCGTGTGGGTGCACTTTGACCGCCTATTCCACATGTACGCAGCTGACGTTACACGTACAATGTGATCGTCTTTATTATAGGGTATCGTGCAACTATTACTATTTCTGCATCTAATCGAATGCATTCATCACCACGCGTTCTTTCTGAATTTCTTTTCTCACATTTGTTTCGTGGGTGTGCGAATTTTAAATTCTATTAATAATAATATAAATTATTTAAATTATAAAAGGAAGAGAATTTGAATATAGCTTTTTGTTTGTTCAATGAAGTTAGTCTGCGTGAAAAGGAGCTTTCCCCCTTTAATGTGCCTTATCAGGAAGAGGAGAAATAATGGGTAGAATACGAGAAACACTTTCATCTTTTTATATCACATTATCGTTCATAGGATGAAAATGAAACGTTCGCTTCAAGGTGCACTCGTATAAAATTCTAAATTAATTATCTGCGTCAAGGTGCCTTCTTCTGTCTCGCTAACGAGAAAGATCGTTAAGCTTCTAATGAGAACAATTACTATGGCTGCCATTATTACAACTTAACGTTATACTGCCTCCGTAAGACTATAATCCGGCATCCTCAACTATGTCCGTATAATAATTTGTAAGAAAAGAGATTTCGACCAGTAAACATAACAATTCTTCATTCAAATCTTCAAACGAATGAATCATACGGAATGCTGATCAATCGAATATTTCTTGGGAATAAAATATTCTGAAGAGTTCTGAGATTCTTGAAAAATCCTTAAAGAAGAGCAGGAATTGTTTTATGTAAATAAAAGAACCAAGGTACCATACGGAATTGCGAATAAAATACAGAAAAGAAAGACAAGCATTCCAATTTCAAATATCTTACAAACGTTTTGATATTTCTTGTATTTCCTTCCTTTAATCAAGGCAAATTGATAGACTTTGAATGCCATTACTAATTAAAAAGAGAAAAGAAGTACGTTGTCTGTGCGCGGTACGTCGTCGGAGATAAGGTACCTTCAAAGGATTATTTTGATTTCAGGTGACAGTGAACGATCGTCTTGCGCTTCGCGGGCCACTTCTACTTCCGTTCTTAGCTGGTTTCACGGCCCTAAGCGAGCTTGACTTATCTCTAGACAAGTCAACAATCGGCGGCAGCAGCGGTTCGTTGCTCTTCATCGACGACAAGATTCTCCAGCAGTTCTTCGGCTGCCTCTCATCCCACTTCCGTAACCTCCAATCCCTCAGAATTAACTTCTGGCGCGTAACTCTCGAGGACAGCGAGAAGACGATGAGACAGATCGCCAAGTATCTGAAACTCTGCAACTTGAGCTTCCTCAAGGCAAACGGTCTAATAGTCACTGATAGCGCCAAGAAAGTACAGATGGAGCATATCTTCGTGCAAACAATTTTAACGCATCTCCAGTACCTCACTTGGCTCTGTTTGGACGGGGTAGAATTGACCGATGCGCAGGCTTCGTCGGTCGGGAAATGTGTGAGGGATCGTTATCCGGGCACCACTTTAGAAATAAGTGCGAAGGACGTGCACGTAAGGTCGGTGAAGGCTTTGGTCGCCGCCGCCGAGGAAGGCGGGAGGGCGGAGGTTGTGTACACAGGTGGCTCGAATTGTCGACTGAAGATCACAAAGATCCAAAAAAACGGCAGGAGTAAGAAGAAGTGAAGAGCCGGCGGCGACGAAACGTTGGCTATCTTGGACACGGACCTGCACCATTATCGAACGATCTCCTGTCCGGCCTGGTGTGCGGCGCAGGAAAGGTGCTCACGGATGGGCAGGAGCTTGATAGATTTGAGTCCTGACGAGGGGGAGGATGACGGTGATTCGGTTTGCGGACTGGGAACGGATTGTTTGTAAGTTTGTCGAGCGCGAACGGAGACATGGAATAACGGCCTTTCACGCCGTTTCGAAGAACCTACGGATCGCTTTGGATTGCGGAGAGGAGAACGAGGGGAGAGCACGGAAGCGTAGTTTAGCCAAGAAAGGCATATAAGATATGGAGAGTATCGCGGCGGATGTGGTACGGAGCGGGGGAGATGAGACGAATGGAGAGAGTCACGTCGAATTGAGTTTTTTCCGAATTTTCGTCTTACTGTGATTTCGTTTACCGCGACATCAGATCTCGCTCTTCGACGACGTAGAATTTTTGGGGAATAGACGGCGACAGTAGTGGATTCGGCGATCGAGCGGAAGAATACTCCTGAGAGCGCAATAGACGAGAAGCGAGCCTTGTTTCTAGATGAAGTTGCGACTTTTCGATGATCCCTTATCGCGAGACCAACACATACATTAACCGAAGAATATTTAAAAGAGGCTGTTGCAACTGCATAAGTACGTTCATTGTTGTTAGATGGATTGTAAGATACGACTCAGAGTAATATATTATTATTAGTATATTATGGTCACTATTATTAAATGTTACATGGGATTACGACTGATAATCCGAGAGTAAAAATGGCTTTACCCGGGTGACGAGTTGTTGGAGACTTGAAGAAATTTTATAGAATAAATTTTAAACGGTAGCGACCCACCGCAAGGCAGAGGAAGAGCGATAAGTTGACGGATGGAGTGTGATTATCGTGAGGAGGGATTAGAAGGATACATTACGCGGAGGACGACGGCTATACTATTGTATAAAGTAACGTTAACGATACATTGTATAAGACGACTGCCAAATCACCATGTAGATTTAAATTATCGAGAGAATCGTCTAATGATATTACATCAATTCGTCACTTTTTAGAATAAGCGGAGTCTTTTAAGAGAATTTCTATTGCCGCGCAGCGACACGTGAATCAAATCAAACGTTTAAGTGCGACACAATCAGTTTTACATCCTTCGGAGCACACGCGTGCGCAAATGTACACGGCCAAAAAAAAAAACAACAATACTGCCATGCACCTGACCTACGAAACAGACCAGCAAGCGGGTGATATACAAGGATCCTACATTTCTTTAAGTTTAGCTTTACGATCGGGACATCCATTTTGACGGCTCTGTCTCAATTACTGTACCGTTTTTCTGATACTAGACGATGATCGTTCATTACTGATTGTCCGATTTAGACGTACATAGGAAAGCGCGTCGATGCGAATTTTTTCATTTTTGATAGTTTGCTATGTCTACGAAAGGATTTATTGTATCGCGCAACGAAGGACATGTATTCGTCGGTGCGATCTTGTTAACGTTTTTGAGCTTACTTTACGAAGAACCTAATATTTGGCAAGACTGAACGTCGACGGCATATATACTATAGCGAGCAACCCTACAGTGCAAACATCACACGCGACATGATCGTCCTCAACCGATTCGAATCGATTAAGACCCTGACGTGCAGAAACAGCTTGAGTAATTTTATTATAAATATTTATGTATTTATATGTGTATACATATCCTTCAAATAAATGTAATATGTGTTTGACACGGTATCTTTAACTCCTAAATCCACGTAGCCGATTGTTTCATCACCGCTCACGTTTACACAGATTTGAGAAAAGAAGTCAATGGCTATTTCAAGTACACATTTTTTTATTATTTACACTTTCTTTGTGTTTATTATGTACGTGCTCTTTTTTTTATTTATTTATCATTATAATAAGAATATTAATAAAACATAACAATAGCAGGTTCATTCACCTTGTCAGAGATTGCATTTATGCGTCCTCCTAACACTTTCATAGATAAAATCTTCATTTCGTATAAATTAGTTACACAGGGGTTGAAGTATAATAATTCTTAGTACGATTAGAAAACCACAGTTTCTGCAGTTTTATCGTCGAGGATAATTGAAATAATTCTCTATTGACATCATTATTCGCACGCATCATTAATTAGGTTTTGGCCTATATCATCACAATACGGAGTATACAAATAATATATCTCCATTAGGTGGAATGTTACAATTTCTTACGACCTATACATTTCAAGTGTAATGCTTATTTTGAAAACGCATAAAATCAGCGGCATTTACAGAGTTGAGATCTAAACTGCACCATGTTTTTAAAACACTGACATAACTACTGTGTAAAAACTGATTAAAACTACGTTTTTGGTTGCAACTGTATCAATTGGATTAGAATTAAAATACGAATGACGCAGCAGTACAAAAAATCAACCCAACTAATTCGATAAAATTGACAATTTTCAATAAAACATTGTTTTTGATATAACTTCGTATAACGATTATATTAACAATATTGATTGATCAAGTTTTGTTTGAATAGCCCTTTTTAGGATAGTACATTCAGTATGTTACTGCGCTACAGTGTAATTGCAATTTGATCGTCTTGGTTCCTAAACACTGTTTTTAAAATGATTATGATTTTGATGTTAGGATTCCATGCATGCCAATTTCCTTGAAACTGTATTAAATAAAGATATGTAAAGAAAACTTTAGCATGGACGGCATGTGAAAATTGAATACAACCTTTCATTTAACCACTTTAACGAAAACAATGTATTTTCACAAACGTAAGAATATTCAATGATATTATTCTTCAAGATATTCTACTTTTATGTCATACAGCTCCCACTTGTGTAATTGTTTGTTTACAGGTGTCTATAGATGTTATGGCCTCGTTGACTACCATTAAAGTAGTATTACCTATTGTTCTTATTTCGTAGATGAAAATAGACAAAATTTTATTACTGATCTCGGCTGTCGTTTTACTATCCTGCTAAACGTTACATATGTAATATATTCACATATTACGCTCAAATTACCGCAAGGTAACTACAATTTTCTGATGTAATTAAACTGTTCCTATAATGATGCTCGTAAAAAAATGATATCATCAGTCCAAACAAATATCTGCCTGGCAAGGATACAAAATCTAAATACCACTGTACATTTATTAACCGCAGGTTTGCATATGCATATCCATATAAAGATCTAAATTGTTATAGCAAAAATCGTTATTAAACTGGAATTCTTATTTAAAACAGCATTGAGCCGAAGTCGTTGTGAACAAAAGTAAACCCTGACTCTGGAAAGACTTACAACACAAATCCAAGTAGTCCAACCGCGATTCTGTAACACTATCAGATTTAAGCAAAGTATGTTTGTTTCATTGTTTATACACAACATCGTTCAGTAACAGCTAAACCTTGTCAAGCATCAATACTTGGAAAAATTATGATAAATCATTAAAGACCGATTTAGTAAGGTTTCAGGACTTTATATTAATAGCTTATTAACTTTCTTAAAAAAATCATCTACAATTCTTTAAACAATTTGCAGTCCCAGTCTATATTTGTTGTCATTTAGTATCATGCGGCTGCACAGCTTCATGACAGCAAAAATATTTTGCATCAGAGCTGTATTTCTTGCCTCTTTCTGGCAAACTCCACAGATTGATACAGTCCTGGAGCACTTGTAAGAACACTTTATGACGTGTGTATGTTTTATGGATCACATAGGCGCATAGTCAAGTTGGATTGTGAGGTGCCTTACACCAGCTGCCTGGAAAATCATTTGCGTGTGTGCAACAACATATTTAGGATCTACTGTTCTTGCCACTTCCAACTTCATGCACCCAACATATACGTCTGAACACAGTGTCCAAAAATGTGGTTCCTGCACACTGTACACCCCAGCTAATTGGGTCACTTTGTTGTAACACTGTGCTAAAACATGATCTAATGCAGCCGGCTGTCTCTGCATGAGAATCTCCCATGATTCTTTAAGTAATGAAAGTACACTTAACACTATCAATACTGCTATGAGCATAGAGCAAATTGGATCTGCAATCATCCACCCAAACATTTGCATCAACACTGCTGATATAATGACACCGACAGATCCCAAAGTGTCAGCCAGTATATGTAAGAAGACTCCTTTCATTATTTGTGAATTGGTTCCAGTGAATGACTGATCAATTTCAATATCATGATGGTCATGGCTGTGACTGTGGTTCGAATGAGAGTGTCCATGGCCTGGATTAGAGTGAGAATGTGAATGACCATGGCCTGCTCCTCCGTGGCCATGACCATGCCCATGTTGAAATGCATAAATTCCCACTAAGTTCACTAGAAGTCCCATCACAGATACAACAAAAAGCCTTTCATGCTTTATCTCTGGTGGCTCAATTGCCCTCTCAACGGCTTCAGACATAATGAACAATGCAATAAATAGCAAAAGTAGTCCATTAACAAATCCGCCCAAAACTTCTGCTCTAACGTATCCATAAGAATACCGGTCGTTGGCTCTCCACTTTGTAATTACAGATGCAGCCAATCCAGCCAGCAAACCAGTGCAGTCAAAGAACATATGAAAACTGTCTGAGATCAGGCCTAAACTGTTTGTCCATATTCCATACGACAATTCAATAAATGCAAAAGACAGGTTCAAGATGAGGAAGAGGAACAAGTTGCGTGTGTTCTGGTCTGCAAATATCAAACGCTTCCATCCGAGGAGTTTTTCCTTAATACGGCTGCCAATGCTCCGTGAATCTTTGTGTGATAGTGGAAGCATTTTTTAATGATAGTAACTCCAATGCTAGATGGAAAACTGATTCTAAAAGGAGAAAAAGCAATACAAGTTATATTGTGTAGAAGTCCTAAGACAGTACTGTGTAAATAAAGTCAAGAACATAAGCCAGTTGCGACATAATTGCACAGATAACAATTTAAAAATGTCTGACATCGCGTATTTGTACATGTCACCCAATAATTAACACAGAGTAATTCATCTGTTTTTAAGTGAAAGTGTACATATGTCTTAAAGTTTGAATACATTACAGCTCCCACAAAATATCTACTTGTGAACAAAAATACTTTACATACATCAAAACTCAATTATCAAAACGAACTTTCCCTCCACGGCAATGTAATTGTCTTACACATATAAAAATATGTTACTACTTCGACGTGCCTCAAAATTTCGATTCATATTCATATTAATGATACCGATGTCACTTGTAGACGATCAAACAATACAGTGCAGAACATGAACGATATTATCTACTCACCTCTGAACATCTGTTAAACGCTTATTTATGTGACATATTTGTCATTAATTACATGTGTATGTGTAAAAACCCGACTGACACGTCTCCGATAATCGAACAAACCTTAACCTCTAACATTTGAGAGCATTACCTTCTTTCTGCAAGTTTCAAGAGAGCGGCCCAGGTCAGTCACGTTTCGGCTCGTACTTCGAATATTATTCAATTAAATACATATTGGAGAATGGTCAAAAGTCTATAGTACCCGGTCGTGAAACCATTCGGGAGAGCGCCATGCTGAACACGCTATCAGCCACTCCTGGATGCTCCTTGGTGACTGACAGCTGTAGGTGACACGACATACGAAATCGCACAGTGTAATTTTCTTATCTCATTAATGTGAGAAATAATGACTGTTCGTAAGTTATTTGTTCGACATACTGACGCATCATGCGGGACGGACACTATTTAATTGTCGGCGATATTGACTAGCGTAGTCGAACAGACGGCGCTGTCGAGGAAAAACTAATGTGGCGCGCGTGCCACTTCCCTTCTCTTTCGGAATAGACAGCCATCATGGTGAGTGTCCCGTTGTGTCGTCGTGTAATTTCCGTAATGTGTAACCAATGTACTGCGAAGATGAGGGAAAGAGTATCGCGAGAATGACCGGCGAAATTTCTATATTATAATTGACGTACTTTTGCTTTCTATAGTTTTTAATTGTCGGTGTAGTAATAACCTATTGCATGCTGTGTCCACATGGTGTACACAAATCCAATGAAAGTTCTTTATCGTATAAAAATGAACTCTGATTTTAAAACAATCTGGTTTATAACTGTTGCGTAAATCATTTATTCCCACACGTTTTGCGTTATACTTGTTTTGAAAAGTATCTGAAGAAACGTCAATACCTAACCTCCTTATTTTCGATACTATGCAATTTACGTTTATTGTGTCACGTTGTATGATGTAAAATTTACACGTTAATTCTCTACATTATTGTATGTAAGAAGCCTCCAAACACGCGTCAATAATTGTGTTTTTTTTTAGTATATGCTGAGATAGAAATTATAATGTGCATGACGTTAGTAATGATGAATATTTTTAATGGTTAGACAACTTCTGTGGTGTTTTAATATAACTGATTTAATGAGTCTGAATTTTGTTAAATATGTAACAATCGTAGTTATCCTCCAATAAGTTTTCTAATATACTTCTCTTATAACAGCCGCCTAAGAAGGATACAAAGGGGTCTTCAAAGCAACCCCAAAAGACCCAAAAGAAGAAGGAGGGAGGATCCGGCGGAAAGGCTAAGAAGAAGGTTCGTATTAAACTGACCGTAACTATAAGGCAACACTTAAGTCCGTCAAAATCTTTATCAGAATCTTTAATGAACTACTTTTAGATGATGATCATTATATACTTTCCTGAGTAACCATGGAGGTTAAAAACTGATTTAATGAGACTGAAATATCTGCACAGATTTTCACAATTTTAATTTAAAACGGACATATTTGTATTAAGGTATTGTGTTCATTTATCTTTGCAGAAGTGGTCCAAAGGAAAAGTACGTGATAAGTTAAATAACCAAGTGCTGTTCGACAAGAGCACATATGAGAAACTGTTGAAAGAAGTACCACAGTATAAATTAATCACACCATCAGTTGTAAGTGAAAGGCTAAAGATTCGTGGATCTCTTGCGAGGAGAGCATTGATCGAATTGCAACAGAAAGGACTTATCAAACAAGTTGTACAGCACCATGCCCAACTTATTTACACACGTGCTACTAAGGGTGATGATCCGGCTGCGTAAGAAGTTACGCAATGTATAAATTCATTTAATAAAAAATTTAAATAAGCCAAAAGCGTGTTGTGCGTAATGTTTCTGTATACTGCTGAATATTGCGTGAAACTTAAATACTGGATGTGCTAGATTTTATTCTACAGAATAAAATATTTATTTTTTGATGAATTCAATAAGGTGTAGCTAATTGTGAGTTGTATCAAAATTATATTGATTCTGATGAAACGCGATTTGTGATAAAATACCATAACCTCCCAATTGAAAATGGCAATATTTCAAAGTACAAATGTGACTATTAAAATACTTTTGCCACTTGCAAAGTATTATAAATTTGATTGCCACATCCATGTCAGTCAATTATAAAATTAGAAACGCTATAAATGAAAACAGAAGACTATCAAAATATGAGCAATGTTTCGAAGGGGGGCGATGGTGGCCTGGGCAACCGGCATTTACTCGTATTTAGCCAAATAATGTTCTAGTAACCCGTCACATCACCCGACAAAGCAACCCATATCCGTCAACACATGTGCCCCTCTACAAAATTTCTCGTTATTCAAGATAATCTGGTACGTACCGATACGTCGCAATCCTCTCAGCCGCGCGTCACGAACTGATACAACATACCGCCGACGAATAAATGTCAAACGATCGACGGACTCCCCGCGTCACCCGCAAATATGTTCAACACGTGCAACGGTTTTGAACATATCGGAAGGTAATCACGCTACCTCCGAAGTCTCATTCCGAAATCGATCTGAAGGATGGCGGGAAGTTCGGTCGATCGCTCGCGGGTCAACTGTTAATTGTTTTTTTCGTATAATGGCTGCACTCGAATGAGACACGGGTCCTTTCTTCCGTCCCTTTCGTACCAGGTAAAAGCCGGTCTCGACGTCCAAAATTCTAGTGCATGCAGCCACCTCAAATGGCAGGAAGGGTACGCGCCACGGAAGCATCGATGTAGCGAAGTTATCGTACGATCGGCCGATGCGCTCGACGTGGCCTGAGTTCGAAAAAGAAATTTGCGTTACGGTGTGGTTGACAAGGAACTCTCGAAGGTGCGCAAAATAAGAGGACAAAGTGTCGGTGAGAAGCGCTTAGCGCACGAGGGTCCATCAGGAAACGTGAGTAAGTTGGAGAATCCTTGACCTGGTTGGGGTGTGTGCGAAATAGCGCAAAGATGGAAATCCGGTTGCCTATCGCAGGGATCGCTGATCCAATGAGGAACCACTGGTATGGCCACGAGACTAAGCCCCAGGAATTCGGAAGTAAACGCGCTTGAACAGCGGGGCTACCTCATTGGCAAAAAGATCGGACAGGTTACTTGTCTTTACTGTTTTAACATATCTAATAATCCTTGCGTGTTCTTCTGGTTCTCCAATTGTGCACTTTCCTTGGCGAAGCGAACGATTATAAGCATATAGGGATTGTACATGTTATTTTTTCCCGACTTATGTTCGTTTGATGATTTCCCGAGTTTCTTCAAAATCCTTTTCATTCATTCGAATTTGAATACGCGTCAGAAGGAAGAATACATGTTTTTTTCAATGACCTACTATGCGTCGAGTAGGGTTCGTACGCTACCGTTCACCTTGCCGAATATGTGGATGGTACGAGTCGGAAGAAAATGCAACTCGCCTGCAAGATCTTCGACAAGGAGCAAGCGCCTCCCGATTTTCTCGACAAGTTTTTCCCGCGCGAACTCGATATACTTACCAAGATCGAAAACCCGCACATCATCCAAGTAAGATTGGATATCCTCTCTAAGGAAAGACGCTGTGGCTGAAATTGAATTATTTCCTTGCAAAATTCCTTTTCTCCCGTTCCTTATTCCTTATCCGTATTCATTTTACTTATACCCCACATCGATTTCACAAAAAGTTAACGCTAATTGAAAATGTGAGTTCAACGTCAAAACCCGCAAAGATTGGTTTTCGCAAGCAGTCGCCGTCGAAAGTTGCTGTACTAAACATTAGTGTTATCCATGCAAACGTACGAACGCAGGTACACAGCATCCTGCAACGTGGACCACGCGTGTTCATCTTCATGCGTTACGCCGACAACGGAGACCTATTGGACTTCGTGAAGCGAAACGGCGTCGTGCCCGAGTCACAATCAAAGCTCTGGTTCCGACAAATGGCGTCCGGCTTGCATTACCTACACGGCAAGAACATCGCGCACCGGGACCTAAAGTGCGAGAACATCCTCCTCTCGCGCAAGTTCAACGTCAAGTTGGCGGACTTCGGGTTCGCCCGCTTCTGCGTGAACCACGAAGGCAGACGTGTTCTCAGTCAAACGTATTGCGGTTCCGCAGCATACGCGGCGCCGGAAATCGTGTCCGGCACGCCGTACAATCCAAAATTAGCGGACGTCTGGTCGCTGGGAATAATTCTCTTTATCATGTTGAACGGGTCGATGCCGTTCGACGATGAGAACCCGAGGAAGTTGTTGAAGGACCAGATGTCGCGGAACTGGGTGTTTCGTTCGCGAGTTCGCGAGTCTGTGTCTACGTCAGCAAAAAGCATCGTCAGGCACATTCTCGAGCCGGACATCACGCTGAGGCTGACACTTGAGCGAGTTCTTGGACACGAATGGGTCCGGAGTAAAAAGGACAAGCAGAGTTCTCTTACGGGCAGACTTGTGCACTCGGCACCGCCTATTCACCCCCAGGTGACAACTCAGTGTTACTTACAGATCTACCGTAGCGATATGTTTCGATTGGTCGCGATTTAACTAAATTCCTCGTTAATTCACCTTTCTACTTCAAGAACTTATTTACGTATTCGCTAAGTTATCCTAAAATGGTAACGTGGGTCTGTTTTGAAATTGTTCATTCTTTGACACATTTGAATTACATTGGGGTGATGTACTTAGGTGACTAACGCTGTGGGTACACTGAATGGTCCCATCGGTGGTGTGTCTGGCAACGTATCTGTCGTACGAAGAGGTATATCAGGTTTCAAGAATTCTGAGAAGCAGAATCAAGGTAACGGCACTAAGACGATCGACAGCACCGGAAAAGATACTCATCCCCCAATAGTCGTTCAATGAGGAAACAACGACGTTCATCGTCCACCATATCTGAAGAGAGTGGTGCACCCCGTGTGGATTGTATCGAGCAGAATTGCGTCCTATGCTCGTTGTTATGGAACACCTTTCTTAAGCTACCTTTTCCTCTTTGCTACCTGATTATTACCTTTACGAAGATATCATTTTAAACACATATACTTCCTGAATAAAGACAACCACGATCTGAGTAGTGCGTATCACGTCGCTTTTTCATTGATATGCACAAAAGCGAAGTCAAGTGAGAAACTCACGAAGTAATTTGATTCGTAAACCTACATTGATTCGAAGGGGCATCCAAAACAAGATTTTTTGGTATTATATACCTTAAAGACGTTCTCGAACTCTGCATGAATCAAACTCGAATACATTAATAATAATTAAGTTTATTGTACAGCTATCAACTATTAATATACAAAACTATAATTTTTTTGGTTACATATACAATAACGTGATATCATGTGTAGATAATGTATAACGATACAAGTAAATATTTTTAATATATATAGTGTACATTAAAATAACAAATAATTTACACGATTTCATGTCCCGTCGGTTCGATGTCAATCTCGTTCGGCGTAGCACCTTGTGATGTTGAGAATTATGTTTGCCCGAGTGAGATTGACTCGACGCCTGAGGAGAGAAAAAATTAAAATTACCTATATAAAATTCATTTTCGATCGTATTGAAAAGGGTGGAGCGGGGTGTAAACGGGGCCCGAGAACCGAAATCGCATCTGTGGAAAAATATTTGTTTATCTCTATTGGCAGGCATCTCGATGTTTGCGTTACACGTTTACGTTTTTCTACGCACTGGAAGAGAAAGGCACAATCTAATGTGTCGCTGAATATGCAATGTGCGTGTTTCATACGTTACTGTGCATATTTCTGACATCGTATGGCAGGCTTACATTTTGTGACATTTTTAAGCAAATGCATTTTTTGCCGGCCCAAGAGTGTAACTACCTATGGCAATGACATTATCTTCAGTTTCGCAAGATTAATTGCTACATGATAATTTCTCTTCGATGATGAGGACGTAAGGGCGGGGGAAGAGGCGTAATACACTATTTCATATTGACTCCTATTATTCGCTGTACCGGTTAGCCGTAATGAATTATTCTTGTTTCTTCTTATATCCGCAGCAGTGTTTCTCTCAACAATCGCAACATTACTTTTCCAAGCGTGATAGCTCTCTCGATTGTACAAACAGTACATTAATTTATTTACAGGTAAGATGTTAACACGACTACTCGTAGCGTTAAGTATTTTTACAAATGTCAGGCAACGATTTATTGTTCCTGGCAGATCGTGAAATCTTGCTCGGCTATGCTCGTGGAAGAGTCCGACGGCGAAATGCATTCTATCGTCACGCGACGAAGATGCCAGGTATTTTATTTTCATGCAAGAACCCTGGCATCTTAAACCCATCCACCGGTCAGCTTATGGAACATTTCCTCGTTGAGGGTCTGATTAGCCTCTTTCGAACGCATCGACAGAAAGATGTAACCGCCGATGAATTCGTGAACGACCTTGCAATCTGCTGACTGACACTCGAAGATTATATTTTCCTCCTCGAATTGGACCATCATATGTTTCACTTCCCAATTAACGTTCCAGGCCTGATAACAAAAATTTGTATTAATGATTTTGCGTCAACGTGGACGTCGTTTACGTATCTATCTGATTGTATAAGTTCCTTTGTTTCTATCATTATTTTATCTTTTTAGTGCTGTTTTTGAAGTCGGTGTTACTTTCTTTATAAAGGTTTTTTATGACATGGCGGTTTTAAATACTCTGCATAAACATTGCGGATTTAACGTACCTTCATTGTGTTGTACCTCCAAGTTTTCAAATGGTCCCCACTATGCAGATCCATTCGCATTAACCTGTTATTAGCAATACCCAATAGTTCGTCTTTATTCTTGCCCGTAAATCTGATGACGAAGAGCGAAATGCCGTACTCAGGTAGAGACTGCCAAGCTTTAATGTAGTTCAGTTTAGCTTCGACCAGAGGGAGATCTTTGACGTTCGCGTGCGCTTCGAGAATCCTTTGAACCAACTGGAATGAAAATAGAAATAAATATATACCTCTCGACTTCATTGCAGGTACACGAATTACGGAAAAATTCGATAGGCGTTGCAATCGGCTTACCTTTCCTTTCAACTTCTTCACGAATCTGGGAGCGACGTAATCGTCTGGCGTGATATCTAACGAGTTTGGATTAATTGCAGGCGCGGACGCCGGCCTTTGCAGTTGTAAGAAAGCTATAATGCTGTTTACTTCACTCTCATAAGATGCATCGGCGAGAGAACGTCCTTTGGCAGCCAATCTACACGCAGCCATCCATTTCGCGTATTGTTGTTCCTGTTAATTGAAAGATCGTTAGTAAATTTTCATGAACGATTTCATTGTCTTTATTACATGAGTAATTTGAATCACGTCAGAAAAACGGACTTGTGTATCACGCGGACTGTCAGTATGATTAAGAACTAATCTATAAATACGAAAGTGGTCGGCCATCAACCGAAGGATTAAAAGACTAAACGAACATAAAAGCAGTAGCCGATGCACCAGCAGCAGGCACTTACCGTATCGCATCTGATCCACATCTCCGTCATGCCTTCAGCGCTGGGCACCTCGAGCCTGATCCCATAACGGCCTTGCGATAGATGCACATCCGGTGTGACCTCGCATCCCCTCAAGTTAATAACGTAAGCAGGTGCCTCGGAGCTGTTCGTCTCCTCGCGTGTCTTGTAGAGCCTCAGCTGCAGGTCTCTGCACGTGAACCAGTAGCGCTTGAATGCCTTCAGGGTGAATCGCTTGGGCTTGAAGAAGCGTAGATAGTCGCAGAGTTCGGGGACCTGGGTAATGTCGCTGGGTCCATTGCTGATGTTGCTACCCTCGAGGGTCACCTGAAGATCGGTAAGCGCAGCGTCGATGTCGTCCTCGACCGGGGATGAGGCGCCGTTGCTGTCGTAACTGGGTTGTGGCACGCTCGCCTGGAGATTCACCTGCACCTGCAAGGTCGAAATCGATGATGACGTATGGGCGCGTGGACTTGAAGCAGACACGCTCCTTTTATCGATCGAGCGTCAACGATAGTGGGTGTCGCGTACGAGTCGTAGGCAGACTCCCCGACGTGTGGACTCTACTCGTAAATATCCTCTCTCTTTGTATGCCCTCTGTCTCCTACTGTCCTATAATCTCGTCCATCCTATCTCTCTTTCCGCCTTACCGTCCGAAGCAATTGCTCGCTCGAGCGTATGCACGTAACGAGGGAAGATCGGGCGTGAAATAATCGACTTAAGGCCAGGCCGCGGCGGATTTGCGTAAAATATTGAAGAGGACGTTTACGGCGCAGCGCTCGTGCGACATTCGAAGAGTCGACGCGTTCGACGGGACCGACGCCTCACAAACTCGACAGCGTGTATGCTTCGCTCAATACGATTCCGGCGGGATTAACTAGAGTATTGTGGAATTTCCCGAAGGAAACGGGGTTATTCTTTCTCCGGCGAGCGATGTGCTATTCTGGTACGCGCGTTGGGTGTAAATCGCGGCATAAATATAGATCAGTACGCATTCGCCGACGGATGTTTGGATCGCGAAAGTGTCGGTACGCACCGTGACCGATAGTCAATTTCGAAGGGATTGGGAAACAAACGTTTGAACGGAGAACACCATAAATCGTAGCTACCGTCAGGTCATTAGTTAAAAATTGTCATTTCAAAAATTCGCATCATCTGTCATGACGTGGGAACACATTCATAACACAACACGACAAAAACGCAATCATACGGAATTTGTACCTGAAGAGCAGCGAACATAAGCATCTCCTCTTCTGTGCAGTCGATTTCTTCGGCAAGCAGTTGCCACTTTGCTTGCTCGTAGATCATGTTAATCCTAACGGCGTCTGTTTTTGGGTTCAGATCGTAGAACGAATAGAATTTGAACCTGAGCCTGAGAGTGTCAAACTCGCGGATTCCTTGCTCCATGATCGAGAGCGATGAGTCTAGCCAGGCCACGTTCATTCTCGCACGTTCTACAAGGCTCTTTGGTCGGACCAGCTTTGAGCGGACTTCCGGCGAGATCGATGTCGGGCTCTGAGCCAGGGACTCTGTCAAACCGCCGTTCAAGGCTTCGAGACTCATTGTGCTGTTGTTCGCGTTAAATGATCCTGTACTGCCAAAGCCAGATGAGTTGTTGTTCCTCTTCCACGTGCCAGTCTGCTGTAAACGTGGAGTGAATGTCCGTTAATTTGAGTGTCTGGCACTAAATTTGCATCTTGTTAGGATATAAGGACGTTTTCTGGATCATTATATAATTTAACACTTAAATTCATTGTCAGCTATGTAACACGTACGCTTTCGATCCCTATATGTATAGCTTAAACTAATTCTTTTTATATACAATCTTATTTATTTTTCACGCTACGTTGCAATTTTCTGCGTAAGGGTACTCCCCCTTAGGAAAAGTTGCAATCCACGACTAATGGATGCCGTTGTCGGACGGACGAAATGAATAATTTTTATAGCCAGTAATGATACACCGTTCGCGATAAATCACAACCGTTGCTGCGATGTCAGTAATGTATGCTGATTATCACCGGCGATCGAGGATTATTTACTGGCGGGGTAGGTCCAACTCGCAGACAAGTATCTCCCTTGTATCGGCTAGTCCGATCGGAGATGTTATACGTCATATTTTTCTTAGAGCATACGAATAGCCTCACTGGAAAAGCTTACATCAAATTTCGAGCAAACCCAAATGTTTCATAATAATAAGTATTTACAAACTGTTGGCGCATAAAATGTACTTCAATTACACCAGTACAACTATCTTAAAATAATGTACGATATTAATTATAACTGCCGTTGACAATATGTTGAAAACGGAGTAGTATGTTTGAGTAGATAACCGGTTTGTTTGTTTGGCAAATACTCGAATAGTTTACTTTGTTGCGTGATCACGCGATTCGAAAATTTGTACCCACCGAGACCGGGGAGCTGATGGGCGTGCTGTGATTTCTGTTGTTGGGTGTGACCGGGGCGCACATGAACGGGCTACTCTGATCCAGACTCCCCGTCGATCCCCTGGGACTGGAACTGACTGGAATGAAGGTATTCGTGTCGGCCGGCACATTCCAGTGGCCGTTCTTTTGATTCTCGATCCTTTTCTTAACTGGCAGATCTTTCAGATTGTATTTGAGATGATTCGGCTCCAAGGGTTTGCAGAACGAGAGTTCCTCCGGATGTCTGATCCCTGAAAATCAAACAAGTTGCCGCATATAAGAATCGAAGTTGAGCGACGTGCTGTCTTGCCACAGCTAGAGATATGCATATTTGCATGTATCTTTATGTGTCTATTTACGAGTATGACAGGACGAAGGCTATCGACGAGGTCATCTATCATCGAGCGCGCGCGCAAAAAGTATGGAACGCAATCAATAATTCAGATAACACGTCGAGATGAAAACGTATCTTGACGTTCGCGTACGTTCTACTAATTTAACCGATGATATCGCTCACTTTAATTGATCCAACGACATTAAACATAATGAACACAACTTTCGAAGATACTCCTCATTGCTGGACGTACGTCTGTCCCGCAAGCCGGTACATATACAAAACAAGTAAGACATAGAACATTATTTCACGCGTCATTACTGCTCGAATCGTCTTCATGAATTTCCCGTCCGTTCCACCTTGATTTTATACACAATTACATGATATTACCGCTGTAATGTATTACGTGAAGAGTTATTTGTCGAGTAACGTTAAAATGAGCAACTGCCTTATAACTTGCATTCCTTCTCGAAAACCATTTAGCGCGATCCTCCCTCCCCCCCTCTCTCTTTCTCCTTCTCTCTCTTCAAGCGTAATTATCGCGTTAACCCACTTCCTTGATTAAAAAGCTACCCGGCGCAGTTGCGGCGAACTTCGGGCTCAACGGGTCCCGCATGACCTTCGCGTGACTGGATAAGAATTAATCGCTTTTTATTTCATTACCACAGCTAATTACGGCCGCGTGGGCAACCTGCAGGGCGAGCGCGTATCGGGCCAACCAACGTCGCGTTGAATAAAATACTGTGAACAGCTTGTCGCACGAACCGACGGCAATATCTCATCAGCGCGGCTGATCGTATCGACGAAATTAGCGTTGGGCGATGAAATCGCTATGTTAGCCCTTCTCACGTGAGACGTGACAATCTAACCGTGCGTTACTTCGAATGTAGTTATTTTACATAGTTAACAGATACTGTGAATAAAGATTCTGTCATATAGAAGTATGAATTTAGAGCTGTGCCGGTTGTATAACTTATTTATCGAGATACGTACAAACTGGGTTTTAACTGAGTACACGTATAATACGTAGTTGTAGTGTCTACTAAAGCTGCACGGTATCTTTAGCGAAAGTTTGCAACAGTTGAAATACACTACAAAGCTGTAAGAACTTTATAGCCAGGCCATGTATGTATGTGGGTTTATAACTTCGACGGGGCTGAAACGTTTTGCGAGGAGGAGCGAAATATGTGAACCGTCTTCGGTTGCGTGCTCACCTAATTCCTTGCAGAGATTAATGACTGCGTTGAACGTCTTGACGGAGAAGTCGACTCTGCAGTCGAGGGAACGCATGTCCGGCAATTGGACTCTGAGTGTTTTGTGCATCGGCGTAAAGTGCAAAACCGCGTCCGCGGCCACGCCGTACTGGTCGAGTGTGCTTCTCGTCCTGGTTAGCCAATGATTCCGTACTGGCCACCATAGAGCATGATCAGACCAATCCATGGCGATGTCTGTAACAGAGATCGAAAGAAGATTTAGTAACCGATCATTAATAGCGAAACATGCACAACGATACAACTTTGCAGGAAATATCTAACAATGTACAAGTGTACAAACATATATATTTAGCTGACAAATTTGAAAGCATTAAGCAGAAGTACAATTGCAAATTATTGTTTCGTGGATGTTCAATCAGGGGACATTAACCGTCAAACAGTTGCTGCGATGCTATTTATGCTTATAAGAATGGCAAGAAGCACCCCCGCAATGATTGCCGACAAGTCGAATTACCCCGACATTTCGTTGAGCGGTGATCATTTAATAGTTCGCGAAGGGCGATGTACGAGCGTCAATTTATCAATAGTCGGCCGGTCCCTTTGTCGATTTTGTCTGTCTCGTCAGGAGTGCCGGAAGTGGGATACACTTCTGATTCTTTATCATCCTTCATCAGGGAGGAAGACAGAAGGGTTCGTTAATGAGCAATAGTCCAGCTTAACAACCGAATCTTCGTGTCTTATTCATAACCGTATGAACATCATAATACAATAATTATATAAAATATTATTATTAAATAGTGACATTTCACCGGCTAGTGCACGTTCATACGTTAGCAGCATAAAAATACTGATTTTGTAGATTCAAGGCTGTGCTCGCGTTGCATCACGTTATATCCACCCAAGGCGCTAAAAATAAAAGCACACACAAGAGTCGTGCGTGCACCGGACGCATTCAGTCGTTTTGGCACGCAATCTACCCTAGCCTACGAATCGCTCTCGTTTTGACCGAAGAACATTCACCGTCAGCGGTGACCGTGAACGTGTTAAACTCCGGATGCAACCATAAAAGTTCGACACTCGCTGACTTGCGGTTGCAGCCTCAGGTCGGTCCTATATCGGCGTCCCTCAAGACGAAGACGTCATACGCGGTTTCTGTGTTTTTCTTTCCGTCCCCACACCGGTCCCGTATCCGGGACATGTGCGTCAGGATCTGTTAAGGCTCATATCGCGGCTAGACGAACGTACGGCCACGCTCACATTTTCGAACGATGATTTACGCGCACTACACGCCACGCGTATCCTGTTTCATGCCCTCCCCGTGGAACTCTTCCGAAGAGACTGCCCCGAAACAGCGTCGACTTTCGGAGAACGGAATATTTCTGCTGCGTGTTAAGAAAATGAAATAATATGACGTTACCCGGGCTGGGAGCGATACCTTAAGGAGCGTGACGACTAGCGGAACTTTATTTAATTGAAGAGCTCTCGGGTAAGCGCTAATCACGGAATTGCCCAGGAAAGCCACGCAGGTAGCATAAACTGCGTAAACGTACGGACAGCACTTTTCCCTCGGGACGTGTGGAGAGCGGTCGCGTTGAAAATTGAGCCAAAACTGGGCGAGGGGCTGCCGGACAAAGGCCCCGACGTCAAAAGCCGGGGCGAGTGTCCGGGAGAACAAAAGGTCCTCTCAGCTACTGTATCGACAGCGCGCGCAAATTCTCGCGCGACGCTGAAAGGAATTTCTCGAACGTTTGTTGCTCCACGCCACGGCCCACGATAACTTGAGTATCCTCTCTGTTTGTCTTCCTCCCCCCTCCCCCCTCACCCTTCGCAGCCCTTTTGCACTCGTTCATTCATACGCGTTCCTTCCTCGCTCTAAGGGTGTGTTCTTACCATTCTTTCGCCTTGTAATCCTTCAATACACGAGCGAACGAACAAGAGTTTCGCGTGCCCATAGGTACGCGTATAGGCGGACGCATACACACTAGGCTAGACGCACGGCAGTGTGCAAGTCCACGCTCGCGCCCCGTCCTTTTGTGGCCATTCTTTCGCACGAGCGAAGGCCCACTCCTAAGAACCCGCCGGTAGACAACCCCTTACGAAAGACGTCGACAAGGGTGTCGGGTAGCTCAAGGGTTTCATCCCTTGCCGCCTCTCGAAACCGGGGAAAAACCAGTACGTTTGTACGGCAATGCGACACCCCCGTGTACGCGAGGGTGGCTGAGGCTTACGGAAACGGGAGTACGCGACGAGCGAGGATTGAAAGCGGGGAAAAGATTTTCACAGCTGTCCACGTCGGGCACCCGCCGCGCTCGATTTAACGACTTTCGCCCCGAAATCTGTGCGGGCTGCTGCCGGAGGAGAGCCATTTAACCTGCCATTAGAAGTCCGGCATATGGTGGCGGGGAACACCAATAGCAATGGGGATAGTGGGGGATATTTGTTTGAACAGTCGGAATGGTGTGTGGTTTTGGGGTGACTTCAAAGATAAGTTTTTGACTCTGACCCTGGATAATAGTGCCGTTAGTCGTGGGACGACCGAACACTGGAGTATCGATTTGTATCGATAGAGATTTATGGGATTATTTACCGCTAATCGATTAACAGATGCTGGAAATAATTGAGACGTAGTGCATGACACAATATTCGCGAAAGTCTACTTGTATTACTCGCTTGCCGTACCACCTTTCACACCGTATTTCTGGAACGACAATGGCAAATACTGCCCCTGGAAGGGTGTAAAGCTAAGGGACCACGTTGCGCTGCTCATGCCTTCTGGGTAATCAATTCAAACCCTACTGTCTTCGATTCGCAAAACAATGAGCTCCCGTTAAGTTTGCGATCCATTTCAATGCTACATCCCTTGGCAGCGTCACCCATTGCATCGCCAAGGTAACGCTTTTTTACGCATTTGCAGGATTTCTTATACGCGTCCATAAATTAGTTCGGCAACACGTGTTTATGGTAAGGTAATGTGCATGTTAGCGCGGAACCAAGCGTACAGTAACGCCAGCCAATCTAAGGTGCCACACGCGTAAACTCGGAAAACAAGCGTGCCTGCGAGCGCGTAGAATTATGCGTACGTCTCTTATGCAGGCTCAATCTCCCACGGAGATTCAGAATGTGAACGTGGAGGCTGAAAGTGCTTCCTCGGTAGGATTGTGCAGCTGCGATCTATAAATATTTCGCAAGTTTTCGAGGTACCGTGTCTCGCACCAAGTTAACTGTACATTTTCGTCTCGCCTGACACGAGATTCAAATACGCCCCCGCAGCTGCGAGTTAACGACGTCGAACAATTCCAGAAGGAAACTCTAATCGGAAACCAACCAAGAGTTTTATACACCTTCGTCGTAAACTTACTCGCATGAACGGTGGGAAATAGCTGAACACACATACTTGCAAAGTGGTTTGCAAGCACTCACTTACGAAAGTAATTTTAAAATTCCCGTCGCAATTTCGTCGTAATTGGATATTGCATACTTCGCGATCGGCAAATACTATGTTCGTTAATTTAAGCGATAATAAACACGGTAGTATACGGTTCGGGTTCAATCGCACGATGTAATAGGCTCGATAACATATAGACCGTAGATTATATAAAATTTCATGAAATAAACGGTGGGCGCGGGACTCACGGGAGAGCCATTAATGAGGGACAAAATTCTTGCAAGTTAGTAAACACTATCTTAGGTAATAAAAAGTGCTCGACACTTAATATTTACAACTTAGGCTCGTGATACAATTTATCAGAGCTATAAACGCGTGCTTCGAGAGAGTGGACATGTATGGTTTTGCTCGATAGAAAAGGGAAGAAGTTGCGAAACGTCGCCTAGCAAGTTAAGGCTCGCAAGATCATATTTTCTTGGTATCTTTCGCGGAAGATGAAAGGATCATGTCCCGGTACATTTTACGATGTAGCACGTTAAAGTGTCCTCATGTTTAGTACCATTGCTGTCCAAGAGGTCCACCCTTGCACGCGTGACACATTCCTTCTTTGATGATAATGGCTTGTACCAATGTTACGAGATGAAAGAACCACTACCTACGACGTGTTTACTATGCATTGTTTTACGTTACGATCATGTACACAAGAACGGGCGAAATGTTTATTCGTAAAATAAATATGCAGTAAGTGATACTGACTTCAGAATAATTAACAAATTAGGGATGCATGATGCTGTTGTTTTCATTCAACGATAAAACGATAAAGATAAGAGTGAACTATATATTAATATTATAAATCACGTCCGCAGGAGCATATATGTTGGACATGAATAAGGAAATATCATGTTTGGTTGAGAGGAAAACTCCTTAAGGCTCGGTAGACCTTCTTAACCAGATATGGAAATGACGGATTCCAGCACGCGCGCGCTTACATCAAAATTAAACCCTTCGAGCTGAGCGAGTCTGTTCGCTTCCCGTTTCCGTGAGACGAGATTCGAATGTCAAGGAAACTCCGTTGCCAGAATAATCATACCGGTTTCAAGATGCGTCGGACTACGACGCAAAGCGGGAAAGTTGAGAAAGCGAATGCGGTAATAATTCGTCATTACGTGCTACCGACTTTATGAGCCCCGTTTGCATGACGTCCACGAAATGGATAATGTGAAAACGTCGAACAGGAAGTGCCACTAGTTGACGTCAGCCGTCGGCGTCTCATAGGGTGCATTCGCATTTAGCGACGGAACAAGATGACATTTAGCAATGTTCGGCGAAAGGGCGAAGGTGCGCAAAACTTGGAAACTGCAGTGCAGAGACTGTGTACACTGCACGCTGCTGAAACGAAATTAGTGATGCGAAGTCAGAAGAAGCAAAAGAATTACTCCCGTAGTTTGTCTCGTTTACGCCCACGATAAATTAAAATTTCGAGTATTCGGCGGAAGACCTGAAACAGGTCCGTGAAGAATTTATAAAAGACGCCACATTGGAGATTTTTTACAGATGATTGTTTTTGTGCTAAAAGTAGTTTCGTATTTCAATATTAAATAGTCCTCGAAAAGCCATGTAATGACCTGTCAAACAAAATTACGACCAAGTTTTCGCTGCACTGAGGGAGATACCGCAAATGAGAAGATTTGTGTCACTGAGCGAAAATGTTTCGTGTATAAATATTGCGACCGCCTTTATTGAAGTTTACGAGCGACGTTTAATGATGCTCCACAATGCACCGCAATGCAATGTGTGCCAAGTTGCAATGCACGTGGAATCATCCGGAGGCAGGAGAGAAACGGAAATCGTGTCGATTCGCTCGACAAGAAAGTGTTCTTTGCATAACAACGACTTGTCGGCGTATATAAGATATACCGCTAGGAGTGGCACGGTGACACACTAACGAGTAAAACGATGCATATGTTTCCTTGTCTGTTGACTGCAGCCCGCATGATGAACCGGAAGCGCGCTCTCGTGATCTTACAAATGAAAATGGCCAGCGTCCTCCACTCGACTCGGCAACTTTAACCATTGTACACAAACAGCGTCTCATACCGAGACAACAGGACAGAATAATATTTTCAAAGACCGGCAAATAAGTCGGATTCTGTCTTAAATAAATTATCGAACTCACATAACCTCAAGGCCTTCTCATTTGAAAGATAAATTTAATTCTATAAATAAATTTGGAGTGTCACAAGTTTTGATTACGTTCTAATGGTAGAGATATCGGTTAAATTTCAAGCGTATATCAAACGGCCGGCATAAATGCACATCTCGGAGGCAACGACCGGAATATTTGCATGGGTCTCTATT
Organism: Priocnemis perturbator; assembly: GCA_963942575.1. NCBI lineage: Eukaryota > Metazoa > Arthropoda > Insecta > Hymenoptera > Pompilidae > Priocnemis > Priocnemis perturbator. Next base: position 3,262,484 of record OZ012644.1, read on the forward strand.
TATACATCCCCGTAGGATGCATTTGTACGTGCCGTTCGGTCCAGTTGTGACGAACGAAATTGACTCCCGCCAAAGTTGGCGAGCGTCGGGAATTGAACATAAGGAAACGGTGAGACGAACGGGAGAGTCGTGCGGTTTCGTCCTGTTACGATGTGCCGTTTATGTGAAGGTCCGTTTCTGAAGGAAGTCGACGATGACGGAACCGAAACCACCGTTTCCTGATGCCTTTGACGTCGACACGTGCGTCTATTTCGGTGCTGTCGAGTCTGGAACTCGATGTAAATACATGGGCCGCGTGTAAATTGAGTCGACAAACACGGCGCGAGAATTCCAGTGAAATACGGGCGTCTTGAGCCCTCTCAGAACGAGCAAGCGCTTCGGATGAAATTCCGCATCCCACGATCGGCCTGACATTTTCCTATTTCAAGCGCCCGTTCGCGTTTACCTGGTAGTTCACGGAAAATTGAAGGCGTCGGAAGATTCGGCGAAGAATAAACGCGTCTGCACAGACAATTTAACTATGTCTGGTTCTGCGACGTTGACTAGACTGAAATGCACTGCCTCTAAATATACCTGCCACCGATTCGACGTTCGACTGTTCCACGACGTCGAATAGTTCAATTACGTAAAGAAGGGGCACGTTCCGTAACAAAGGCGAATATCAAACCCTGATACACCTGCGAGATACGCCTCTTAATAAACCATAGTTATTAGATGCACAATAAGCCGAACAATGGACAATTCATTTGCATAATTAAATTTAAATGCATCGTTACTATTGCGCTTATGGTTTGCGGTCGTCCGGGAAGAGAATTCCTCGATGGAATCAGTTGTACGTTGCCCCCGTGGACTGAATCGTCGCAAGCGAATTCGACTCGCCACAAGAAGTTTCCTGCCGAGTGAGAAAGGGGCCGAGGGCGAGAAGGGAGAGCAGAAAGGCCGGCCAAATTACTGGTCATGTATGGAGACACGCTCATTATGTCGGCTTCTTAGCCGAAAATTTATCGCCGTACCTCGAGGATGCGGTTTCGAGTGGGGGGCCGAGGGGACCCTTTTGCGAAAAACCCGTGACCGTTTTGAGAACACGTTTCCTCCTGGCTACCGACGCAGCGTTAATAATGCAACGCGAGAGCGGAGCTCCGCGACAAGGACCTCTCAACGACGTTACGTTACTTTAAGCTCAAGCGGTCGTTGTACGAACAGGAAAGTTCAGCCTCCGGATTTTATGGCGCAAGTCACGCTGCGAATGATTACGCGCGGTAACGACATGCTTATCATTTATTTCGAATGCATCTGGCCGATTGGTATGACGTGGCGTTCGTTTTTATGAGAGTGAGCTAAATTCTTGCGTTCGGTATTTTTCTCTTGCAGAATCTCTTAGCCTTATCGGGATAAATGTAATCTTAAGTTTTCGAGAACTTAGGATTGTTTAGGTACGTTTAAGCTGTGACTGGATATTTAATATGATGAGCGAATTCAAATATGGTCGAGTTGATATTCTGAGGCGAGTTACGATACGTGCAAGTGACCATCACGTAGTCTACAAAAAAAGAACTGTGGAGGTTAAAGCTTGGCGGACATGCGTTACATCAAGAACTATTAGTAAGAAAACGGCGAGATAATGAAAGTAGGCCGCGGTTGTATTCGCGATGCATACTTGACGCATCGAATGCTAAACGTACAACCGATTGTCGCACACACGTACAATGTCAGTCTCATTATCGCACCGAGTCAGCCGCTATATATCTAGGCGAGTTCTTTAGCTTCTGAGACTGCTGATCCTCAACGGAAGAAATAATGCCAACAATTGACCAAAGCGAATTATAATGACCTCGTACTATGCATCTACGCGCAGAACAGTGTATTTTACTCCTACTTGAGACAAACTTATTAACGCATGTAGGATTTTTTAATTTGCAGGAATTTAATTTAGAAATGTCAATTTTCTGTATTTTATTTTTTTCTGAAATTTATTTTATCCACATTTCTATTTCGTCAGTAACCGCAATACTTTCCGTATAATACATTGCAAACAGTCCATGGCACATTCCACACCCTCTTTCGTCTGGCAGTTGTTTGTTATTCATCCTTCCAAGTTCAACACATTTGATGGACTATTTCTCACAAACGTGTACAGTGTCGGAGATGAAAAGTGGCTTAACCAGCGGAATTTTTCCGAGTACACAGGAAACTAGACAACGTGCGTATATAGCGGTATACGCGCACGTCGTATAAACACGCGGCAGTTCATAGGGCACGTGCGCCCTATGTAAACGTAGAACGGAGCGTTTACAAGCGCTGCTTATGGCGCGCCGGGTGAATGTTTAATGAGGGAATAAAAAGCACGAAGGCCACGTGGCAGGACACATAGCACCCCTTTCGGAGACAAACCGTCCTCGACGGAAGTCGCGATATAATATTATAATATAATAATGGGTATATAACGAGGGAGTCTCGACAATGGCAGACGCGAAACCGCACGCAGGGTGCCCGGGTTCCCCCGTTTTTTCCACAGAGTTGTCGTGCGAAAAGCAGAGGGCTTTCACGGACATGCGCGCCGGGGGTAATGCAATCAACCCTTCGTGGGTTCCGATTGTGCGGAGAAATGTGGCCTATTGAGCGCTTTAAAAAGAGGGCTGCAAGGACGTGTACCAGCTCTGTCAACAACGGGGAGGACAAGGGCCAGGGCAGGGATGGATGTGCGTGCTATTTACATGGTTCGCGAGAAAAATCGTGGAAATGCGAAAGATCTCATTCGATGCATCTTAAACATAATACTACGTAATAGCTGCATGTAACTGTAAAAAGTCCCACAAAACGTTACACCGCGTTTCGCAGACTGCAGCATTTTCGCATGCACTTACGATGGAAGTTACCCGGACAGAATCCGGTACGAAATCGCGTCACACGGAGACTTTCATCCCACTCGACTGCCCGTTTCATTTTCAAAGAGCTATCTCACAGAATCTGCAAGCAAGAAGTATGCATGCACATCCGTCCCTGGGCGGTGCGCTGCACTCGTGGCGATGTCAAACTACCCCGTACCCTATTCCCACTTCTTCCGCCTCTCCACTCCCGCTATCCCCATCCAGTTGGGAAGCATTGTCGAGCCACCCTCGTGCGAATCACAAAGACGCGCCAGTACAGGAAGCTGCTGGAGGAGATTTTCTCTGGGCCGGACTGACGCCCCTTTGATTTCTCGGACGATTAAGTACCGCTTCTTCTTTCCCACATGCCGGGAGGTTCATCGGAGGCCACGAAGCCGTGAAATCAAAGCGACAAGGCCGTGGAAACATTCGTCCCTCCGAAGGACCCTGCATCCTTCCTTCTCGCTCTCCCTCTCTCTCTCTCTCTCGCTCGGATAAAAGAGTGACTTCTGATCCTCTTAATGAGGCTAGCGCACCCTTTTCGGCCGACCTTTTTTTCGCTCCAATGCACTAGGCAACGACGTTTGATCATTACGACGCGGTCCTCGGCGGACGGGAAAATGCAGATTCCGGAGGCTCGAGTAGGGATAAATGTGAACGACTCGTGCCTCTTGACGGATTTATGTAATGCGCGCTGCTTCTAAACGCACTTGACTTTTGACGTATGCACGGAGCAGGCTCAACGCGGTAGCGTGCACATTATGCGGCTTAAAGCGAAGATGTACGTGCGGAGAGAAAGGCATAAGAAGCTTTTTGAAATTTGTTTAGTTTCCAGTCAAATATCTCGTATCTCACCGCGAAAACATAATAAAATATTGAAGCCTACAAACAAACACTTGTTCCCGGTTATCGCGTTTGTTCAACCATCCGACTTCATAAACGCGCGTGTAGAGTCTCATTATTGCGACAGCCAAAAGAATTCGGCCTATTCGGCAATAACACTCCCCGCCATTCGAGTTCACTGCACGCTCACTTCGGTGTCACACGGTGTGCCTAGGGCATAGAATGCACAGAATGCGGCGCTACGGCTAAGTGATATGCAAATCGACAACGGACCTGTTGCACATTCTATTTAAACTGCGGCGGGCAACTGCTCCCGTCCGGCGCGTATTTATCCGTAAGCGGCAATCGGCGCGCAAACGATCGAATTCCGCCCGGAACATAATGGCTTTAATTTAACTACCGATCCGCGGATTGTGCAATGGAAGCTTGCCGAACCGTGAACAAGGGTGCTAAGCGAAACATTCCGCTAAGCATGCTACGGTAAATTTCGTTCAGTATTGATCTGCGATTTTTGCTAAACGGGCCGGGTTTGTTCTTTGTTTCCGTTTGTTCTGTCGTAACGGTGTACTGTTTTGTGTAATGAATTGTGAAATATTTCCCCCGTTTTATGGCAAGCTTGATTAACGGTTACATGTGCTCGTACAACACCGGGTACGTCGGTACGCGCTTCCGCAAAACATTATTCCATGTAGCAATGTGTGGAATGCTGTTGGTCGTAAACAATTTACTTTACATTTACGCGTTTAAAGTGACTGACATAGATAGATTTGAGAGAAAGAGAGACAGAGAGGAGGGAAACGCATGCGTCGTCATTGTCGGCCCTTAATTGTTCTAAAATAAGCACTGACTCACGCGCGACACTTTAATTCAGCTTAATCCGTTTGCATTGTCACGCCATTCCCGCAGGCCTTCCGTAACATGATGCCTTGCAGGGCTTAACGGTGCATGAAAAAGAAATCTTAAGAACCTGTCAGAGAACACGATGGTATCTTTGAACATGCTACTAATCCCGATTATTACAGCGACAGTTAAGGATAATTTTCAATGCCCTTACGTTACGCAGTTAAATAACAGGTATTATTTAATGGTATTACGATAACTGTAATATATGTCATTTTGACTGTGCAATTATGCTTTCATTTTTTTTAAATGTAAAAAATTTCAAATAAACCTCGTTTGCAAAAAAATCATAGAAGCAACTAGAATAGTATTATTATTAAAAAATACAAGCGACTTAGGCAAAATTGAGAACACACTTTTAACTAAAATTGCGGCAATGGGGGTTAATGCTGTTATTTGATCTTTTTGCTTCGCACGAAAGTAAACAACGTAATTAGTCGTAATTAATGTGCGGCCACGGTGCAGCATTCAGCGTCGTGTCTGTCATGCGACAAGAAATTATTATGTCTATTAATGATGCCGGAAACGTCATTAGCCGTGACGTGAAATTGAATGGTAATGCAACTGCCTGACGCATTCGTATTAACTCGGGGTAGTAGCAGGTCTTCTTAATCATATACCTTTAAAAATGATAATTAAAAAATAGCCTTGATATTTACGGTTACGTATCGATTAAACTATCAATGCCTTTTTTGTTTAGTAATTACTTCAGCATAGTAAGTTCATACATCGACTTATGAATGCAGACAGTCGTTCAATAAACACGATAACAGCAATCGCGGTCGATCAATCACAATTTCTACACACATTGCTTGCTGGTACTTTTTTCGGTTAGATCAGAAATTACAGAACACGATATATTTACACATACATTATTTTCTATTGAATTATTATTTTCAATGAGAAACGGGAATCAGCAAATAGATTTCAACACGGGTGATCGTATTTCGAACTTGAACGTTTAACATCGCCAACCATCATACATCCAATCATACTCAGCATATCAGAAAATTGATGCGTCACCGATCTGAGGGCGCAAAGTCCAAACACTCCATACTTTATACCGTACATCTTACAGTCATCGTGTTCACACGTATTTACATACGATGCCGATCTGTCACATTGAAGATGATATCGTTTAAACTCGACGTCGTGCCATTATTGACGTGATGCTGCAAACGTCGCAAGCCGTATGCATCGATAGCCGTAAGCCCATTGACGCACGGCCCATTGAACGTTCGATATTAGGCGCGAAGAATACACCCACGCATTCGCGTGTCCTTTCTCGCGCATCCCGAACAAGGTCGCGATTATCATAATGTTAACGCGCGCATAAGCGGGGACAGGTTAGCGTCGATGTTGCACGACGCCAGCAGTCATCTTCTCTCCAAGGAGGACAACCGGGAACGCCTCTAAATGGACCTCGAATTTCAAGTGTAGCGTCGCTTTAAATAACTTCGCATGATTAACGCTTATCTGACGGCGCTGTGGGCGTATACGTGCTCTTATAATTGCGGTACGTACGCGGCCGCGGATGTATGTATGTACGCACGTACGTACACGTGACGCGTGCACGTAGATCCATGCTCCGTCTATCGTAACTGTCCCCTTTCCCATCCTCATTGGCATCGACTGTTTATCGTCGACCTCGTTCAGGCGGCATCGCGTAGTCAGAGGTCTCGTTCGTTAGAATAAAGTTCATCGTGAAGCGCACACGGAACGTGTAACATCGCTTTCAAACGACAGGGACTCGTCGTTGAACGCAGGTGCACGGGATATGTAGTCGGTAAATTCGCAATTTACATCCGGCGAAAATTTGTACAAAAACGAAACCGCTAATAAGCAGTCGAAATAGAGTGTAGCGTCGCGTTGGACGGGGAATTTCGTCGTGAAGCGCGCAGATCAGAATGCACAGATAATCTGTTAAAGTCCCAATTATCCTTAAACGAGAACGCTTATAGGGGGGGAAGGAAGAGGATCCGGGCAAAAAGCGGTTTTCAAAGCGTGATTATCATAAATGATGTATCTAGTTAGCGTAACCTGGAGCAGGTTACTGTTATCGATTGATCTCGCATGCGCAACAGGTGTCTGATTAAATAATATCTCACACTCTCGCGCGGCCGTCGCCTGCTCGGCACGCACTTTCTCAGAAACCGTACGGGGACACACTTGACCCCATATGAGGTGGATGAGAGAACGGTACGAGTCACGCGGTTCAGAATCTTCGTACCGTCGGTAAAAAAGGCAGCGTGTGCATGCGCAACGTTAACTGCCACTTTTAGCGTCCGAACGTCACCTCGACGACCACCCAACTCAATCGCCGTGCATTTCCTTCTTCCATTTCTTTCCAATCGGGTAACGTGTGCGATTTATCCACGATTCGAGCGAAAACGTTTGCCGCACACGTTACGCACGGGCACGTATCTGCCGACAAAACGAAACATGCGCGGCGCACGTAGATGACGCCTGCCTGTATGGACTTCCTCCGCGTGTATGAATGAATATGTATGCTGAATTTAATTAGCGAGTCAAGGCCGTAACTGTTTCCGTCGCAAACGCCGCGACGTGCCCGGAGCCCTTTTCGATCCGCACGACGATTATTTCCCTGCGACGGGAGTGTGCAGGCAGGATTCACGTTTTACGCGATGTCTCCCGCGATAAATTGTAATTAAGCGTCGACGCAGCGAGGCAAGTACCGACGAAGACCCATAAAGCGCGGCTATTAGAAGAACCGATAGATGACGAACGATTGTCGACGGCTGACAAATAGAAGGCGTCTTTTTCTGGCTATTGGTCTAGCATCGCGAAGAATTAGAGCTTGCGTCATCGACCGCACGCAAGAGTAGAACGCGGAAGACTGCGCAGCAGGCGTTGCTGTTACGCGTCATATCTAATTGGCGATCGGCGCAGGAATTTCCTGTTGTTCAGGAATTTTCGTTTACTACCGTCGGATATCTATATCGGTCATCCGAGTTCATGCTCGCTTACCATGTAAAAGTCATACCGCGCGCCGATCGCTATCGAGCTGCCCAGGTGATCTCGTTTTATTTTACGACTCGGGTTAGTTCGAACCGCTTGCACAGTTCGGCACGCGGCTGAGAGCGTCTTGCGAGGGAGAGTCTGGAAAAGTTCCGACCAACTGCACCTGGGAAGCAGCTAAGAAGCACCTGAGAAAGAGTTGTGGCCCATAAAGGTGTCGTGACGGTGTAAATTCCACTCGCGTTATGGCACATATCGGAAACGTTAACACGTAGGCGGTCGACGCTTTGCCCTGCCGGCCACGACTCTCAAATTATAAGCGGCACATGTACCGTGCGCGAACAGCGCCTTCCTCAGCGTGTCGATTCCCGTATCTACTTTTGTATGGAAATGTGGCGCGCAGTAGCGGCGAGAATCGAACTCTCCAGCAACCACCTGGCGAATACCTGTCCGAGGAAAGTCTTGGCGACCCCGAAGCAATTCGCCCAAATCACATTACCACCTCCGCGCAGTAGCAAGTTGACGCACATACTTCGCAGTTTATACGAGTACGTACACACATTAACGCTCGTCGTAAATCTGCGTCTGCCAACATAGTCGCGTTCGGCTAAAGCTCTTTAAATGGATGAAACTTTGAAAGGAACGTTTGTCTACCCGCAGACCCTCAACAAAGAGGTCTAAGCTCTCGCACGAGAGTAGATTCTGATGGAATTTGAGGAGTGTGGGTGGCCCCGTGCGCCCGCCTGCTCTTATATCGTCGAGGGAATCGGGTCAGGACAGAGCACTCCCTTCGTTCGATATCTCGGTATCTGCCGAGAGGTCGATACGATAGCGTCGTTGTAGGTCCTGCGGAAGAAACACGCGGATTCGTGCTCGCGGCTAAAAGGATATCCACGCGGTTATCGTATCAGATGACCCCCTTTATGGAGACCTGAAACAAGAGGCGCGTGCAACGTGCATCGCAATGCACATCGTGCCCATTTACCCCGGCGCGGTCTCCAGCGGAATCGTGCGCGAGCGCGCATTTGCCAACGACGACGCACAATAATTCGCGGCGCCGATTTATTCGCCGACACGCGCTGAACCATATATCGCGAATTCACAGAACGCGCCGGCACTCTTATATCGTGACACGCCGTACACGCGTACCGTGCCGGATTAGATATGCATTTACGCGAACACGAGATCTCCGCTCGGACGGGCGCAGCTTCGACTACGAAAGTAGCGACAACCACGGCCAGATAAGATATCGTGTTCTCACCTACGTGTCAGATTAGTGCAGAGGCCTTTTTAGCAGTAATCGATGGTACACGGGAGGGTATCGCACTGCGATCTTCGGTGCTCTCTAACATATTCATATGGTGAGCGTTGTGTTATTGAGTGCTTGAGTAAAATTCCTGTATGACCGCTTAGTAACGTAACGGACGTCGTCCATAAGGCTGCAACTTGCCTAATAGCGTAAACTACGGATTAAGTCGCACCTCACTATCGCAAACGCATTATATCGTCGTGTAAGAGAGTGACGCAAGCAATATTAAAAGACGAGGACGGGATCGTCTGTTGGAAAACGTAACTGACGGTCGAAAAAGTATGGAGGGAAGAGAGAGAGAGAGAGAGAGAGAGAGAGAGAGAGAGAGAAAGAGACATGGAGGAAGAGGAAAAAAGAATGAAGAGTGACGAGGGGGCAGACGAGTCGAACCGAGTCTAGATAACGCTGCAGGGGCGTATCGATTTCGTCGGCCTTTTACGCAAACGTGGGCAGATGTATGCGGGCGTGTCTAACGAATTAAGCCACTTTTTTTGCCCTAACCAACCATCCATACGGGCAGTTGTCAATTAAACGACGGTAATTAATTCGTTATCGATTTTAATTGCTTTTAATCGAGCCCTGATTCACGATCCTCTCTGATTGAGGACAGTGACGGCTGTACGAATAACGATCGTCCAATGCGGAATTGATCGGACCCCTCGGAGCGAGACTATCCACCTACGCTCGATCGCTCGATTAATTAATCCCGTTACTTTAATTGCCACCGTGGATCGTCAACGAAACTCCCTAAAACACGCACGGCCATTTCTTGACGCCGTTACGAGTCGCCGGCTTTCTAATCATATTATTCATTCTACAATTTCGATACACCCACGACCAAAGATGAGATCAAATCGATACGTAAGACTGAATCATCAATCAATGTTACGTGCGATTTTGAAGCAAAATTGTTATTACGATACATATTGACTCGATGCGACACAGGACAATGATCAACTTCCAATGTTCATTTCGTAATACTTCAAATTTCAGCCATGATTCATGAAGTACGCGTAAATCATAAAATCGCAATCTTCCTCGTGGAATTCGTTGAATTCATAAAGTATACCACAAGACCGCATACTTCTTGACATTTTTATCCCTCCCTGAAACAGTTGACATTTCCTCCCAATATCGACGAGGCTTCGCTCCGTGTTTCGAAAGTATTCGCGCAACACTTGATCCCTGCTCTATCACCGACCAACGGCTTATACCTTCCTCCCAATCGGTATGCGCGTACAAAATCGCGTCTCCCATTCTACCTTGTTGCGCACGATCGTTCGATGATTTTCAATAGACTCAGCGAAGAGCCGAAGGAACATACGCGTCGCCCACACGCGGATGCGCGATATATCACGCGAGATGAAAGGTTGCAGGAAGTGCCTTTACATAATCCTACGTGTATTATGCTCGCAGAAACTTATAGTTAAGGCGTACGAGCGCGCTCGCCACGTAACTGAGCGACGATGTCTGGTCGCGGCGCCGTGGTGAATGGAAAATTGCCGCGCCGCGCCGCGCCGCGCCGCGTGCGTGTGTACCGTGAGAAAAACTAACGAGCGTCCTCCTCCCGGCAGCGTGAAAATTCGCAGTCGACGCGCAATAACGGGCCGATCCTCTTCGTGCGCAGGGTATTAATTTTCCGCGCGCTGAACGCGCGAGCGCGGCCGCATTCATCCGTTAAAACCGCCGCCGCCGCCGCCGTCGTCGTCCCAGTACAGGACGTAGCACGCGGCGCGATGAAGAAACGTTAGATCGTAAATTCGACGGGATTTTCAATTTAAATCCAGCCACCTCTCGTCGCTGACGAAAGTTAAAGGGGCTGCGTTGGAAAAGTGAGCGCTGAAACGACGTCGCCGGTGCGACTAACAATAAGTGACGAGTGTACACGTGCAATTACGCGGATGACGAGCGCTAAAGCGGTAGTTGGCTGGCATGGAAGTTGGCAGTGTGCAGAGACGAGGCAGTTACACGGAGAAAAGGGGGCGGTGGATAGTGGGGAGGGGTTGAAAAAAGCGGAGGACAGAGACGCGGACGTAGACAGACGGGAAAAGGGAGATGAACAGTTGGAGTGAGGAGGACGGGAAAGGTATAGAGAAATAGAGAAAGCGGCGGGAGGGAAAGATGCGAAGAACTGCGGACGGAGAAAGATGGTGGAGGACGGAGGAAGACGAAGAAAGGCCGGTAGACGGGCGAAGAAAGAGATGGAGGGCACAATAAATGTCAGAACAACGACCCCACCAGTGGCTCGTCGTCGGAGGAGAATTCGTCGCCCGAAGCGTCATTGTCAGAAGGACGTCTGGCTGGTCGTTGCCTCACTACAGCCAGAAGTTGAGCTTCTGCGTGCACACGCACAGAGGGACGAAGAAGCATCGATCGGCTTTTCCCTCCGCCGGATTAATGCGCTTCCGCCGAGGAAACGATCGGTTTTCCGGAAATCTGCGCCCGCTCAACGGGACGTCGGCGTCGTAGGCAACGTTCGATCCATCATCGCTCTCCGAATAGCGAGCACGTCGGCCTGTCGGGACTTCCGTCGTCGAAGCTGAATTTTCAGGCCACAATGGCCTGGCAAAGACAGATCGTCGCATTGTAATGCAAACGTCGTCGGGCGGGAAGGATCGATGACACGATCCGGGAAACGATTGAGGGCGTTAAACTTCCTGCTCGCGGTCGTCGATTGACGACCTTTCGAGGGTCCCTTTAACACGTCGCTTTTCAAACTGGGCGACGTTTGACGAGCGCCGACGGCACGTGCAGCGCTCCTAATACGATGGCTTTCCATACGCGCGGGGTCTTAATAAAATGCAGCCACCACAGCCATTTATTCAGTAACTCTTATGGACGGATAACGCTTTCAGCGTAAAGCATTCACGATTAGCGATCAAATATTCGCGCCCTTATAGAAGCACGTACACTCGTTCGTACTTAAAAGCCCACTGAGGACCGTACTCATTCATAACTTACTTGCAAGGAAATGGCGTGCACCGCAATCATTGCATAACGGGAAATTGGCTGATTGTAGACGCTTGAATGAAAGTGTAGATTGTCCATTTGTGGACTTGACCTTGGAGCATGTATCTACCGGGGCATGCCTCGAGCCTCGATTAGAACATCCCGTCTAATCGATGATTGTTTCGTCATTCGAAATGGACGACCTCATTTTTCAAGATAATTTCACGCCACCGCCGTCGGCGAACGTGAAACGGCTATAACATCAACGCGGCCGATCATTTCTCATCGTCCCTGCATTCTGGCGTTGCGCAATATCCCGTTCTAGTTTATGCCGCGCGGACGGTATTCTGGACGCTTAACGATTCTCGCGGCGATTCGCCGATTTAATATCGATGATTTTCGCGAAACGGCCAACTGGAACGCGGCGTCATGCGATAATTTTGGTTTACGGCCGTCTCTCTTTTCCCCACTCGAGGAAACTGGGTCACCGATATATTTATAGAGTACGAAAAGAGGGTTGCAAGGTGGGGACGTCTAACAGACTGGAGAGGTATTATTGGAACATGCTCGTTAATGGCACGTAGTAGTGTCATGCGTCCCTATGAAACGAAGACAAAGGTTAATGGGACGGTGTCCATTGGGGAATTTAAAGGCGCCGTCAGTGTCGGCGCGGAAAACATTTTAAAAGCCTGTCGAAAATCTCGCGATCGTTCGTTCAATCGTACGTAGGAACGAACGACGTCGAATGTCGCGAATGTAAACATGGGTCTGGCGACGTTTTACGTGTCAAATGGAGAGAGGAATTCGGTAATTATCGCCGACTGACGGTTGACATTCCTAATTTTAGACGACTCGGCGTCAGTTTCTATGCACCGCTCGCACGCCATAAAATTCCCCCTCGTTGTTGTCGTCGATTTCAGACAAATCGTTCCCAATTGGGAGGGAGAACTGCGCGAGATCTCCGTCGCACCCCGGTGACTTTTCCCCTCATGAACATTTAATTTGGATCCCTCGTTACATCGCTCGCCCCCCACCTTTCCACAGATCGACGCAGAAGCTGAGCAGGAGACACTGTGCAAACACGTTACCGAACTTGCCAATTGCAATAGCAGTTTTAACGCAGCCCGACGCTGTTTGCGTCGTTCTCTTTGGACCATCCTCTTTTCCTCCCTCCCGGCATTCGCAGAATACGCAGTGTTCTCGTGCTCGGAGATCCACCCCACCGCGAGAGCTCGATGAGTCCGAGTCGTTTCGATTCAGGATCCCCGAGTGTAATTTGCGTTTCTCATTATCCGACTTGCCCTTTGCTTCTCCTCCACCCTAGTACCTCGCGCTAATTCCTGCTCAAACACAGAACGAGGGTCGGGAAAAAAAGACGAATGAGAGGAGCATTGTTCTACGCGGAATGAGATCCGCAGGTCGCGCTGGAAGGGAACGCGCAATCGATTTCATTCTTCGTCGACTTTCCGAACTGCTCTCTCACTCGAGGACGGACGATTTTGTTTGCGCGCTCGTTTTCGTCGACGGAAAGCCGCGCCGCGCGGGAAACGGATGGTCGAGAGCGTACGTGCCAGAACGGCGAACGGAGAGATTCCAAGAGTGAAAGATAGTGAAAGAGAGAGAGAGAGAGAGAGACGGGCAGAGAGGAAGAGAGAAGCTGCAATTAGTCGCTCCACGGGAAATGTACACGGTAATGAGGCACGACCAGTTCTGGCACTTCCGGGACGTCATCGTTGTGCACTGCGGCGTTATTCTGTTTCTTTTTTTTTTTGTTATGTCCAGTACAACGATTTCCAAGCTTTCGCGGAGAGCGAAAATGCGGGTGACAGAGAAAAAAGGGAAACAAGGGACTTAAAGGGTGGAGGGGTGTGAGTTGGTCGTGATTTGAGCGATCGCAAAGCTGAACTGGCTTTTTTGTCGGCGTCGAATGACTGCGTCTGAGTGCATCCGGCGGGACAATGACAGCAGCACGAATAGTCCTCCGACCGGCATGAATGGCCTTTTTAACGCCGACGTTAAAACGCGGAAGTGGAGGCGGATACGCGCGTTTCATTTTCCTCCCGTTCGTCGCGACACAATGTCCGGCTCAAATGGCGTGAGCCTCTTTCGCAGATATCGATGCATCGTGCGTATACGGCCGACCGTCTTCCTTTCCAGCGCCCTCTCGTCCCACGGCTGTCTAATCGCGCCGTAATGTCAGGCACCTCACAGAGTGCAACAGGAAAAGGATCTGCGTTAGAAAGATAGTACATAACCCTTCGTTTGCCAAGGAAACTGTCGTGAAAAATTGATCAATGTTAGATGCTGTATACTAGTTGCTGTAGTTCTTTTTCTGAGAACGCAGTATGGTAGATATTATATTGCCTGTAAACGATGTATACGTGCCGGTCGTAAAAGTCAATAATACCCATATCATTTTATCACTTTCTTCCGTATGAAAGACCGTATACACTTACAGTCACGTTCTATCGCGACGAAACTTTTCTACCTTGCCGTCGATTTAGCCTATCGACTGTCACATTATATTCGACAGTGACGTAAGTTGGAAACGTCCGACAATTAATTGGCTCGTCGAATTTCCTTTCACTGCCGTGCGTTCACGATCTGTACGTTTGGCGAGTAGCTAATTGAGACGTCTACGCGATATCCGTCTTCTGGATAAGTGTCTTCCACGTAGTCTGATTGGCCGCAGATGTTGAGACTATAGGAGTCGTCTGGCGCCTGTATAATCGTGAATGAACGAACAATCGATATGCTCCGGGCGTTTAATATTCACAGGGCGTCTCTAGTTCAAGGTATCATTGCGTTGCCGCGACTCGGATCCAACATTACGAAGCAATTACGCGGCACAGTCGAGTCAAAGAAGTGAATAAAATTATGCTTGAGAAGCTTGTGCCACTTGACAATTCCGGTAGAATAATGAACAAAGTTAATAGCATGCTACACTAATTACTTAAAACTGAAAGCGTTTTTTGAAAAAGTGAGAGATTGTTAAGTGGCTCAAAGATACACTGCCCAGATTCAAGGTGCACGAGTATAATTCTCGCGGCAGTTTGCACAGTGCGAGCGAAAGTGTTCACAATGAAGTTGTCGGAAACCATACTCTCCACGTGACAGAAAGTGACCCGAAAAATGTCACGGTACAAAGTACAGAGGCAACGGCCCGTACAATGGACAAACGGTGGTCACGGTGGCGTAATCTGTTCGGTCGAGACGGCTTGAAACGCAAGCTGGCGCCGCGAACTTGCATTTCGCAACAAGGAGTAAAATTGCGCTTCGCGCGTATCGGTTTTTGCCTTAAGCCCGGCACACACTTCAAATCCTTTTCATATTCCATACAATGCGTATCGATGCTTGATGTCCATCACGTCCGTCCAAAATTTATACCTTTCATCTTTCATAGAATGTAAGCGCATGGAGGAGATAGAATGTTTTTGCGCTTGGACAATGTCAACTTTCTATTACGTTCAGAAAGTTATTCCTTAAGATGGCTTAAATGTAATCTTTTGAAAAATATATAATTGATAGTTCTCGTAGTTCACGTAACAAGTATTGAGTGAATAATTTCAAAGAAGAAGTTGGAAGCGTACGCCGTGTCTGTACGTGTACGGTCGTCTTTTCCATCCGAAAGGAATACGAAATGACGATGTTCGCGTTCAGCGAGAAAAAAAGATCGCAATAACCGATGCATTCCACTCGGCGAGTTATTTCGTTCGACGGGGCACCGATGCGCCGCATATTTCGCGCTTTTATGCGAATTCCATTGAGCCCAGACGCGTCGTAAATATTCGTAAAACACCGACGCACCGTTGGCCAATAACCGGTCGGCATTGGGGAATGTATTCTATATTCGCCTTGTTACGAAAATCGAAAGAGCGCCGTAACGAGCGAGCATTTACGTTCGAGGCGGAAGTGAAACTAATTTTCGTATGAAGTGTCGACAGGTAATGCTGAAAGAATGATGTTCATCGTATTCTATGCCTAAACGGATGCAATACATACTTCCTCTCATACGCAACTTCGAGTAAAAGTCGTGATGAAATGGTGAGTAGGGTCTACTGAAACATCACTAATCCATTTTATTCTGCGTGTCAATATTAATTTCACAAAACCATAAACCGATTGTTGCGCTATGCTGTTTCTTCAACGACTTCTGACGAATGTACCCGCGTCATAATTACTCTCCGTCCGCAGTGTCTCGGGATAAATGAATCGTTTTTGCATAGCGAAACCGAAGGAACGCAACGTCGCTCGTTCTCGTTCGTTTTTCAACGCGTCATAGCACGCGTTCTTTTTGTAGAAAGTGGTGAGAAAGGCCCGGCTGGAGGAAGCGCGCGATTTTCTTCACGCGCGCTAAATATTCCTCGGTCATATCGACGCCGAGCGTAGTCGCTTCTTATTGCATTCTCGCTGATCCAGCTGTGAGAGTAATTTGTCTTCGGCACTGTACGCAGCCTCGGCTTCGCCGGAGCGACAAAAGAAACTCAGCTCTCGCGTCGGCGGATTTCCGCTGGTCTACAGGAGGGATCTGACTGGGATCGACTTCGAGGAGAATCGAACAGCGTGCCCTATCCGCTTCCACTCGTGATTTACGTCCGTGGGTGGCTACGATATTTTTTTATCGCCTCTCCGTCGAGAGGAAAGTTCTCCCACGGACGTTGCGTTTCGCAAAGATGTGGCGAGAGAAAAAGGGTGGAACGTCTCGACACGCATACGATCGATCGAACCGAGAACCAGAGACGGGCGAACTCCGAATTCCGTGGACTTCGGGATCGAGTTTATTTTTGCGGGCAAAAAGGCTTTATATGAATTTTTACGAGACGCCGTCTTCTATCGTCGGGGGAGACGTGTTTTATAACGACATTAGCATCTTTGTACCGTCTTTCCACCTACAAATACTGCGGTTCCCGCGAGGCAGCGTGAATCTTTATAAGAGATCCTACGCGAATTCGTATTCTCGAGGGAGCCCGGAAATTTTATGATGCCCCTGAAATTCTGCGAATACTCGGCCCTGCGGACGCGGTATAATGATCACCAGGACTTTGACAATCGCTTTTACGGGAACAGATATTTTTGCGAATGTAGTGCATAAAACAATAGCGAAATATAAAATTTGCCAGACCTTCATACATGTTGATATAAATTTCAATGTATTTGTCTAGTTACCCAATTTTTGTATAAAATATCTGAAGAAATTTTACAACTCCGTTGTGCTTCCAAATCGATCATGTTCCGCCAGTTCTTTGCGACCAGTAAACGCTGCGAATACTACATCCACAAAACTTCATCAACTCCAAACGATTTGAAAAATCCTTACGACAAAACTCAACGAAATATGGAAACACTCAAAGTTGAATATTTTAAGCTTTGATAGCGCACGCTATTTAGTCCGTACTGCCGGACATATGACTGGTAATGTGCGAAATGCACCAAAAAGATACAGGCAAAGGAAGCACGACACGACACACGTTTGGATATCTCATCTGCGCGCGTGTATGTGCAAGGATTCCGGACGCTTTATCGGCCGTGCACATCCTTGGCGTGGCGCGTTCGCGAGTATCGTCGACTTCCGCTGACGTCAGATCTCCCCTTTCCCTGTGTAACACCGTTTCCGCTGCAGAAAGTGAGTCCACGGAGCCGTGGAGCTTGCCTCGTGACGCCACGCGGATCGTTTCCACCGAACAGCTGTTTCCTTACGACGAAAACACTCGTCATCTCTATTTCGCGCACGGGCAAAGATTATGCCTGCCTTTAGAAAGTTAACAACCAATCTTGTTGTACGCCATTTATGCGGTTTTATGACAAAGAGCAGAAGCAGAGGGTCTCGGAATTAATGAAGAGCGTGTAACGCGTAGCGTGAGATTCGCGTGAATAATAGTGTACGCGAATGAAAGTGAGTCACACTTGGACAAAGGTCTGTACTTTGCATCAATTACTTTGGGCGTAGATGATTCGAATAATTGCAGAGTTTATTCTCATAATGTCGTAATGTCCGAGAAGTATAAAATTAAGGAAGTTATGACTACTTCCATGTGAACTTGTGTACTACACTATCGTTACAGCCATCGAACGCGTACTCGCAGTCAGCGACGAAGGAAGGCGTCCGCAAAACGCCCAACGATTAACCGTTAAATTACATTCGCGCCTCTCTCGCTCTGAGAAAGCCACGTTTACTGACTTTGACGATCGTTACAGATACAACCGAGCACGTTTCTCGTCTGGAAAGACTGCCACCGCGAAACGTCGAAAAGGAAAATCCACAACACCCCAGGGCGTCTCGACTTTTCGAACGTTCGTTCTCGAAACTATAAACTGCTCCGTTTAATGAGAAGTTGGCCTATCGTCAGGTTTAAAATTAACAGCGAGTGTTATCCGCGACGTACATTTACGAGCGTCTAACAAGTTCGACGGATTCCGGAAACGACCGAGCGATCCGGGATTCCTGCAGGAACAACTGCAGGTCGATCGGTTTTTGCGCTGCCCAGATCGACGTGTAACGAAGTGACCGTTGTCGACGCAATTTAATACATCGCGCTCTCGAAGCAATTACACAATCTCGTTAGCATTCTTCTACACGTGGAACTTCAACGAGCAATGAATGCCTCCCTTTCATATACCAGCCACGCGCGCTTCTTGCTCGATTGATCGTCGAGATGCGTGTATGAAGCGCGTTTAAGTACCGCGTGTACAAGATGTCTCCGGTTCAAATGGAATTCAAGGTACTACAGAGGAGAAAAATTCCTTCATCCAGTAACGAACGCTCAAGTGCTAGATGTGCGCGTGCTTATGACCACATCTTCATGATAAGACGAGTATTCGCGTTGTATAGTTATGATGAGTTACATCGCTTTAATTATGCGGGTGATTATTATTATTCTGACGTTACGTTTAGCAACTCGATAAAATCGATCGTATCATTTCTGTATGTCTGTATGATATTACTTATACGCGTGGAAACAAATTACTTTATCTTATTCGCAGTGGAAACATGTGCAGGACGTATAACTTCGTATTAACTTCAAAATCTACAAATGTACGCATAAATTATGATGTAATTGCCTTTAAAGATGCGCTTCTGGGATGATATTTTCTTTTCTGCACATAGCTAATAGCGCGTAACAGCAGGTGCTTCATATACTTTGTATGTACGATTTTCACGGAGATAGAAGCATCCGATGAATTCATGTATGATACATCGCGTGCCAAGAAACACGTACGCGTAAAGAATTCACTTGTTATACGCCGTCAGCGTCGTGTATGAAAAACAAACAACATCTTCCGAAAGCGCGCTGCATAATGGAAATTCTTTTTAATATTTATATATCGTGACACTCCCTTGCGTCGCTTCGTGTCGATTGTAGATACACGAGCGATGAGCAAAAGTCGACTCAAGCAGCCGTCTATTACGATCCGATGCACGGCATAAACCCAACGTTCGGCCGAGCAGTGCAACACAGCAAATTCAAGATCCTTTGCACACGTCGAAGTGTCACGCGTCAACGTGGAATGCGTCTTATGAATACAGCGGCTCTGCAATTTGCAAGGTAATGCGAAATATTTTCACATTTTGACAGCACTCAACTGGCGCTCGGCTTTTCGTACGCGATTGCAATCTTTTCGCCTTACACGTACTCGAAATGCAGTTTATGCCTGATGCGTTTGTTGTTCGTGGACAAAATGTCGCATTCCAACGCTTGCTATTACGCTCGTTTAACAAGCGTCTCGACGATCGAAATAACAGACTTTCCGCGACGCAGAGGAGATAGACGTCGAATTGTTCGGCGTCGGTATTGTTTATGACAGACACTCATAACTCTGTCGAAATTCAAACGTTCGAGTAACCGCGTGTATACGTTCGACGCGCGAGTGCGCGAGGCCGGTAAATAAGCAAGTACAGAAATTTATGGAGAACGGATCTTCGGAGCGAGGACTCCTCTCGGCAGCCGCTGTTGTTGTTGAAATTTTGCGTCAGCCAGCGAATCGGTCCCGAGCGAATGACGTAGGCGAGCCCGGTGTTCTCTTCGTATATAGCTGCGATCCGCATTATTGCCGACAGTAAATCATAAACGAGCGCAGTGCCAGTCCTCGATACGTATTATGCGTGCACGTGGGTACAAATAAGAGAATAGTAATGAAACATGCAACTCGTACACGCGTTTTCTTGCGGCGGCATGAAGACGTGCTCATGCACGTACGCGTATACGCCACTTACACGAGCGCGCCGCGTTTATCGCGAGTCAGCCGTTCGACCCTCATGTGGGCCGAGAAAATTGCAATTTACGGGCATAGCTGCAGGTTTTGCAATGATGCAACGTGTAGGCTTTGCTCTGCCGATTGGCTCTCGTTGGAGGAGGGAAGAGCGCGATATACGGTAACGGAAGACGAGAAATCTTTCTCGATGGTTGGAGAAGGACGAGGGGTGTGGAGAGAGAGTTATCGACTATTATTACCCTCGTTGTCTTCGCGATGTATCACTGTCAAGTACCGGCCTTTCATGTGCCATTCAACACTTCTTTCGGTACCGCTTAATTATTGTTTCTATATATATATATAAGCAGCGTCGCATACTTTTCATAGCTACGCGCACAATCGGTCGCTTTGTGTCGAGCAATCATTGTCGAGCATTTCGCTGCCGCGGAACGGGGGACTAGAAATAAATATAACCGGCAGGGGCAGTGCATATCGAGAGTGAATAAGCGGCGGTGATAAAAGGGCATCCATAACGTCGTAGCGGCGGAATGTTGTTAGCGGAGGAACAAGGTAATGTCGAGCGAGCAATGCCGAATATGGGTAAGTGTTGCGCATTCGACGTGGAGACGGATATATGTATCGGGGAAACCCAGCGTGTCACGTTTTCATTTCTCCGAAAAAGCTATTCAGCCGTTTGGTCAGACTGCATCGGCGGACCTCGCGTTCCGAAAATCTACCCCGCATGGAATCCGTCAAGGCGTCATAGGTAGCGAGCGTGACAAGTGGTGACGTAGTAAAATACTAAGCACCATGAATGGACAGGAAGGCGTTCGAGTGAATGGAAACCAAGAGGCGAGTTTCGCCTACGCGCTAACTGCCTCTATACGTAGGTAGCTGCTGCATGCGATCACACACACGTCGATATACTTAGTTACGCACTAATAGAGGCTCGTGGAAGATCGAAAGGTGGTCCAGGCGCTGCGTGTGGGCGTACGACTCCGACTTAAAACGCGCCTCACATCGAGACGCGTGGAATTAGTACGTCAGCGTGCCTCTGTACAAGTCACTAACGACTTGCTAGGATTTGCCTTCTCAATTCGCCACGTTTCGAAAATACACACCAATGTTTTCGCGCTTCTGGTTTGACGTAGGTGGACCTTGGGTGGAACAAGTTTCAGAGCGCTGCGCTGTGAACGCAGCCGTAAGCCGCTGACTAACTCGGTAGGCGACAAATTATTGTAGTATTTTACGCGGATGCTAATTAGTGAAACGGTCCGGCGTGGAATAACGTACGAGAGAGAAACTGGCAGGTAGCCGGCATTCCTGCGAAAAGATTATAACGCGATAAGATAAAGACGGGTGCGTGTGTGATAATTGCGGGGCATAATATTGATACAAGCTGATAATTCCCTGGCTCGCGACTGGTTGCTCGGCTTGCCGTTTTTTCAGATCGCCAACGAGCGGGAAAAAAGAAAATGTTATCGCCCGATCCTCCCTTCGCCGAAAGCGGCAAAATTTCTGGAGGATAGCTTGTGTATAGCGTGTGTGGGCATGTGTGTGGGTGTGCTCGATTCGTGTATGCTTTTCGGACGATCATATTACAAGGATAATGTCGGGCATAACATTAACCGCGGCGAAGAGAATATTTTAAGACCAAATAGTACGAGTTTCAGAAATATCTTGCGTCACATGAGCGAAAAAGATTGGAAGAAAGTGGCCTGAGCATGCGAAAGAACATAAATTATGTGTTCTCCCTGACGCGCAAAATATTCGAAATAACGTGCTCCTGATTTACATTACAGTAATACCTTTATCAGCGGAATGTAAAGCACAATGCGCCAGTGTCGTAATTGCGCAACAAACAGCAATGTAGGCACTAGCGATTCAATTGCCGTGACGCTTGCAAAATTCAAAAACGAACTAAGATGGCGAGGATTGCGCGAAACATCGCAGCAACGGAAATTACAGCTACATCAGAAGGCGGTTAACCGTTGAAAAATGTGCGCAGGGCCTGGTCGTGCATCAAGCACACACGTTTGTGCGCCGATCGTACGGTTAAAATTTAACGTTACGTACCGATGGAAGACAGGTACTTGTTTATTAATCGTAAATCGACGCTGTTTATCAACCGGCAAAATCAAGGCGTACGTGCCAGGCGATACTGTAATTTTATGCACCCTGTTGCATCGCGCGAATAACTGACGAGATCGTTTCGGACGGAGCGGGTACAGGACCAGCAAATAGTCGAGTGAAGACGAAAGGTGCATATGTGCATAGAAAAGGGGGGGAAGAAAAAACGATGCGATCGGCGCCGGCAATCCAGGTATGCACTTGGCTAGTTCGCCAAGACGCTAGGAATGCAGCATGCGTCGGAACAGCAGGCCGACCAGCCGACACTTCGCTTCATGCATTCGAGTACATGACTCTGCACTTACCGAAATTGCGAGTACGCTGATGAAGCGTTCGGACTCCTAACGGAATTCATATGCATTAATACCCAATCAAAGTAATGCTGCACAAGGACCAACTACTCTAACGAAGTGAGTGGTAAACGTAACAGTATATTACAAAAATAATAGACCAGCGCACAAGTATCCACGGACTACGATTAACATTTTATAGAACGAGCGAAATACTAGACGTGAGTAGCTGAGAAGAAACTCGGGATCGAATTGATTTTCACGACACGTCCGACTAAATCTCTCGCCGCTTGTCCGATGTGAAAATATTCGCGAGGACGTCGCGACCAAAAGCAGGCAAATCTCTGCTTTAAAACCGCGACATTCGTGTCACGGTCGCGACGTCCTCGATCGCGGCCTGCTCGTTCGTCTTCTTTCTTTCCAAGGTTCTCCGAATATCCTGCGCGCGAAGAGAAATGCTCGCTCCGGCAGTCGGGAGATCATGCTGAGGCAGGAATCGCGCGAGCCTCGGCCGGTCGTCGGAATGGTAGCTTTGACATTTAAACGGCACGCTGGTGTTGGCGACCGAAGCTGGACACCTCGTCCATCTACGGTACCGAAGGCAGCAAGGCCGTGCTCCGTGCCACAAGTCACGTGCTCACTCGGCCTGTCGTATTCAAATCGTACAAGCATCGAGATTGCTCTGCGTCTCGCCGTACAAAGTGATCTCCCAGACGTTGATCGTTCGGGACAGCGCGGCATTGCTTATCTCGTCGGCAGCCAGTCGAAGTTCTTCCGCTCAAATCGCTAGGAATGGAGAACCCGACATTGATTCTGTGCGTCTATTCAAATTCTATTAATGATGAAATGATTGACTTAATGGTTGCAGCCATTAAAACAGATTTATGATTATATTATATATGCATCGTGCAGATGAAATTTGTAAGACTTACAGAAGATAGAGTTTGCTATGTTATAGTGACTAGATTGAGGGCGATATCGTTTATTCTCGTAATGTCCCAGAAACGCGGCCGTTTTGACAAAGCTAATCCATTCTATCGATGACCCCTATGGACAACGTCGCTTGACCTCCTTCATCGCGACAAAGTGCATTCACTGCGTGGTCGTGCGTGAGTTCGCTTCCCTTTGCGGCCATGTCGTTTCAAGACTCGGTCAGTCTTTTTGTAGGACAGGTCAGTTACATGTTTACGGTGACCCGTGCAGCGATTATAAACATGACAATTTTAAGCGCCGACAGAGATTGCAGTACATACAATTAGATGAAACTGTACGAGTTGTACTTTAGAAACACTTCGACCGAAGACTCTCTAATTACTCTATACGCGAGTTGATGCGATTTGCATAATCAGTTCTCCAGTAATAACTTCGCTTCATTTCACCAATCGGTCTCTTTGAACTCGACTTTGGAAAGCAGCGCTCTGAACAAATCTATCTTAGATATCATACACGATGATGAGGATATCACTTTCATTTCCGCGTGGTATTAACATTTTTTATCAAGTCCGAAAGATCTCTGCTTGTATCAGTGCCGATACGCTCGCGGACGATGCTCAAGCAGATTGATGTAATGATCGAAAACTCCATAATTGGAGGTCCGTGAGTCAAGGTAACGTTATGCGTCGGCAATTCGCCCGCGCATTTCCAACTTTCTCCGCGACCGTGGTGTGAGACGTTGCCCGTTTCTCGGCGACCAAGATACTCAAGAACAAACGAGTTAACCATAAGTGCCTCGCATCGCGGAGAGGTCGATTAGTCCGCGAGTCAGGTGCTCGCGCTACCAACCGCGCATTAGCGAATTTCTATGCCAATTTGACGATAGTTATCGAGAGGCAGGGGGCAGGAGAAAGGGAAGAAGCCGCGGAGGTCGATTACATTCGACGTGCGCATGAATCACACGGCAAAAAGGCGAGTCGTACACCCTTCTTCGGTCGGCACCTTCGCGTATAAATCTGCTTGTGTGCGCGCGCGCGAGCGTGTGTGCGTTTGTGCGCGAAGCACCGGGTGAACACGGAGGTGAAGATCGAGGATGCATTTTTACGCAAACGCGCACACGACCCGATAGCGGCATCTGCTCGAGCCGGCTGAAATAACAGCGAGTGTCGAGGAAAGGAAGTGTTGATTTTTATGCCTGTCTCGTAGAATACCCTTCAAATTGTCAGGCATCAATAAGAGTTTCTCTCTTCTCCGCTAAACGTTCTAAGTCGCGCACAGTGTCAGCATATAAATACACGTTAATGTCCCACCGGTAGACAGACATTTTCAAGGGTTGGGAGCGGGGTCGATAATAAAGTAGCTGTTTACGTTTTAGTACGAAACGTCGCACACATTTACGCATGGGATTATAGAATGAATGCTCGCGCAGGTTCGAGTTCTTAATTTTACGTCGGTAGCAGACACTTGCAGCGGTTCGAAATAAATCGTGCTGGCTGAAAAACGAAGTAGTTGTTTATCGTTTCCATGCGGAGCGTCGTGCGCGCTTATGCGATTACGAAACGGGCAGGCGCAAAGATTCGAACTCTCGCTCCACGCAGATTCCGTGTATGACGAGCAGAGTGTAACGCCGACTGGGAGCAGAGGCTTCACTGACGTCACGGGCTATGTTTAAACCCGCCATCGAGACTGCTGGCACCACGACGCGACAACCTCGCTCGCGCGCATCCCCACAAAGCGTATATACGCGCGCGCGCGTGTACGAGCGTCCTGGCCCTGTGCGTGAGATCAGAAACGGATGCGGTGCGTGCACCAGGCCACTATATTCCTACCGGTCGTCGGACAATGTACCATTGTCTCTTCCTCTCATTCTTTCTTTCGCACGTTCCCTCTTTCTCCTTCCTCCTTCCCGCTCGAGCGTGCACGCGCGCACTTTCTGCCCTCCTTTCCCGTCTCTCTGCCCGCCGGCTTTCGTCATTGGAACTGGTTTTATTTGCCGCTCTTTTTTTTACTCGCCAATAAACGAGCCCACGATTCGGGAACGTTCGCGAACGCGCGGGTGTATGTTACGTGCGTACGGCGGGAGGCATAGACGTAGTCGGAGGCTGCGTGAAATTACGAACGTCTGAGTCATGCAGTGTTTTTACGCCGAAATGTTGAATCGGTGATAGGCGCAGAGAGTGGCCGTAGTCGCTGGCTGGAACAGGTTCGTCAAACCATCGGGAATTGGATCGATGTTCGTTCGAGCAAGAAGTGTCGGCGTACAAAGCGTCTTCGCGTCACGCGAAAATTACGATTTTATGGCAAAACCCATGATACCTATGAGCGCGTGCATCGAGTGGCCAGCCGCGAGGGAAGAGTAGAAGCAGCGAAATGCAACCACCGCGTAATGATGACTCACCGTTCTTCCTGCCCTTAACAGGATTTGCCGACCGCATAATAGTGCCTCAATTCCAAGGGGACATGAGTTACTATGGGACCTTCTAATTATCCGAAAATAAGACGGCTTTGGTTGAAGGGCTGCATGCGACGTGCTCCAAAATGCAAGCAGAAGAATACGTCTTTGTGTTCGGTATATTGCTAATACACGCGTAGGTGCATGGGATATCGAACAATATATGCAAATATGGCTCGAACGTAGTACGCCTTAAAGTCGGCGATGAAAAAAATTGAAATGTCGTTTCGCACGAACGAGCACCCTCGCCCGGTACGGATAGAGTGTCGCAATAAACGACGTTGAGATCTCGATCTCCAGTCGCGTGCATAACAACAATAGTAACGGTAATAATAATAAGGGCGTGAGTAGTAACGGAGATAATAATAGCATTAACACTTAATCGTCGACCATTCGCGCACGACTCCTTCGCAGCTTGCAGACATGTGTTAACAGTTCCAACTTCAACGCGACACTTTGAACAATACAAAACTATTCAGTTCGCACTCATTAAATGCTCCTCTTTTTCTAGCACATCTTCGCGGGCAATCAAACAAAAATTGCCAAAGTACGAGGGTAAAGGTGGAAAAAAATAGAGCACCATTGTCATGAATATTGATCAAGGCACAGAATATAAAAATCTGAACCACTCCGAACGATCGTCAAATCACTGAAACATCACATTAATTCATACAGAACTGATGCACAACGAAACCGAAGCATTCCCCGATCGACAAACAATATTTTAATAATTATCCCTCAACAGACTGCGCGCCAACGCGACGCATTATCGAGAATGTGCACAGGAAGCACACAGAGGTCCGTTTGTACTTAGTTGGTGAATGGCGCAGGTCAAATAGATTAAATCGGAACGAGGGAGCACGTGACTTCCTATCGCGGCTCTTTCATCGATACGCGTACACATCTCGGTCCAATTACAAGGGACGCGCGCACGTGGAACGCGAGTCTTTATTTATCCGCGCGTCTCACATACGAGTACGCGTGTGCGCTCTTTCGAAAAGCGTCGTAACAGTGCAGTCATTCAAATCGCCCGCCCTGCAGGCGACGCACACCAGTCAATAACGCGCTCCGCTTCGCGAATCGCCACGAAGAACGCGAGAGATCGAGTTCCTGCTCCATACTCATTCTCTCATAAGTCCGGAATATGCGCGCAACATGAGCTTGTTCACGTTTATATTATTGCAAGCCTGCATCGGGTACTTAGCTTTTCCTCTGCGATGGCAAAAGTGGAGGGGTGTGGGGCGAGCAAAGGAGGGTGCAGTTTCGCGCACGTGCGTAGGGGTGGTCTCACGTGACGAGAGGTGGTTCAAGGGCACACGTCGAGTGCGCACTCGAAAGACTCTTGCGACACTCAAGGGCGCTTGTTGCGGGATCAAATTTTTATTACTTTCCAGGGAAGTTGGCGCGGCCTGCTAATTGAAACGAGTTCCGTAGGGTATGATGTTGAGATGTATATGAGTAGGTTTGATGCTCGCTGGCGACGCGCGTAGGAGCGTGCGGGGGCAAACTATTTCAGGAATACTGTGCTAATAAACGAAATCTCGAATGGAATAATAGACATTATAATGAAGCTCATAAATCGTAGCGGTACAGTACAAAGCAATCGCCTCTCGCCTACATATGACTGCTGCGGTAATTAGAGCACGTACTTATTTATCAAGAAATTCCATCTGAGCGCAATACTTGTGAAATATCCTCTATAAACTCCGAGTTCGCAATACGATCTGTAACGGAAGTGGCGCACTCGCTAATGCAAAGATTCCATCCTAAACGATCTTTTCTTTTACGTCGGGTCGTAATGACACCAATCCTACATTACGTTGCGGTGCATAAGAAAAGAGTTAAAGATAAGAATTATGATTCGGAGCGCGCTTCTGAAATTGGAGCAACGCACCGTGGTGCAAGGCACGTAGCCCCTTTGCACAGTCGTACGCCAACCATACGTGGTATGTAAATATGCGGCGCATTATGCGTATCCACGCTCGTTCGATATGTTTGGCAGAGTATCGAATGTCGGTCGTAATGCGCGCGCGATGGAAAACACATCCGTTATAATTGCGTGGCCAATGAACGTCGACGATATCGTGCGTGCGTAACATGTGTCGGACATACACACACACACACGTGCGTACTTATGCAATCGACGGGCGTCCATCGAGGGAATCGATAGAAGCGCACATGCTTTCGATATAACCGATGAATTGAATTAAACGACGCTTCTATTAAATCATCATTTAACGTGACAGAGTTATTGCCGACCGACGTGGCGGACTGTTTTAGTAAATTGATTCGGGGCGCAACAGTTAATGGCTATTGCCAATGCATTTCGCGCATGGAAAATTGTGCGAATTAAGTACTCGCATTCCCACACTCACAATCAGTCTGACTACTTTATATGACGACGGTGGTCATAAAAATTGTGCACCGAAGCGGTCTTTTTACCAGGTTTACCGAGTCTATCCACTTCCATAGCTGCCACCTGCTATAAATTGTACTACATATTCTTTTACCCCTTTTACTGCAGCAGGATTTTGGTTGAAACGGTTGTCAGTTTACTTTCCAACTTCAAGCACTTCATCGTTAAGCAGTCGACATTAATGAAGGCATCGCGATCAAAAAATATTTATACACAAGACCGTGCGCTAGATGAAATTATTAAATATGATCGAAGTTGAACTAATGGTTGCAAGGAAGGGTTAAACACCTAGAAGGCAGCGTTACGCGTGCATCGTCCCATTCTCATGACTGCCTTCGTGACCTGGTAACGCCCGACGCCCAGACTGTCCGGAGGGAAACGACAACGAGATGAATTGCGGGGATGTTGGTAGTTATTCCATCAGGGACAGATTAGCCTCGTGCTCTCAATCGACTTTTCGCACGTCGGCATCGTCATCGTCGAAACCGTACCTCTGGGCCGAGCGGACAGACGACCCACACACAGCCGTATGCTCTCAATTCGCCAGCTATGAGCAGCGCGTTACGATGCGTTCCACGGCCGTTGTTCTCCGCTACCGACCAACGGCAGGCTAGAACCGTCGAGGCGTGACGCCGTTCATTTTCCGTTCAAAGCCTCAAATTACAGGGGACAAAGAACTCTTTTCCTCTCAACGATTAACTCTTTAACATCGACCGAGGGTGTTCGGGCAAAAAAGTAAACGAACCGTACGCTCGAACACATGTCTCTCAGAATGTGAGAAACGATTCGAGAAATGTTCGTAATATTCACCATTCTAATGCTGCGTCGATCGTAAATTACGACGTGTGTGAGAATTACATTGGACAGCAGAAGCCAGGTGGAACCGGTAACGCGTTATTTCCTAACTATACGCCGCATGCTTCAGATAACCGTAAACACCATTACGTTTCTTATACATTCTTAAAGAAGCAATTGGAATGTAACTCTCCGGGAGCGCGCGGAATTTCCAGCAAGTACGCACAATTGGTCCTGACCCGCGCGGCGGAGGGTTAAGACTTAAGACGCGCAAGACTCCAATTAAAGCTTTTCGTCAGGCGATTGCGTAACGAGCGTTCGCCCGGCCGGCAGGAGGGCGGAGAGCACCGACGACGACGAGAGCCGAAAGTTCCGACGTACGATAATCGCCGGCCATAAAAACGTTGCCGCTCCTACATTTGCCCGTGACTCCGCGGATCAATTGAAACGCTCTCCTCGTAGATTTTCTCATTGACCGCCGTAAACTCCCCATTGTCTCGTGCACGTCATTGGGCACGCTCGGACCGCCTGAAATCATCGTTACGGCTTTGTGGTCCGTAAACAACGAGCCGGAGAAAGCTCGCCTTATATAGCAGGGCCACGACCGTGTGTGCCCATCGCAAGGAAGAAGTCCAGCTCAACGTCGTCGTCGTCGTCGTCGTCGTCGTCGTCGTCGTCTTCGTCTCTGAGGGCCCCCACGAATCGCGCTCTC
The DNA here is from genome assembly GCA_963942575.1 of Priocnemis perturbator. Lineage (NCBI taxonomy): Eukaryota > Metazoa > Arthropoda > Insecta > Hymenoptera > Pompilidae > Priocnemis > Priocnemis perturbator. The sequence goes on from OZ012644.1 coordinate 3,292,249, forward strand.
CATCAGAAGTTTCGCAGCCTCCTGCCCACGCTTGACATTTCACATCTTCCCGTACGGAGTTCTCACGTGAGCGCATAAGTGGGTCCGGGACAAAAACATCGACGAATTGACGGACGGACGAGAGAGCGGTGACTTCTGCTGGAGACACGCTCGAAGGGGAAGGTTGAGTGACGACTTACTGTTACACCACGTCCCACGAAGAGACTGCGCTCAACCGTACGCATTCATCAATGACGTCTGCGTTCAGGTATTGAGGAAGAAAGTCGAGCGAAAGTGCCGGGGATGGAAAGTGATCGCGATGAGACGTTTTGTGAATTGCACATAGAATTGCTCCCATTAATTAGACGCGAATATCAATTCGCGTTAGTCAAATACAATGAACCGTTTCTTCGTGTCTTTGCTGGAAAGCTACTCGTTTCAGACTGACCCAGATCGCCGTCGTAAATGAATCGAACTACGTGATTGAGCAATTGACTAAAATATTACCAGCGAGAGAGTTGCGACACGCCATTGACAGCGAATATGAGATTGTACAGACACTAATCATTGAAGTATGATAAGTGTATCGTTTCTGTTCAATTAAATATCGCCATGTCGCATTCGTCAAACGTAATAAACCGTTACTAGCTTCAGTATTATCCTAGATTATCATAATAGAATTAATGTTGAATGCTTACACGCGTCAGCGAGCCTTTATTACGCTTAATTGGTCGTGACATAATAAGAGAACGGAAACGAATTCCAAGCGATGACCGATGGATGATGGATTACGGTAGCACCTGCATGGGTGCTTATCTCATTGTTAATCCTTGAGCAGCAACAAACGATAGATAATAATGTGTGAGCAATACAATACACCGTCGTCTCCATTCGTTCTTTAACTTAGCACTTCACGCAGCCACGCGGTGAAAAGTAATGCTAGGAATCTGGAGAGAAAATAGGCACAGGGACTCCAAGTGTCACGCACGTGATTGCGTGGAAAAAGTGTACCCGAAAACACGAAAAAATGTCAGCCACCCCGATAGGATGGCTGTCGGACTGACCAAATGGTTCACGACTATTCTAGAACCCTTCATTCCTATCTCCGTGCCATTGTTTTACGACGTTCCGCTTCGACAAACCGCTGACTATATATCTTCGCTCGAAACTGTATATAACTGCTGAACAAACGTCTGCATACCGCGGGAGATTCTTTCAAAACCACGTGACCGAGCGCGTTGGGAAACGAGTAGATTCGATATCTGAAATCTGAACGTGATATCAAACGGAACGTACTTGTGTCAATTTCTTCAGATTATTAGTGAAGAATTACTGACAACACATTCTATCACGATACTACTTGTCATTTCTGTACGTGTAAACAAGTTCATTAAAAATCGAAGACAATCACAAAATATGCTTTTAATAACAACCAGAGATGATCTTTTTCACGACACATTTCCGTTCGACCGAAGAAGCGAAGAAGCGACGGACGAGTTTGGTTCTAATTTTAAAGTCCATCGGTGTGAATGAACCCGATCGTAAATAAACTCTCAAGAATGGTCATGTATCTTGTATATCGATGTGGAACGTATACGCCCGCATACGACCGGGCTTTAACACGGTTACCCCCACCGACGCGCTTCTTGCTAATCACGATTACGAGAAATTGATTCGAGGAAGCGTGGTCGACTGATACTCGATACGCACTTTGATAGGAATATATCGTACGGCACTGAAGTCTCACCGCCGCACCCTTCGAAATTGATATACATTTAAAACATTCAACTTCATACATCGAAAACTTGAGCATCTTGAAAGTTATTCAGGAAAGTGCATGTCAAAGAATCCATTCAAATTTCACCGCAGACGAAAGCGTAATTGAATGATTTTGTTAATCTGCGTTCCCAATTTATCATCTACCATGGCGATTCCAGACAATAAACGAATGTACAAGGTTCAAGAAGGATGGTATACGATGCATGGGGCTTATTGGTGGCCCCCCGTCGGACAGATAAAATGAATGAAACGCTCGCTGCGCGTGTTCGGCGGGCGAGGAATGCGTGGGTGCGTAAGGTGGAACGAGAGAGCGCGTACGCACGACACCGAAAGACCGAGAAAACACGGCGAACTCCTGGCTCGGAACGCAGTTAATAAACAGTCCCCCGTGCTCTTCGCGTTTCGGCTATGTCACAAGCGATCAGGCCTTCCATGCTTTTATGTCAAGGCTACGTCGCGGATCCGAGTTGGTACGGATACAGCCTCGAGAAAGATTCGTTTCATAAGTTATGAAAAGCAGAACTTAACGGAGAGTAAGGCTGTTTGCAGACGAGAACAGATAAAATCGCTGCTGGCATCGAAATCGATATCAGACATAATGCAATCAATGAAAGCTTTCTCACATACCCCGATACATACTCGCACAACCCATCGACGTTCATTTCGTTACATCGTACTCGATATCAGTATGTGTGCAAACGGCCGAAAAATGTATATTTTTCACTGACAGGCAACAGAAGCGAATGGATTTCTGCATCGTAATGCCACGCGTCGAATATAGCGATGACACTACGGAACAACATGTGAAACCATTACTAATAATAGAAAGACGAGCGTGTCCTCCTGAATATTCAGCGGTTCCCGGTGACATCGGTGCGCGTAAGTCAGCGATTGCACCGACAACTTTTAAAAGCGTCTAACGTAACGAAGATCCTGTTAACAAGGGTGCGGTCTGTTTGATCTCATCGTCGTACAAGTCACGCTCGCGGCCTAGGCATCGAAGAAATTTCCTCGAGTGCCGTGGGCCACGAAGGGAGTGACCTTGAAGTAGGTCTCGATGTCGTGTACCATGATGCCGCGACCTCGCCTTTCGGAAGTGACCCATAATGGAGCGTACCCTAATTAACTCGCATTAAGACGTCCTGTGGTAATCGCCGACTGCGATGAAATTCGATATTCATAAAAGTACGAAACGGATATTGGGCTCAGTTTAACTGTGGCTATTCGTTTTCATTCGTTTGAGTATTTATTTTCCTATGTTCATATAATATGGGGTACTGTATGTGAATATATTTGTATATATTGTTAAGTAAATTATTCATGGTGAGTGCAGGTCGGTACAGAATCGGACGGTACGTAACAGAGTGCAGAATCTAGCTCGACACACGATTGCAAAGGGCATAACGGGCAACGTTTATATCAGTAACATTTTGTCACGATTATTCAATCTCCGCGACGCTCGCGTCGGAAACTCGAACGTGTGAACCAGAAATAAATTCTACCTCAGTCACGCTCCTCTCGGCATGAGTTCACCCGTAATCGTCACGAATTCCCTGAATCGTCTTGTGGACTTATAAGGCCTGTCCTTCGTGCCATTAAACCACAATAATGAAGTCACTCAGTCAAGGTTTCGGGCGAAGTTTTTTCATCGGTGGCGAGAATTATCGTTGCGCCTTTGCTCCATTACGAGCCAGACTGGAGTCTGACATCAGCGTTTTAGATCCGTCAAAAGGATCGTTGCGTCCGTGAAAGAATTCTGCAATAACACTCCGTGGGCATGCAGTCATTGATACACGTGATCGATAAGAAATCGTTTCGACAGCGTTTACTTTGATAATACGCACTGCCAAATGCTACTTCTCAATGAAATTCGAGAGGCAAGGAAGCACTACACGTACTATATATAGGCTGTACTTCCGATTGTTCGCCCGGATACCGATAACGTCTTCATCTCTCTTTCTCACCAAAACGGTCTCTTTTTTTCAAACAGCCCCGTGTCCTTCGAAAGGCACGGCTTCCAATGGAAGCGACGCAATCAATCAAGATAAACGATAGGTAGCCTAGGACGCCCGGTGGTATCATTACTAGGGCCCATTCATGTCAAATCCCGAGGGCACCGACGAATATTGAGTTATCTTATCGAGCCAACACCGACCGGCGGCAACTCTCGATGTCATTTCATCACGTATACGCCTCCCTCGGATTTAGGGTTAATCTCTATGCGGCGTGCCCAGAGCTTCGATAGAAGCTGGTCATCGAATAATTTCGCGGGCTTGGCCCGACGGAATTTTATGTGTCTCCACGAGAACAGGTTTATCTAGGATGTTCGAAGACGTAACCTTTACTGAAAAAGCGCGAATTATAAAGAACGTGGACGGCATTTTGACTTTTGGGCGTGACATAAGCTGTTCATATAACTGTTATGTCGCAACACTGGCAAATCCTTAATATGAACGTCACTGTATACGCGATGCCGACATACATACATAGACTTTGGAATTTTCTCGACCAAACCAACATAATACGTCCCTACTATTTAGACTGTATAACTGCAATGTTTTCTGTACACGATGTACTGCTCAAGAAAACAAACGTTCAGATATTCGTTGCGCCTTGACAGAAGGAAACGGCAAAACTACCCGCGAACTCGACGGATACACGCGGGTATGTATCAAGGAGTGATATAGTTTTCTCGTAATGCGCTAAGGGACGGTAAACACTCGTGAATCAACAGCTGTCCGGTGACTCAGTGGCGGTTCAGCTTTTTTTCGCGTTCTACCCACTCGTCTGTCGCTGGAACATCGCCAACTGGTTGGCAGGCAAGCTTCATTCGAAAAACGTATCCCGACTCCTGCAGCCTGGCGAATAACTATCTATTCCCGCCGCCTGCCGCTATTGTACTTGCGAAACTTCCATTACGATTTATGGTTTGTAACGGTGCGCTATTGCCCTTACGCCACAATGAAAGACACCACGCCTCTCCCTCTCTATCGACTTCATCTTTCTGCGCAAGAGATTCAAAGGCGAAGACGAAGTGTGCGACGCAAAGTCACGTATTACCGAGAATCGTCGTCGTCTATCGCTTAGCTCATCGGAAACCGAGACCCACTGATGAGCTCCTTCGAACTTCGTGACTACAGTCGCAACAATTCCGCAGACTTCGTCGCGATAAAAACCACTTCCGCATAACGACATCGTGTATATTCGCGGGCGAGCGCGTTAATTGATTCATCGGGCTGATTTACGACCATAAAGAATTTTACAGCGATGTGTAGCTATGTGGGCTGCGACCGACGTGAAGTGGGAGTTTGACTGAAGTTCGTTTGATCGGGTCGAGTAAGTAGTCCGTGACGAGACGACGAATCGCAGACTTCGTTTCACCGCTTATTTAATAGACTCCTTTTTCCATCTTTCCTTCGTCGCGTCTCCCCTTTCTATTTTTTTCTTCTCTAGCCAATGATTCACTCGACCAATTACAAAACTCGTTGAGCACGTTCGCCGTACTGTGGAGCGTCAGAAACCACCACAGAGAGAGAGAGAGAGAGAGAGAGAGAGAAAGAAGAAAAAAGAATCATACCACACGGCCAAGGGAATTATTCATATCCGCGGGAGAGGAACGTGAATCGCTTGTCGTTCCCGACACTCACGTTTAAAACGCGATGTAACATAAAACTGGGGTAAAGTATGTATCACAGAGAGTGCACCCGACCGGCAGCTCTGACTCAGTGAGTCGTGCAAAAAAAGACGCGCATGTGAATCGGCCGAGGGCGGACGTGCTTTATGTCCGACCGAAAATGTGAAATCCTCGTGCTAAACCAGTCCCACGGGGATGAAGATACGAATTTAAATGGTACGTTAAATTATCCGTCGCGTATATTTTCGTAACGGTTAATAATTCGGATTGGTTTACGTTCGGCGTGAGTGCATCGAATTACCGTGTTTTTTTTTTGTCAGTCCGTGTGTCGGCGTATTGAGATGAGGAATTCATTGTTAATGCTGCCCAATTAGAGCGATTAATGGTCGGTAGCGAACGTACGGGTCTCATTACATGGCGTAGTAGCAAGTAACAACGTGTGCCAGTCGATTAGCATATCTGCTTAACGGTCGGAGAATGATGGACAGTATTCGTGAGCAATTCTCATTTGCATCTGACGTCAAGCTTTCGAAGATATTTCGGAGCGCTTCTTGATAAACATAGCAACTGAACACAAAACTCGCGTTCGATGAATTTGTTACGTGTCATTAGAGGGCAATGTTTTCTTTGCAACAGCACAACTTCGTTCTGTGAAGTAATGTTTTCGCGCGTTTTCAATTTCGTTATTGGAACGTCAGGGAGGAAGGTACTTTGTGGAACGACCTGTAAGATGACGTTAGGTACGATGAGTAGCAACTAATCTTCTTAAGTTCCTTTCCCAGAATTGACCGGGTTTATGCTCCCGGTATCCTCCCGATCCAGTATCCCAAGCAAATAGGATTATCACGGTCCTAATCCGTCGTGGATCTCTTACGGTCTCTTTCGTTCTTCCTTGCTATAATCAAGGTGATAGGCGCGGAATTCGTTCTGCGAAAGATCGAAAGTTGTTCAAACGATACTCTACATAGCTGACTTCCATTCAATTATAACTATCATCAACGAAGGTATCAGTATTGCTCTAGTAATACAAGTAAGAATTTAAGAATATATTTGTATTGCATCTCTTACAATACTCTTACATTACTTAAATCGTCTAGCCTTACGCCATGACATAAAACTATATACCCTCCGTCGTTGTTTTCATATTTTAACGCAACAAGCTTGTCGTTGTCAATCACGTAATACCAACCAGCATAGAACACTGTCAATCTAGTGGCACGAACCCCCATAATTGCACGACGGGTCATCGATTGAAAGTGGTAAATACTAATAGTTAAGCACGCAGACCCGGTGCGGTATTAACGGCACGGAAGGTGTAGAAAGACAGCCAGTTCGTGCGAAGAGTTTCCAAGGTAAAAGATGCTCGTATTCCGCGTGCGAAGTACCGTAAGAGCGACCTTGCCTCCAAATGGCGAAACGGTCCGGGTGTACTACAATAAATACCTTCGATTCTTTGCCACCTGGTAAGTAACTGCCCGAGTAAGCGAGCACAAAAAGAGAGGGGATCAACCTGTATCCGGGACGAGGTCGTAGGTACGAGAAAACTCGGATTTTTAAGGCTGTATAAATGGTAGGCAAAAATCTCAGAATAATGTGATATCCATCTTACAACAGGAATAATAGCTTTTGAAATAATGAGAGCATTGAAATAATTTCGTGACAAGGCAGAGAGCGCAACGCGATCGAGGTTTACGAACTCCTGTATATACGTGGTAGCCAGGATATAAAATTACGGGGCCAGTAATCCGACACTATGCACGTAAGCCGAGCGGATAATTCGAGTTAAGTGGCTCGCAGTAAGTCGGCCCGTGGATTTGGCGTTTATGCCACCGCTGCCGATATCGTTGTCGCATAAAAATCCATACATGACTGTCTAGTGCCCACGCATCTCTTGCACTCTCTCTTCCTCCGTCGCCGATGGCGCGTCGTCGTTGAGTGTCCTACAGGCTGTTCATGTCGTAAGCGACCATAAACATCGCCACCTGCGGGCCCGACGCCTTTTCTTCGCCCGTTGCACCAGCCGGTCCTTTCTCGCGCGATCATAAAGCCGAAAGGAACGTCAACAGGCAGTCTTAGCGCGACTGGAGATCGGAATCGTTCCCGCCCGCGTCGAGATTTCCCCCGATCGCCCGAGCGAACTCTCGCCACCAGGTAGACAATCCATTCCGCCGAACTTTGACGCCGATCGAACGATTTTTCCTCTTATAAGGCGACGCGCGATATGCCGAATCGATTGCGAGGGGACGAGAGAGAAAGAGAGAGGATGGGACCAGATCTCGTAAGGAAGGAGTCTTCCTTACGCTGGCTCTTAGCTTCGCAGAAGCGACGTAAGAAGAATGCAGTCTTGTCATCGAGTTACTGACGTACGGTACATCGGGCCGAGTCTTCGCCGACTTCTTTCTCGTCCTTCCTCGGTACGCCGTCATGTAGTTACTCATACACTCCTATGTGTGTGTTGAACCGCGAGCGTTAATTATGCCCGGCAAGAAGGCATTCTCTTCTTCTGCATTATCTCGCGCCTGGCATTTCATTTCACTTCGCCCGCTGATTGTCTTTGCGAGACTTACTTGCGGCCAATGGGCCGAGCGAGTTTCCAACGCGCGGTCATTAATACGTTTCGCCCGCACTCGACGATTGCGTATTTTCTGACCGTTCGAGCAAATCACGTGCCGTTTGCGAATTGCGCAACGTCGCGAGGAATGCTCGAAAGAGACGTCGCAGAGATCCGATTACGCAACTCGTTCGGAAAGCATGATGCGCGACATTTGATCGCCGAACGAAAACGCTTTAGACAAAAATCTGTTTCGGTAGTCGCGGCGATCATAGCAATCAGTAACGATGAAACATCGATGATGCTACGTGCTGCGCGAAGGGCTTCTCGCAAGCAAGTTTGCACACGCGACGTTTTACAGAAGCAGTCGCGCACTCAGAGACTCGTTCAGCGCATCCTCCAGACGTCTCCTGTTCAACGTCCCCGTAATTCACTCAATAGTACGTCCGTATTGTATTTAAACGCGCCATTTGCAAGCACTTGCGGACACTGGTCGAGCGAGTCGAGACGTGAATGCGTGTCCTCCTACGGCGACAGAAAGTTGACCCCTGCACCGACCACTCGCACCAACGCATTGCCTTCGAGCAAGAGGAACTCGAGTTTGCAGGACACCCAGTGTATTTACATAGGGCCCCGTCGTCGTAGGCACAGGATGGTCCGGTTCGAAAGAGTGAACGAGTGCACCTGTACCTGACTACGGTAACCTGTCGAGCGGTAAGGGCAGAAAAAAGGTCTTGCGGGCAGGGAAGAAGGGGGAGGGGGGGCACTTAACAAAAGATACTACCATCGAATCCCTCTACCTGCCACCCCGGATCTCGATTTCACCCCTAAGTACGCATGAGAGATCCTTCATGGGTAGCGGCGATTGTCACCGTGCTCACGAACGAAACTGACTTCCTCGTAACGTGCGGCGGGAACAAATCATTCCCGTCGCTAGCAGATTTCTCATTGTCTTATGAACATGTCCTGACGATAGAGGCGTTGAAAGATCACTCCGCGTAGATCGAATTGTTACACGTAGCCAACGTCCTACGTATCCTCTGGCATCCCGGCTAGCGAACAATGAGCACGTGAATTTATTCAATTCGCGGGCATCAGCCTCAGCGTTTCCTGATATTCAGGTCGTATGCCGCTCGCAGGATTCCGAGCGAATAATGCGCGGGGCAAGCGTATATTGACAGGAGTGCTCCGGTATCGGCACTCGTGTGAAATTATCATTATCGCATGCAGGAGGCGTATCTCGCTCGAGATACGCGTCGAGTTATTGCCTTATCACGCGAGCGACAAGTAAACACTGTGGCTGAGTTCTTCGCTCGCCGGAAGTACGTCCCGTAACTACTCTTATTCCGGCATTCCGTGTTTACGCGCGTCATTCAATTGACGAATTATGATCCGCAGAGTCGAGCGAATTGCGTGCACGATACGCGGACTGTGAAAAGTAGCCTGCGAAGTGTCCTATCGTGGCCGCGGACTCGTGAGCTTCGTGCTTTTCGCTTGAATTATACGAAATAAAGACTGAACGGACACGCATGTGGGAGTGGCTCGACGAAATAATCTGGTACGACTATTGACGGTCACGTCTTCGTGCGATAATTTCTCATCGGCACGAGAGCTTCGCTTCGGAATCTACATGGATCGAACGGAAAAAACTCACCCGACGACGGAACTTCGCAGAAGGCAGACATCGAAACGATCGCGTCGTAGAAAAATAAAGAATTGTTAAAAGAACCGGCGACGGCAAACACGAAAAACATCGGAGCAGAGAAGAGGAGGGAAACGAAAATAAACTCGGAGCGGAGGGTGTGAAGGGGCTCGATGTTTATTCGTCCGTGAAGCCGGCAAAAGTATATCAATGCGCCGCAAGACACGTCGGAGGAAGAAAAAGACCAATTTCCAATGACCGCGTACGTCGGTATTTAACGGTCGGACGGAACAGGATATTAAATTCCGGGCAAAAAAGTGCGGGGTCGTACTAACGAAGGATTAAGCCGGGAGAAAATTTTCGTCCGGGATAAAAACGAAACGGAGTCGGACGGTTGCGAAAGCTGGCCCGTTGTCACGTTCCTCCTTTTTCGAACGTGACTCCTCCTGGGCAGAAGAGAGCCCTCGGCTGAGTTACGGAATGCACGGCGAGATTTAATGAAGGGATAAACAGCCGAACAGGCTACGCAGCATCGGAAGAGACCCTTTGGGATTCAGGAAGACGGCCAGAACACCCGCGAGCCGGGCGGTTCGAAAAAATCAGATGGAGTAAGCGCCAAGCTAAAATAAACCCTGACGCATGATCTCGCTCCCTCTCACTTTCGGAGGTCCTCTGGAGAGGGACGAAATAAAGAGAGAAGAGGCATTGGCGGAGAGCAGCGTCGGACTGCTCTATGTGCTCATAAGACGCCGCCAAAAATACACTGATGGATAATAGAAGCCGGGTTAGGGACGAAAGTGCAGCCGAGAGTTTATATACGAGGCGCAGGCACGTATAAACAAGCAGCACGCAACGAGATGAAAGAGAGAAACCGATAGTACCTGGGGGACGATGCACGTTGCATTTGTTGAGTGACTTCGGAATGAACTCGCTCGTGCGCGAGCTCCGTTCTGTCAGCACGAGTAACGCTTCGACGCGCGACGAAATCGGCGCACCGTACGATCAAAACAACTCAAGCAAATTTTCGGACGATAGAACAAATGAGCCTGCCCTGCCAACTCAGCGTCTCGTTCGTAATACTCGTTTACTTGAGAGCGAAATATTATTCTAGGTCAAAAGATGGATCTTTAACCCGAAAGACGCTCCCCATTTGGCACCGGCGCAGTGTGGCCGACTTCTAAGAAACATTAGGGTGAAACAGAGCGAACGATACTTGCTCCAAATTAGCGCCGCACCTCGGAAATTAGTGAAGAGATTCGTGAACCCAAACGGCTGACGTACGAGAGACAGTTAAACCGGCTTCGCTTTCGAGCAAAGGCGCACACGTTACGCCAGACACCGATTCGACCACAGCCGAAGGAGTTTTATTTTAAAGTATTATCGCAACGGCCGGAAATAGACTGGTAGTAACAAGCGGGCGCGGGCGCGGGCGCGGGTGCGGGCGGAGGGTTTGCGTTTACGGGGTCGCGACCAATGACGTCGACTCGTCCGTGCGAAATGCACCTTCCGCCGAATTTCACGGACAATTTGCGCGCTAAAAGAACGCGTTCGTTCTTTCCAGGGCAGCTGCGACGAGAGGTCGTTTTCGTCGGTCGTTACGCTCAGCCGACGCCTCCTCTCGCTCAAATTGCGCGTACGGCGCTCAATTGATCGAAATTGCTTAATTCACCGGGTCCGATACTATCCGCCTTCGTGACGAATTATCCGGTGCAACGGTTGGGCGCTTCTTCAGCCGTACAAAAATAGATTGGACGATGCTCCGAAATTTGGAGCGACCGAGAATCGACGAATGACGATCGATCGACGGTGATTAATAACTCAATGAGCCGGGTCAGCTTCTTCTCAGCACTTATTTTTCTGACGCTCGAACTCGGTGCTACTCCAATTTCTAGGAGGTAATGTGCTCGCGAAATCGCTTGACCCGACGAGCGCTTCGATTGGACCAAGAGCGGACGACTGCGCTGATTAGAATTGTTGGCGCAATCGCATCGTTCATTTAACGTGCGCCGCGATTGACCGTGTGTCTCACGTGTCCTCTGGTCTTCCTCTTCGAGGGCTCCCTTAGCATAAAGGACACGGCTCACAGCTTGTCCGTGCGTCGCTCGTCGGTCATGGCGAAACTAGTTCGGCCGTCCAGTTTTTCCACTCCCGTGCGCGCGCTCTTCTCTCGTGGCTTCTCCCGTGGCCCGTCGTCTTGGAGGCGGTGGTCGCGTTGTGTAGCGTGGCAATTGTGTGTCGGCGCTGTTAGTGTTGGGGCTACGGCGCGGTGGCCGGCGGCCGGCGGCCGGCGGCCGGCGGCCGGCGGCTGGTGGGAGAGAGAGCAGCATCTCGACCGGCCTACGGCGACACGCCGATAATCCCGCAACTTGTTGCTGCACCGTCGCCGGCAGTTTCGTCTAGCAGCAGTCGCTCTCGTTCGCGCGCGGCAATACCGCGCTCACATATATGGAATTAACTCGTCCACCCGCGCCCGCTCGAATTTCGAACGGCAGGACGCTTTCAATTTTCGCGCGTCCGGTGCACACGCACCGCGCCCGTTCAGGAAATCATGAGAAACCGGCGAACGAGGCGTTGTGACGTGTAGACGTCGAACGGCGAACGGCGAACGGCGAACGGCGAACGCGGTGTCGGCATGCACATGGGAAAAGGGAAACGAAAGATCGACTCACCGAGGTCTTCGACGAGACGCAACATGACACCGCCGATGTGCAGCTCTCCCTTGACGCGTAGACTCCTCTCCACTTGCAGATCCGTCACGTAAACGCGCAGCACCCAGCTGCCGTCGACCTCGTGCCCGTCCGAGTACATTTTCGAGCCTCGTATGCGCTTCCCCGATAACGGACAGACGAACGAACGATCGCGATTCCGGCTCGCTCTTTGAACGCGCACACCTATATACACACCACTGCTTCTCGCCTGATCGTTAAACGGAGGCAGAGCTGTCTCAGGGCACGAAACTCATGATTACGTCTGGCTCACTCTTAACTGTCACCACCTCTCGCACCGCAATGACTCGCGACTGCTCGCGACGGCTATCGCGACTTTTCGACTCGCTGTTTCTTGCTCCCCCGCTCTCTGTCTCTCCTCTTTCTCCCTTTCACACTCTATTCACACTCTATCTCCTTCGACTCGACTCGACTCGACTCGACTCGACTCTCTCGGTCGCACGAATAATAATACTTGGAGCCGCTCGAATCGGAGGCGCTCCGGTCGTCGTGAGCTCCCCCCTGATCGTGTTCGTCTCCTCGACTGGCCTCTTCCCTCGACTGTTCGCCACTACTCCGCGCTCACACTCCCGGCTCTACTCCGCTCTCTTACCGAGAATAGAACCATTTACAAGCGACGCGCGCTCGGAATGCGCGCGCACACACGCGCTGCTCCCTCTTCGTCCTCCGCAGTAGCCGGTAAGTTCTTTCTATCACTTTTGCTCGCTCGTCCTGCTCGGCTCGCGTCACTTCCCCTCATTCATTCCTGTTCCTTTCCTTTTCCATCGGGTTTCGAACTTCCAGCCGGCGTTACTCTCGATTGGCTCGTACGTCGCGTTCATCATTCCTTCTTCCCCTCCTCCCGCTTCCAAATATATCGCTTCAAAACGCGCTTCGTTCAATTTCTCCCTACGATTTACTCTCTTCACTCTTCTCACCGCCCCCACCATCTTATGTGCAAGTCCGTGCAGAAAACCGCAAACTTGCGCAAACTTTACAGGGGACAGCAGTCGCTGAAATGCGTGCGCTCGCTGTTGTTTGTGGACAAATGATTGGACAAACCTTTACTCTATCCAAAGGACCGGCCGTATTTGAGAGTATATACTTACATTTTTTAGTATAACTATACATTTACTAGTTAAGTGTCTATAATTGCTGAATTTCATGCTGCCCTGTGGCATGTATACGTAGATATATTTTCACAACGTTATGAGAGATGTCCGGGATGGGAATGTGAATATATTACTTTACGTAATACATTTTATTACAAGTCCATTTTGGTTAAGTTGCTTTTGGTTTGCAGCTTTGTATTTTGTTTACATGCAACTCCAAGAAGTACCTCTTTTTCGAAGTTTATTATATTGATTTAAAACTTCAAACCTTTTTGAACACGCTGCTTTACCGTACCAAAGCAGTTATTGTCATGTGGTTTCTTAATTTCTGCGTTGTGTCGCTAGTGCACGGTATCTTTACCATATTTAGTTTCGGCCGACCTTATCTGCTGTTTTCGCGTTTAGAACGCCACGTAATATAATAGATTTTCACCGCAATGTACGCATGAGAAATGTCATGTCGAAAATGATAGATCATTTTTGACCTATTACATAGAGTTCCTACAAAAAACTTACTAATAAAAGGACATAAATTACGCGGCCTTCTTTACAATCGAGGAAATGACGTAAGCGTACATTTTTTTTAATTTTACATAATAGTTTAAGTATGTAAAGGTTAGACATTTTTAACGTAAATATTGCACGGTGTTTGTCAGCTAAGTATGTTTGTCTTCTTTCCGAAGGTAATAGTACTGAACAAAAAATTAGATACCAGGTTAATGATGTCTGGTCCAACGTTCACTCGAATTAGCAAATTTATTCTATCGAACTGTCCGTCGAACAGATTCGGACAGGTTCGTAAGCATTTAATCAGACACAATTCAAAACAAGCTGGACATAAAGTGTTAGAATGTATGAAGGATAGAAGTATTTTGCGTGTTAGAGGAACAGAGGCAGTAGATTTTTTACAAGGATTAATTACCAATGATATGAAACATTTTGATGAAGGCGCTGCCAATATTTATTCTCTGCTATTAAATACCAAAGGTAGAGTTCTGTATGACACTATTATATACAGAAACCAAGAGAATGATTTATTTTACATAGAATGCGACTCGCAAGTAGCACAATCATTACAGAAGCACTTAAAAATGTACAGAGTACGAAGAAAGATAGAAATAGAACTCTTGGACAGTCAAATGAAAGTCTGGTCAATGTTTGACTCACGTCAATTTTCTGGCAGTGCAAACAACAGTGCTGCTGATAATGCGAATAAATTTGATGGAATGATATTTCCTTGCGGCACATTAAATAATAAGGCTAGCAAAGTCGTTGATAATATTATGATATACAAAGATCCTAGATTACCTGATTTGGGTTTTAAAATTTTGACAGAATCTAAAATTGGCAGAAACGACATTCTTAAACACATAAATTCTGATCAGGGCAATTCAGAGTCAGACTGTAATTACAGAGAATTTCGTTACAAACTTGGTATAGGAGAAGGTAGTCTTGATCTACCACCGGGCAAAGCTTTTCCCTTAGAAATAAACTCTGATTATCTTCACGGTGTCAGTTTTCATAAAGGTTGCTACATTGGTCAAGAACTAACTGCACGTACACATCATACCGGGGTAGTGAGAAAGCGTTTGATGCCTCTGATCTTTAATGGGGTGCCAAGCAAGAACTTTGAGTACGATGAAAAGATCTTGGATGAATCTGGTAAAGTGGTTGGCAAGTTTCGAGGAAATGAGCGACAATACGGATTAGGCTTAATGCGCATTACCGAAACGTTGAACGCTGAGAATCTTAATATATCAGGCTTGCCTGTGAAAGTAACAAAGCCTGCATGGTGGCCACAAGAATCGCAAGCCGAATCTGTGTCCGCTGGCAGTAGCAAATAAACTCACTGGGATGAGTTGATATGGCAATAACTTAGAATTACTGAATGTACATAGGAAAGTGTAATACATACAATAAAATTGTTATGCAATTTACGGGAACTGTTGCACCTATTCGCGTCCTGATTGATTTGTAGAATGGAGGACACAGCCAGTACGTCTACCAGAGAAGTAAACGTTAGTGGCCAACAAAATGTACTAGGTACTTCAACGACTGAGGACACGAGAAAAGATACAAGAGGCACGTTTACGTGTTCTGTGTGCTCACTGCACGAACAGTTTGATTTTAAAGGGACTAAACCTCCGTTTGCGCGACAGTTATCGTATTTGGAAGAATGTTACATCATGAAGGATCCCTTTAGTTTACCCAATAAGGGAGAGGTATTAGTGTTAGGTGCTGATTGCTATTCGTGTAAGAAGCCTGTTTGCCTTAAATGCAGCATATTCTATAGTAAACGGTTTTGTCAGAAATGTGCACTTGACAAGGTGCAATATTTTCCATCTCAAATTCAGACAAAACTCAAAGCTTCAATAAAAACACCGAATTCGTAAGAAGTGCTTAATTTATTATCTATTAAATAAATCTTCAGTTCTTCGAAATGTTTGAAATTACAAAATACACATGTCAGCGTTAATATCCTCCTATGAAAACAGTTTTATATACACCTAGTCCGTGACACTTGCATTTGCGGCGAGTGCAATCCGAACAAGAAACGTCTCTGATTAATTTATATTGCTAATTATCGTAATTACGTAAAATCCTATTAATCATATAAGTGAACATTACAGTGAGTAAAACAACAAGTTTGTCTGATGATGATGTTTAGAAGATGCAGTAGCTTTTATAACGCAGTCTACTGACTGCTCGATTGTTTTGGTGGCTTGGCTAAGAGTTTCGCGGCTATTTTCTTTTTCTTTGCCATATCCTTATTTCCCTTTCGCTTCTTATTTACATCAGCTTTCTGTCCTTGGAATGATTGTGTATTTTTCTCCTTTGGACTATTGGCATTTCCTGTCTTCTTCACGATATTATCACTTTTGTTGGTCTGGAATATGTTACAGTTGATTATAACTGATTTAATTATTCAGTATACATTGATGTGTATAGGAAGAAATAAAACGATTCATACCTTATTAAATTTTCCCTTCTCTGGGCTCGATTTGAACTTTTTTTGTGAATTTATTCTCTTTTCGGCAGGATGAGGTCTCTTCTGCCCTTCTTTCTCTACTTGTGGCTTTTTAGGATTCGTTTGCGAATATGGTTTTACGCGTACCTCCCGGTTCATTAATTTCGTACCGTCCAATTCTAACGCTAAGGCAACGGAGTCCTGTGTTGTGAAATTAACATAACCAATTCCTCTGCCTACTCCAGTCTTTGAATCCCGGATTATGCGTACTGATTGGATTTTTCCGCAATCACTGAAATGCTTCCAGATGGCATTATCGTCGATAGCTGATAAACGGTAACAATAAGATGAGTACATACATTAGATAAAATTCAATTACGAGTAATGCTATAGTCTAATTGTAAGTTACAATACATACTGAATGGTAAATTGCCCAAGAATACTGCTTTTTTTGGATCAGGCTTAGATTCCTCATCTTTAACTGCGTTGTCTACTCTTAGATAATTGCCTTGGAACAGAACTCCATTCATGCTCAATGCTTCTTTTGCAGATTGCTCAGTTTTGAATGTGATGAAAATGCAAACTGTATTTAATTTGGGATGTGTTTTCTTTGTAATTGCTGCGACCTTAAGTGGCATTTTTGGATTTTCTGCTATAAGACCTCGTATCCTTATAGTCTCTATATGTCCAAATTTGGTAAATTCTTTTCTTATCTGACTCTTTGGCGTGTCCTTCGGCACATTGCCAACATAAATTGTTCTCTTACTCTTTTCCAATTTTTCTTCTGGAGTTTCACGTTTAATGCTTTCTGTTGAAGTATCCAAACCGTCTTCATCCTCACTGTCATCATCATCATCATCATCGCTCATAGCATCGCTGATGTCACAATCATCATCGTCATCATTGTCTGTACCTTCAAAATCCTCATCATCATCATCATCATCACCAATACTGTTTCCCAAAAGAGCTTTTAATCCAGGAGCTGCTTTTTCATCTTCATCTTCATCATCATCATCGTCATCGTCATCATCCTCATCATCATCGTCGTCGTCATCTCCACTCTTACTTGAAAACGAAGTAACGAGATCCAATGATTGATCGGTCTCATTGTCGTCGTCGTCATCATCATCGTCGTCATCGTCATCATCCTCATCCTCATCATCGTCATCATCTACCTCTTTCTTTAGTGTTTGTTTCAAGGCAGCTCCAATACCTTTGAACTTTTTGAGTCCTTTACTTTGTTTAACCTCATCTTCATCATCGTCATCATCATCATCATCATCATCATCGTCGTCGTCTTCATCGTCAACATCATCATCTTCATCCAAATCACTGTCTTCATCCTCATTCTCATCAAAATCATCGTCGTCCTCATCAGAATCATCAGCCAAACTGTTTCCAAAAATGTCTGGAACACTATCATCACCAGATTCCTCATCTGCCTTCACAACGCTGAGGTTAATTTTGTTTTTCTTCTTAGCATTCTTGTCTTTGGCAGAAATCTTGTTATCTGGTTCAATCTTGACCAATTTCTCAATCTTCTGCTTGGGTGATTCTTTTTCATTCTTAACATTTTTCTGATTCTTTTTGTTTGCATTGGGTCCCTTATTACCATTAATCAAGGTCACCTTGCCGGTTGGAGTATTCTTAAATTTCGGCTGTTTTCCTTTACTGACGGCTCCAAGTTTCACTGCTTTCGCGTTCTGTCCGGCATTGCCCGCAGCAGCCTTCAGAGCGTTTTGCTTTGTTTTACTCATACTTGTTTTCTTCAACTTATCAGTGAATCAATCTGTACTCCTGTAAAATGCGAAATGCGAAATAGTAAAACACGTTATTTTTGTTCCACGTCGAAAAATTGATGGTAAAATAACGGTGAGAGCGAAAAAAATGTGAACAACCGTTAGAGGTTAAACGGTCCACGTGCATTATATATTAATATTATATGTAGGGTTAAATCAATTTTCGATTATAAAAACAACAATGCCATTAAGCGCTATGCGGAAAATAAAATATAATCCGGTTACTCACGCTAGTTATTAAGACACAGCTTTTTCGGACGAAATCCAACTGATTGTATACTGTACACCTCGTTCAACAGCGTTCACCGGCTTCAAACAACGGTATAAGCCATAAGCAGGTACAAGTCAGGGCAAGTTAAAGCGGCAACAGGAAGTACCACTGTAGTCATTCTCGCGGAAGGAAGTGATGGTCGTGCGTACTACGAAATTCCCTGCACGATTTATAAATACCGTCGCAGGTTGGGCACATAGACTTTATATATTTGGACTGCGCATTCCCTATTCCGGCAATGCACGGCGCACGCAGGCGCACGGGAGTTGAAGACATGGTAAGGACAGAAGATGGTCATTTCTCTCTGCTTCTCCTTCGAGGAGTCTCCGAGGCGCCTCCATACATGCCTTTGTTTACTTCGGCGGAATACTTATTATGCGCGGGCGTAAAATCAATTGACAGAATACTTGATGTGCTAACAAGTAGATTAACCTTCATAATTGATAATGGCATATTGCGTTTGCTTCGGAATAATTAAACATACATTTAGGTCTACTCTTGTTCACTAGGCGTTTACGTGTAGTATTTTATTTTAAGAAGTTTTTGAATTTCCTGCGTCGCTTTAGTATCTTCGGTGATCTTCGATATGGTGGCGCCTCCGAAATAAACGGAGAAACTCTTAAACTGATCATTGGCAACATCGTCAGTTTTCGGTGAATCGATAGTGCGTTGCCAATGGTAGAACTGAAAAGTCTCGGGTAAAGAATTTTACCTGGAAACTTCTAAACTGTTCTAAACATACGTCTTCTAGTCTTACGACTCTTACCTCAATCTCAAATATCCCAACGTTAGAGCAACGTAGGTACTGAAAGCGGTTCAAAGTTGAAAGTGAGTATAAATCGTATTCAGTGCATCTGTGGCATAATCGCTGCTGTTGATTGTATATCATTTCTGTGATTTGCGTCATGTCATTCTTTATTAATGACACCTACTCTTTACCGTCGGTAATACACGTGTTTGTTTACAGTCTTCAATATATAGTTGATCAAATAGAATCGACGTTTTACCGGCATGAAATATACTTAACTCATTGTACATTGCTATTTATCATTGTAGGTAGGTTGCATTAGGCAGGACGGAAAATGACTAGCTTTTGATCAAAACGCACGTTATATTTTTCGCATTGTATCATTCTGCAAATTGGCAGTTACTTAGTAAATTTGCAACATCCATAATGTTCATTGTATTCAGATTTTTTGTATGTCGTCTTCATTGTTTCAGAATATACCAATCAAATACATAAAATGGATGGTATCGGGCTCTTCGACACCTTTCTCCAAGCACATCAGGCGCAGCTACACTCATCTGGTGTTCCCAAGTTATTCTGGGAAGTTTTATTTAAGAAACTTAAGAATCAAATTTTCGATGCTGGTGCAGTTTTTGAGTTAGTAAGAATCAATTATGATGACGATGAGAAATATTCTACAGATCCGGTATGGATGCTGTTTGTTTCATCTGAGACAGGCATTGCCGTTGATAATCCGAATAATATTTATTTAGTAGACCATGCATGGACATATGACATTACTCACGCGAGACAACATTTGTTGCAAATACCGGGCCTTTTGGAAAGAATGTGCTGCTTAATGGGGTATGACATTGAAAAGGGTGAACATGAGAAAGTTAATTTTGTAATGAATGAGATGTGGCGGTACAATCAGTCTTATTCTATTAATCATGGGGCTGTAGAGCATGGTTTGCCAATTTGGTATATCATGGATGAACTTGGATCCGCTGTTAATCACAGTGATGAGCCTAATTTTCGAATGGTACCCTTTCTTCACTTACCCGAAGGTGTGACTTATACCCTCTTGTTTCCCACAAAGGATGCACTCTTCGGCGAGCAAGTTGTTCGGGATTTCGTAGAGCGTCAGTCAGACGATCCGAAAAAACGATCAACACTACTCTTGCCATGGGTGGAGACTGATTTCAGTCAAGAGAAATTCAATCAAGTCGAACCAGACGACTCCTATTTTCCGTCTTACGACCCTCTTGACATAAGGCTCGGAGAAGACACGTCGGTCTATCAACCGGAGCTGAATAAGAGATTGAAAGTATTGGCCCAGTACAGTGCCGTGAAAAACCATTTAACTGATCCCATGTTTGAACTCGTCGATAATCACGAGCAAGCGGATATTTTATGGTACTGCAAAAAGTATAGAGATCTGAGTATTAACTCTCCTCGCGTATTTGTTAATTACTTTCCGTATGATGACGTATTGACCAGAAGAGATCTTTTACCGATAATATGCAGAAGAAAGGGATCGAAGGAAATTTCCGACGAAACTCTAGAAACTAGCCCCGCGTGGTTGACCGCCACTTACAATCTCAACACCGAACTTATTGAATTCGTTTCCTACTTTCAACATAGAGCTAAAAAGGGTCTCGACAATCACTGGATATGCAAGCCGGTCACCGCATCACGAGGTTTCCACATGCACATCACAAGCAATCTGTTTCACATCTTACGAATATCCAGTACGGGACCGAATATCGTACAAAAGTACGTCTCAAGACCCGTTCTGTACGATCGACCGGAAATTGGCCTAGTTAAATTTGATCTCCGATACATTTTGCTAGTTAAGTCCGTCAAGCCACTGGAAGCGTACGTGTATGGGAACTTTCTGTCGAAATTCGCGAATAAGGAATTTATACTGGATGACTTTGACGATTACGATCAGCACTTTACAGTGATGAATTACTCCGACGACACGTCTCTTTGTCATCTGAAATGCACCGACTTCGTGCTGGAATTTGAGAAACAGTATCCAGATCAGTCGTGGAATAGGGATATCGAGCCTGAGATACTACGGATGTTCCGAGAAGTTCTTGAGGCGGCAGGTTCTGAGAAACCACCTCGCGGAATCGGCGAATATCCGCAAAGCAGAGGCGTTTACGCGGCCGACTTGATTCTAGAATGGAGAAACGAGGAGATGAAACCGATGCTGCTAGATGTGAATTTCTTCCCCGAGTGTGAAGTTGCCTGCGCTTGTTATCCTAACTTCTATAACGACATTTTCAACTGCTTGTTCCGGAACGTCGAAAACCCGAAACTCTTCCATAATTTGTCTACGACAGTGAACAACTGATTGTTCCATAGAACCATGGTAATTGCAATTGAAATCGTAAACAGTTCCTCGGTTGCGCTATATGTATACATATATATATGTGTATTACATTTACAACTTTGTTCTGGAAATGGAAAGACTGAAACCATCCGAACCACGGACGGTTGACAAATTCTCAAATGCTGACTGAAAGTCTTTGTTAGGAAGACAAAAAAATACACTCACTGCAGGTGCAATTCAATGGAAGCATCTACTGTAAGAGGGGGAGAGAGAGTGACTGTTTTGATATTGTTTAATTCCGTTGTACATACTTAATTGCCTATTCTTGGTTGAGGGTGCGTCCATAATGGAAGAGTACGCAAACAGCGTATCGGATAATTAAGTTTTGCACGCACTAAAATCGTACATCTTGGTGCCGGATCTTAGGTGCGTGCCTATATTGATCATGAATATCGAGAAACTATTAACGACGACCGCACACGTGTACCGTCGTGACCAAGAACGTTTACTTATTCAGGGGCGCGTGAGGTCCGCATTTCGTATGCGATAATGAGCAGAAGTGGCTCCAGTAAATCTGTATATACGAACGTTAAAGGTACATTTACTCACTGAATTATTCGCGCATCGCATAACTTGACACTGGCGCGCGAAGACTGCTTTAGTACCTAATGGAATAATAAACGAGGAAGCAATTAGAGCGGTTTCATGATACTCCATTTCGGTCTGAACGTAATGCTTACTTGCATGGGATGACGCATACCTAAAGCGGACAAGATGCGCTCTTAATACAACGTTTCTCGCCGAGAGGTGTGTTAATTTTCCGGTATTTTTTTTTACGTCAAACACTTTTCCTTTCCTTCGCAATCGTTTGAACGGCACTAGAGGCGGGCGGCGGGTCGAGCGTTGAAGTACGGCACATTGAAGCCGCTTGCTTTCCTATCTTGTTTGATTCTTTCGCTTAGTAGACTGTGCAGATAACGAGATAATTTAACGAGCGCAGTAAAATATTTTTTGTGGGCGCCGTCTGTTTTTATGAAACAGCAAAGGACGGAATTCGATCTCAGAGTTGAATTACGTCCGTAAATAACTTGGATACTGCTTTTTGAACGAGCGGTTGAATTTTATACTGGGTCACGCAGATCGCGTGCGTCGTCTGCTCATTCGATGAAACGCGCGGTTAACAAAGTTTTACTAATCCTTCCGTACCGTGGGCACGCTCCCGAACAATTGCGCTCGTCGTGGTCGCCGATTAATTTGGCGGCATGCGAGGCTCCATGACGCGCGGATTTCAGTTATGCTCAGTGTCAGATTCTCCGACCGTTACGGTCAAACGAATTGCATAACGCGCGATCGCCCTTTATCGCGGCAGATTTCGACCACAACTGTCGGGCCATATCGTTTAACAAAATTTACCTCCGCGCCGCTCTGCGCGCAAATATAACACCGGACCTCTCCGTTTCGGATGCAGTCCTTTTAACGTGCCAACGGCATTTAAACGGTCCGGCCAGAAGCTAAATATTTTGAATTTCCCGACGACGTATCGGCGGGAAAAAAGATATCGACGGCTTTACATTGAATGCTGGCGCGAGCCCGTTATTAAACCTCCAACAGAATTTCCATTTGAAAAACGCTTCCATTACACTCGGCCCGTGGATTTTTGTATTCCCGCGGTGTGAACCGCCGCCGCCGCTGCCGCCGCCGACGCCGCCGCCGCCGCCGCCGCCGCCGCTGGGCGGATTTATCTCACTGCGAAAATTTATAGGTCTACTCCGAGCGCGAATATATAATCGACCGCAACAATTATTTCTTTATTTTCGTTGCGTCGCGTTACCGGCTCACCCGTGTACCGGCAACAATCGTTCGCGATAACAACGGTCCTCCGCGCTGTATTTTGTTAATTATCCTCGTGTCCGTTATTCGGTTATTTCCACAATGGGTTTGGTTGCTGCTGCTGCGGCGGGATCGGAAAAAGCATTGTTTCCGTACTTCGGGACGGTAATGCGAGTGCGCCGCATACAATTTCCCAAATGCGAGGAGCGGGAGAACTTTTGATAAATCGACGTTGTTGCGCAGTCGAATAACATCAAACTATTTCGCTCACGTCGTTATACGTGTGTAGGCGTCCCCCGTAATCCCCTTTGCGCCGAGAGCGTTTTACGTAATGTACAATTGCTCGGGCTCAAATGTCCACAATCGCCAAACTGAAATTTCCGAAATGCCAGCTGTGATCCGTGTAATCAGAAATAATCGACGCACTGCTGACTAGTGTATTCGTTTAAAGAATCGCCGCGCTCTATTACTGACAAACTGGTGGTAAAACGTAGCAACCGATGCAAGTATATATGTGTATGTTGACGGTTACAATATGTACAATGTGTAGTCGAAGACGTTTATTGTATAAAATATAATAACTGCTCACGAGTGTCAGTGCTAATTACCTAATTTTTTTCTCGTCAACGCTTTCATCTGATGTGCAACCGATTGACACGGAACGCTCGAAGTTGGTAATTCGTTGCTGAATTTTTCGACATAATATGAAGTTATCGCGGGCACCGTGTCGGACGTTATCTCTGATCCGATGCATGCGGCAGTCGAATAGGCAGAAACTGCGAGCGACACGCGAAGACGGTAGCATGCAATCGGCGCCTTCCAGTCGATCGTCCACGGACATCGCCCTGCGATCGCGCGTACACAGATGTCGTGTTAGCTCGCGCCGAACAGAGCAACGAAACGTCATCTTCCGTGTATCGTGCTCACCAGCAGCGTTCTGCCAGCGAAGCGTACGGCTCCGGTCTGCCGACATCTGTACTCGACATTTGACGTATCCCTATGTTGTAGGCGACATTTTCGAGCGCGTTACGTTAAAGAGCGCTTGCAATTGGTACAATTGCATGCCACCGTCCAGACCCGACCCGATCACCCGTCGCGTGGACTGGCATTTCTATGATTTCCGTCTGCGCTGTTTGCAGCCGAAAGTTTTGCGCTTGCTCGCACCGTTCCCCGCCCTCTCCCATCGTCGGTGCGTGCGGTTCCAGTTTGTCGGCGACGGCGGTCAGCACGTGACGTCTCGTGTAACCGGCAGTTCCAAATCCACCTTTTTCGCTCGCCGAACGCACAGGGCTTCATTCTGTAATTTTCGGTCGTTACCCGCCATATCGCATCGAATGCTACAACAAATCTTCCCCACTCTTCTCTCCCCGCCCAGTCGCCGCTTATTTGGTCGGGCTCATTTACGACAGTCGCTCTGTGGTTGCGCGGGCAAGCAGTTTCATTCATTCGACGAACGCGATGATAGCATTCGTTACCGGACCGCGATGGCGACTGGCCGATGCAAGAAAAGGAAAATGCCTGGAATTCCGGGTATAGGACATCCATCAAACGCCCACTTCTGTTAAGCGCTCCCACAGGTATCGTGTCCCGGCGCACTTGCACGTCAGGCTCGATCAATCGCGCGCTGTTCCAGGGGTCGCGTCCATGATTCGAAGAACGGTGCCTCGCGAGACATCTCGGACTAAACTTTGCTCCCGCGGGCGACGTGCTTTTTTTCGTAGCCACGCGTGTGGCTCCGGCTTGTCGGCGTCGGCGTCGGCGTCGGCGTCGGTGCTCGGCACGTGACATACCGTGCCAGTGGCCCTACAGCCTTCAGAGCGGTTTCTCCTGGTATACGGAGGCGCGACAGCTTCGTCGTGTCTATCTTTCATTTCGCCTGTTTCGCCTATCTTCTCATTCTCCGCGATCTACGTATCGTATGTAAACGTCTATGGTAACATGTAATCCCGCGGTTTCAATCAGCCACAGGGATATGGATCAGTTCTGTATTCGATAGATTACTTATGACGTTTACGTAGATATTTTTATACGCCAAAAGGTCGAGCCACCGAGATGAACAGTCCGGTCACTTCCAGAGTGGCCATCATTTTCGATGAACAATGTATAATTCACCTCTTACCAACCCTACCGGCTTCTTCTCTTTGCTCTTCTTATAACCCCTCGCGACAGTCCTCGCGGGTTTTCTGGCCGACGACGGTGCCTCGGTAATCACGGCAATTAAGCAAATGAGTTCTACGTATAAGGACGTCGATAACGAGGGCGTCGCGACGCTCGAGACAAATGGTGCTATATCGCCGGTACGAGCCGTCTCTATCTTTCTCTCCCCTTGTCCCTCCCTCCGCCTTCTTTTCCACGAACGCGCCCCGCCTACGCGGAGAGTGCTTTGCTCCTTTTATTTCTGCTCGCTTTTAACGGCAGCCCGAGCGTCGCCATGTGCCGCGGCATGCACGAACGCAATGACGCTTTCCGATTTGCCATCCACAACCCCTGTACGGAATCTCTTGTTCCAGGCCCGCGTTATCCCTTTCCCTTTGGCCGCGATATTCTCCGCTCGGCGGTGCGCGATTTATGAACAGCGCTGCCCAGGGGGGGTAGGCATCCTCCTGTCAGAGAGCGGTTCTTATGCCACGGATAATTATGAGAAACAGCCAGCCATGGTGCGCAATTTTTTTCGGCCGCGATTACGGATTTTCAGCGTTCCGCGGGGTGCATAATAACATAGGGCGGTTCAAAGCTCAACGGCGTCGAAATGAAGTAACAGGTGTGGCGAAGGGCGCTGAAGCGAGGGGTAAAGGGGGTTTCGGAATTTAGTGCGCTCGCGGTTGTAATGTAGGAGATAGTGGGCGATAAAGATATAATAAATGCGAGTTCTGATTAGGCACTCGCGCGAGACACGTGTCGAGCGGCTGCTTGTGCCAGTACCGCTTTTCCGTTCGACCGCGCAGAAATGAATCAATATCCTCCTTTTCGTGTCATACCTTCATCATGTAATTGCGTCCACTATGTTGTGGCGGGCTTGAGACGATCAGTAAATGAGATTCGTGATACGTTTTACCGTTTTAGATTTCGTTGCCGTTAGACGCGGAGCGCTGTCGAATGAGAGACTCGCGGAAGGGCAAGGGACATTCGATTTGCACCGGCCGCGGCTTTTAAATTTGCCCTCTATTCAACGAATATTACGCAGCATTCGTGCTCCAGATTCCGTAAAATAAACCCCGTATTCAGAGCCCCGAATCGTATGCGCGCAAAGGCAACAAAACGATCCATTGTACGCGCCAGAACGCGTACGACCGCGGTGACTTGAATAATTTCGCAATCATACGATTCGTAATTTGAGACGAACGCAGAACTGGCGCTAAGACAGCGGGCAAACGAGCGCGAGCGTACGCTGCTTTTCGATTAGATATACGGCACATTAGCCGAATAAAGAAAGCTATATATAGGGCAGCGCGGAGCCACGTCGTAACCGTTAAGTCTTCCCGCTCGTCCGCTCCTTTTTTTCTCTCGCTCGCCCAAATTGCACGGGCAAGCTCGTTTAAAGAATGGTACACAAAGTCGACGGGAGAAGAGCGGCGGCCGTGTGCACCTACGCGCAATTAGGAGAAGCGAGCGGGACGAAAGTACGAATTCCGTGCCCGCAGCGCGATAAACGCAGTGGCCTCGTGGCAGAACGAGGGTGCACGTATTAAAACTAACGCGCGAGGCGCGTACGACGGGTACGAATACGAGTCCGTTTCCCTTTTCGGGAGAAGGAGAATGGCCGAGAGGGCTGAGTACGTTCTGCATTTTATGTCTTACTCGGTGAGTGTTACGGACGCGCCTCCGGCCGTCCTCGTTCATTGTTAATTAACGCGGTTAATTGTTATTTCATGCGAGGCGGGAGTACCGCGGACTCAGTTACAAGGAACTTCTGCGGATAATTGAGATGCGACCCGGTGCCATTCGAACGGGACTTGGCAAGTTGAAATTTCCGTGTTTTTTTAACCGCTTAATACGCGAGGTTCGACGGGAGAGAAGAGTTAGTGGGCGGTGCGGGCTGAGTCCGGTGGCCAATGTATGTTCATCAAATGTTAATTCGAGGCTTTTATGGTCATTACCTAAGTAAACATTTTTTTTTTGTAATTTTTTAGCCGAATGCCGTTTCCGAAAGTGCCTCATACCATGAGGTGTGTCTTCAGCCCCTAATAAAATGGCAATCCTAGCGAAACAATGGCGCAATTATACTTCGGCATACAGTGTTCAGTCGAAAGTGACTGCTGAAGTAGTTACAGTTCGCGTGCGATCGGACGCATTCTCGGTAGGTAACAGCGGAAGATAATAAGTAGTCGGGCTGGCCCGATCGCGCCTGACGCAATTTCAAGCGGATCATTGAAGCGCGATGTAAATCTTGCAAATTGCGGAATTAATATTTAACGGCGGCGGGGCTCGGCGCGATAGATCGACCCAAGGGGATATTTCACTGTCCCGCGCATCATCGGACGAACTTTTCCGAGAGGAGAGGGGGAGAGAGAGAGAGAGAGAGAGGACGTGGATCATGCGGCCGTTCTTTAAATCTTTAAAAAGGTTCCCCCCCGAGTAAGTATAGCAGGAGCATACTGCGTGTGTTACTCAGCCGCGGAATATAAAACACGCTGAGGGATGTACCCTTCTCCATGAATGTCGTGTCCGGCCATTCCGTCCTGCATAAATTTCCGTCACACCAATTCCTTGCCTACCCCACAGCCACTCCGGAGCATCGGGGTAGTTACGTAGGCAAAGGGATCGCTGGAGGGGGCTGAGACGTCGTTTCTTTATTCCGCGTCACGCGGACGATTCTAGGACCTACCACCACGACCGAAGATATATTCTTGTCAGTCATGTGAGGCGGGAAAAATGTAAATTGTTAAGAAGATTTAAGGCGCCTCGCCGGTGCGTGACTCGCGAATTGAATCGGCCGGCATATCTAATTCATCCTCCCCGTCAGCTCTAAATCTATACACAGAAAGCACCTGCACCCTGCTCGCGTTTACTGCGCCCCGCCAAGCCCTCCGTCGGCCGCGACTTAACCGTGTCAAGTATCC
This sequence comes from Priocnemis perturbator, assembly GCA_963942575.1. Lineage (NCBI taxonomy): Eukaryota > Metazoa > Arthropoda > Insecta > Hymenoptera > Pompilidae > Priocnemis > Priocnemis perturbator. The sequence continues at coordinate 3,320,647 of OZ012644.1, forward strand.
GGGCGAATTTCTTTCCGGCCTCTCGACTTAACGAAAAACACTCCCCTCGTTACCCCGCTGCCTGAAGTAGCCCGCGAGCGAGGGGTCTCGTTCGAGAAATTTCACAGTCGCGCATCGCTGCGAATGATGTAGAATCTGCATTCACCGCGTCGTCCCTTCCTCCTCGTTCCACGCCGTCCTATTCACTTCTTCCTCGTACGTCGGGCTCCGGGGGTAGCTGGTTTTACGTATATGATATGCTGCTTCGGGTGTTGTACGTCTCTAGCAGATGGGGCTCTCCCTCTTCTTGGTCCGACACGCGGTATTGCACCTGAGGAAGGGAAGCGTCTTACGCCAACGCCCTCCTTCTTACTCCCTAGCCATTTCCTTCCACCACCACGTTTCACCCTCGGCACGACTTCCCCACGTATATTCCCGTGACTCCTCTCTCGACCGTCGAGACTCCTGCAGAGAACAGGCTTCATTACGCCTCCATAAATCACACCGCGAGCGCCGTATGCCCCGTTCTGGCCGTGGGTGCCCTGCCAGTATTAATTACCGCCGCTATCGCTCTGCCAATAAAAACAAACGTGTCGCTCGCGAAAGACCCATCGAGCCGTCTGCGAGAGAAAACCCGTCCGCGACGTATTAATGTGCTGCGGTCGGCAGAGAAGACTCGTAACGAATGAAGACTCCCGCTTGAAATTAATTTAATCGATCGTTCAATCTATGCTTGTCGGCGCCGCGCGCTGGGTCAATTCGAACGCGGTGGACGAGCGGAATTACGAGGTCCGGCTGTTTTCCTTTTCCGTAATGTACCTCGTAGAAATGCTTTCTATCGTTATTTGGCGGGTGGTAAATATTTTTGATTGCCGTAAATTAGTGGCATATAAATGGCGTCAACGCACCGTTTCCGGAATTGTTATTTTTTTAAACCGTTATGAAAGATTCAGGTCGATGTGGTGTAACAGAAATGAAAGTTTTTCATGCGACCGAATCTATTCATAGATAAAATCGGGAAAAAATCGTTTTAAAAGTGCGCATCCGTATACGTTGTTATCGGTTCTGATATGCAAATTCGAATTTCGCGTCGACACGTCAAGCTTCGAGTTTCGAACTATGCGCATCAAGCGGTGGCTCGCGTTTCGTTTTGAAAGCGATCGTCAACTGTCCCTCGTAGTACGATGGTCCACGTTTATACAAACCACATCGGTCGCCGTTTTTCTTCACCTCAAGCTGTTCTAAGTCCCGTTCGGGGTTCAAATTTGCATCTCACTTCTATACGAAGAGGTAAGGAATATTTCTGTACAATTTTTTCACGCTAATGATCCTTTATTTTTGGAATCAATTAGGAGTATAGTTGCCCATTGTGGCTGATCACAAGGCATCACTGGCTGCCATATTGGTACCTAGTACATACTTGTCGCTGAGAATCTGTTAATCAGAACTGCTCTTTTATATATTATATCCAATTTCCATGCATGTTTATGTTTGCTCATATTTCAATTGATTTGTGAATTGTTTTGTTTTTGGTTATGATTGTATTTTACTCCAATGCTTCGAATATTTTGTTGTATGCTCACCAATGTTTTACTTTGAATCAACTTTCACATTTTGCAGTGCAGGCAGAATGACCAGTTGCTGTTATTCAATCCTCTGATAAATTTAACATGCATCGCATAGCCTTGCTTTACAGCGAAATGTTTCTGTTTTTCAGCGAGAGTACTCCTATTCTTTGTGCTGGACGCTGCGTTGAAATGAAAATTGAGCAATAATACAAGAATCTTCCCCTTTCCGTGATCATTTATAGCATTCACGTACAGGAAGTCGACCCTCAAGTATTTGGTATATCTATATGTTTATGCGCTAACTCTATTATGTTTTTTCCCTTAAGTATTTCATTTTTATCAAATATTCAACTTCCAATTAGTTTTTGGTGCCGGTGACATTGGAATTAGCTCAAAGTATGCATAATTTTCACACCTGTTACATCATACTTTTGTGAATACAAATGCACAGTCGGACAAATTTCTATTTTAGCCTCATAATCAAATTTCGGCTATATCTTTCAGGTAACGAAACTTCTCTTCGGCCCCGATATTATTCAACTATTTAGACGCCTTTCGCGGATGGGGGCGTACTTTGAAAGGGATTTGCCACGATTAACGTGAATTATGCGCGCGCGTACACAAAATGGCGCTGAATATTTCACTTGCTACGCTAGGCCGGGGTCGATTAATTTTTATCGTCCTTTTACGAAGAAGAACTGGAGGCAGGTATGGGAGGAGGGGTGGAGATTTAATAATGATGTCGCGCTAACCTAAATCCACGATGAATTTAATAATCACCCGTCGCCCGTCCGGAACTTCATTAGACCGCATTTTGTCAATGTTTCCATTGTCGCCAGGAGAGAAGAGTGCGCTATATTCCGTGGAACGCTTCACCGGCTACTTGCCCATCCCCGATGCGCGCTCCTCGTTTGACAATGGATTTGCATCAGTTAACGCCTCACCCTTTTTCGTCGGTCAATGCGCGACGCTGCGCGGCCTACGTGATCGGCGCGATCGAAATATCGTTATTTCCGTTTTACACCCTTCGAAACTCGATAATACCTTCCCGTAATTGACTCGGTCAGATGAATGACCGCGTCGTAGGGTGCTATCGTCATTGTGGTTAATGACAGGATTAAAGCAACGTCCGTCCGATCCTGGGTGCATTTAATTATTACGCGGGTCGTGCCAACCTGGGGCCGTATCGACGACCCCCGTTCGCGCTCGTGCACATATATATATATACACATCTGTGTAACCAGAATGCAGCATTTTATTGACCGATCGAACAATCGGATCGCCGCATATTTACACGTGTGCGTACACCCGCGACGGCCGGGGCATTCGTGAATTTTCCATGACGTGTAATTAAAATTTCAAACCTCCTTTGTGCCTCTCTAGGTATACAAGGCCACGTACAGTTGCGTCCCCGATTGTCCTGTATCTCCGGTGACGGTAGATCGGACAAATTTATATTGAGAGGTTTCGCGCGAGGTCGGTAGCTTATGTGACAGCCGATCGTTAAAGTGTTAATGGCGGTATTTTCAGGGCAAATTCGTTTAATCTCAACAACGTACTCTCGACCGTACAGGAGACTGCATGCGACTGGATCACTTTATCCGCTCGGATATTATCCGGCGGGCCAATGTCGCTCGTCGAGGGTGCACGTACGGGCGCCAATAATAACTTCATTCATCCCTGCAAGAACTGAACACGGGCAATCTGTTTATAGGGAAGAAAATACGTCGTTAACGGGTGGCATCCGGATGATGTATTGTAGTAGTTGATAGCAGGGAAAGCTATTGCACCTGACGAGGCTCCATATTTAGTACACATTTACGATGATCCAATCATTTGATTGAGCGCTGCGCGAAGATTCCATAATCGATGCAATTATCTCGATTGTTACGTCACGGCTATAATTATGTAAAGTTGTTAGAAAAGGTTAATGCTCTCGCAATAGAACATACGCGCATACGAATCTCGCTTAATATCCGACAGTTGCGGACTTGTCTCTTGAAGTGATTCCAGAAAGGATTACTTTATGAGGTCGTTGAGAAGCACTTGTCGCTTTATACATTCAAATTCATCGAACCGGCGAAGAAGTGTCCCATTCGCGACAACGTCGAGATTCAGCGAGCGTCGCGATGAAAAACGAGCTCCGTGAAAACGTCCGCGAATCTCATTAGGGTGGCAAAGAAGGTCGGTGGGCTCGCGGCGTTGATCTCAAAATTCCTCTCAACATTCAGATTTTGCGGTCCTCGCGTCACCGTCACAGCGCGCTCAACAAAACGAGGCAGGTCGTTGCCGACGCCTTACGCGAGCGGCAGAACGCTCGAGTAGTGATTATTACACGAAAATTGCACGGTAGCTTCGTTACAGTAGAGAGGAGGCGTTATGCGGCGCGCCACTTGAAACGCGTAGGTGGATAGTACGAGAAGCGCAGGAAAGTCGTGGCCTCGCACCCTACCCCCGGCGTCGACCTTCTTTTCCACTCCGCTTCCTCCTCGTCGCGCAAGATAGGCACCCTGAAGCCCCTGAAGGGGACGCGGTCCACTCTTCCATTGCGCAATTAGTGTCGCCGGTGGCTTTTTCTTTTCCCTCGTCCGCGTCTTTTGCCTCTACACTTACGCTCCGCGCGTGTGCGTCGCAACGAAACCGAAATACACACGCGCATATGCTTGACTTTCTCGTACACACATCGACGTATGTACAGGTGTCCGCGCGCGCTCCTCTCACACGGTCCAACCCTCGCTTCAGTGTTCAACGTCTCTAATCTCCCGAGCCGGAAAGGCAAAAGGGCGAATATACAAAAAGAACTAGGCCAACGCGGTGCGCTTTTTAAATATGTAGGGTCCTTACCGACGCGGAAAATTGTCTCATCGCGGTCCCGTCGAGGAGCCCGAGTTTCCGGCTGCGTACGAAAGGCCGTGGCGCGGATCCGCGCGCTTTCTTCGCCTCTGCCCGACGATCGTGACCTCTTCATTTTCACCCTTCTTCCCATCCGTCGCGCGCACCCCCGTCCTTGCGGCAGCAATATTTTTCTTCCCCGTCTTCGTTCACTCTTTCCCTCTTTATCTCTCTATATCTTTAGTTCGCCGTCCTTCACACCCCCGGCCCAGCTCTCCCTCTTTTCATTGCTCGTCTTTATCTCCATTATATACCTTTCTCGCGCTCCGCTCTCCCAAGAAATTATTTCCGTCCAACGGGAACGGAGGGCATCCATCGAGGCCGCGCCGGCGATTCATTCGTCGGCGTCGGCGTCGGCGTCGGCGTCGTCGTCGGGAGGAAGCTTATTAGCGGGCCGAGTCGTTGTCTCGAATTGAAAATGCGCGCTACAATCGGGAAACAGCCGCCCTCAAGGGCGAGCGTTAAATTACGGTGTGAAACGGAGAAACTCGCAGTTTTCGCCCCCATTGTAGGATTACAATCGACGGAAAGCTTGATGCTGCTCTGCCGTGAGCGATGCGCTTCAATTGGAAAGCTGCTTTTGTTCCGCGTGATATCCCGGTGGGAAGGCACGGTACCGACTTCTCGAGGCATATCGCGATAGACAGGTTCATATTGGATATACGTAATAACCGTTTTACCCACTGACTCCCGCACTCGAATTTAAACGTTTAGCAGCTAGTCGGGAAGGGAAGCAAATGGGCCGATAAATGAGGTTTCCGCTGACGCGTGAGCGAGTGTCGCGTTTCAGGAACGACGCACGACGATCGGCGAATTCCTTGATACCGTCTTAACGATCGCGCCGATTAAGGGCCGCCGAGCGAATTTCGTGCAGGCCACGGTGGCGTGACGCGACTCTCGAGCGGCGAGGGATTCCGGGAAATGAGAAAAAATTTATTGCAATATCGACGAAAGTGGAGCAATGAGGCGGGAATAATGGGAATGCGGAAACGATGCGGAAAGTTACAAGAGCGTTCGTCCGGCTCCGTTGCACGCGACGCTATTGTACCGAATTTATTTCGAGCTTATACGCGGGGCGAACGATAATGGATCGCGTCGGAGGGGCTGGGGGATTGGTAAAAAGAGGATCACTTCGCACGATTCTTTGCTCGCTCGCCACCGGCTACCACCTCGTTCTTCCTTCTGATTTTCATTAATATCGATCATCGGCTTGCTGCTCGGTCATGCGGCTCTTGTTTGCATCCCACCTGACGGTCTCTCGCACTTTCCCTCGCTCGCTCACCTTCCCTACCCTGCCCCTTCTTGCCCGACCAGCCGCGAATATTTTTCATGTCCGGCCAACCCCCCGTCGCTCGCAACGTAATTAATATTTCCTCGCTGCCTCGCGGCACACGTTGCCCTCGATACGCGCACAAATATTTGCCAAATCCCGTTATTTTTTGCGCGGTCGATCGTAATTCATGAACGTTGACCGCAAAATAAATTCGCCGGAAGTTGCGTAGGTCGTTGGCTGTGCACCGGGTTGCGATCGTTTAATGGAACCCACGTAAGTCCGGTCGATGTTCGCCGTACGGCGTACGCAGTCTCTACTTTAGTGTGCATTATGAAGAGCGGCACATAGGATCAGTGACCCTAACGACGCGAATGTGGAAAATTGCTCTGCGCATTCGTTCGAGAGCGTTGCAACCGTGTAATTAATGTCATCACAATGCGCAAAAATATGCTAAGCTCGCGGTACGAGAGGGCGCGTATCAAGTCCGCGGAGAAATAATGGAAAAGTTCCCGTTTCCGTTGTTACGTTTCATAATTTCGCCCTTAAGTAGCGTTATCTTTATTTCGATGAATGGAAACGAATAAATGACGGCTCCTTTTTTCGTTTCCCGTTTGGCGCGGGAACTCGTTTCCCTTTCAAAGCGGTAAAGGTACCTCGAGCGCAATGATCGATCGTTTCTACCCGTTACAAACGCGCTGCGACCGTACGGCGTGTGAGTAATTACATTCTCATTTACGATATTTTCCATGTTTCGAAAAATTCCGTTCTCACAAACGACGCAGACAGATAGAGAGAGCGGTGCGCACATTTTTCATTTCGCGAGAACGTAGAACGTTCCGCTACGAAAATGCGGCCGATTCGACAAAGTCCACGCGATAACATAGGGAGAAGGATTCTGATGGGGGGACATGTGAAATAACGACAAGCGGCGCATGGAAATTGAATAGTAAATCGTTTATTAGTACGAAGGTGTGATAGTGTTTCAAGTTAGCCTTGGCCGACATTCGTGAGTAAAGTGAACCTGTGATACCGTGAGGTGAACGAGTGTGATAGAGTTGTTTTTTTTTTATTTCTTTAAAGGTGATGTAAGAGATAGATGTTAGAGCTAGTTACCCTGTTCTGCGAGCTGGTGTTCTTCCTTTCAATCGGACAACGATGTTTGCAAACGAAATTACACCGATTTCGCTCTCTCGCCGCTTTCCAATATCACTACGCCCATGTTTCACTCGCGATCTCCTGGGCGCAGCATTCTCTTTGATCCACCGTGCTCCATCGGCGGGAAATCCGCGATGGAGCGCGGCGCGACGGAAAAGGAGAACGCCCGTGCAAGCTAACTTTCAAGAGTGCTACTTGTTATCTTTCGAGGTACTCTATAGTGCCTATGTTATTGTGTCGCTTCGCTATATCGCTAAATCGGCGCTAAAATTAGCGAGACTGAAGGGAAGGAACGTGACACCCGTGTTCTCCCTTCGAACGCAATTAATAAATAATAATTCTCGCGGCTCGTATACGCGTTCGTAAAGTGTAGGGGGAGAAATGAAATCGTTTCCGTCTCTGCGATACTCCTTCTCTCTCATTCACTCCGGTCGCTCGTTCATTCATGCGCACATTTGCATACGCGCACATACATCCAAGCTCTTCTCTTTGTCACTCTCCCTCGATCGTTCCGTTCGTTTTCCACTCCTTTCTTCTTTTTCTCGCTCGCGGTTCGTATCTATCACTTTTCCCTTATCCATCCATATCCTATGGTTCGTATCGCTTGCCTCGTATACGAGGTATTATCGGGGCAATAATAATAATAATAATAATAGTAATAATAATAATAATAATAATAATAATAAAAAGAACCAAGAGAAATGTACAAAAACGAAAGACGACGATTTTACAAATCAAGCACCTCCTCTCGTTCCCACCTTCATTCCCTGCTCCCTCGCAATATAATGTAATATATTATACGCACTTTCGTGTATGTCGATATAACAATTTGCAATTGCGGAAAACTCTGTAGGAATAGATTACGCGTTTGGCTCAAACATTCTGCATTTGCCGTTATTTAAATAAGAACAATAACTTAGGACTCGTCGAGCGTGTCTACTATACAAGTTATATATAAAAAACCATTTCGAAAAGTGTTTGACTAACATGGACGCAAAAAGGTACAAAAGCGTTTATATCTGTTCCTCTCTCTCCCTCCCTTTCTCTCTCTTTTCCCCTCCCGTTGCTTTCAATTTTTCCTCTTTCTCACCCACTCCGTTACTTATGTGATTCATCACGGTACATCTGATTGACGGCGTACACAAATCATGCACTCTTTGATTCTATGCACTTTTGATCATACGTGGACTCGTCGTGTGTTCTGCATTTCGCGTGATAAGTACATGCTGTACCACCTTCAGTTCACCTTTTTGTGCGCACTCGTCAATCGTACCCCCCCGATCACCTTCACTTCTCGTCTAATTAAAATTGTGAACCGGAAGAAATTACCACGCAGTTGTACAACCAAAGAACCGTTATAATCTGGCTGTGTCAAAAAAAGTCATAAATTGCACGTATGTCCCGTTGCAACGTTACGACCTTCGGCACAGCGTAAACCGATTCCGTGTTTCAGGACTTAACGTTAGAAACGTCAGCTGACGCTCCAACGAACAGTGGGACATCGTAACATGAATATTACATCGCATGCGCTGTGCTACAATGCAGATGAACCGGAGAAAGATTGACGAGCGCGCGTGTCCTCGCGGTGTGTGTTACTACGTAACCTACGCAACATACACGCACGCATACATGCACACACATCATACACCCCCGCCACGGTGGGTCATACATATAAAATTATATTTACAACAGAGTGATCTTTCCTTTTTGTCGTGAGGTATTCGCTCTACATGCGTCTAAAAAGAGAGTGTACAGTGTTCGAGTAGCGTGATGGAGGCGTCGTTCGAAAATCCGACGGGATCATATACCGTCTTCGATCGTGTTGAACGTACGTCGCGACGCTTGATTCGTGATCTTTTTTTCGATTTTTTCTTTTTGTTTCGTCACGCAAAAGACGTTCGACGTTCGCTCACTCTCACTCCTAGCCTCGCGTAACCAATATTCGGCGCTATACAACGCGCGTTTTTACTTTTGTTTCGATACAAATAATTTAAAAATGATTTATATATATATATGTATATATATTAAATTTAATGATTCTCGATCTCGTACTCGTGCGCACGCGCGTCTCCACACACGCACACTCAAACATGTCTCGATAACGATATGGTACAGCTATGCTACATAGGAGAGACTAGGCTCTTCGCTTCTCTCGACTTCCGTTTACATCTCTCCTTTTTGTCTATATACATGGGACTCTCCCTTACGCGCGTTTCTTCTCGCCACTCCCTTTCCCGGACAATCTCTCGTCGTTCCCTTCCTCGCACTTTCTCTCGCACGCGCGCACGCGACTATTATATACTTTCTTACATGTACTATATGTATAGGTATAGCATTATTTATACGTGTACTAGCGCGGGCCTGTACAGTCTAGTACGAACACTCTTTTTGTTTTCTTTAATAATATATTTCTTCGTCACCTTGGTCTAACCTCACAGTGTAACCGAGATGCTCTGCAAGTGTGAACGCGCGACTACCAAATGACATTCTGATGGCTAGAAATCGTATGCGCGATGTCGACACATTATGGCTGATGTATTATCACTACTCGTTACATTCTCCCGTTGTTCGAGTACATACATATGTACCAGTTTTCATTATTACTCTCTTTCTCTCTCTCTCTCTCTCTCTCTCGCCCTCCGTCTCTTTGCCCTACGTCTCTTCATTGTTTAGAAAGGCGAATGTGCTCTTAGCCAAACGTATCGTTCGAATTAAAAATGATTTGGTTATTGTCGGCGGATCTTACGGAATGAAAATAGTAGCCGAATATCGGGATACACGCCGAGCCGTTGCTTACCGTGTGCGTTGGGCAAACTCTTTTTCCAAGGAGCTTTACGAATGTAGGACAACCGAGAGAAAGCTCACAGGGGAGAATACCGTGTGTGTATTTACGTATGTATATGTATAGGTGTGCTCCGTTCGCGAAATAAAGCTCCCGCGAAAGCCCTCTCTTTTTCTTCCTTTCCTTTATACTTGTACATCCTTTCGCCTTCCCATTCCCCCCTTTCGTCGCTCCCTTAATTCTCACCCACCCCCGTTTCGCGTGCCACCCTCTGTCCCGGCCCGGGTCCACTTGCGAGCACGTCGCTCTGCACGTTCATGCGCTCTTCGAGATTACAAAAATAAAAGACTCGCGCCCGGCACCCACCCCGGCAATCGCCCTTTGTGAGCACGGACCTGCGAGTTTATTGATACTGCACCTTAGTGATGCGCGCGTGCATATTTTCATAAGGCAGGAACGTGCCTCCTACGAAATATCAGTGACTTAGCCTCCCGTGCGACGCTATTTTCGTCGGAACCTACCGGCTGTATATACTTTACACGTGCGCGCGCGGGCGGCCGCGTCTATCGCTGCGTACGCTTCTTCGAAACCTAGAGAGTGCTTCCTCCCTCGCTTTCTTCTCGCCCTCTATTTCCTTCAATCCGTTTGTCGCGTACGTGTGCCGCGCGCGTCTGTGTGCACGAAAAAGCGACGACCGTATGAGTCGCCGTAGTACACAGCGTGTCTTTTCTTTGCCGATGCGAGGACTCTGTCGACGAGCTAGGATGTAGGTGCGGAACGAATATCTTACACGTCGTGCACACTTACGGTTTGTACGAAACGAGTTTTCTTTTTACAAGTGACGCTTATTAATCGTAGGATTGTAGTAGTATAGGATGATTATCTGGCAGTGGATCGTTCAATTTGTATTGTTCTTGATTGTTGGCTAGTCTGTTCTGGTTACATCGTTCGCTACGTATTCTGTAGAATTGACTCTATTACACTTGGGATTAGCACGGCTCGGTTCTCCGACGCGAGGCAACGCACCGATAGCTGCCCTTCCGTGGAAAACTTGCCTCGCGTAGTCGCGCGTCTCGCATCGAACACTTCAGGGTCGACTCGTTACTCCATCGCGATTATAAGAGCGCTACGTATAAATTACAAATTAGGATAGACTACGAAATTGCAAGTACATATTAGCGTCCTTTGGTACCAGCCTGAGTCTCATTGGATTACAAATAATTTGTTAAATAGTCTTGCGTATCAGCTAAATCACTAAGAGATCACTGTTTCGTTTCTCTATTTCTCTCTCTTCTCTCTCTCACCACTCTTTTGATCCGTTTTTTGTCCATCGCATTAAAGCCCACGTTCGGGAAAATTGACACGCCTCGCCATTGCTCCGATTCTGCTCCGCGACGTCTTCCGACAGGGAACGTCTTTTAGCTCGTGTAAAAAAATAAAAACGCGCGATCAACACTTTGCCAGGCTCCCTCGCGTAAAAGTAACAGTGCGCCGTTCGCGATGTCATCCGGGACAGGCTCGCGACTTAGTTCGCGGTGTCACCTTCGGGTCAGTCTCTCGGAACCCTGAGCCACTCTCGAGTCGTCGGATCCTCGGAGCCCATTAGGAGACGATGTAGTCCGCGGAGTGGTGGGAATGATGCGAGTTCCGGTGCTTGTCCTTCCTGTGATTCGTCCTGGAGTTGCTGCCCCGCGTGCCCGTCGTGCCCGTGGTGCCGGACGTGTGATGACTGTAGCCACTGTCGCTGCCGAAGCTGCTGTCGGGCTGTCCCTGGTAGAGTCTGCCGGTCGACATCTGATCGTCCCTCGGCGCGTAATAAACCGGCTGCGTGTACTTGCCCTCGCTGTACAGTCGGTCGGTCGGCTGCGAGTACGTGTCCGAGTACTCGCCGCCGACCTGAGTGTAGACGGGCGTCGAGTCCTGGCCTTGAAGACTGTAGTAGTCTGCCGAGTACTGGCCGCCGGCGTACTTGTATTTGTCGTTCGACTTTCGGGATCTGTCCTTGTTACTCCTGCTCTGGCTCGAGTAATGATGAAGAGGGCCCAGCACGGGCACGCTCTCGTAAGGATTCTCCTCGACCCTTAAGGCTTGGGCGGCTGGCATCGGTGGCACGAAATACGGTAACCTGTGCGCCACCGACGGGACGGATTGCTGTCGTTGACTACCGTTCGTTCGGGCTCCGGCCACGCCTACGGAACACAATGTTATGAGCGTTAGATCATTCGGCCTGACGTTAAACCGTAAGCCGGAAATGTTAAATACGAGCGCGCCGTCGACCGTGCGTTACACGCAGATTGGATGATTCTAGTCTCAGCACAGCAACGACTCTCTACGTCCACACAATCTTCCTCTACGATCTTCCGCTTAAAGTACATTGTAAATGCAAAAGTTCTGCCGGACGCGGAAATATACAGACACCGCAACGAAAGTTTCGCAATACCCCGGACTTTATTATCGCCATTCGTAACAGCGTATATTACTATATACCGCATACACGTGTATCAAAAACTAAGAGGCTCCGAGAGCACTCATCGTCGCGCGTCGTTCGTTCTGACGCTGACGTTTCTGATATACGCGCGCGGGCGCGCTCGGGGCAGAATTTTCGAGTGCGGTGCGAAAAATATTAGACCGAAAGGGTGCCGCGGTCGACCCAAATTGGCAAGCGGGCGACCTATCGCGATGATTAACGACTCTCTGCTTTTCCGTACCTGCCACGCTGGGATAGAGCTGCAGCAGCGCGTCGAGCAGCATACCCTCGTGAAATTCGCCGACATCATGGCTCTTGTCTCTCCTGCGTCGGTCCAGACTCCTAGGGCTTCTGCCGCGTCTTTCTCGCGGTGGCCTGCCACCTGCCGGACACGTTCCCCAGGTGGGACCGCTCGAAGTCAGCATTCTCGCCTCGGAGGGCTCGCCGACGGAAAGTTCGTCTTCCGCGAACTCGTCCTCGCTGGCAGGCTTCGACGTCGACTGCCGATGATGATGACGGTGATGATGATGGAGACGATTGCGGGCGTTCAGTTCGCTTTCCTCGTCCGTTTCCGGGTGGTCCCCTGAATACAAGAATGAGACGCCTCTTTAGTATGCTGTCCCTCGCGCTATATCGCGTTCTTCTTTTATGTACGATTCGCATTTAATGGTAAGAATCCCTTCGCGGACCCTTTTCGGCCTTGCCGTCTTGCCGGCTATTTACATTATACATTGACGTTGGAAATGTGAAATTTATGTACCGCAGACACAACTGGAGTCTCGTATGGAATCGGTGAAATGGTATACAATTTTGAATTTAGGGTGTCCGGTAATGATGGTTTTTTGTGAAGAAATGTATGGAAAATCGAGTGCCGTGTGTATTTGTCTTCGGGAGCAGAGTTGAAATGAATCTGTGTAAAGCTTATGAAATTAAACAGATTTCCCTGCCGGACACTCTATATATATGGCAATCTAATTAAACGGACGACCATGAAACGATTCTTACTATTACATTTGGATTATTCATTTTCCACCGGGCAAGCAGGTTAGTCGAACATCAACAGCGATCCTTTTACGAAATATTTTTCCCGCAAAAGCATCCGACATTCCGCCATGAAACGCAGTAGCTTTTAATGGACTCTTTGATGGAAAGTATCGGCTGTCCATTGGCAGGGTGCCGAAAGCGCACCGTGATTGTTAGCGTTAAAGGGAAAAACAAGGTGCGAGGGCGAACAATATTTATATCCGAACGTCAGCACTAAACAATAGGAATGATCGGTATTGGTTCGCGCGCCGAAATGTTCGAGAGTACAGGCAACCGTACTCCGAAACTTTTATTGTATCGTTGCGTCATTATTTCCGCGGTTCCGCTACATCTATCTGTCTATCGAAATCCGAGCGGTCGTTAACTCGTGCGTCGGCATTGTTCCTCGCTAACGACACCAATGTGCCACGCAACGGCCACGTGAACATGCTACGACTCATTAAAAAAGTTCGCCGCAGTGTCGGGGGAGGGAAAAAGTAACAATTGCACTGTTAGCGCGAGATTTCGGTCGTTAAACGGTGGTCCGGGAATGACGATAACACGGGATACGGCCGAACAGACCGAACGATGACGGGACGTAACGAACGGCACGGAGTGACAGAGTTCGAAGGAGGTCTCGATGTTTTTAGATGAAGCTCGGATAGTACGCGAAATGTAAAGAAACGGCTGAAATCGGTGGTAAGCAGTGAAATCGAAGAGGGCGGAGGATGGTGACCGACGGAATGTCCTCCGACTCGGCCAGAAACGCAATCAACTAACTCCACTCGAGATTAAGTTCTTTCTCTGACAGCAGTTAAACCTCTCGAGAGATCCCTCATCTCATTCCGCTCGACGTAAGATTACACTTTGAGCGTGTGTACGCGCTGGAATGGCGATAATGATTTAACGGGAACGCAGGCGGAAGCGTATGATGAATACGACCGATGGAACAGTTCCTATGCTTGCTCGTGCCGGAAAAAGGAGCAGCATAACGTTTTATCCGCGGTAAATGCCGGGGAGATATATCAGTCGGGAGAAAATGTACGGGACGGCATATATCAACCTGAGACAAAGAGGCGGATACATAGCTACGGAATATTCTGGTGGAAGACGATTTTGGTAAACTTAAATCTTTCGAGGCATACTTTACCCTCATTGAGGGTATCCTCTCTGAATATCATTCCCGCTTACGCGGAGCGCAGCGAGGGACCACCCTCCGCGAAGTCAGTCGCGAAGAAATCCCGTCTTGAATCTAAAGACGATTTCACGTATACGCGTACTGCACAGGTCAACGAACAATGCCATGTACGATCTTATTCGTACGTATTCTTATACTTCCCCGAAGTTACGTACCCTGTCAGCGACCACGCACACGTATACGTATGCGACCGACTGAAATGACGGGCTAAATTTATAGATAGAAACGTACGCCAATTCTGCCTTTTTGAATCGACATTTACACCGATATTTCTGTCAACAACGAACTAACGATGTTATTAATAATGGCTTACGTCATCGAGAGCGCTTCGATTAATTTGTGCCAGTAATTTAATGGGCTAATAATACGTTTAAAGAGAAACACAATGGGCGCAAATAGAGATCAACGAGAACGCAAATTGAAACGTCCGGCGCAATGTTTTACGCTTCTACGTGTATTGGCGCACTTCGGAATCTACACGCAACAGAGGATCGTCAGTTGTAATCAGACGGACACATAGTGTCTGTTAGCACAAAGCAAACGCCGTTCGATGGGCCAGTACAACGGTCATTAGTACCGAAAGGGTTAATCCATCGACGTGTTACAAGTGATTAAATGGCGGTCGGTTAATTAGTTCGGGCTCGGCGTAAAAGTTTCGCTGGGCATCCTTTATCCGCCACAACTCACCGCAGAGAACAAGACCACCCTGCGTCACGTCAACCAGGACGAATTCCCGTCCGCAACGCGGCCTTTAATGCCGTGCGTGCATGGTCGACGGTTAGGACTAATGCACGTACTGCGGCATGTATATTCGATTACCGCTTCCTCGTCAAACGTCGAAAGCCTCATCACCATGCTAATTAGCCGTCCGGCTAATGGGAAGTATAAGTCAGAGGTCGTGTCACGCTTATCTCCCTCCTCTGTCAAAGGACGTGATGGCGAGAGAGGAGTGGGTGTATGCGATGGTGCGGAAGCAGAGATGAGCGTGGCATGAGAAAGAGAGAAATGCATTGAGTGTGAGAGAGGGAGATGTAGGCACGCGGTGAAAAACAAGACGAATGAGAAGACACAAGTGGAGGAGGAAGAAGAAGAAGAAGAAGAAGAAAAATTGGTAGACGACGTGGGGAGAAGGGGGGTAGTCTTGCAAGCTCGTGGGTTAGCCAACAAAGTTCAGTCCGGTTCAACTCAATCGCGTATGTTAGTCCTGGCAAGCCAACTGACAGACGGACGGACGTACTGACACATTCTCGTTCCCAAGCATTTACGTTCGCCGGCCGTACCTACGTTCTTCCCTGAGTCCGTTCGACCCTGAGTATCGCACGCTACTCCCCGACATCCTCAGAGGCGAGTCTCGTCTAGAAGGAGAGCGTGTAATGTGCGTGTGCGGTATCATATAACTTGAATTTTCCCAAAATCATGGTGCATGACCGCCGGACATCGTAAAGAGACGCATGTTGAAAAAGGACGTGATAACGATCGCTCACCGTTACTGAGTTCCTCGTAGACAGGATTGTACAGCTCCTGCGACGTGTACGGGTCAGGACCCGGGCTGCTGCAGACGAAGACCCCTCTTCCGCCGTCCTTGACGTCCAGCATCTGTCGTAACAATAAGACGTCGTTAAAAAAAGCGAGCGGTCGCGGGGCACAGAAGCTCCCGAGTCTTATCAGCCATTATAAATCCGCATTAAGAGCGTCGTACGGGAGCGACGGAAGCTGCGGTGCGCGCATTAAGATTCGCCCGCCCGCGCCCGCCTTTCTCGTGAAAGGCGCCGCCGCCTGCCGCCGCCTGCCGCCGCCTCGTGCCAACCGCGATATAATAAGGAATAAAGGAAAGCTCCTTAGCGCTGTAAACTGCTGGCTTAAGACCGTATCGCTCTGTATAGATCGCGACGGTTAAACGGAGGTACACGCTCGCCGAGTGTACCTCCCTCTTTCCAGAGACACCGAACTCTCGCCAGGGCGCACTGCGTACATTCTTGCGGAACGTTCTGCGAAACTAGTGAACGTCGCTAACGGATGTCGCTTACATAACGGCCGCACGTGAATGCGGTTATCTCGATGTATATGCTGGAGGAACAATCACGGGAGACAGTGGCGGGCTCCTCCGTGAGCTTCGCCACGCAATTCATTTGTCAGGATATACTGTGTGAATGCGAACCTTACTTTGAAAGGGCCCGGAAAGTCGCGACGGTGCGAGTATTAATAATCGCAACTTGCAGTTGACGAAATTTAATATACCGCCCCGCAAGACAATGCACACTGCCTCTGTCTCACTCACCGCTGGCGGCTCGCTCTCAACGGAAGCGACTTTTGAGCTGTTAATGCCGTTAGAAAAAAAGGAAGTAATTAGCGGATTAAAAAAGGCACTGCTCTCTGCTGGAAGACGATCTCACGCCGGAACGAAAACACTGACGGGCGAAGAGCGAATCCCTGTGAGAGTCTTAACGCGCTTTCAGCGCGTTTCCGGCCGGACGATTAACTCGTTCCAACCCTTAAAGACCCCCGAGATCCTTTAACCCCCCCTCCCGTTCATCCTTCCACCTCTTTTCGAGTTCCTAAACCGGAGAAAACGCTGACTTCGTGCGAACCGTGAGGAAGCGAGTCGCGGGAACGGGAGGCTCTGGAGATGGAGAGCAGAGATGAGGAGGGGTCGAAAGTTAATCTGTGAATTGACGAACACTCTGCCTCGCACCGGTGAGAAAGAACAATCCTCCACGAGCTCACGATGCCGGCGAGTCTGCTATGAATTTCCTTGCGGCTCGACTCATGAAACCGTCCCTTCTAACCCGATCGACCGTCGTCGGGACGCGAAAAACTTGTTGAAACGAGAACCGACAGCCGCGTTGTTGGTTTCAGTTTAAGCGTCGGCCCTCAAGTGAATTGCTCCGCGTAATTGACAAAGGGCGCCACTGGCCGCGCGTGGGCGGAAAGAGGAATGATAGATGACATAATCGCAGGTGCGAACGATTTAATCCCCGATCAAGTTAGGCTCACTTAACCAGCGCTTAGGCCCATGCCGCTTCCGTCCACGAGCACATACGCCTATGTCCCGCAGTCAGTTTCCGCTCTCTTCGTCGGGCATGTGCACTTGCGCTCCCTTCTGCGCGCCTACCAAGCGAATTTGCCACGAACGCACGTCGTAGCCATATCGCGTTAACGGGAGTAAATGGGCCACCGCAATCCCCAATCTATCTCACTATCGCTTCTACCATGAGCTGCTCGTCA
Source organism: Priocnemis perturbator (assembly GCA_963942575.1). Classification (NCBI taxonomy): domain Eukaryota; kingdom Metazoa; phylum Arthropoda; class Insecta; order Hymenoptera; family Pompilidae; genus Priocnemis; species Priocnemis perturbator. The sequence goes on from OZ012644.1 coordinate 3,338,209, forward strand.
TACTGCATGCGATCCTGCGAGTCAAGATTTCACGCCGGCACATTTGTTACGGCCGGCCATTTTTAAGCAATGTTCCCGAGGTGTATCGGGTTTGCGGGTTAATTGTCAGGCGAATTTCGTATCGGGTTAAAGGAGAGGAAGTCATATGTATTGGTATATGCATCGAAATCTACTCGAAATGCATACGATTATATATTTATCGTACTTATAGAGGGATTGGAATGGAAAATTTACTTCAGTAGTCTTTTTGATATTATCTACTGTCATGGCAGGTGCTACTGTAACAACGACGGCAGTCATGCATATGACTTTTATAGTTTTAGCGTTGAAACTGCGGTCGGTCCCACGGGGTTACGGAATGTGAGCGACGGAATTTAAAAACCGATCGATTTCAAAATTATCCTGCCGACTGCATATTTTTGTTCAGCCCTGGGTCAATCGGGAAGCTCTCGTTGCTTCGATAGAACGAGAGGCGTTAAATGTTACGAGGGCGACGGATCGATCGACGGAACGGTGACAGCTTTTCCGATAATGCTATTCAAAATTACTTCCAACGCGTCTCTGTGACAAATAAAATGACGGAAGCGCCGCGAGAGTTTATTGGTAATATAATCAGTCGCCGCTGAATAGCATGTAATCTATTGTTAAAATGCGGACTGAAAGGTCGTTAAGTCAAACCCCGATGACGTCCGCAGATGAAAATACACTTGTAAAATTCGAAAAACTGATCATGTCGACGGTATGCACACTATCTCACTAATGAGGGCAGCAGGAGAAGATAGCACGATCAATGAATTATACCACTCAGGAACGTCGGTTTGCGGCGAGACGTATTTTTACATCGGGACATTTTCGAAGTATCGAATTCCTTACATCGTCGGATAACAAATGACCCACTTCGAAAGTACGAAGTTCACGGCGCCGCCGCCTCGTCGAGCGGAATATTTTTTGACACCGCAGCGTTTCCAGGCTGAAGAACAAACCGCAGTGCGCGGCGTGCAATCTTCGAAAGCAATCGACTATCCGGAAGTATTCATCCTGCGAGGCCACCCCGAAATTGCGAGGATCGAATTAAACTCGACTCGTCGCTGGAAAGCGGAATGGTCTTGCCCGCCTCCGCAAATGCAAGTCTCTGGCCAGGTGGCAGGGGGTGGGGCGACGGGGAGAAAGTGAGCGAGACAGAGCGATGGGAATGGGACAGGGATAGAAAGGGGGAGGACTATCATCCACAAAAGAGGATCACTCGATTACCCTCGTCCCGGTTATAACGTCCGACCCGGACGAGGGTAATTGTCGCCCTCAGCCACGAAGACCCCGTGAGCTGTGAGTGTGCATCTCGAGGACGTTCCCTAATAAGAGCGCATCGCTAAAGGAGCGAGTGTCTCGATCCTTCCAGTCTCACCCCCCTCCCACCCTCCATCCCGCCACTGCCTTTACGAACGATAGCTTTAAGCTAGCTCGTAAATCTCAACGCCCGCGGAAAACTCTTTTCATTTCGTCTACGTCGACCGTGCGTTACGACGCGCTCGTACCGCTATCTTTTAAGTTTTAACGACTGTTCTCGTTAACCGTAATCTTCCGGCGGGTCCGGGGCATTTAAACGAAGGCCCGTCCTTGCTCGTCGGCGAAAGTGACGTACCTCGCAGCGGCGCACGGTGGCCAGACGAACGCGACAGCGCTATTCTACTCGGGCCGGGCCCCGGTGCGGCGGAATCGAAAGTAAGTGCGGACGGAATAACCTGCGATGAGAAACGGCTCCCCGCAACTGACAAGCGTGGACGGGAGTGGACGATTAGAACGCGCTGACCTCATTTCGCCACTGTGAGTGCCGGATTTGCGTTTGATACGTTCGACAGACTCGAGTGCGCGGTAAAGCGGAAATAACTAAATTTCGCCGGCGTCCAAGTAAAACGCGAATAGTTCTAATTCATGGAGCTCGAGTGCGCGGTATGGCGTAGACGTAGGAATGGGACGATTCGTACGTGCGACTCTTTTTCTACCGCGTGCGATCGAACGACACGTTTCGCTGAACGAAAGTGGCGGGAAGCGTGTTCGGATTGATTGGTCTAGTTGGGAACATAAGCTAACAATTAGGATGCGGTGAATTAATTCGCGGGCTATAAAGCGAGGAAAGTTCACGGGTACAGGTGCTCGTCTCAAACGATGCAGTGGGGGGAATGACGAGAGGAAAATAGAGCCGACGCAGAGATACAAAGGAACGGGAAGTTGTGGGAGGAGTAAGGCAGAATGGGTGAGATAGCGCGATAGAGAGATAGAGAGAGAAAGACAAGCGGCTACGGGGATGGAATTGGTGAGATGCCGGAGAAGGATAGAAGGATGCATAGTGAGCGACGAGAGGAAGAGAATCGAGGCTCCGTGCCATCGTACCCAACACCAGGAAGCAATATGTCCGTACTGTAATAGCGTGGAGCACGAAGGCTAATGGCTTGTTGTCCCTAACGCGCCTAACCTGCCTCACGTTCTCCAAGCCTATCCGGCGTGTGTCGTGCGTCTGCTCATTCGACGTTAGCCCGTGCAGTTACACACGTAAACGGGCTACCGTGATACACGTACACGGTGGGGCATTCCAAATCACCGCGTTTATTGACATAAACGTCACTATGCGCATGATTGGTTCAGAGAAGATTGGTACAGTTTCAGACGGGCACGTAATTTCAGTTGCATGTTATTTTAAATTGTATGGCTCATTCCGAACATGGTTGACATAGAATTTGCCAGATTTTGACGGCAGGTGAGGTGGTTTTCATATTATTTTAAATACAATTATGAGGGATTTTTCGAGACGTCTTCAATGGGAAAAGTGTAATTGTTTTGTCTGATGTGGATAAGAGTATGCATGTAAGGCAATGAGGTATTTTGAAGTGCCTCACCCTGTATATAGAGAGACGTACATACACACGGACGTGTCTCTATCACGTGTCGACGAATACATGCCAGTCTCTCTCTACGTGTGGCGGATAATATCGAGCTGCCGCCTCTTCCTTGCGTGTTTCACAATCTATATGCGTCGGTAATGCCAGGGCATGGGCCACGTTAGCGTAGCCTGCTAATTGTTAGTTATTGGGCCAATTGCATTAGTCTCTAAGTCCGGCGTTACGGCCGTCGTCGTTATATCACCTCGCGTTTGCGAAGTTACCCGATGTGCTGTTTCGCCTAACAAATTCCCTGTAAAGAGGAATTTCGATCCACTCTCAACCTTCGCGATTCGATACAACGAAGTTTTGATTGTGCCAAATTTAATTATCCCATATTACAGAAGTTGCCGGCACGACAGTCAACAAACGTTATGAACGACCACGCACGTACAGTCTTTGAATGTACAGAAGTTGACACAATAAAGAAATAAAGGAGTCGATAGACTAAAGATATTGCACAGAGAAAAAGAAGCTGAAACGTTAACAAAGTTTACGCCGCTTCGACTCGATCATCTGCGTTACACGGAATAAGTCAACTAACTGGCTCTAACGTGTCGGCATGTTCGTTTTCGCCTAACGAGTTTCCTGCGAACGCGAATTTCGTTCCGCTTGCAAAATTTGAACGTGCTAATAAAGGAACGTTCCCTCGTCCGGAGCCATTCGCCGTATCGATAAAACTGCACAATTTCGTCGGAATTTTCTACCTGCCGGATGTGAAAATTATTACGCGCCGAGGGTTTTTGCGACGGTGTATCGAGTTGTCGAGTTAGTCGGAATCGTAGCGTCGCTTTCTCGCTCAACGAACGGTGTGCCGCAATGAGTGTTGGGTAATTGTAGTTTAGCGCGCGGCGCGACCGGTATCGCGCTCCATCGTTATCCGGCATTGCACCGCGGGGCGTTATTTATTTACTCTTCAAGCGTATCAAGGATGTGCCCGATAACATCGTAATCGACCGCGCAAAAGAATCTTGCGCGATAATTGGTTTGGTGAGCGGATTCTCTCAGTCGGACAGCCGATAGCACTGGACGAACCACTGGCTCAAATGATACTTTGACGGATGTCGTACGGTTTCTGTCGCTGAACGCCGCGGCCGTTACTTAACGAGGTGCTGCGATACGGATCGCGCAAACGCAGCTGACCGTTGCAAGTTAATACGAAATCTCTCGTCTTCCGGCGGGCTCGGCATCCTGCTAATTTATTTTGCCTTTGCGTACCGTACGGCTTCGTTTCGAAATGCGCTTTCATCAATTCGCGAACATTTGCACATCTATGACGATACGACCCTCGTTATATAAGATCCTCTTACGGTCTTGGTTTAGCACGACGCCGATCGTTTGACGACCTATTTTAGAATGCTTCTGTGTACCGACTAGCGACGTTTCGTTAAAGCGATAATCCTCGTTCGCCATCGAGCACGCGGCAATCTCGTTATTAAAGTGCGAATCGAGCAATCGCATTGGGCCGAACAACAGGTGGATGCTAGATCGATTCGTCTGCCAATACCCAAGATAAGCGGCAAGGTATAATCTGTCGGAGTGCCGGCGATATTTAAGACTTCTAGGAGAGAGAAAAAAGGGGGAGAGGCAAAAAGTGGAATACGATCGTAAACCCATAATCCCCAATAATAGGAGAGCGACAACAAATAAATTTGTCCGACATTGGCAACGCGAATAAATCCATCTTCACGCTCGTAAGTCCTGCAAATCGCCGAGCACGGACCGATCGTTCCTTTATAACTCAATGCTGCCAATCGAGATGCGTGTTCAAATAAAACGGTCACTCCCATTTTTTCGCGCCTAAATGTACGTCGACTAATTGTTTAAAGTGACATTTGACTCGTCGTTTTTCTTCACGGCGATTCGAATGATTTTGCTGCTACGTAGTTTCGCGTAATTCGATGAAGCAAATAAATTGGCCGGCCTAATTCCGGAAACCTACGGCTATTTGACCACGTCACTGGCACTCTGTCATTCCGAATCGCTTTGATGCACGAATTTCGAGCCTGCCCCCGGTTCAGGGGGGTGGGCGAATGAAATGAGACGCGTCTTGCGGCAATTAAATTACGATAGGGCCATAGAAGACTGGGAAGGTAGAACGAGAGAAGAATCGGGCGGAGTGAAAGAAAGAGAGAGAGAGAGAGAGAGAGAGAATTGTCGCGCAGGGCGGGCAGATATTTGCTCGGCTCCATTTGCGAAATTAGAGATCCTTTCGTCCGTCGGATGGCAATCGCCCGGAGAGCAGAGGTGACGTGGCAGAATGGTGACGCGTCAATCTCTGCCCCTATCTTTTCTACTTTCTCCTCCCGGCGTCCCATTCTTTTTCCTTTTCTAAACGTTTCCTTCTCTCCCCTTCTCACTCTCTCTTTCTGCTCCTTGCTCTCTCCCATTCTCCTCGCCCCCCTCACCACCCTCTTCCATACTGACCCTTCCCCCTCCCTCTCTCGTACTATCCCCGATTCTCCTGCTTCCGCATCTTTAGTTTTCGTACCCTGCTCTTTTCAACGGAAAGCACTTTTTCACAACGCCGCCCACCCCCTCAACAGATAGGAAGCTCTTCCTAGAAAAAAGATTTACCCCTACGTTTTTCATCCTTTCAAGGAGAAGAGTTTGAACACAGAAGTGGTTATTCCGTGTCCACGTGCAGTATTGTGTCAGGAAACTATTGGTTCGCGCGAGACAGAAAGTTCATTATAATTCCGATTAATCAGCGAACTCGATGGTGCGCATGCTTTTTCTCAAGGAATGTTACGTTGCGCTTCACACGTTTCGGCGTTGCAATTCATGCTATCGCGATGTTACAGGACACGAAGGACAGGATGGGATTGTGGACCGGGTGAATAACCACTCCTCGTCAAATTTTTCAGTAAAGTAATTTTATTTTCTCAATCATTTTCCTCCTCTTCGCTCCGTACTCCCATCTTCTCGATTACCTCGATATACACAGAATCTATTACTCTTGCGGTTACTCTCATGCGATTAGTGTAACCAGCGTCACTCATTATTTACATTAGAATGACAGTACCGGTACTGAGTCGCGACGTACCGACAGTCCGGCAAGACATTAACGATAATAAATAATAATATTAATAATAGTAATAATAGCGATATCGGCTAATTTACAAATTAGAAACGTAAGTGTGGAAAATCTCTTCCGTGTTTCACTTGGTGCACAACTAATGTGGTTCTTGCGTACATTTCCGTATGTGCGTATACAGGGTGACCCATAGTACAGCGCACAATTAGAAAGAGACGGTTATGCGTGATTCATATCAGTTGTCCAAAGTAAATCGACCCTGCCTAACGCATCTCTTTTGCCTCAACGGTCTTTTCAAGATCCTGATATGGTAACATGAAAAATCAATTAATATCCTTGTTTCTGGCAGCGAAGTCTTGTATGAACAAAAACAACATTATTCTGTCCTTTATCGTGTTTAAAATATTATTTTTTTGTGGACAATCACTCTCTTTCCTGTTGTGCCGTGGACTATGGGATACGATGTATACGTTCGTATACATACGTACGTACATATATGTACGATTCTCTCCACCTCACTTTCTGCTTTCTCTGTGTGTATGTTATGTACAGTTCACAAGATGCTTCTCTAATCTATTTACAACCATGGAGTGCGTCTTGCCGCCGTGCCCGCACAACCGACAATAAGGCCTCTCACCCTTCGTCTACTTTATCCCACTTAATGTTCCCTCCGTGTCCCTATCGTTTGTAAATGAGATTGTGCAAGCACGGCCGAGTAACAAAATAAATACTGACTAGTCCGCCCTAGTGTCTTTGTATAGCGGCAGCGAGCAAATGGACGCTCGTTGATTAAGTTTTCTGGAGGAAAACAAACGGCGGGCACATTCGTTACCGAGAAATGATCGTTTATATCGTTCACGTGATAACGCGAAACGTCGAAACAAGTTAAGCCGATCGATCAGGATTGACCTCTCGCGCAGTTACACTCGAACCGCGAGTGTCAGAATTTATGAAAAGAACTACGTCGTTTACCTTTTTCCGCAATTTCTCTCACTACGCACCGGCTCGGTGTAGAAAACATTTAAACGCGTCCGAGACTTTCTTCGTACGCACACCTGAGAGTAAGTATTATTGCTTCTCAATAGCACAGGTAACGAACGAGATACGGTGAACTGTGCCAGCGTCGATAATGTGAGAGCGCATCTCTTAGACAGGAAATTAAAGCAACGTGAGAAACAGCAGATTGTCCGTTAGCGGGTAGCCGAAGACGGTTTCCCCGTTCGCTCGCTGAAACCAAAAAGACACTAGACTCTCTACGATCTTACGACGAAACGTCACTACGACCTTACGCTGTAGCACCGTTGCCACGAGGAGATAGGCGTCGTTCGAGGCCGAGGAACCTGAACAGCGCTCGTCCATCGATCCTGGAACGACCAGCGTGGCCGACGTGCTGGATGACGTGACGCGATATGTGAACCGTTTCCTGTCCCAGTTAGACCTCGGGACGTCGAGGTCGTACGCGAGACGACCGAAGGACAGGCATCCGAGACGGGGCAGTCTCTATAAGAAGATATCGCAGGCGAAGGACATGTGTCACGTGTCTCGAATGCTCAGATACACGTCCTCCGGCCTACTGAGCAGATGGTGTATCTGCTGCATGGTGCACAGCGGACACACCTCTTCCTCAGTGCCGTCGGCCACGATCCTCCTCGCCGTCCCGGGTGCCTTTCTGTATCCAGGGTCGACGATGTACGAGTAACCGTCGGAATCTAAAGAGCTCGACCTCGAGGAGGACAGCCGCAGGAGCGTCTGCGAGGAGGGCCTCGAGCTCTGCGCCGTTCTGTGCTCGTACACGTCCGACCGGTAGCACTTGGTGGACTCCAGATCGGCATCCTTGAAATCGATATAAGAATAGCCCTCTGAGTCGACGGAGGGTCTCCTCACGGCGGTCCTCGGCGCGTCCTCCTTCACGGCCGCCTCGATCACGACTCTCTTCGCGGGGGACGAGGTCTTCAGCCTCGCTCGGTGCGTCGGCGTGATGGGAGGAAGGGGTACGCGAGGCAAGATCGTCACGCACGACACGGCAGGACTAGCGATCGGGGAGGAGGAGGGGGGTGTCGTCGGCGGCGTGGGAGGTAAGGGCTGCTGGCTCGTGATCAGGGCGTTCTGAGTGGCTAGCAACAGGTGACTATTGCGCAGCGCTTGACTGCCGTTTCCTCCACGGGGCGCGTGAGTAGCTATCGATAGGGGGACACCCTGCGACTTGGCGAGAAGGGCGCGCGGGGTACGGTAGCCGCCTAGCACGGCTCTCGACGGCTTATCCGTGACGCGGAGTATCGCCCTTGGGTCCCGGTAGTCGAGATAGTCGAGGTGGTGTGGCGCCGGGGCGCGAGGCGCGCGCTGCGTCTGCGGCTGCGGCAGCAGTTGCGGTTGCGGTTGCGGTTGTCGCTCCCGTAGGCGGTGCTCGGGATTTGTACCTCGTACCTCGATCGTCGGCGCCTGGCCGGGGTGATGGCTCGGCAGGTGATTGTGCAGCTGCGAGTGCGTCACTGCCGCCTCCGGTAGGTCCTCGTAGAGCACGGCGGCGCCGGTGCCGGTGCCGGTGCCAGTGCCGCCTGTGCCCGCGTGCGCTTGACCGTCCGCCAGCACTCGGCCGCGTCCGGGCGCGCCTGACGTCGCTCCAGCCGCCGCCGCCGCTCCTGCTGCACTCTTGCACGGCAACAGGTTCTGCACTTTCCGCTTGTGTCTGCAACAGAAAACGATTCGTTAGGAGGGTAATCATATTTCAAACTTTTGTGTCGTCTTCTTTTTGTCAAAGTCGACTCCTCGAATGACGGCAGTCAATTCGCATAGCCTGTATCCCATTTCATTCCCCCGTATACGAAACCGAGCCAGTCGGCCACCGAGCTGCCGCGAGTTTCTCCAGGGGCGTAGGCGGAGGAAGCCGAGAAACTCTGTTGATATTCTACTTTAGTCTGAATCCCCCGCTTCATGCCGTCACATTCCATCCGCCCCAGTCCAAGACCGACCCGAGCCCCGAGCCCCGAGCCCCGAGCCAGCTACCATCCGTCCGCCTCCCTCCAAGCCTCGTCCGTCGGTACACCAGATTAGTTAGGAGCTCGTTGCAATTGTTTGTACAGGCGGACGCTTTGGCTCGGCTAGGTAGGTGGGTGCGCTTGAGAGCTTTCCTCAATGTAAACTTTAATGAATCGGGCCCTGCCTTTGCCTATCAGCGCCGTTTCATACATTCGCCGCTATATACGCTCTCCTACACCTCCGCCCGCTCGCCCAACCCGGACGTGTCTACGGTACAACGGGTTGAACGTATGCAACGCGTTTATATGCACCTTATGTACAGGCGATGCATACATATGCCTATGCACACAGAGAAATGCGGACACGTGTATATGTAATATGTACTACCCACACCTATAATCCATCCTTCGCGCAGTCTATCCGTCCGTCTGTCCGTCCACCCTCTCGCTCGTCTCCGCCTCGTCCACTAATCACGGAGCTGAGGCTAAAGCGTTTAAACTCGCCTCGTCCAACTCGTGGGATTCACTTATCCGAGAGGATTCGCGGTATAAACGCTGCCTGACGAGGGTCGCGAGGTCTGCCGTCCGGAGATAATGAAGGCGAAAACATACGCCCGACGGTCCTACCGGTTTCTATTTCTCCATCTGACTCTCTTCATTTTTCGGGGGTAGGCGACTCTCTTTGTCGACATTACTCTCCGCTGCGCCTGCGCCTGCGCCTCCTAGTCCGACGTCTCCTGACATTTCGTTGAATTTAATCGGACAAGAAAGACAGTTTCGTTGTCATTAAATTGTACTTCGTATATTGTCCGCCGTACCCGTAGTACGTTTGCATGGCAGATTCGGAGTGTATTCTTTGTCGAGTACCTTGAAAGGCGAGTGCTGTCTTTAGCGAGGGACAAAGGGGTGACCGTATAAGAAGACTTTTCTCCTAACCTGGCCGACTAAAGATTTCGCCGAATAAAGGGCGCAACGAACGGAATCAAGCGGCGTTGAATTTTCGCCAGATTCGCTAAGCGCGGCTAACTAATGCTCTTGTTTCGGGAGAACAAGAAATTTCATGTTGCGAGAGGGCGAGGCACGAAAATAGAATATCGCCAGACCTTCCCAGTGGGTATTTGCGTTAAGGCAGAAGGTAGAAACGCGAAACGTAGAAAGCAAAAAGCCTGAGACTGGAGCGCAGAAGGTAGAAGAAGCTTGACATACAGTTCGCCGTCAATCTCAGTCTCCTACCTTCTTCCCTCGCGTATACCTATATAGACGCATCAGCTGCACACCGCGCCTCCCAGCAAAGTAGTTTACCCTTCAAGTTTTAATTATCTAATTAACTCCGTCGGTTCGATAATATTTGCCTGTGTAATTAAACCGCGGACTAAGGTTAACACAACTCGTGCGGTGCACTTCCAATAGTAGGTCGAGTCGGTGGGTAAATGGTATTGAGGGAAAGGGACGAAAAGGAAGGTAGAGGAGTAGCGCGTGCTACGCCATCAGATAGGGAAGCGGATGAGTTCGGTAGACGATAAAACGGATGAACGAATTTATCTTGATAAACAAACCGTTTAATGCTCTTTACCGAGGCTCCGTACGTGGAGAGCGAAGGAATTCCAGGCGATCGTTAGTACACAGGATGTTCGCGAAATCCCGCAACGGCGAGGAATTAATAAAAGAGAAATTGCCAGATTCCCTGGAAGTGGTGCGTTGACCGCTCGCACAACGAACGAACGAACGAACGAACGAACGGTGAACATTAACCTTTGCCTTCATCCGCGCCACCGCCCGCTTACTCGCCATCGCGTTTCACGCCTCACGACCCCAGCTCCCAGCTCCGTGGCTCATTCACGTCGGGTCGAGTCCGGACATAGACGAACGTGGACCACGAGTATCGTAGATATATCTACCGCCCTGCTCACGCGACCCCGTCTCTGTCCCCATTTGCGCCCCTCACGCCAAGATTTCAATTTGCCTAATGCCGTCCGGCGGTGCTGCACTTAGCGCCATGGCTGTTGCAATGTCGCGGCTTCGCACTGCCCGGCAAATGAGCCCTGTTCGTTCGTACCTACATACGAGTACGAGCCACGTAGCACCCGGCATTGCGCGAGTGTCGTGCCGAATGCACGCGTCGAAAGGCATACGACACACAGCGAAGCAGCGCTTCTCATCGTTCCCGTTAAAAGCCGTTCAAGTCGATCGCGTCGTTCTCACGCGGCCACGTTTCAAATTGCTCAAATTCTATGACCGAAGACAAAGGCTTTCTCAGATATACTTGGGTACTTATGTACGTGCCCGGTGCCGCTCGCTGCCGGCGGACAAAGTGACGGCTTTTTGAAAGTTTGACCGTCGAAGTGGCCTGGCGAATGACTAATGCAGTTCAGCGCTGAGAGGCACTGCTGTACTAGATGCACGCGTAAGAGGCTAGGTGCACGCGCTGAACGTAGGCATCGCGGAGCTTGCGGACGTATAACGGACTATGAAGTCCTTTGTAGATTGCCGACCCTTCGAGCGCTCGTTTGGCAGAAGCTTTTCGTCTCTCGCGCTTGCCCTGACTCTGCGATACACGCCCGTACCAATACGCGCGCATATACTCTTGGCAGCACCTCTCTCTATCTTGAACCGACTAACACGTACCGCGTCTTCGTTGTACGTACAGACGTTTGTTCTGCGGCATGCCCCTAAAGCTCCGTTAGGTTTGCAACGCTCGAAATCGCGTCTAGTTGAAATCCCAGTGGATTCGACGCCGTCATTGCACGCCAACCTTGGTAACACCCGAGGCGACCTGTGTGTATCGTGAGAAGTCGAATTACCGTGTGAGGAAGAGGCCAAGCACAGCAATGTGTAATGGGGTTACTGACACGCGCCACTGACAACGAAATGACTCTCCCGCGGCAACGAGGTTACGAGGAACATCTTTCTCTTACTGGAAACAACCCTGCTCGTACGTCTGTTAATGCATCAGAGGCGCGTGCTCGATATTCTCCGGATCAGCAATCGTTCTGACTGCATCACGATTTTGTTCAATCCTTCAAGAGAAACATTCATTTTGACCTTTAAAACAAGATCGTAACTGAATTGTTGAAGTACATCCAGCGTCATCGCGTTTATTCATTACCTCGCCTCGGGTTCGAGTTCTCGGAAGAAAGTTCGCAGGTCGTAGAATCTTTGAATTATTAGATTGACGCACTGCTAATCTTTCAGTTTGTTTGCGCGGAAACTTGTGCGCGATGCCGATGCCAGTGTGTCCGACTGAATGAAATGAGGGTGACCCACACGATGAATGCATTCTGACGAATTCCCATCGACGGCAGTCCCCATGTCGACGACGAAGCAGATGGAAGTTTCCGGCGTCTCTAATGATACGCTTTCTGACCTACGTCCGTAACACACGCCAGCGGAAAGTACCCCCGACGCTGCTCCACCCTTGATTTCCTGGCCTCCCGTGCGCTTTCACAGATATCGTAGTGATTTTTCATTAAGACCGACGCCTGGCTCTACAACTTCCACGCCGCCTCCGTTCGTCGTCTCTTGATCTACCACCAGTCCTCCCCCTGCCCCACTCCTCGCGTTGGCAGTGCCTCTTCGTTTAACTTCCTACCACCCATTCCCTAATGGATTTCATTTAGTCATGATGGGGCCGAGGGAGGACTTTTCTCCGAGAAACTCGTAGAATCAGGGAAGAGACTCGACTGAACGCGACTGACGAAGAAAAGTACGAGAACGAGAGGGAAATAGAGGGGGGAGGTGCGACGGAGGAGACAGTCGGCGTCGGGGGTGTGGGGTTGTATCGCTAAGGAATGACAGAGAAAGGCGGAACGAAGATCGTGCATATAACGAAGACGTACGACGCGCGCTCCAGAAGCTGCGCATGCAGCCACCTTCTTCTTCCTCATCCTTTTCTTCTGGGTCCCTGGAAAGAGGGACCGGCCGGCGGGCAAAGTGAATTCGCTCTCGCTAAGCGCTGAATAGGTCATTTAAGCCGAGCTTTTAACTCGGGCTAATTAACTGCTCTCCATCTCCTCTCTCTCTCTCTCTCTCTCTCTCTCGAATTTTGCTTTCTCTGTCTCGCCGTCTCATTCTCCCTCTATGCCTTTGCATTCCCGGTTCCGCAGTCTCGTTATTATGCACCGTATGGAGAGGAAGAAATCGCAAAGCCCCGTGTATAACTCCGAAGCTCCGTAATCATCTCCGTAAGATCTTTCCGTCCGTAATCAAGAACGCTTAATTAACTGATTAACGCTGCCAAACTCGTACGTGCATCTCATCTGATGGCGTAAAACACATCGAGCTTCGTGCGAATATTCGTATGCAATTGAGTGTGCGATAAATAGCGCTTCTGTAATGTTGCACGTTGCGATGTTGATGTATGGAAAAATTTGCGCAATACCGAAAATACTTGTAGATAAAGCGCACGATAACGTAAGCTTGAGTAATCAGTTCAAGAGAGCATGTCCGCGAACTTTCACAACGAGTAGCATCATGTTTGCGCGCACAGGTCAGTGACCATTGACGGGGACTTTCGCCTTCGACGGAATTTTATGCGCTTGCTCGTCGCTGTCGACAAACCTCATTAACGGTACGCAGTGGGACAATTTTTGTAGTCGGACTAATCGATTCACGCAAACGGAAGCTCGTTAACGTTACGACGTCATTCACGTCGTCAACAAGGCGTCATTACTGACTGGTCATCAGCAACAGACTTCCCGGTGTCAAGGTAATAAGCGGGCGACAATGAATAGCACGCATTCTCGTGGAATATCCCGGCATTACAAGGTCAGCAGGAATGCATCAAATGCCAAAACGCGTGGCGGAAGTACATTGCAGGCGACACGGAGCTGTTAGCGACATACATGTGGCCGTAAAATATATCCGACATATGGCCAAAGGACGACGGTTTACCATTTTCACGGCTCATGGACCATAGATTAATGACTTCCTGGAGCGACGAGATAAAAATTTGTAACCCTCCTACCGGCCCGGTGATGAATACGTTCGAGATGTACCGGAATTCTTTTCACGGCCGGTCGCTCAGTGAAACGAGTACGCCTGCTCATTTAAGACCTGTTAACGAGTCCGCATGCGGCGAGTTGACATGAAACATTGCACTCATCAGCCGTGAATTATCAGATCGCCCCTCTCGTCCTCGTCCGTGCGAACGCTCTCGGTAATAACTTCAGTAGTAATTTCCTCTGCAACGAGAGTGCCGCGTGGGGAAGGAGCCTTCGAAAATGTCGGATTACGAAGACAAGAAGAACGATCGTGGATCTACGTCGCATTTATGACGCCATCCGTCCAATAGCCTGTTACCCCGAGGCCAGAATATTTCGAGAGTTAAATAGGCAATATATCGCATCGCGCGGACGAGATACACGGGTACGATACGGCAGACAACGTCGCGCACGTACGAGACATGCGTCCGTGTGATCGAGTACTGAAAGACACGAAATCGGTTAAAGCCGCGTTCCGCGCCATTCGTGGGATACCGACGGGCGTATGGGATTTTGAAGTTTACTCGCCGCCGGAGTTGCTCGTAAGCTGCCCGAAACTACAAATTTTGCATATCAATGCGCGTAGATACACCCCGGCCGTGTCGACTCGATAAACGAGCCATCCCCGCCCACTCCTTCTCCCGGTTCCCTCTTTGCATCGCATGTGCCGAGCGAAGACCGGCATCCGTGCGAAAGGTCCTTATCCCACCGCAACTGAGTGATCCGCGATTCCTCTCCTTCCCGACAATATGCCGCGATCCTCTCCCGTAGTCCCGCACAGATCCGCGCTGATTCACGCTAGACGCAGCTAAATGCGTTTGTCCCGCGTGTACCTTCAATAGGCAGCGTCGTCCGAAAGCAAATCCAGCGACACGCCCGCGCAAATTCTGCCTTCCCTCTTCCGGTGCCCTTCGAGCTCTCACTCTCTCCTTCTTTCGAACCGGCCACCCTACACGCCCCTCTCGCTTCGCTGTGCATCGTGTGTCCGCGCTGCATGCACGGGGGTATTGTTTTGGCGCTATCGCTCCGGGGCGTGTAGGTCGGGACAGCGCTTATCAGACTACTGGTTTAGCATAGAGGACGCATTATTCCGGTCCAGCCAAGTGACCTCACACACGGTGCGGTTTATCGGTGACGGACCTCGATCGGCGGACGAGTTGGGCACACAGGCCTGTGCAGGGGGTACGGTAGCAGCCCTCATCGACCCCTTACTACCTCGACCAACCCCTGCAGTAGAGATCATCTCTCTGTATGGACAACCACCGCCGGTTACCGTTTATGGTTTATGGTACCGGCACGATGTATCGCGGATACGCGATCTAATCTCTAACCTGCTTTCTCTTCCACCTGAACGATAAGTTGGCCGGCAGACACGCCGTGGTCGTGAGGAAAATTCGAACCGCTCTCCTGCCGAAGCGTAATACCCGTTGCCCGTGGAGCAACTTCGATGGATATTGCACGAGCTCAAATATCGGAAGCAATTAATAATTCGGTTTAGACGCTGGGAATCGTGCTAAATTCGAAAAGGGAGGGAAAGAGAATTCGTTATGCAGCCGTTTCTCACACGTCACGATAATCGTCTGATAATATTTTTCCCCCGAACGGTCGCCCGTACGTTGCATTGATATGATAATGGACCGTCGAGCTTTCACTACATTTCCCTCCTCGTGGCCGTCATTTTGGAACCGCAATTTTTTGTTAGGGTAACGAGCGTAAGGGCGTGCTCCGTTGGGGTTCGCACGATTCAAAGCAGTTTAACCAATCACGCGAGGGTGGTCCGACGAAGGGCAAAGGACGCACACTCTGTCTTTTTCCTCATGGCGTGGGCTGAGGCAATCGTCGGTAGAGTGTTTTTCGCCGCCCTTCAAAGGGGTCCTTCACAGTCGAACAGACAGAATGAACGCTGAAACGCGCGCAGTGTAATTCGTTGCAGTGGCGCGCGCAATTCCCGGATTTCGCTAAGCTCCCAGAACATTTGATCTGGCGAGATAGTCAGCGAGTCACGGCGAAGGAAGAAGTCGGAAGGGAAGGGCGGCGGGCAGAGGGTGTGCGGTAACGGGAGGAGGTTAACGAGCAAATATAATTGCAGGTTGCGAAATATTGGGCTAGCGGGACACGCCGTAGCTGGGATCAGGGGGCGAAACGAGTTTCAAAGCTGTTTCGAAGTTCCCAACTATGGAGGGGAGCGAGAAGCTACTTAATATTTGACGGCGTAACGCGCGAACACGAAAATCTCGGGGAAGCTGATATTTTGGTCATGGAGGCGGGGTCAGGGAGCGAGAGGGTGGAGAGTCTAAAGCGAGAAAGAGGGAGGAAAGTAATCTCGAAGGCACGTACGTGTGACGCCGTTGTAGCGGTGGGCGTGCGAGTACGCGGCTGGCACTCGCGTCTACGTCCGCGCAACGTGCCTTAGGAGGGCCCTTGATTGAAACACCGCGGATATTTAAATTGCGAAAGTTTACGAATAAATTTGTATGCTAAGGCACTCGCCTCTCTTCCACCTTCCGCGTCGCATAGTCCGCGGAAGAATCCGGCCGGACTCGAAGCCACCCCCACTGCTCGCGGATTTGCCTAATGAGCGTACGCCCGCGCGAGGAAAAAATGCCAGAACCGGCCGTTTAGCAAGCCAAAGGAACGCTGACAGCGCTTGAAGCCGGTGCCTCGCGGGAACACGCGTTCGTCGTGTCGGGGGGAGGTGGAGAAAAATGTAATTACGCTCTTGTGGCGCCGAAAGCCGGCCGCGCGGCCGTGCGGCCGTGCGGCCGTGCGAAATTTCAAGATTGCCCCGACAAGTTCGTGTACAACAGGAAAACGAGTTCCGACCGCGGCAGCGAGCATATTGCAATATCGACCGTGGCGGGACTCGGCGAAGTGTGTCTAACGCTCGCTGGAGTACAGAGTCCGATCAGAAGGTAAGAGGACGGTGATCGACGGGGAGAGTTTCAGAGAGAAAAGGAAGGGCAGGGGGATCAGAGTACAGGAAGGCTCGGCATCAGCATGAGAGGAGACAGAAGGACAGGGTTGAGAATCGAGCGAACGAACGATAAGACGGAACAAGTGAGTTAGGCTAGGCAAGTGAAACGGAGCCTGATTACCCAACCGTCCGACTCTAGTCTCGAGGAGAGCAGAGGAGAGGTCGAAAGCAGAGCGGAAGTGGCGTAATGCCCTCAAAGGTGCTCGGATATCACGTGGAAGGTGTGTGCAGTCACGTCAGACATCCCGGGAATTGTGGGACGTCCCTTGAGAAGGCTCCTATCCGCTAGAACGACGCGTGCTCTGTTCGCCACGGGAGGATAGGCGCGGCGAGTACCGGAGACTCCTTTGACGGACAGTGCTAACGTCGTTTCGAGAGCGGATCAACACTCCAGTTGGTTACCTTCAATCCAGCCGCAACGCTCGGAACGACCGAGTGCATATCGCGCTGATCTTACCCTCTGCCTCACAGACCCAATCTCTAATGACGCAAAGGAAAGTTGGATACGTCGGAACGATCGGACGCGGCATTGCAATTGAACCATGCCGCACGGGCCTTCGTCGTAACTTCCAACGTTGTCTCGGGGCCGGTCGAGCGAAAGTGCGAAAGAGCGATGCTCACGTCACTCGGATCTGCGCTTGTTTTTCCACGTTTTCCCGCCGACTCAGCGCTCACTTACCGGGAAATCAATACGGTGCGCGCAAGATGGATAGACAAAGGGCAAAAACCGCGCGCGTACGTTGTTTATCGCGGTTGAAAGCATCGCCAATATTGTGACGACGTATCGAATGTCGTAGAGGCCCGGTTAGAGCGCATCCAGCGGTATAGGATTACCGTTTGCGCCACGTAAGGGGGTCCTCTGGATGCTTCTGATTTCGTGGATAACGCGTACTCTGCGGAGCGTCCTCGGGCAGAGATTTCGGTCGAACGACGAGAAGAATCCTCTCGGCTCTCATTGTGCCTCTGTGTCCGTTCGATCGATATAACCCGCTTTGTGTGGGTTACTGACTGATTAGGAACGCCACGGGACCATCGACTCAAGTGTTCCCGTTCAGTAATAGCGATTTTCAGGACACTCCGAACGGGAACGGCAAGGGAGAAGGACGAATAAAATCGGAGATAACATCAAATTTTCTGAACAGCAACGTTTCGCGTCATAATTACCGAGAACAATTAGGGGGGTTATTTAAGCTTTATTTTACTTTCAATAATATTCATTCTTTCCATGAACAGAGAGAGCTGTGAAAGGCATTTGTGTTTCCGCTCTGCCCATTTGATTTTGTCGTAAAGTACGCGTAACAACGAAAGATTCATAAACACACCGCTATATCGTTGTCGACAAACGATCCCGCACATGCCATCTGCGCGTTCAACCAATTCAGCCATGAATTTCGCGGACTTCCACGGGAGGGCGTGCGTTTTCTTCGTCTTCCTCCCTTTCCCTCCCACGTTCGGCATTCGGTCGTACGAATATGGGTTAAGGGTCACTGGAATACTCGTGGAGGCGAATTCGAATTTCAGGAGCCTCACGTCGACGTGCCTCTCTCCTCGCCCTGGCAGACTTTAATCGCATCTGCAGGGAGCGCTCAGCGCGCTGTCACTCGTCAAGCTCGAATCTCGAATTCGATTTGGTTGCCTTTCCATCCACCCCCCTCCACGCTAGCGCCAACCACGCCACCGTGCCGCGCCCGCCGCCGTCGTCGCTGAATATTCAGAAGGCGTTCGTTCGATAGATGGTTTAGCTGCGCGATAAGAGGAGGAAAGCGTAGGAGGTGAAAAAGAAGGAGCGCGGGTGTAACGGGAGAGACGGGCGGGGGTGAGGGGAGGGGTGCCGGTATTATGGCTGGAAAGGCGAGGAAATTAGCTCTCGCCAGTTTTAATATCCGTTTTATTTTATTTCGCCCCAGCAGGGTTGGGACGACTACGAGTACGACGACGACGACGACGAAGCGGACCGGGACGCACCGGACCCGCCGAGTTTCACTCTCCAGGATGCCGCTTCGACGCCTCGTGTGCCGGTACAAAAGATCATCCGGAGGGGGAAGCTGCAGCAGGATCGAGCAGCCAATTTCCTACGCAAGGATTATTTTCAGCCGAGGGAAATTAAATTTTCGTACTCTCATTCGCGATCCCACCCCTCCCGTCTCTCGCTTCCTCCGTTTTCTCCCCGCTTCTCTCTTGCAGCGTTTCGTTTACTCTCGATACGGGCCGCGCGAAGATGTAGCGATATTGCATCGCGCCGCTATCTCGATTATTCGCTGTCGAGCATCAAGTATTATATTTCTCTGCCGGCGCATACGAAACGATCGCGGTGCAAACGGCGAAACACCGGGATACGTGTACGCTGCGGCGCAGTGCGGCTCTTTGTTCTTCGTTGTATCGGAGCGTAGCGATGTTAAGAGAGCCAAATGACTTTTCCTCGCAGCCGCACGCCTGGACTGTGTCACAGTCGAAATACGACATTATATAATCCGCGCCTCGGTCGTGGCGTTACGCGCGAGTCGCGAGTCAGTTACGAGCGGCGTGAAAATTCGCTGATAGGACGCTTTATTCGCACCCGTAAATTCTTATCATTACACGGCGACGTCTTCTGGCGCGAGTGGGCGGCGAGAATATTTTAAGTGGCGGCATTCGGCGACGCTTTCGGATGCTCGTAATCCACGAAATTACTAAATAGATCGTAACTCCGCCGTTACGGACGTAATAGGAGTAGGGCCGGCTCGAAACTGGCGTGTCTATCTCTTGCTTACTATCCACGCCCATCTTCCACCCTCCCCCTCGCCGCTCCTTCGCCCATATCACTATCACTCTCTGCATACGCGGCTAAATGACGATCCCCTTGGAACGGGGTCAGGTGCCCGACTCCTCATTATTGCTACGTGAGGGAATAATTAAACGGAGGGGGCGTTATTAAGAGGCTCGAGAGTGTCGGGTATCGCTTTGAAAGTGAACCGACCCCGAAGCCGCCATGAATATTTATACACTCGGAAACAACGGACTCGACGAATCCGGGAAAAGATTTCCCGTCCGTTTAAAGTCGCCGCGGCGCGTTAGGCCGTGAAATTAGATCGAGTGAAAAATCTTTGAGAAACGTGCGGCGACCGCGGCCGTCGCCCTTTTCAGCCTCTGTCTCTTGCGCAAGGAGGCGGTCGGCGGGGGTGGCGGTGGGGGTGGACGAGGAAGTACCGAAAAGCAAAAAGGAAATGAGAAAGAAAAGCGAGCGCTCGCGCGCACGCTGTCGTAGCAGGAAAGATGAGGGAGCAAAGCGCTAACGAGATCCAACGTGCCTGGTTGAGGAGATCCAACCGAGTCTGAAGTCGAATTTCCTTCGAATGCCACCCTCGTGCCGCGGGGTAGTTAGCATAATTCTGTTTATGAAACTCCCCGGGCTCTGAGGCTGCGTCTCCCGTCGTCCATTCCTCGTTCGTCTCTCACGTCCCCTGTTTTTCTCTTCCTCCTTCTCGCCCTCTTCGCTCGTCTTCCGAGCGCGTTGCCCGCTGCACTCTGAATCCGATTTAATCTCGGCAAGCGGGCAGGAAGAACGATGACGTTTTTGCGTCACTCGCGGCGAGAGAAATTCGCGCGGCAATCGTTGGACCCCGTAAACTCGTTGTCCGCATCGTCGCTTTTTTGGGGGTTTCTTTTTTTTCTCTTTTTTTCTCATAAAATGGGAATCATCGGGTTCGCGCGAATATATGCGTTGCGCCGGCTCGATACGTCTTTTACGGCTCGACGCTTATCGAGCTCTCAAATCGCGGGACGTTATGTCGGAAAATACGAAGCCGTTGGATGGAAAACGTGCCGGAAGACAGCGCGCGATCCGCGGATCATCATAAAGCAGCGATTGGATCGGCCACGGGTGTGATCCCGAGCACGCGCAGATCATAAAACGATCGGCAGGAGGCAGATTACTCTCGTCCGTCGACATGGCGTTTGGTCATGCGTGAGGCCAGATTGAACGGCACCAACGAGAATCCATTAAAGACGAGAACCTCATTCACGATAATTCTCCGAGAAATCCGCTCCTCGCATGGAGAGATCGTTCACCTGCTGCCGGAGCGCGCGGAGCGTTCGAGGGTTCGTGAATTCTCAGCCGGTCGAATGACAGAGAAGGGAAGGGAGGCGGAGGGACTGAAAGAGAGAGAGAGAGAGAGAGAGAGAGAGGTTGGCGTCGGAATTGCGCCCGACGCACCAATAACTCGTGAAATGCAGGTGGACAAGCACCGAAGAGAGTAGGTACTGAACGCTTGTGTGCGGGTAGCCTCGAGTGATCCTTGATCATCAGGTTGACTGTACGTTATAATGGGAAGACCCGTTCCATTGCCGCGGACGACATTCGGCTTCGACGATGTTGCGCAACTGATATTAGATCTACCCACGCACGCGGAAACGCATGTGCCGACATCGTGCTTCCAGACTCTTTGTCGGATTTCGACTCGGGCCCGACTTATAAGGAATATTAAGTATCTCTTCATCGATCTGAGAGTTAGTGGCCGGTATACCGGTTCCTTATGCAACGTCCACCGACGGTGCATGGGACGGTAATTACCGAAGATAAGGAGCCGTTTAACGGTAATTATCCACGAATTCCGTTAGCGGGCGGGAAAGATCCACCGTTGGCCATATGCGAGCGAGAGAGGGAGAGAGGAGAAGGAGGAGAGCCAAGTGTTTCGGAGAATAGCGAGCAAAGCGAGAGAGGGCCGGAGACCAAAATTGCGCCCAATGCTCCAATAATTCGCGCAATGCAGCTGGTCGGAAGGACCGACTGTGCGGGGTATTGCCTGCTAATGCGCGAGAGTGTATTGCCTGCTAATGCGTAGGTAGTCGGAGCGATTCTCGATCACCAGGTGGACTCTGCGGTCCACGAAGACTCGCTCGAATGCCTACCCAATTGCAGCGTTCAGCGTGCAAGAGACTGCACTCAGCGGATACGCGGCGCAGCGAACGTTACGATCGCATCAATCCGTGTGCAAGCGTGTACGAGTGGTACGAGTACTCCTATACCTGGTCCGCGAATGCCAATCCGCCGTGATCGAGTCCGTGATCGGCCCGGCGAACGTACTCTGAAGCAAATTTCGACGAAGATACGCCGCGTCGTAAGGTACTCAGAATCAGAGATCGACGGACCGTGTACTTAGCCGCTGTGTTCGTGCGGACACTCTTGGCGATGTGCATTGCGGTCAAGGCGCAAGGCCACGGCGCGGGCGCACGTCCATTAAAGACGAGAACCTGACCCAACGATAATTTCCCGCGGAATCCATTAGAGTACGGAGATGATGCCCACTGTCCAGTGTAAAGCGGTTTGACAAGGTGCAACGCGGCGCGGGTGGTGCGAGACGGCGCGGCAGGCCAAAATTGCGCCCAATGCGCCAATAATTCGCGCAATGCAGGTGGCCACGGCGAGAGCGAGAGAGTATCGTTTGCTAATATGCAGGTAGCTGGAGATATCCACGGCCACCAGGTGGACTCTGCGGTCCAGGAAGCCTCGCTCGGGTCCCCACTCGGTCCCGACGTTCCCTGGAGTGCGGTCGGCATACCCGACATAACATAACTGGCGTAACGTCCTCTGTGCACGTGCGTTCGAATGCATGCACGCTCACATGTACGATGTCCGGCTTAAATGGCGTAGTCCCTAACGAACGACTCTCCCCCTCACCCCGCTCCACTTTGCCGCTCCGTACCGTAGACATAATAATGCATGGGCCGCGCCGAGCCGTGCGGTATAAATTGTGCATTACACGCTAACTTTGTACCGTACGATCGTGTATAATCGTGTACCGCGGACAATGTACCTGTAACGACCATCGAAGTATAAGGAATGCGTGGAAAAAGAAGGCGTTATCGGACGCATATGAATGCGCGCCGAGCAACGCAATGATTCGTGACGAGAACCGGGGAGCTATCCAAATTGCTCATTGTACGTGCGTGTGAGTTATACCGCATTCTCGGATGGGCGACTGTCGGAGCAGTATGCATATGAATACATACCGCGCTGATGCGGGCGTGTATGTTGGCAGCGGTCAGTGTCGTTGGGTACACACGTGCGCGTGAATGCGAATGCCGGCTAGGTAGTTGACCGTATAGTGACCTATGCGCGTTTGCGTGCGTGCGTGCGTGCACATGATTACCGAGGACACGCATGTACGCGGTCACACGTGGAAGGGGGGGGTGGTAGTACCGAGAGACGTCTCCACGGACAGATCGTCCAGTTGCGCGCGCGTGACATTTGGCAAGGATGTGCGTGCGTGCGTGCGTGCGGACGATGCTGCGTCGCACACGCACGTTGCGCAAGGTCACATGCGTGGGCGGGAGAAGAGCGGAGGCAGAGATAGGGAGACGTCGGCGAGGAGGACGACTGAAGAGCATGGTTCGCTGAAAGGGGTAGGACGGGGCGCGGAAACGAGGGTGCAAGGTACCAAGGGCGGCATTCAGCGACTGGATATATGCGCGGAGACAATGACGATGACGTAATTATGGCCGGTTAGTGTAATATCCCTGACTGTGAGACTACAATGGAATGCGAGTACTACGACACTGGAGGCCGCGCTCTGTTCGGATCCTCCTACTCTCCCCCTCTTTGTCTCCCCTGCCTTGTTCCCGCAAGCACCCCTGGCCTCTTTCATCTCCCCTCTGTTTCCAATACCAGTTTGAATCTTCGTGAAGCCTCCGGCCGGTGATTTGCGCTCGCGGATATATCACGCTGGGAATGGAGTTATATCCCCGTGCGTGGAATTAGCGGGCGGGGTGCGGGCAGAAGAGGGATGCATGACGATCGGGACGGACGTGGCACGGTAAGGGAGAGGCAGGAGAGCCGGAAGAGAATTGGCGAGGAGAACGAAGGATAGACGAGAAGAGGCGCACTGTGGATCATAGCCCCCTGCGCTGCCGTTCAACTGGGCCTCGCGCGAATTAGGGCGGCACCTCTTGGTAATTGAATCGAACTGGCAGAGTGCCGGACTCGCATACTCCTGTCCCACTTCGCCCCCTGCGTTGGAAATGCTCAGCCTCCCGTACCTCCGCCTCTCTTAGCCTCCGTCTCTTTCACCGATTCCATCCTTTTCCTTCGTCCCCCCACTCTCCCGCATCCTCTATCTATCCATCTCGCTTCTAGCACGTGCATCAGCGTTAGGAGAGGCCGCACCGGGGACAATTGGTTTCTCGTGATACGACGGTGCCGATTTACCGGTACAACGGCCGCTCAGATTCTCTCGCACCAGTATCGCGTGACGCGCTGTGTTGCGGATACAAACGTGATGGATTGAATGACCAGCGATTATCGGATCGTCGATCGCGATAGCGAAAGTGAGAAGGCAACGGAGCCCTGCCCGAGACGATTTAAGAGGGTTTGCACCCACAACGACGGCGCGCCCGGCGTCGCGTGGTTGAAAAATTCTTTCAGACAACCAACGCTCACCTCCGATCGAGCGCGTCGGCCGGTAATCGTTTCAACGTCGACTCCCGCGCCCACTTTACCAACAGATTTTCCGGATAATTGCGTCGGCATTCCTATCGATCACGGCGGCTGGGGAACTTGAAGCGAGTGTCAACTGTTACGATCCGTTAGGTGCAGCGAACTTGGCGGGACCGATTTTTCTCGACATCCGTCGAGTCCTGTCACGAGCACGGGTAGTAGCTGAAATTCTCGCGTGCGAGCGGCCAGAAGGAAGGAGTACAACGGGTGAGTCGAGTTTGCCAGAGGGTGGGAAGGGGGTGGAAGTGAGGTGGAGGGGAAAGGAGGGTGTTGCGCTCGCGGTTGTCTCTGTCGTCTGAAGCGGGCCGAAGCACTCGTCCTCGAGCTCGACACTCACGCCGCGTTGAATACTGTGCCACCCTGACGGGCTGTCATCACCAATTATAACTCATTCAGGGCTGCTGCGGGTTAAATTATCCATAGACCGGCATGCGTCCCTCCCCTCGCCGTCCTCTCACCTAGACACCCCTTTTCGGCCCTCCCAAACCCTCGCTCACGTCTCCTGCCGCATATACAGAAACAACGGGCATGATTCACCCCGTCGGCGTCGCCAGCGTCGAGCATCCACCTGCCCCTCTCCTCCCCTACCCTCCCACTCTTCTCTTTCCGTCGCGCTACACCCACTGAATGAGCGAGCCCCGAAATCACTGCAATATGAATCTCCGTATGTATCTATTTACAACTGCAGATATGCACATATGCATGTGCATATCTATGTATAGTACGGATTTTATGTGTATGTTTATACGGCTACGTGCGTGTGGTCGCAATTGTATCGAAACGTAGATGTATCTACAACTGTATGCGTATGCGCACATGCGTGTTACGTATACGTGCATATATATCGAGTACTTGAAAGTTACGCGCGCCAATCCGGGGTGCCTAATGGCGCGGCACGGCGGCCACAATGGATCCTTGATTACGCATCGCCCCGTTCGAGGGCTGAAGAGGAAGCGGCTGAACGGAGGACGGGACATTCCAAAACAAACAAGAATAAAAAAGCGTGCCCCACTCGAAATGTCGAGAGAGGAGAGAAGAGAGAGGAAGATGCAATCGTGTTGAGTTTGCTCACGCGATCGGAAAGAACAATGGAGAACGTCTGAAGGGAGGGCCGGTCGAGAAGATAATGCTTGGGGGCGCTCGGAGTGTCGGGAGAAGTCGAAAATTCGTCACGAAATAATCCCAGGGCAAATAAAAAACTCTCGGTGGCGAGAGTGGCGAGAATTTTTGTCTTCTCTTAATTACCATCCGTCCTTCAACGTGCAACGCCGAGTGGGCTTCCGAGGATTTCCGGTCACTTCGTGAACGATAGCGGTCGTCAAGAGGATCTTCTCGGAATGACTCTGTCATGAATAAATCGTTCCCCTGCCTACCCGTTCCAATCCTCGCGCTTTGCCTTACTTTTTCAACATCTTTCTATCAGCGCGCTTGGCCTTTTAGACAGAATCATGACTAGCTTCTGGCACTGGCGGAAAAGAAATCGTTAATGTGCTCGGTCAGGCGCTCGACATTCAGGACGCGTGCAATATTCAGCATCTTATGTACTTAATGGTATCGGGCGGGAGAATAGTGGAAACCGACAGCGTTCTACTTTTTTTCCCCCAACCGTGTGTGAAAGTAACTGTCAACGCGCTGACGACTCCTATTATTCACAAGTGGTAGATTTCTATTATTCACCGCGGTATTCAGACGCATCGTTATAGAGGCAGCACCGGCGACATCTCCCATTGTGCGTAACAATACATGTTCGCGAGCGTTTTAGTATTCTTACAAATATCTGCCCTACAGCGTACAAATGTATGCGCATGTGATATCGGTATAACGTATCGTATACTTTACATATCAATCGGTAATCATTCGGATTTTCGAAACGTCATCGGATAGAAGCTTATCACACCGATAATAGATGCATTTACATGTCGTTATAGCGCCACTTAGTCGGGTGAAGCTGAGATCGATCAAGATCTTAAGCTAGCCCCTCTGGCATGAACAATCGTGCAGTACGTGAGAGAGGATGCGCCGGGAGAGCAGTCTTGATACGAGCAGCGATTTATAGTCGTCTCGCGAGGCTCTTTCGTTGCCTAAGAGCTTGAAACTTTCGCTACACTCGGCCGGCAACGAAACAAACAAGCGCGAGCGCCGTACAAACAATGCGTGCTCCTGAAAGGCCCAGGTTCTAATGATCCAAAGGCCCTCGGGTAACGACTCGAGCGCAGTTTTCCGGCGCGCTTCTTGCGCTGATCAGCGCGCGCGTTTCTCCGGTAATATCCCTAAGTGCATCCCGCGATCTTCTTGCGTGCGCACTTCTTGCCAATGTCTCTCGACGGAGTGCGATCTTTTGCGCGAGAGCAAGAGAACAGGCAAGGTATCCAGGATGCAGAAAACGAAATGGATAAACAGATACATCGGTGTGCGGATGGATGCAAGAAATACTCAGATGCAGAATACTCCCAGATACAAATTCTCAATTCGTGCACAATGACGTGCTATTAATGAATATGCCAATCGAAGTGTCGACGAAAGAAGAGTAAATAGGGGTAGGTACGTGAATTACGTACGGGCAGACAGAACAGAACGAAGATACGGAGCGTCTCCGGGGGAGATGGGCAAGGATGGAGAAATGAAGAGAAACAGGGAAGCAAACGTACATTTCTAAGTCACCAGAGGCAGAACGTTAACAAGCGATGACTGCGATGACGCCGCCGACGAGGACGATGAAGACGACAATGACGACGGCAGTACGGTGGAAACGTGGTTATGCCGGCGGTGGTGGTAGTGAGATCCAAGTACAGCACGGCGGGCTAGACGTCGGCCACTCTACATAATTGCTAGCTATTGTACGGCATACGTATCCTACACCCCGCCGGCGACAGTCTGAAGCTCGCAAGACTTAGCCCGCGGCGAGGCTATTTTTTGCCGCTGCGCTCGTAACCTTCGACTAGAAGATGATCCCGCGACCCCCGCCCCCGAGAGCCGCCAACCTGGAACGTGTCCCGGATGACAGGTGAGAGAGGGATGTATGCAGGAATAAAAATGTTAAGGACCGAGTAAAAGGAAGTGGACTTTGTTTTATTGGGCCGTGTCGAGCGCGGGAACGGGACCGAGTGCAAATCATTGAAGCCCCGACAACTATTTCCATATTCCGCTTTGCGAGCGACATCGCCAAACGCGTCACGGAATATAGTCGAGGATTCTCTATTTGTGATGGTTGTAGGACAACTTTCTTCCACACGCGCAGTGTATCTCATTGCCGGTGTAGCGGAGAAGTGCGTTCAATTTGGCGAGCAACGCCAATTAGCTGTTTGACGTGCTACGTGCAATACTGTGCGACTCTCATTGTAAGCCGAACCGACCGACCGAAAAGCCGACCGCGCTATCGTATGATCGTGAATGAGACGTTGAGGTCCGTCGCCAGGAGGTACGGTTCGAAGTAAGGATTTAAGCCAAGTTACCAATAACGACCGAGGAAATTGAAAGGCAAGGCCGGTTTATCTAATTTGCCGTTTACGAAAGAAGCGCGCGCGCGCAAACCGTGTCATCTGAAGAAGTTGGCAATTTGATTTGCACCGCCTTCCGACTACCGCCGGTACACTCTTGCCTGGGGTGGAATCATCTTTCCATAAACAGACGGCAGACCCAATCCAGAAGAAGGGAATGGAAATGGGCGAACGGTCGATTTGGTAACCGCTTGTTTGCCGGGCGAAATAACTGTGAGTTTGTTTGTCAGACATCGTTACAGTCTCGAACTGTTTCGGCAGTGGGCGGGGGCGGAAGAAGAAGGAAGATAGTGGACGAAAGACGAAAGACTGGGAGGAGGAGGGTGGCGTAGCGCGCGAAGGAGAGGAAAAGGCAAAGTGCTCATGCAATGCAGATCGTTAAAGCAACCTCGTGCCGGTGACCCGAATGTGGCTTACGGAGACAAAGTGTGGAGCCAGACGGGAAGCGGTTGCGAAGAAACGGAGAGAGAAACAAAATGAGAGAAAAGTCACTGCCGTTCACTTCCGTTCCTTCGCAATTCGTTCCCCCGTTCCGTTTACTTGGTTGAGTGTATAGCGACAACGACTTTCGCGAAAGTGGTGTTGCTGTATGCGATCGAAGAAAACAGATGGCGAATCAATGCGTCTCTCTCTATCTCTCGCTCTCCCTTTTTCTTCGCATCTCGCTGCTTTGACTTTTCTCTCGTTTTATTCCTATGTCTCCCGTACCCGCGTACTTCATGTTGCGGGAGGCAGAAGTATTTCGCGTCGCGCACCACAGAAATTCTATTCCGCGAACTTCGCACGCCGCTGCCAGGATTATTTCTCGAAGTTGAAGTCGGCGTAAAAGGACGACGTCTCCTTAAGATCTCATCGCATAATACGCAATAATTGTAATAACGTTGATAAGGAGAGCGGTTGAATAAGAGCCGCTCGGTTCTTCTTGCAAAGCTTCTGCTTCTTCCACTTTCTTTCAAACGATCCCATTAGACCCAACCTCTCGCTTCGTTCTCCTTTTTCGCGCACGTATGCGCTTGATACTCTATATACGATACTTATCGCGGAACTTTCTATTGCACCACTTTCCGCCCCGTTCTTTTATTTTTCTCCCCTCTTCTCTGTCTCCCTTGCTCTCCGCTAGTACACGTATGTTGTGACTAAACTTTAAGATCCTACACGGATAGCGACAGATACCGAGAGAAAAGAAGGAAAAAACGCGTGAGCTCAGTGCATTAGGCTCGTGCAGAAAAGGAGCATGAAGCGGTTAGGGTGCATAAGTTAGCGTTGACAGAGTGCACCTTGCGCTTGACAAGCGCTAAGACTCGCGCCGACGACGCGTTCCGAGTTCCGAGGCATAAACGATGTAACGCAACGGAGTGGCGCGCGCGAGGAGATCGGGCCCGCGTATAAAAATGTTTTCGTACCTCCAGCAACAGCCAATTCGCATTCCACGCGGCGGGTCCAGAGTGAGCGAGGAATTTCCTCTTCCGCTTGAGAGACAGGTACGGCGCGATTGCGGCGAGAAGTAATAAATAAAGAATGCAGCGTGACGTCGGAGCGCCGGCGAGATAATGGGTTAAATAAAAAGCGACATTTTATCTCCGGCGAAAATTCAATTTGGCCGGGCAAAGTGCCGGATCAGGTTTTAATGCCGCTGATATTGCAGGCGACCGTCTTATGTATAGTATATAAACCGTCCCACGGAATAGGCGGCACAATCGGTACGCGCTCGGCAGAAGTACATATAGTATGGAAATAACCACCACCCTTCCGCGCTGCCCTATCTCTATTCCCTCTCTTCTTTCTCTCTCCCTCCCTCTTCAACCCTCTCACCCACTTTAGACATTTCGAAACCGTCGGGGGTAGTTACGGAGGCGAGGAGAACGCGCGATAGCCGGGTTCGAGGTAAAATAGAGAAAAATATAGGCTAGATTAGGCGAAGAGGCATTGCCCGGGACTGCCTCGCCGTACCTTCTGTACCATCGGCGACGGCTTTGTGCGGGGGCGCGAGTTAAATAAAGGCTTGCCGAATCTCTCTCCTTCTCCCTTCATCACCTTCCTTCCGTCCCTCCGCTACCCTGCCCAGCAGCCAGCATTCGCAGTCCGCCGCGCGCCTCCTGGCCCTTCCGTTCGACAGAGGCATTGCTTTCGGATTTTAAAGCTAGAATCGCCCTCTTGCCGCCTCACCCTTCTTCCCGATTTCCGCGCACTACGATACTCTCACGTATCCTTGCGCGCCGCGCTGGGAGGGGAAAGGAAGGAAAAAGGGGACAGAGAGCGGAGAATGAAAGAGACTATCCGTGCTGGCGGTCGATTTCCAACTATCGATACAGCGCTCGACCTCGCGGAAATACGTGTTTCCACGAGAGGGCGGCGCAGGGAAGGTGGGTGGGTGGGGAACAAGAGAGAGAGAGAGAGGGGGCGTGGGGCAGAAGGTTAAGGTACCTCTACATGAGTTTGCGCTCACGAGTCGCGTTTACTTCAATGGCTTTATTCGACTGCACGGAATAACCGCGCTCCACAGAGTTCATGGAAGGGGGTTGAGCAACAAAAAAAGAAGGTAGGGGGCAAGGCTTGTGTGTCCGCCGATAGAATGTTCGTATTTTGCCTGTAAATCCGCCTTTGCCTCGTAACCGCGCAAACACATCCGTTCCTTTTTTTATCTTCGACGCTGACTGCTATGGTCGTTTAGCCGTGGGACCCACGGTACGAGGTACAGATTAGCTTAGATTTGAACATAGGAACGTCACTTTGAGCGCAGCGCGGCTCGCAATTTTTCTTCGATTATCCGTTAATTTTCCGTTTCAGCGGAGCCAATTATCTATGCGTCGCGCGGCAAAACGAGGGACCGCCGGCGCGCCGGCCGGGCGCGATGGAAGTTCAGGCGCAGCCTCCTTTGACTCACCAT
Organism: Priocnemis perturbator; assembly: GCA_963942575.1. Taxonomy (NCBI): domain Eukaryota; kingdom Metazoa; phylum Arthropoda; class Insecta; order Hymenoptera; family Pompilidae; genus Priocnemis; species Priocnemis perturbator. The sequence continues at coordinate 3,368,962 of OZ012644.1, forward strand.
GCTGGAGAATATTAATCTCGACGCTGCTGCAACGCTTCGTAATTCGCCGTTCATTGGCTCTCGAAACATGCGAACGCCTCGCGGCCGCGAATTACCTGTCGCGGCGGCCAGTAAAATAAACTTTGCGCGGAGAAACGTTGTGTACGTTGTGGAGGCAGGATTCTAAGGAGAGCGTCGTTGACAATGTTATCCGCGTCGGACATCACATTTCGCTGCGAAGAGAGAATGGAGGATCCGCGGTTAACGCCGACGAATTTCCGAGCGTCGACTCTTTCACGGCATTCTTATATCTCGGATGCGAAGGAACGCGAGGGTGGCCCGTTTAAAACAACGACGGCGAATTATCGCGATCCGCCGCGACGACTATGACGTCTAACGACGCGGACGGCTGGCGATGTTGCGTCGTCGACGGCGAAGAAATAGAATGGCCGAGAGATAAAACGAAAGGGCCAACGAGGCAGCGACGGCGACGGCGGCAGGAGAGGAGGACAGCGGCCTGGGACGGGCGCGGGGTGTGCGGCCACGAACACGGCGCTGATTAGCATACAAACTATGCGTGGCCGTGTCGGTTCTCCGCGTTGGCCCGACGCGAATGACGACACGACGATGCCACGCGCGTCACACCAGCGCGTACGAGCGTATTAATGCGTGCTTATGCGTGTGCGACGGTACCACCGGCGCGACAGGAAAACGACACACGAAATGAGACAGCGAAGAAAAAGAGAGGGGGAGATACAAGAGTTTCGTGCGAGGAAAAAGACGAAGAGGAAAGGAAAAATAAAGCTGCGGTGAGAGAATAGGCGTGTGTGAGAAGTGGCGAGTGAGGAAAGGTGAGACGAAGGGAGGGAAAATAAAGTGAGTCGAGACGATCGGGAAAAAGCACGGTGAGAGAAGGAAGATGTTGTGTGTAGGGTTATGGCGCGTGTTTGTGTAAGAACGAGAGACCGAGAGAACGCGCCACCCACAAAGCGCGACGCGGGACACCCGAAGGTTCTTAACTCGTGAGATATCACTGTTGTGACCCCCGATAATGGCCGTCCATTACGATAAACGGGCGAAAATAGGGGCTAACAGGAGTACGATTCCCTGGATCGGCGGGACCTTTAAGCGGACAATGGCGAGCGTGCGCATATTCGGCACCGTGGTGAGGGCGATATTTCACTGACCGCAGTGGCGCGCATTTAACTGGTCGAATCGATCGGTATAATGCTCATGTAAGCCCAGAGTGCGCTCTGGCGAGGAGAGCACAGGTATTCTCAAAACAGTTTCGCTGTATCTCCTGTCATCACTTGAATTAAGACTTAATGAACACAGAACTGAATCCATTAGATTTGCCCAGCTAATGAACATCAACAGCCGTGCATTAATCGTGAATTTCCCGAAATTATTTCTTCGTCGAATCCTACACTACAAGAACCGAGCAAATTGCGTGGATCATTGAAATCGAACAATACTTTCAAGCAACTTTCCACCGACACGATTGTTGACTCCGTACGTTCGATGCGCCAAGACGATGCTCATGTTATGACAATGAACAGTGACGTGGGATGAAACACTGGGAAATAATTACCAAGCCAGATAGACCGGTGCGCGGCTGGTTTAAAGAAGAGAAACAGAAAAGAGGTGGAGCGGAACGAAAGAGAAGACGCCACCCACGAGGTCGAAATACAAATACCATTCGACTCTGGAGAATATTCCACCTCGCCCCATCACAACGGGCGAACGCTACAAGAATCCCCAGTACATAGAATAATTAGCCGGCCACAATTAAGCGCGGTAATGAAAACAGAAGAGGAGCGCGCCCAGTATCCGCGGAGGTACGCTGAATGCGGGAAAAGAAGAAGAAGAAGACGCCGGCGAATGCCACCCACAAGGAGCGTCGGGGCAGATGTAACACTTGAGATAGCTCCGTTCTGGTCGCCGATAATGGCCGTCTATTACGACAAACGCGCGAAAACAGGGTCGAACAGTGGCCGCCATTGTCGGCGCAAGTGGACCGTCGTGCTTCGCGGGCTACGATAAAAATACGAGCGGTGGCTGGTCGCCACACGTGAATGCGAGGCATTGTACGATCCAAAATCGTCTTGGCCCGTTGCCGATCCCGGCCGAGTTCATCGATCGTCCCCGATCGTTACGTCCGAAACGCGCCTTTTTGTCGACTTCACTCCCTCTCTCACTCCCACGGCAACGAAGCTCGGTTAATTGCGGTTAATCGAGCGGTCGGGTGGTCCCAGAGAAGACACCAGACGACCGGAGCTCCCAGTCTGGCGATTAAAGAAGCGGTCACTTTTACTACCCACTTACGCGCCCGTTCGTTATGAATGAAAAAATCCTTCGCGCGTCTGCTAAATCCGCAATTATCGCTGATCGCCACTTCCTCCCGACATTCGCTTATCCCCCTGTCGCGCACTTCAAGCCGAGATTTACATTAATCGTAAATGTCAAGGGATTTAAAGCGTCCGATTAGTGTGCCTCGAGTAGGCAACGTTAAATAGCGACGAGCATGCGGCTCGTTAAAAAGAGGCTGGAAAAACTTTTATCACCGCAAGCGTATGATCGCGATGAGTAATCTGAACAGTCATGAAAGGACAATATTCAGCGTGTAATGCGCTCGCTGATTGTCAGTCGGCCGTGTTGTATTACGGAAGCCATTTTGACGTCCCGTAGAGCATGATCGGTGGCCGTTTCGTGCGTCTGGGCCTCTTCATCGCTAACGTACATTCAATTTTGCGTATCAAAATTAATTCCACCGAATCCAGTATCAATTTTCCAAATTCTGCCTTTTCAATTCGCGATTCCCAGAAATTGTGCCGATATTGAGGTTGGCGTTAAGTCATCTAATTCGAGCGTTCGGCGAACCCTTTGAAATGTTAAGCGATTTGAATACGTGTCGTTAATTGCTCGGACACTCGTTTCGCTCGGAATCAGTCGCGTCGAAGCGTGTCAGAGAGAGAGAGAGAGAAAGCAAAAAATTGTCCGCTTTGTCCGAGTTCTTTTTTGCATTTCATTGCTCATCGGTTTCGTGAGCAATGCGTCGAGGATAAATCAGGACAACGATATTCGAGTGGGCAGGCGCCGGAGACGTGTAAATCTTACGACTAGGTCAGCGGACACACGCTCTGTCTTGTGAGACTCACGCCTTCGTGAAGCCGTGATATCCTGAACGCAAATACGAGGAAAGGCAGGGACATGGCATGTGTCGTAAGGAATATCGCGTTCGCGCGCTCTGGGGAAGCGTAAATCCATTCCGGGCAGCACGCGACAACGCTCGCGCACACGCCCACTTGATTTCGGAACGAATCTATTTTCGCCGGTAATGAGAGTATGAATTCCACGCGACGCCGACGGCGCTAAAAAGAGACTTCGCTTTGCCACGCGATTACCGCGTGTACATATAAAATGTCGAACGAACGGCAAATATTTTAATATAAAGTCAACGCGTCATCGTGCTATTACGCGATTTATGCGTTGTAAACACAAAACTACCAAGTAACTGGAACGTTACGGCGTACTTTGCGTTCGCGTTATTTGTACGCGATGCAAGAGCTTGAAGGTCCAGAAATGAAAAGGTAGCCGAGATAGGTCGTAGTGTTGCATACGATGCAACCGTGCAGCATCTAAACATAGCTTCGGCGGAAATTTATACGTCCGCCCGACTGGCTACTTTGTGGATGTAGATTCAACGGGCAACATTGAAGACTGAAGTAGCTGCAGCTTTTATCAATTGGGAGGACGGTGCGCGTTCGACCGGCTGTTTTATTCGCGTTCCGCAGGAGTCGTTAGACTTCCGTACATGCGAGAGAGGCATGGCGCAGTGTCGCGAGGAGATGAAGAAGAAGAAGCAGCAGCAGCATCCCTGCTGTCCGCAGCACGAGGGGACACTAAAGTATACGCCCTCCCGCTCCCGGAATGGCCTATTTTTGGCTAATTTAGGAGGCACTAGAATGCCAATGACGTGTCCGCCAACTTTCCTTTCTCCATCGACGCTGTCTCGGTCTTCTCTTTCATTTTTCCACCTTCCGTCTCCCTCTTCCTCTTTCGCTCACCCTTTTTCTAGACTCGAAACGTTTTATCCCCCCTCCATTTCTTCGCACTATAAGACCCTCGTAGTCGATGGCCTCTCGAAGCAGTGAAATATGGTTACAACCGAAAAGACCCCGAACACCTTACGGTGTCCAGGCGGAATGAAACCAAGGCTTTATTGCCACGAGAAGCACGGCACACCACGATGACCCCGGCGACGACGTTTTATGTGCGTCGAGGAGGCCATCCTACATCTCTGCCCCGCGCACTTCGCTCTACCCAATTCCCAGGACCCTCGCGCGCGTATCTTATGGGTATAAACTGCTTGTAATCGTGAGGGTTGGCATTGTACTCACTTCCAGAACACGACGGAGACGATCGCCGCCATCAGAAGTAGGACCACGGCACAGGTGATGATCAGGGCAGTGCTCTGCAACGATGGATTCGTGTGATAAGAAGCGTCGATCATCTGAAAGCACAAAAGAAGAGTTGCTGTTAAGTATGCGCCGAAACGACTTCGAATTCAGGAAGCAGCGTTAATTCCTTCGCTGAATCTTGTCATTATCATTATCGATGCCGTCGCGCAGACCGGCAAATACTCGCGCTTGACGAGGAACGTACAATTTGAGATATTACGTTTGAAATTAAATCATCACGTCGTAGAGCGGGAAAACCTTCTTCGTATTAAGAACGTGCTTAGAAAGTTAAAAGCTTTCGCCCGGGACTTCTGCCCCTCCTCCTCTCTCCGCATCCCCCGCAGTTCGCGTTCTCCAACCATTCACTCGCGCCCCGGCAGAAGTCCGTGACATTAAATTATAGCGCACCGCGTGGAATCCGGCGACCTTACGAGTTCGCACGACGAACCTTCCGTTAAGTCGACATCGCACTGCAGGCGAAGTAATACCGGAAGGAGTGAATTAACTCGCACGAAACCGGGTTCATTAATTCCGAGAGACTGCCTAAACACAGCGCACTACGTTGCCTTCCTACCATTTACACGAGTGGACGTCGTTGTCGACGCGGAGTCATTCGCGTTAGACCGAATTTCTCGGGTTCTGAAACGGGGCAGAAATGAAGGGAGAGAAAATCGTCAGTTGCCAGGTCGATGCTCGTTTGCACGTTTGCTTTGTAGTGACTCATCGTTGCACCGTGTTATTTACGTGTATACGCTCTCGCCCTACCTTCAAATACCGAGCGTACCCTCCACACGCCCCAAATTCACGTCCGTGCTTTTAATTATTGCCCGTGTCTCCCCTGCTTTCGGCCTCCCTTCAAAGATACGTTCTTTCGTTGATGTTCTTTTCACGATAATCAACAGCATAAAGACCGTGGGGTTTAGCAACAAACGTGGTCACTTAAAAAAGAATTCCACCGATGAGTTGCGGGATGTCGCGGGCGGCAAAACGCGCATTAACCGTAAATCGTTCAATAATCATTTATCATTCAAAGACAAAATACCCACTCGTTTCTACCGTGGCTGAAAAATATAGCCGCCTTCAACGGACATTATAAAATCGCTAAAAGTATTATACGACTCTCCTAAAATACATGTAGCGCCATCGTTATTCCCAGCACGTACTACTCAAGCGAAGTATAAAGTCAGTTGAAATTCAACAGCAAGCTTGTTAATTCCGCTCCGCGCGCCGGTATTAATTCTTTCTCCCTTATATCGGCTAGTCAGGTATTCCGCGCCACCTTCGGCGGATTGAAAATTCGCCGTGGAATCCTGCCTCATTGTCAGGGAGCCGTCATAAGGGCCCCCACGTAGGCGCGATCGTGCGAGACGCGGGAAAGTGCACAGAGGCACACGTGCCGCCTCGTAGCACGGAGGGGTGCGCTTTTGCCGGCTGCTCGCGTTACGTGGAACGCCTGCGAAAAGGGAAAGTGATTTTCATCCAGCGGAAAGGATTTCCAGGAAGGTGAAACTTCCCTTCGCTTCTCTCTCTCTCTTTCTTTCCATCTTACTCCGCCCACTCTACACCCACCCCCATTCTCTTTCTTCTCTCCCTTTGCCGGTTGTGCGTCTTTTGTCGAGACTTCGGCACATCGATCGATACGCATTGTGAACGAGAGACTCATTTACCTGCAGATACGTATACGTGGCAGGTGGACGGGGTTCATCTAGATGGGGAAAATCGGAATGGGGAGGGAGGGGGTGGATAGGCGGCGACGTGACGGGGGATGCAAGGGCTGATTTAATATATATCGATAAGCCCTGTCCCTTACGAAAAGGGGGCAGAATACGATGCAGAATACGTGCGATGGATATTGTGCTACGTGTTGTTTGGCAGTGGGCCAAGGAAAGCAGCATTTATCAAAGGCCCGATGGATACACGTACGTGTGTTCGTAAGCAGCCGTGTGCGTATGTCTGTCTATGCTTTCGAGGCTCTCTCTCTCCGCTGCTACCGTAAGCAGGGCGTCCTCGCGCCCCCCAACCTCTGTACTAAGGCTCATCGCTCATCATTACGGGGATATTAATGGCGTCGGCTAATGGATTCAGCCGAGAGACTACCGCCAGTAAGAGAATCTCTCCTTCTCTCTATTTCTCTCTCCCCCGCTCACTTTTCGCCACTCGCTCCTTCCTACGCTTCCCCAGCAGGCGCCAGCCCTTCTTTTTCCCACTCGCCGGCGTCGAGCGTCGGGCGTCGGGCGTCGGGGGGGAAATTTAGAAAATAGAGGAGAGCGTGATGCATCGCTCGCGAACGAAACGGAACGCGGGGTGGATTGTATTTGCGTGTAGGTAACTCGATGAGAGGGTCATGAGAGGCCGCAAAAATCGGAAAACCACGGGGCGGGGGAGTGGGGGAAGGGACGAGAGTAACGCTCGAGCGCGGCACACCCCTCACGCGCGCTTATTTACATAAGAAATGCGATTGTCGGGGCGAAGATTGTGACACGGAACGTCGACGCCCCGACGGAGATGGCACACGCACCACGTGTCTCGAATATTGCCCCGGCTGCTCGGATTAGCTCGTTCCTACTCCGCGCATTTCTTCTCACTCGCCGAGAAGAAAATTGACGCGACGGCCTCAATATTCGGACTACATCCGACTGATAGGCGCACGACTCGTGAACGTCGATAGGGACCTCTCGGAAAGTGGGCCACGGGACGATGGGATATTTCCGTCTTGTCCGCTAACAATGCCCGTTCCAGGGTCCGTCGACTGGGATTTGAATTTTTCGATTCTGACGTTACGTATGTAATGCAGGACGAGTCGGGCGGGACGGATCGGAGCGCGGTGGTTGAATGAGGGAAGGAGTTGGGAGTGGTCTTCTTTACTTTGTCCACGCCCGATCTATACGGATGCACATGGCACATGTCCGCGTAGCGTCGCTTCTTTCCTTTCTGTTGAAAGGCGAACGACGACGGGGTGCATTGTCCTCGGCCCGATAAAACCACCGGTTCGCGGTGTACCGTCGAGAAGATCCGAAGGTCGACATCCGCGCGGGCCAACCTCTCAAGAGGACGAAATGCGCGCGTATCGGTGAGCGAACGGCAGAATATCGAGCGGAAAGAAGGACGGGGAGGAAATGTGTTAGGTGGGTCGGACTGACGAAAGGAGTACGAGGGGAAGAGAGAGAGAGAGAGAGAGAGTCCAGATGGCGGAGCAAGAACTTTCAACGAAATCCTGCAAGGCGCATTACATGCACGACACCGAAGGGGCATCCTTTCCTGTCCCACGGTCATTCTACATTCCATCTTGTTTCGGCCACACGGTCGAAATCTACAAACCGATCCATCCGTTACGATGCTCTCCGAGTCCTGTGGTTTAAGGAACTCCGACGGAACAAATTCCACACCTTCCATTCTAGTTCATTTCCACTCTTGCATATGTAACATCTTCATCAACAACGATAAGGAGCCCTCTTAATTCTGACCAAGCTTTACGGATGAAAGGTACGAGCGAAAAATCCTCCTCAAGTAAACGCAGCGCATGTACCGAGAGAGAAAGACAGAGAACAAAAACTGCGTGTATAAGTTTGTCCGTTGCGTAACAACTGGTCCCTGTAACTCATCTCGGTCTATCGGTCCGCACTTGATCGTCTCGCGCCAAGAAAGACGTAAGCAATGGCAGTTGCACGGAGCATGAAACCTGCGACGCTTTTTGCTCCTCAACGTCGAATCGAAGTCGTACATCACCGATCACGGTAATTCGACGCCCGATCCAATTAATGTGATCCTCGTGGAAGGATCGCCACGCGTTCCTCTCCTTCGCCGTACACAATAATGAGCGTAGGCTGCTGCACGAAATCGGGGGAATGGCCTGGCTCGGTTTGGGCCTCTCTTTGATTGAGAAAGCTCGCGGCGGGGGAGCCATGCTCGCTGCCAGCGATCCCGGCGTCGTTTTTCTCTTTCAAACGAGCTTCCCAAGTCGTAAAAGTAAGTCATACGCTCTCGCACATGCACACCGGGATATCGTTGCGGGAACGAGCACATCGGCCAACAACGGGACGGTGACGGGTGGTGCGATGGGAGTAGAAGATAGGAGGACATGCTTCGGAGATCGAGCGACGGTATATCAATTAAACGATCCCGAATCTCACCCCTTGTCTCGCCCCCTTTTCTCTTTATGTCTCTGTACAATATCCATTCTCTAAGGAAACGATTGTCCCTATCGTGAAATCAACCGTTTTCTTATTTGCGCTCCTAGAACGGCGTGTGTCATACGGAAATGCGATGTTCCATAAATTCAGTAGAACGTAGCAGTAATTATCATAATATCTACGAAACATGAGAACGCCGAGCAAAATGACAGAATGGCAGCACGAAGTAGAGTCCAAAATTTCCGCGTTGCCGAATCGATCGAAGACGATAGCATCGAAATGCCGCACGTAGGAGCATTGGGTGTAGACGTCGATGGTAATGAAGTTGACAACGTCGAAGCCGAACGTTGTTCATGTTTTAAGCGTCACGCCAGTGTTCTATTGCGTTCGAGTCTCCATGCACTTGCATACACACACACACACACACACACACGGTCATCCCACGATCGATCCATCCACTCGAGGATTCTCTTATCGGCGGACACTAGACGCGCCAACGATACCATCGCGGTATTGTTTATGGATCGGTGAGCAGCTTCTCGACGACTCTGGCGCTTCTGTTCGCTGCTCAGCCTCTGCCCATCGCCATCGGGGTGGAACTGGCAGAGAGCGACCGTTGTGCACGTCGCCGGCTCGTTCTACATTATTCGGCGCACGTCATACCTCTCGAACTTCCTCGCGGGGATGTTGGTAAAATATTGAACGAAGAACATGCCTCCGCGAAAGCGTCGAGTTTTTGAGAGTCCGCTGCCGTCAAACGGCTCGCTATATTGTACAGAATTTAACTGTGACTCGTGCATAAATACGAACGCGGAGAGTATTGGCGCACACGGGAATACGAGAAGTAATATGAAGGATGGAGAATGTTTGAAGCGACGAACGTTATTTACGGGCAGCGACCGATGCGCGTGGATGACGCATGAAATTAGACTAGACAGTATTGCAGAAGACAGTTTTTACCGATATTTTCTCTATTTCTCACTCCTCAATTGCTAGTGCAAAGAGACGTTCTTCACGTGATGTCATATCAGCAGTTAACCGAGCTAGCAATACACGCTTCAGTCGTACAGTATTTCATACGTACTGTAAACTGTTCTTCGAAAGAGGTAGACCGTACTCGGCAGACTCTGTTGAGCGACAGACTTTTTGTAACAGAGATGCCTTCGAATCGATGGAATCGGCGATATACGCGCATCGACGGCCCACTAATCAGCGCAATTTTACGCATACACGTATAACCAGTCGGATCGTCCCTCTGCAGGGAGGTCATCCATTTGGCCGGGAGCAGTATCGCGGGGGAGCGAACGATATCGTGGGGTTCCGATCAGGTCCTGGGCTGGAAGGAGCCCTCGTGGTTTCGTTTCGCCGCGAGTTTCGGACCCCTCTCTTTCGGCCGTGTCTCGTCGATCGTGCACAAAGCACGCACGACTCAGTAGTTCGCTACCATCTTGATTTGGGGACGCCGCGATTAATTAGCGTGCCGTCGTTAATGAAGCCCAGCCAAACAAGCGGCCAGAGGGCGAGTTCGGTATCGAGACGAGAGGGAGGAAGGGGAGCGGGGAGGGAGATAGAGATAGACCGATGAGCAGATAGAAAGGATGGGAGGCAGAGAGGAAGAGATCAAGAGAGGGGCAAGAGAGAGAGAGAGACGAGTTTGTTTGGCTCGATGCAATCAATATCGCGTAATACGATCTCACGACTCACGAGCGAAGCGTAGCGGTCGTAGTGCAGTGCGCCAGCACAATCCGCTTCGACGCGGCGCAACCGGTATCCAGACACCGTATATGCCTTTCATTATATTTCCATTACGTCGGAATTGCGCGGTCTTCGATATATTTCTCTTCTCAGCAATGTCCTATGAACGCCCCCGTGTCACGATTTTCTATTCATCCCGAATGGGCAAGGTGCGACAGAGGCAAACGGCGGACAACTTACGCGCGCGACGGACATTTGTACAGCGGACAATTACACGCGTACGCGCCGCTCTGCGGCCGCGTAAAATATTTCGCCCGCGCCCCGGCTCATTATCGTGAACTGTAGTTCGATAACAATGGGCTGAAAGATGATTTAGCGAGTGGCAGACGGGGCTGTGCAAGGTCGAACAAAACGCCGGACGGGAGTTGCGGGGAGAGAGAGGGGGGTGAGCACGTTCGAATCGAAAATCATCTCGTTGATTTAACAATTCTCCGGCGTACGGTCCGACGGTCCTCGATCGCTTCTCTCTTCCCGTCTCTGTCGATCGCCGCTCGACCTGCCGGAAATCGGCTCTCTTTCCCGATACACGCGCGCCTACCCTCGCCTCGGCGGCACGGACGCGCTAATTACGCATTTGTCCAGGAATTTGCATGCGTTACGCCTCCGTCGAAGTGGGAAAGAGGACGTTGGACAGGGATGCCGAAACAGAAATAGGAAGCGACAGCAGAAGCAAGAGAGAAAGAGAGTGCGGAGTTTGGGAGTTTACGTGCCCACGTTGTAACGAGTTGTTACGAATTATCCGTCTGTCCCCACCCTCGAATGCCGAAACCCCTTGCTGCCATGTCCGATTCCGTCCCGGAGGGTTGCGAAGGTACGATGAATTGTTGAGTAACGAGCGACCAACGCGATCTCCATTCACTGCCGCTAGTCGCCACGAAGCGTTCGCCGCATGTTTACTACTGTGCCCGCCGCTCGTTGTCGACCCTTTTAAACGGATTTCGAAAAAGGAGGAGGTTTACTGTGCGACATATTGTATCGAAATCGAGAAAATCGACAAAAGCACGATTGATAGTTTAGACGTGAGAGGCCCGATTGAAAATCGAGAATTTCTCAAGATACTTTTCTTTAGGTTCTCTTCTTTCTATCTCGGCACCGACCTCAAAAAGGAAAAATTATTTTATCCTTTTCAGTGTTGTTTTGAAGCCGGTGTTACTTTTTTTTAAAAGTCTTTTTATTTACGACAACGATTCTCGTCCTGTACTCGAATAATGCTGGCGCCAGCGAGACCAATCAAATTAAATTAATGAACCCGACAGAATCGCGCGATATCCAGCGACTCGTCCGTCGACGACGGCTTGCCGAGTCTGCGCACAATGCGATTGACGGCACTGCGTTAATTAGATATTTGTTCGATAATTACCCATCCTAAGTCTAAGTCGTTTTGTCGTCGCAGGGACGGACGAAAGCGTGCGCTGCTATTACAGAGATTATCAATCGACACGGTGCCAATTAATCGGATCCGTTGTCTGTGCGCACTGCGCAGGGGAAAAAGTGATTGGCGCAATAAATATTAATAAGTGGTAATGGGCGGTTGCGTTACATTGTGGCATGCAAAATGAGTTGGCTGGGTAATAGGCTCGTTTGCCTTGTTATTGGGCAGATTTTCACACGTTTCAGCTCAGTCGCTTCTCTCGATCGAGAGTTTTTACACACGCCGCGCGTGCTTTGGCTCGACGTTAATAAGATCACATTAAGTAACGGGTAAACAATGCCATTACTATTTACGATCGACGAACGCATTGACGCAGATATTATGCGGCTTGTTATGCAGCGCGCTTCGCGGCGTTCTCGTTTTCGAATAATAATTCGGTTTAATGTGGCCATGCAAAAACTGTTAACACTGTCAACGGTGTTCCATTCCGATGAAGTGCTTCCTTCATGATTGTAAATGCCATCGCTCTTTGAAGTCCGCGTCATTCAGTGGTCGTAGCTTGTTTACCTGTTGTTTGTTGGTTCACACGCTTTCGGCATACCCTCTTGGAAATCATAGTGCAAGGAATAGTTCGAGAACTCTTTTTAATGTCTAAGCACGATTGTTACTATATTTCTCTAATGATTATCCACCCACTCCTCGCGAAGCGCTCGAAGGCGGTCTCATACGTAAGCCTATATTCCACGATAATACGTAATGTCACATAATAGCTTGTAATACCTTACCTACCCTCGTTAACTTCTTTGTCAGACGAGGTCCCTCGACTTACTTTTTCTACGAAACCAACAGACTATAATTTGTCTTTCACTCACAATGCCCGTCTTTCCGCGAAGCGATAAAGTTTGTCAAAAGTTGCCAGCCGAACGATTTAACGCTGCTCCTACATATTTCAAGCATGATATACCCGTCTCAGCAACTGCTGACTCTGCGAAATCATTAGCTCATGATGACCTTGCTAATCGTCGGGTTCGAAATTTAAGCCTCATTTTACATAGTTTCGAAACGTCATCCTTTCGTACTGACCGCACGAGTTGTCCAATAAAACGAGTTAAGCGCGTTAAGAAAAAGGGCGCGAATCGAACGTGCTCGATGCGGCGGACGTGTTCCGCACGAGTGATTTTCCTCCCGGGATAAATGCTTTCGTACAGAGACCGAACGACGAATCGCGGCGTTCTGACATGCAAACGCAGCCGTGCACTGTTTAATGGCGCATCGTGAAACAACCGTAGCTCTCGAGTCGACTACCGAAAAGGGTCGCTACCGCGAAACGGATAATGCCGCAGCTTCCAGAGAAATTCTAAAATTACGCCCCTTTCGCGGCGAAGTTCCCGATTCGTTACGTTGCTTCCGTGTCTCAGACAAAAGTTCTCTTTTTCCCCTCTTCCTGTTCAATTGTGCCCCCACCGCTTGCCCCTCATCGCTCGTGACAATGCAAACGCATGCAGCGAAAGTTAATGAGAAAAAGTTTATTGCGAGCCCAACGATTCTCGTAAACGACGATGTGCGAATAGTTTAATGCGCCCGGAGGCGGCTGGGATGCGTCGGATAAAATTCGCGACCTTCCTGATGAATCGAGTTTAACGACGATGGAGAGATTATCCAGCGGTGCACGTCAGGTTTTGCCGCTGATTGCGGCGCGCGCTGATTCGTCGTGACATTGTCAATTGATATCAAGTGTATGCTAACATTCTACCCGGAAATACCGTACCCGCGTCCATTCGAATGAAATTGTTATATTACTATGCTACGAGCGTGTACACGCAGCCAGAGGCCAGGGCCAATACTTGACGCTGCGTTCGAGTTACCAACAACGTTGCAAATGATCTGCGCTAATCATTTTCGGTAATTCACCGCGGTAAAAGTGCGTTCAAAGAGGAACCGTTCGAATTTCTCTAGAGTATATCGAGGGAAGTTGCGAAGTATGTTAACAAGAGACCATACACAGTCATGGACAGCGACGTTGGGAGATGTCGCACGTCGACGAGCAGCTTATTTATTATGGATAATCCTGGAATTGGATTCAGCGGCAGAAGGCGGCCTTCGTCGCACGATTTTTCTCGCCGGACGGATTAGCGTGGGAGGACGGCTAGAAGGATGGCGCAAAGGAGGGTCAGGAGATGGCTGGGCGACACAGAGGACGGAGGCGGCGGAGTACTTTCTCGTCTAGCCCGATCATCGGAAGGAACCCTTTTTATCCCGGAGGACTCCCGTGGGCGGGAATGGGAAATGTCGGGCCTCGAAGACGCTTTTGTTTATTCGCCACCCTCGCGCGCTCGCCGTTCTCGCTGCTTTCTGCTTTTTTTTTTTATATTCCCCTGACTCGAGGCGTGGAGGCAGGCGAACGGCGGCAGATGCGTAAAATCCGCACTTTACCTCCCCCTCCTCGTCCCGCACCATTCGATACCGCCGCCGAACGCCAACGGTCTCGTCGTCACTCGCCGTTTCATCTTTTCCGCTTGCGTGCGCGTTCTCTCCGTCCCTCAGACCCTCGCAACACGAAGCCTCGCCCGTGGGAAGGATTTGCAAGTCGGAGGTGCATCGCCAATAAAATGGCGCTGCCTCGATCGCGTAAGGGGGCACTCGGTTTTTATACGCTTGCCGCTCGTGAAACGTGATAGAATTATGAAGGAACGAAGGAAGACAAATAGAAGACGGGCTGGGCCCGTTTATTAGCGGGGCGGGCGGAAGGAAAAAATATCGACGTCTCGCTGCTCCTCCCTTGTGTCCGCTGATTGCCAACTATTGGCACATCGTTATCTGCTCTCCCCGCGAAACCAAATACCGGTGCGTCTCGTAAATCATTAATTCGCTAATGGAGTTTACTGTGCACGTTTGTTGGCTCCTCGGAAGAACGGGGGCACAATTAAATGTAGCTGAAAGCAAATATTGATGGAATATTTGCGTGGTTATAGGTGCTTCGGATTATTTTCCGTATGTGTGTGCAAAAACACGTGATGAACAGCGAACAAAAGTCGCTTCAGTGCGTTGCTAAGTTACTGGAGCAGTGAGGATTCATCATCGGTGACTATTTACGTGTTTATTTATTCGCTGTCGCGGATCCTTTCTCATACTTAAATAAACGCGAAATACAAATGAAGTCAACTTCAATCATGTGCTTCAATATTATAATAATAACTTACACCAATTTCATCGCAAGGCCGTGATGCATTTCGCGAAAATAAATTTTTACCTCGACTACATGAGGCAATGGGCACCGCTGTAGGCACGTACTCTCTAATTTATAGATTTCATGCGAGAAAGTAGAAGCGCGCGCTGATGAAAATGGCCCCGGCGCGGCGTATAGTCGCTCCCTGAATAGGCTCGCGCCGTCGAAATGTGGACAGTACAGAGGGGCTCATAATTTTTACCTCACCCTTGTTCGCCGTACTTCCGGCAACGAGACAGTCTCGACGGGGAACAAGAGACAAGGGTGAAAAGTGGAAGCGAGGGGGTTTGGCCAAAGAACGTCGACTATGTAGAATCGGCCGACAGCGGGGCGAGCAAAACAATTTGTACGCCCCTTGGGCGTCAATGACGCTTCGTTAACGGGCGCAACAAAATATGCCACCTCGCCAACGACCCTTTCCCTCTTCCTCTCCCTCGCTCGCCACCTCTCGCTTCGTCCGCCAGCGCCATCGAGTTGGCCGCGGTCAATATACGAGCACGTGCGCGATAAATGACGCGTCCGACATTTGACTTCATTCGCCGCGCACGAGAATCGCCGTTGATCCGCGACGCAAATGAATTCGACGCTGCGGGCCCTCTTAATTTAATCCGGAAACAATCGGCCGCGTTGCGCGACGCCGAGGCCTGAAATTTTTATGTCTTGCCCTGCCCTGCCCTGCCCTCCACGCCCTCGCTGTAATTTCCACCGGAATTCCTCGCCGTCGGAGGGGTCGGCGGGACGTTGCGAAGGTGAAACCGGTGACGGCCGAGGGGTGAATATATACATAGGAGACGGAGAGGGAGAAGAGTGGAGGTAAACAACGCCGACTGCGTAAGGGTGCTTAACGACGCGGCGCGTCAGAAGCGGGAAAAGGGACTAAACGCTTCGTCGTTTGCGTCGGAGGAATATGAATCGCGCTGGCCGCGGCCGTAAAGATCTTCGACGCGACCCGCGACCCGCGACCGGCCGACTGTCGTTTTTATTACCCGACGATTAACGCGCTCTACGCGGGGCCGACATTCCCGAGCGAAGAAATTTCCGTGAAGCGATCGTGGATAAGCGGGCCCGACCCTCTCGCTACGCCATGGTGTCGGGTCGATCGCATAACTTTCGCCTCTTCGCCTACCGAACGCGTGCTTTCTCTTCTCGAGCGTTTCGAGGGGAAGCTTTTGCGCCCCCCGACAGCTCCACGAACGACGGAGACGGAGGATGAAGGTAGACGACATTGACTGCGCGGCGGGAGTGTTTAACGACGCGGTGAGCAAGATTCCATGCGTGCTTTAATATCGCCTGTCATTTAATATCGCCCGAGGGCGAGGGAGGGTCGCGAACACTCGCGCGCGCCACCAGATCTTCGTCGAGGCAGACGATGAATCGCTCTCAGCCTAAAAATCATCCGACCGGCACCCTCCGCGCGTTTACATTCCTTTGCGACGCCCGAATTTTACGCTGCTAAGTTTCAGCACAATCACCCCCGTTCGTCTCTCACAGATTTGCATAATGGTCGTGCCGATAGTATAGATACGCAGTCACGGGGCAAGAGTCTATATGTACATATATTCTACATTGTGTACTGATATTATATTGTAAATGCTGTATATCGACGCGATTGATTGGATGCTAGATTCATCTTCTTTCCAGGTCCTTTAAACGTACAAAATGTATGGATCCGGTGTGCTACGCGCCAAAGTCTAGGAGGCAAGGGAAGACCCGAAGTTGGTCTGTGAACAGCGGTCGTCGCAATATCAAATCTGAACAGTGCAAGCCCTTGTCGGCAAACGAACAGGGGGGAGCGACGGAAAATGTCCCCGTGGCAACCCTTCTTCTGGCCACGTGGCGGCCGTAGGGCGAATTGTTTTTGATATTCGAAACGGAACGAATCTGATCGCGCTTCGCCGAACATTTCGAGGTTTCGCGGAACCAGCGAACAGGCATAAGCGTATTGGCTCTTTCCACCCCCCCCCCCCCCTCTCTCTCTCTCTCTCTCGTCCCTCTTTCGCTTCTTCTCTTTCTCCCGCTTACTTACACACATGCTTTGGACACTCGCACACCCGCAAACTTTCCGTCTCTTTCCGCACGTTTTACCCGCTAAAGAACCGTCTCTCTTTTCTCGCTCCTCTCCCTATTGCCTTCTGTGTTCCCAGTTCCCATACACATGTACCCCTGTCGATCTGTCTACCCGTTAGTCTGCCCGCGCGTACCTCTTGCTGTCGTTCCTTTTTTTTTTTGCAACGGTGCATCGCGATATTACGCTTCGTGTCCTCTGCGCCCGGTTATATTGCGGCACTCGGCCTCTTTCGCTCCGCTGCATATTGTTAATACGCGAATGTGCTCTCACGGGGTATCGGCTAAAGATTGCAAGACCGAGGCTAAGTTTTTTTTTTCCTCTCCCTTTTTGTACCGCGGCACTCGCTCGTTTGCTCGCTCGCTCGCTTGCTTCCTGCATTGTTTAACGCGTGGCTGCGTCGTCGTCGCGAATGAAGGATTGCCGGCCGGCGGACGGGGTGTTCTACTGTCGACCGTCAGCGTCGTCGGATGCGAGTGGCTTTTTCGCCGAGGCAGGATTATCGCTGCGGAATCCGCGTTTCGTTTCCTACGTGCCCGACGTTGTCTCACTGCCGTCGGCGCTAGTACGAAGCACCGGTATTGCGGATAAATATCGTCGCATAAAAATTAAGTCTCATCGCTCGTTCTCTCTGTATCCCACCCCTGTCTTTCTACCCCTCTCTCCCTCTCTTGCGCTTGCCTTTTTACGCGCTCTCAGACGTAGCTTTGCATTTCTATATCTTTGACGGACCGAAACGCCCGCGGAGAAAGGAAAAAAGCGTGGTCTCCGTGCGGAAACAAGAGGAAAACAATTGTGCAGGTCGGAATGAGCTCAGCTCGCGCTCCGTACCCGGGGAGGAAAATAGTTCTCCACGGGCGCAGCGAGAGGAGGCAGCTTGGAAAATACTGCGATACACGGAATTTCGCATTGTCGAACGTGTCCGGAGGATGAGAGAGAAAACGGCGACAATTACAATCTATTTACCACTATTACTCTCTGCAGAAGAAGTTCTCGAACAGAGACGATCCAACCTCAGCTAACGGTCCGTCAACGAAGTAACGCTTTCGACAAAAACATCTTGCATCAATGAATTACCTCGTTCCCCGGCTCCAGAAAGATTTTCACTAACGAGCGCGTCGCGCACCGGTTGCGTCTTGACACGTCACGAACTTTGCCCCGGCGGCGATCAAGGTTCGCGGAAGCGTAGCTTGGCGCGTGTCACTGGGTTACTGGATCGCGATCAATCTTGGCCCGATAGCGAGCGACAAGTTGTACTTTCGGGTGCGTTTCGGTGATCGAAGACAAATGGATTCTCCTCAACGCTACTCCCACCTTGCCCCCCGCCCCTTACGTGCACCGACATTCTGTTCTCAGTTCCCGTCCTTCGTACGTGCCTCTCTTGGTCTCTGCATCCCGCTCCTTCGCATCGCCCGACCCCGCGAGCCGTTTAAGACGAAAAGAGGAGCGGAGAATTACGTGTTGCGTGTAACAAACGTTAAAGCCGGTAACATTGTTCACGGGGGATTAAAGCTAAAACCACGGAATCCCCTTTTCCGGCGACGACACCGCAACCAGGTTTCCTCCGCCTCCTCCTCCTCCTCTTTCTCCTCTTCCTCTTGCTGTCCTGGTCGAGCGGCCGAATCGTTTCCTCGTAGAGCGCAGCGGATCGATTTCGAACCGTCCGCGTCGTCGAGGCGGATAACTTGCCGCGACGAACGTTGCTCGGCAGAGATTGATATCAAAATTGGCGATGAATCAGCGTGCACGAAATTTGCATAACGATCCCCCTGTACGCGCGCGCCGAGACATTCTTTGTGCGACGAGAAAATATCTCGGCAATGGTTTGGCGATAGTTGGTAGGGTGTCGTCATGATTATCCGTACCGGGACGGTGAATCATTTTGTCGCAGGGGAGGACGTTCGCTTTGCATGCGGCTCGTACGACGCCATTAGCAGGAATCATCGCGGACGATTCTTTCGTCATGGCCGACATCGGCGACAACAGCCGTCCTGGAATTTCGTTTGCCCCCGCACACGTCGTGCAGCGTCGTTAAGAGGTCCCGAGCGCGGAACGAATTCCGTTGATAGACTTTCCTGACGGTTTATAGGGCCGACGGACGAAAAGGTATCGGCCTCATTTGCATAGGATCTGGCTGCGCCGCTGGATCCGTTAAAACTGCTTCGTCCCGGGCTCATTTATCACCCCACTAATGATTCCGTCGATCCCATTATCGGGGAGGGGAGCTTCTAGATTTCTACCCCAAAACTATCATGATGAGAGGGAGTCGGGTGAGGTTATGAAATGACTTCGTTGTCTGCCCGATCGTCCGTAATTTCGCTTGGCGATCGCTGAAAAAAAGGCTGGTAACGAAGCAGTCTGGCGTTAAAAGAGTCGGTTGCGGCGTTTCCGACCAGTGAGGTGAAATTGCAAGGGTGGCTTGTGCCCCGCCACACCCTCTGCCTCTCTTCGCTGATACTCGAAGAGCCGCCGCCAGCGGGGCCATCAGGGAGGAAAGAGGATCGCGGTCCTCCGATATTCTGCCTTTAATCTGTCGCCGCTGTTGCGGGGGAATTTGATGTATGGCCCGACAATCGGAAAGAAATAATGCGGGAATTGAAAGCGTTTGGCAGCATCGAGACGGGAGTGCTTTTCTTCCGTCCAAAGCAGCGTCAGTCGATGTCTGCCGAATGCGAAAAGCCGACAAGGAGGGACACGTCTGGTGATCGTGAATAGGCACACAGATTTCGGCGTCTCTTTACAGAAGCGTCCTTTTCATCCCGATACACGCTATTCGAGAACTAAGAGATACAAGATATCGCGCGGTGCTTCTCCGAAACAAAACTGAACCTGCTAGATGCGTCCTTCCTCGCTAGCCTGTGCGCAAAGAGAAAAAAAAAAAAGAAAAAACACGAGAAGGTTGCGTGGGGAACTTAACGTTACCCAGACGGTGTTGTGTGTCTTCCGCACAATTTACGGGGGCGAAAAGCGTGGGCGTACTCGTGAGGTGTGACGCTCGATAATAGAGTAATCCGAGGAAGGGAACGGTGTACCGTCGTCGTCGGGTATTGCGCGTACGTGTGTACACGCGGGCTCCGGTGCCGAGAGCTCCTTTTTTTCATGGCGGACGATGAATCGACGCGTGGATTCGTCGTCTTTCACAACGAATCCTCTTTACCTCCTGTGTGATATTCGAGGAGCCGCCAAAGGGATCATTAGGGCGAGAAGAGGGATGCTATCCTCCTCGGATGTATACATATATATATATATATATACATGCATAGTCCCTTTAATCTAGAAACCTGGCGACGCCGAGCAGGCCTCAGCCCGGTTAGAGGGCGGTAACGGGCTGAATGTACCGGACTAACCCTCGTCCCCCGCGACCTTACCCACGGCCACATCTCATTCTCATACTGCCTCTCTCTCTCTCTCTCTCTCTCTCTCTCTCTCTCTCTAATCCGTTCCTCCGCGGCCGAACTTGATAAGCGGAATTGGTGCATCGCTCTCGTGCGATTGGTCGGTGGAAAAAATTGTCCTGCGGAGAGCGACGCAAGCCAGCCGAGCACTTTGTTATTGTTGATTGTCAACGGCGAAGCTCGCGCGCCGCACTAGGTGCAGAGATCGTGCAACGTAGCTGCCGCACGCGTCTGCATCGTGCGCGATACAGTTTTTTTCCGGGGGCGATATTTTCGTTTCCTCGCGCGTCGCTGGACGATAAAATAACCGAACTCGCAAGCGCTCGCTCGGCCGACGATCGCGGGGACCCGCACACTCCCGAGTGGCATCGATTCTTCGACGGGCTATTCCAATTCGTACTCCGCCGCTACCCTCGGTACGCGTCTGAGTGTTCGCGCAATCAAATACGCCGGGTGCGCCGTGATTTTTCACTCAACGTCGCTCCGACGGTCGCTTTTAGATGTCGCCCGGCGGAATTGATTCCTAAACGCGTACGCCGCTTGTATTCGGAAAATTGTTCATTTCTAGTGAATATTATGAAAGGCTGCGATAAAGTTTATTTGATTAAAACGGATGGAAAACGTGTCTCTTTTATCGTTCTCGAAAGAGAATGGCGCTGAGAACGGATCGATGCTCTTCGTTTCGCGGAAAGAGCGAGAGAGAATCGTGGGAGTGGGAAGCGGTGATATATGCACGCCCGTGTATCGGGTTTCTTAGGAAGTCGATGATTCGTAACGAGTGTCGAGATAACTTCAAGGAACTTCGTCGAACGAGGTACGATCCAGGCAATGTCTGGATCGGCAGAGAGCCAACATCGCGAAGTAGAAGTTTTTCCGCTACTTTATGCCGAGCCTATCGTTCGCGTCATCCAGCCTCTCATCGGTTTTCCAGCATCGTTACATCTTCCCCCAACTTCATCAACGGCCCACGTAACTCCGCAGCATTTTCTTCCGAGTTCCGCGGCGGAGGACGCCCGCTCACAGGAAGAAGCTAATCTTCTGCGTACATAGCAGCCTGATGATTTGAATTAAGCGACGAGCTAACTTCGGTTATCCAGTTAGGTCTGAATTAAGGGATCCACCTACTCCGCCCATTCCGCGAGACGGCTGGCAAAAGGAGTGAGAGAAGGAGGATCGCGCGCGCGCGAGGTGGGAGAGGAAGTTTCCCCTTGAAGAGTAAAAGCTCGACGGCGGCGAAGCTTTCCTACTAATCGCGCCGCCCCAACGCGATCCCCTCTTCATCTCTCCTTTTCTCTTATTCCCTTCTTCGTCCTCCGCCCTCATCCCTCGAGGAACCGCCGCGTCGAGTGAGAATGGATGACGCGGTCTCAAGTTCAGCCTCCCCGAGCGCGGTTAAGTTTTGAAGTAGCCGCGTCTACGGAGTTAGAAGTGGCATTAATTTCTAGGCAACCTGAGGCGGGTGGCGGAGGGTGGGGCGCGCTCGTTCGTCGGGAAGGATCGAGCGAGCGAGACGAGCGAGACGAGCCTCCTGCCAGAAGGTCGACGAAGATTCGGGCCAGAGGGCGGGGGGCCGGAATGAGATATACACGCGCGGATCGGGGGCCCGCAGTATCCGCCAGTAGTAGGGGAATGCGTGCCGGATATCTCGGCGGGTTGGCATTCAAGGACTAACCGCCGCCCGATCTGCTCTCGAATCTCGAATCTAAGGAGCAAACCGCCGAGTGGATTCCCAGCAGATGATGTCGGCTCAGTAGGGGTTAAATATTCATGCCACCTCTCGCGCGTCTGCGATCTTTCGAGTCTGCGCGGCCGGTTCTGTATAGGCGACATTATCGGGATCGGGAGCGCCATCGCCATCGCCCTGATGAAAGAGTGGATCGACTGTTTTTACTCCGTGATTGTTCGACGATCGCTCGGCCCCCTCCGTGCGCGTGCAGCAATCAAATCTTACGAATGTCTGCGTAATGACAGAACAGCAAAGTACTTTCACCCTCCTCGGTTTCCGCTCGACTCATCGTCTCGCGTCGGTTCCCGCGCCGCGCTCGTTTATCGTTGCCCCACGGAATTAGATATTGGCCACTGGGGGGAGCGCAGGAAGAGTGAGAAGGAGTGAGTCAGAGTAAGGAGCCACCCCACGTGCGGTCCAGCCGTGCTTCCGGGTGGAAAATTAAGACGAACGCCAAACCATCTCCCCGGCCCCTTCGCTTTTCACTCTTATACACGCAGCGACGATATTGTTTTACGCCTCCGTGGAACCCCTCCGGTTTGCCAGCCAATCAGAGCTTGTATTTTCCCCGTCACGCCTCGGGACACGCTCTGCCACGGAATATCGAATCTCGTCTACGTCGATATGACGCCGGGTGGCCGTTCCTCGCGAAGAGTCCCAACGAATTCCCTCCAACTTCCGTGGATTCCATCTATTTTTCTCCTCTCCTTCTGCCCTGCTCTCTTTGTTCTTCGCTTCTTCTTCCTGCCGTCCCTCCTTCGATTCCGGCAGGGAAACAATCCATTATTAGGAAAGATTCAATCCCGCCCCAACCGCTGAATAAAATTGCGATCGGAGGAGAAATGATTTTTATTCGCCTATTTGTGTCTTACCGAGTGCGAATCGGACGAATCACTTTCCGCCGCTTTCTTTTTTTCCGATCGCTCGGGGCAAACGTTAATTGGACGCGGTAACCCGTCGAGAGTTGTATCGATTTCTGATTTGTGCCGCCTTTCCGATATCGTTACATTGGTACCGATACGGTGTGCGAGCATTAGTGGACATTGAACACGTCGCTGAAACGTTCATTACGAGTTAATGACACTATTAGCACCGCCGGCGTTCATGAATGCTTCAGTGAGGCAAGCGGAAAATGAAGCGCGAAAGGTGTAAAGAAAGCATGCAAATGACGTTAAAGGACGCCAACAACCGCGCGAGTCGCGCAAAATTCAGAGTCCTAAAACGCGGTCAAAATTCTCTCGCCAGGCGATCGGGGACAATTTTCGTCTATTAAATTTCGGCGGGCACGACCGGCGATCGTTCCATTAGCTCGTTCCGTTTAATCGACGCGACAGCATCGGCCCGATGCATTATTCACGCCGAACAATCGACACGTACATGCTTCGATTAATTAAGAGCCCGATCAGCGGTGCGTGTCTCCAGAAGGGGCAAAGTAGCCTGTCAGTCGAGCGCAAAGCGATCATTTCCGACACGAGATGAAGCGGGCAAACGGAGAATTGCGCTCGCACAGAGATGCACGGGGGCGGGACAAAGGAGGAAGGAGCGGGAGAAACGAAGAGATTCATCCAATTCCGACGGATGCTCTTCCGGATTCTCATTCTCTCTCGACTCTCTTTTTTCGCCCGGCCCCATATTGCTGAGAAGCATTTTAGTGGCGTCGCGGTCGCGGCCCGCTTTGTGCTAGTATAACGAACGCGCTCGTTTGTCGGCGTTCCTTCTTCTCTGTCACTCCGTTTTTTATTAATCGCAGAGCTCGCTCCCGTTCTTCTCCTCTCCACATCGTGACAGGTAACTGTGTGTACACGCGTCCTGCCGGAGACGCGCAGACGCCGGCGGCACGTATGTAATGCATGCATACGTACTTCTAAATTCGACTGGCGTACTCGTTCTCCCATGGCAATCAATCAAAGATTTCATTTATGAAATTTCGAAACTCGCACGATGCATCGAGCCTTCGAGGATCGCTTTATGCCACGCTCACAGACGCACAGACCATCCCCGGACAACGATTCCGGCATCATTTTAAGTACGAGACGAGACTATTTTTACACCGGCCGCCCCTCGGTATTGTTGCGCACGGACTATCGACGCGCGCGGGTCATTAATTACGCGCGGGTTAATTGCCTTCTGTCCATGCATCGTACCCGTCGCCGTCGCACTGAAAATCCAGTCCGTACACACACACACACACACGCCCGACCGCGTTCCTCTATTTCAGTTAATGAAAAACACATTTCTTTTTGTGTAGGATTTTATAAGAGCTGTGTGGAGTTTTTAATAGGAAGTGTCACGCCCTCACCCTCACGCGACGCATGTCACTATTCAACAATGTCACTGGAGGGTCATTGTTCGGATTTGGCGAATTAAAAAATGCTTCCGAGCGCGTCCACGTAAATATGAATATGTAAATGTACACAATTCGGGTGTATAATAGGGAAGTTAATCTGGCTGACTGGTTCATTTCGTCGCGTCCGTCGTGCCCGAGCAATTACCGTGCACGTTTTTCGACGCGACCCGCATTTATGCCAGCATTAATATATGTCGAAACAAGGAGCCGCTTTGCACTAGCAGCTTTTCACTGATTTCAATAGGCTGTCGCGACGTTTTATTGCCGGGCTCGAACCCCGCCACACTTGTTATCATACGTAGAACGATCTATCAATCGTGGTACTTCCCCTCGTAAAACGGCAAAAGTACAAGATAAATCTGTTCCGCACAGACCCGTGTTTTCGAAAAAGAAGCCACAAGAAGTTTTAACCTGCTCCTAATTTCCGTCTCATCCCCGTCAGCAGAAACCGCGAGAAAATATGAACCGACTGAACCGTGAGGCAAGTTTGTTTGGTGGTTTCGACAAACCGCGTCGTCGCACATGGCTCCGCCTTCCCTCCTCCGACAGCGGAGACGAGGATACATTTCCGTTTTCAAGTGGCGATCAACGTGTTCCAGACGCTCCCGGAAGGCTAGATAGTTTCGTAGTGGCAACGGAGGTCTGCAAAGCGTGAGGGCCACCCCCAACGCGCTTGCACGCTGACGTGCCTGTTCGGGGATGGCGTTTGCGGTTTTGCGACACCCTCGTTACGATCCCCATCCAGCCCCTGATTATTCCGGATGCGCGTAAACACCGGCTGAGAGAGAGAGAGAGAGAGAGAGGGGGGGGGGGTCCCTCCTCTATTTATCCCGTCCCTCGATCTATCTATTCCGCGCGTCTCACTCCGACTCATCCTGTTTCGCTTCCGAGAGCTTTCGTTCTTCCCGCAGAACGAGAGAAGGCCGTAAACTCCATAACATCCGTTGAAGCCAAGCGTGAACAGCACTCCCGCGTCCCACAACGCCTCGCGCGGCTAAAACACTGCGCTCCGCTACTGTCGGCGATATAGGGTCGTGACACCAATCAGAGGTCCTGCTGCGGGGAGAAGCCGCTGCTCCTGGGAGGGCGAAGGTTTATAGCGCGGCTGCGCTTGTGTTTAGACGCAACCGCACGGAATCGTCGAGCGTTTGTTGTGAATGGCGGAGGAAGCGTTGGCTAGAATTTCGGAACTATTTTTAATCGCGCCATTGTCTCGCACTCTCCAGTGTCTCGGAATTTCGCTAATGAAACTGTCGTACGCTTTCGAACTTAATGCGGCGAGTATAGTAGGTGCTTGTACACGTACAGTCAACGCGAACGCGTCGAAGCGAGAAGGTAATTTGTCTGAAATCCCTGCATATCGTAAATCGCTGTCGTGGAAAAAGTCAACAGACGGGAATATATTCGTGTGCACAGAGCCAGTGTACTGGGTCACGACCCGCCGACGAAAGTCGAGTCACGGATTTACGTTGCCGTGTAAACGCAGATCCTGCGGCATGGGCAGAGGCATCACGAATGAGGGTGGTACCAGCAAGGTCGGGAAAGTTTTCATGCGCTCGTTTCCACGGAAGCGTGCTATGTAAACAGAGTAACGCCGACTGCATCGATGTCAGGCTGGCAGTCGTGTGCGCGCCGGCCAAATTCTCCTGAACTCGGTATGCCTAACTCGTGGCTGGACCGTATCATCACCTTCGTTTTCAGGATCTAATTATAATCAGCTCAGCCGCAGCATGCACTCTCTGTTTTTGGTCTGTTTCGCTCCGTTTCGAGGGGAGCGAAATGGAAACTTTGTATACCCCGTGCATGTGAAAACCGTAAACAGGCGGACGGATGTAAAAGTATAGAGCGGAGCTTTCGGACAAGCTCACTTTTCAGCCTTTGTGTATGCCATAAAGACTCGAAATTGAAATCGGACTGTTATATGGACGAACAATACCGTTCCCTCTTAAAACTCGCTCTGCACGTAATTTCATTATTAATATTTGCTACGCGTTATTATAAACTTTGCGCTATACCCTAGAGACGTATAAGTAAGGATCTATCGAACTTCTCGCTGCGATCGTATCGTTGATTATTTATTACCCCTGAATTTGGACGCAGATGCAAGCGGCAGACATTTCACGAGCAATGACGCGGGCCACTATGAACCTCATTGAATACTAAAGGAGAGGTCTTATTACATCGCGAGAACGCAGGGTCGTAAGGAGCTTTAGCGTCGTAGTAAAAGCTACAGTTCTATCCTATCCCGGGCATCAAGATATATTCTACGGATGGCGGAGGCATTAGAGTAAAGAAAACGTACCCACTCGCGGGTATAATAACGGCGCTAACGATGTCGGGGGACCGAGATCAACGTTCAGTATCTTCCGCCGTGAAAATCTCGACCAACGATACGTCCTTCGTTTCCCTCTCCCAGCCACTTTCCACTCTTCTCTACGTTACGTAACTTCTCACCGTGCGGCGTGCGAGCGAAAGAATGAAAGGCATTAAGGCGTCCGCCGCGGCGCTGGAAAATGCGAGATTAGTGGCTGATTTACGCGAGCGAGTGATAACCACCGGTTCCGTAACAGTCAACCACGCTCGCGCTCGCCGTAAACCTATTTCGTGCTCCATCGACGTGCCTATTGGCCCGACGCAGAAATATCTCTAATCACGTCGACGTCGCGTGCCATTAATTCGTGTGACTGATCGTGCCGACTGTCGGTTCTTCGACGCAACTCGGTAAGATCATTTTGACAGGTCGCGCACGCGCGCCTTGTAAGTTCCACGACGCCGGTCGCTCTCGCATTTCTCCCAGCTGTCTATTAAGCCGGTCCTATAAAGCGAAGAAACGAGCAGCGCGGAGGAACGCCGGATTAGCCTCTGATTTATGCGCCGCGATAACCACCGCGTTTGAAATGTTCGTGCATTATATAGAGCGGCGACTGGCACCCCCCTCTCGCCCTCTTTTCTCCTATGCACGCGCGTTGTGTAGGCCGACTATATGATTTACACCTTTTACCGACGAGATTCGATGCGTTTAGAGACACACGCACGCGCCACGCATACAGCCGCCCGCTTATGTACGACCGGGTAGCAGCATGAAATTCTGCAGCTATTTGCATTGCACCCTCTCTCTTCTCGCGCTGCAACTTTACACCTTCCGCGTCGAAACGCGCATGCACACACACACACGCGCACGAACAGAAATACACAGATCGGTACGCATACTGGGCGTACGGCGTGTAAATCTTCCTTTCGCGCGTACTTCGCGGCAATTAAATATTCCGCCGGTGAGCAGCAGGTAAATTTCATCCGTATCGATCGAGTGACTCGCGCGATATATAACAATTTCCCGCAGCAGCAGCAGCAGCGGCTTGAGTTAACGGCTAACTCACGCAACGCGATCTCTCCCGATGCCGGCCCAATTTTATGACACGCTGAAAGGATAAGGAGCCGTGAAAGCACCGTGACGCCGCGCCGCGCCGCGCCGCGCCGCGGCGGAAGGCCGGGGATTAGCTTCTGATTTATGCAGAGCGATAACCGGCACTTTCGAGAGTCGCGCGCATAATATAGAGTGCATCGCTGAGTGCTGTAAGCGCGCAGGTACAGTGATTCACACATTTTGCCGATGAGAGTTGATGCTCCCGTCAGCATCCGTACGTGTGCACGTTTAGTTTCGCCAAATGCATACGTACGCCGCGTCGGCACGATTTTACTAGTCAACCCCCACTCACTCTCAATCCTTTCTACATCACACTTCTCCTAGCGAAACACTGTAAAATCCAATTGTACGCGTCAGCCTGTCGATACACTGGTAGCACTCGGCACAGTAACTAGCCAAATTACAGTCATAATGTGGACTACTTATCGAATGTACAGGCGGAAAATTGGAGGCTTACATTGAATTATCGATAATGCGTCGAAACTAGCTGGATCCGCACTGGAAATTCTACGCTCAGCTTACCGTCTGTCCACGCGATCGCGCGCGCGCGCGCGCGCTTGCATCGTACAGCGTCGAACGGGGGTTTGGCCGGTGCTTTACGCGCTTATATAGCGCTCATGTACAGGGTGATTACGGCGCGCTTGATTGCAGCAGTAGGCGATAGTTGGGATTTAATGTCGGTTCTAATCCTACGATAACGGACACCTCGTCGCGGTATATGAAGTGTCGGTGCCTGTGCATAAGCCGTAGTTAATAACGGTTGCGCCGATCGGGGTAAGAAGGGCGATCGGAGAGGGTGGCAGTGTGGGTGGCCGACGTTGATTCAGTCGGAGGCCGAAAATCTGGAGAGCAGGCGAGAGATACGCGTCGATTAATGATTCGGAAGAGAATCCGTTTTGCGCCTTTAATGGGTCGGAAAGGAGGAACGCGTGCGTGTACTGAAGGGTTACGCGGGCCACGGTGCATGTACCGACGAATCGACGATTGAACGGCGCGCGCGGTAATTGTTACGGCCGAATCTACCCGGAAAGCCCTACCTCGGTAAAAACCTCGAGACAATGACACGGAAAATACGCTGCGATCAAGAACATCCGAGAACGAGCGTCGTGAGTCGTTTAGTAGCGCGGACGTCCATCGTTATCCGCCCGAACTCGACAACATTTGATGCGCACTGAGAATGATTTCGGAAGAATAATCGAGAGAAGGCGAAAAACTGAGCGGAAGGCGGAGAGCGGAGGGCGGAGGGATCATTTATCAGCGGTGATTTATTCTTCGCCTGTCGCACTTTTCACTTTTCCGCAGAAAGCTCGAGGGAGGTCGGTGGTGCGCGAATTATAGAAAATGGCGGAACAGTGTGCGGATATTGGGGATGAGGGTTCGTCCGATGCCGAGAGAGAGTGTCTCACGTGGGCCAAGGAATGTCGACTTCGTTCGGGTCGTCTGGCCGTGATATACCGCGGGCGAATTTGCAAAGTGGAAAAGTACGCGCGGAAAAGGGAAGAATAAATCTCGGGCGCGCCGTGCTCGACTCCCTTCTGCCGGATTTCATTTTGTGTTGTATTCGACGGGAATGACGGGAAGGTCTCCCGTCGAAGGAGCGACACGAAAGTCTCGGACTTCCGACAGAATCAAAGGATTCCCTTTGACGTCAGTCCTGATGCACCCTGAAAACCTTTCACTCCGTCCAATTTGCGACTTCTACCCGCGATTCATCCCTGCTATAAGTACATTTGCAAACTGGAAAAGCGACTTCTGTGTAGAGACTTTCTCACGCCAAGATACCGCGCGTTCAAGAAGAATGTGCCCCGAGCTGACGTCTGTCAAGACGTCCGAGGCCACGTAATGTAGAGCATGCATCGTTTTGAAGCGAACTTACTGTACTATTACTAGAATACAAATTGTGTACTGTTTGTGATTTATGACTTCATGTGCACTTCCTGCGCTGTCGTTATCTCCCGCCCTCTGTTTGCGTAGTCTCTATCTGCGTCGTACGTTGAACGATAATATGAGACAGAGGAGCAAAAATGATATCCGCGCAGCGTATGTTCCTACTTATTGCACTCAATTAGTCATCGGCTGCTGCGGGATAGCGTGCGTAGATGCAGATAACTGTGGTTCTGTAATTCCGCGAGATTAACGAGTGAATTGGAACCCGGTGACCCGACAAATAAGCAAGAAGCTAGAAACGAGACAAATGGCGGAAATGGCGCTCTCTCTCTCTCTCTCTCTCTCTCTCTCTCTCTCTCTCTCTCTCTCTCTCTCTCTCACGTTCGCCCCGCGTTTAGGAGTGTCGGGAGGGAAATGCACATTACCAGATCACAATCGTCCTTTTTTCCACCCCACTATCGATTCGTGCCGTCTTTTTCTTTCTGCCTCTCTGCTTGTACAGATTCACACGGTGCGCCCGACAGAGAATCGTTACACGATCGGCGTACGTGCCTGGCTTCCTAGACGGGACTGATCTTTTGATCAGCGGATTAGGTACACCCAGTGAACGCGCACCACTACCTGTACTTATCCTCTCTGAAAACATCTCAACGACAGCATTCTCTTCTTACGATCCGCCAGAACGGCCGTGACGGTTGCGCGTCGTTGCCTCGGCGCGGTTGAGAAAAAAGTATCATTAACTTTCATGCTATTCATGAGAAACTGACGCGCGGGGGAGTAAAAAAAAAAAAAAGAAAAAAAAAGGGAAGAACACGCAGAGCCGTTCGGACGTTCCCGCGAGATGTAGCACGTGCTCTCGCCCGATCTATACGCGCCTATACGTCAGTTTTATATTTTTAACGGATTTTAATGCCGGCGTATACACGGACGCACATTCCCGCGGCATTATTCGCCTTTGAGCACCGCTCGTATTTTACCATGTTGCGAAGATCCTGCATAATATCTATCGGTAATACTCGACGGTAGTGGCGGAGAACTCCTAAAGCCGTCTTTTACGAGCGACAAGAGCGGCAGGGCCGTATCAATGCCCGTACACCGGTCCCAGGGCGCGAGTCCCCCGGGGACGCACGTAGGGGAAAAAGTATCCTGAGTAACGATGAAAGGGGAACACGTACGACGGGGGGAGACCTCGGAGGACGCTGACGCCGTCGACAAATCTCTACTAAATCCATGCCGGCGATATTAACGTTTGTACAAATCGTTCGTTGCACTTCCTCGTTACAGGCCGCAGCGGCTGATACCATTATTGCGTTTCATAATTCTTCAATCATTTCCGCCGAAATTCCCCGCTAGACACAGTATGTCGTTCGTTCGGAAGGGGCAAGCTCGCGTTACAGATTATCGCATCGAAGTCACAATTCTATTGCAATCTAAAATTACAATCTTCCCTTCAACTTAGACCCTCGCTATCCTCATCCTACGGCAGGAACAACGAAATTTAGAGTGGCGCTGTTTACGGTTAAAAGTTTCGCTCGCACGCGATTCCCGGGAAAATGTTCAGGAGCGGCACTCGCGATATTTATCCGCATTGCCCGCGCGACGTCGCGCCGGCAACTTTCAAAGCCGCCTTTTTACGAGCCCGGCCGCGCGGCCGGAGTCGCATTAATGCCCGTAACACCGATTTTCCTCGGCTCGATTCCCGTGGGCGTGAGGGCGACGCAGGGAGCAGCAGGGAGCGAGAGGATCGCGCACGAGTATCGACGGAAATTGGAAGAGGAAGGAAGAGGAAGGGGCGGGCACGAGAGAGGCCCAAGGGGTGGAAGTAATCCGAACGAGGGGTCCACCTGGCGAAATTCACGCGCGACAACCTCGACGTCTGGCATCGATTTGCCGTTCATGCTGGCGAAAGTAACGACGCGTTTTGTTGCGGATCCGCCGGACCGAGAGATCGCAGCCTCTGTCTGTTCTCTGCGTAATTAGCCACGGCATCCTGCCGTCATTGCCATACTCTCGACCGTTCCCCACGCACTTCCATCGCCAGCCACTTCTTTCTCTCTCTCTCCCTCTCTCTCCTCTTCCCTGCAGCCGCCAGCAACATCTTCCGACTTCGTTCGTCCTCGTCCCTTCCCCACACCTCGCGCGCTGCGCGTTCATTTTTCAAACTTCCACTTTGCATCGAGCCAAGTTCCTCGCGAAACTGAGAAAAAGAGCGGCGGAGGATTCGTTTCTCCCCCTGTCCCCCTGTCTGTTGATTTCTTTTTCTACTTCTTTCTCGCCCTTCCGTCCTTTCGTCCCTTTCCAGCCCTCCGCCCCTCCGCCCCTTTGTCCCCCGACTTCGTTGTTCACCGCGCCTCGCTCCCATTCCCACCCTCGCGCCCCCCCTCACAACTCGTCCTCTTCTGCTTCTGCTGCTCGGGGAGAGAGTGAGAGAGAGAGAAAGAGAGCGGTCGTCGTCGGCAGAAACAAAGCGGATTCCCAGGCGTAATAAAGAGACTCTCCCGGCGCAAAAACGTATCACTGCCGGCTTCTCCTTTTCCCTTCTTCCACCTCTTTTCCTAGCCAACGCCTCTGCCCTTCCTCCTTCTCCTCGTTTCTTCTGGCCCGTCTCCGTCCCTCTGTTTGTAACTCTCCTACGAGGTCTCTTTTTCCGTCCCACCTCCGGCTCCGCCGGCTGACGGTCACTCACTTTTGCCTGCCGCAGCTAGCAGGGGGTGGAGAAGCAAAGTCGACCGCCGCCACCGCCGCGTTCACCAGCGCGCAGGAGCGCGAGTAGATGGAACGAGGCAGGGCGTGAAAAAAGCGGGAACCCTTTGGCGAGGAGAAACCTGCCGCGATTATATAGACATTTGTCGGCGGCAGAAGCGGAGGACCTGCTCGAGGGTACCGAAAGATTAGATGCCGGGGCCTCTGACGTGGTCGCGCGGAGTTCCTTCTTCTTCGAGCGAATCACTCGTGAGAATGAGCAAACTTCTGCCTTTCGTCGTTTCCCAGTTTCGCGACCGCTCTACTTTCTGTGTTGTCTGGTGAAAAAAGGAAGGAGAAGAAAGAGCTGTGATCGTACGAACGATTTATTTCGTGTATATTGTATAAGGCGTGGGAGAGGTGCCTTGTGTATATTTCGCGTTTATTATCGTGTTACTGGCTTTACGATCAAAGATCGTGGAAAACTTGTGAGGTTGTCAGTTCTACATTTCGCTACCTGCCTTTATCACCGTCTCAGGTTCTATCCTTCTATCCACATTTGCATCTCTATTTCTATCCGAGCTATTTGCTTATTCTACTTCCAGTAGATCTTGCCTTTAGTCACAAACATGGTTTCAGCGGCGTACAATATTCAGCGAACGAGGCGCTGAGAGCGCGAGCGGGCGCGGGCGCGGGCAAGAAGAAAGGAGAGAAAGTCGGGCGTGTTAGTCGCACGCGCGACTCTGTCTGCAGCGGCTATAATTCAAATCCGCATCCAAACTTGTCCAATTGCCCGCACTCGTCGCATTATACCGTCGACTTAATCTAAACTTTCGTCGTCGCGGGTTAAGCGAAATCCAGAAAGGTAGCGCTCTAGGAAAACGAGAGCGTATACGACGGCCGAAAGGAAGGCGAGTCCTCGACGTCCTCGTCCGTACTGAATCGCAGCAGTTGTCGGTGTCTTCTCGCTCGTCCTTGTGAATAACTACGTCCATACGTACACGTGTACATAGACACACGTGAAAAGTACACACGAAAAGTTTGCACGTAAATACGTACATGGTACATGGCTACAAGCGCATACGATAAGTAGGTACGCACACTGGTGTCCGAACACCTGAAGTACGGTAGATTCTCGAAAAGGGGGAATGGACGGAAGACGAACGAGGGAAAAGTACCGACGAAATTACCAATCCTTGCGAGTTGCGAGAGACTCGAGAGAACCCGATGGCTATCGTAAACACGTGCTCGGGGAAGGAACGTATGAACGAACCGCCGCGACTAACGGCGATACGCAATCGTACCATAATCAGAAGTCGCTGCTTACCGTAACGATGCCTAGATAGGGGCGGCGAACGAGCGGGATGCGACTTCGCGACGATACAGGCCGAGATACGGGAATCAATTTAATTCCCCGTTAATGAGAGGTTCGAAGAATGCGCCCGTCGCGATGACGCGATAAGAGGCGGAGAGGTGGATTTTTCCCGATCATTTTATGAGTCTAAACGATAGTGCACTTGCGATCGCACTAAAATGCATCGGCCTCGAAGCTGGCTTCCAGACTCCGAATGGCAGCGCA
This sequence comes from Priocnemis perturbator, assembly GCA_963942575.1. Classification (NCBI taxonomy): domain Eukaryota; kingdom Metazoa; phylum Arthropoda; class Insecta; order Hymenoptera; family Pompilidae; genus Priocnemis; species Priocnemis perturbator. Next base: position 3,402,989 of record OZ012644.1, read on the forward strand.
GTGACGTAGTCGCGGATGCCTATAAAGATAATGCAAAATGATCGTGCCACTCGCGGATATTTTTCAGCGGACGGTCTATAACACTTTGACGCAAGGGGCCATTACGCGAGTATCATGATACGGCGGAATAAAGACATCATTTAATCAACGCAATTTGCCCCCGTCTCTACACTTGCTTCACAGCGCTCGCGCACTTCCTCACGAACATAATTCCCTTTTGACGTAAGAGGATCTTGTTTTCCACCAATTTCCATGACCACCTAAGCGTCTATAGACGACGGATCGCCTCTACGGCATGAACTCCGCTGACCTTCTCGTATTAAACGAGCAATAAGTTCGTCTAACTATAACCGTGGCCGGTGAGCGACGTGAGGTTAAGGCTGTCTCGACCTTTCTCCCTTCTCCTAGACGTCGTCGTCGACCTCTCGTCGGCTTGCGGAGAATTTAAATTTGCTCGCGCATTTTCCTCCGCGAGTCTCGGAGGGCTTCCAGGGACGAGCCAAGGGCGGCGAAGGTGGTATGGGAAAAGCGACAGGGCGGGAAGAAGACACGAGGAAGCGTGGCAGCGAGGAAAAAGGATGGAAAAAGTTTCGAACGCTGTGAAATACCTTCGCAATAACTCGGAAAGGAAGAAGAAAACAACGACGACAACGACGACGTCGCAGAAGACTAGCCGGATGAGGTGATCAAAGGGGTGCAGAAGCGGTTTAATAAACAGTGCATAACCCTCGAGTACTGTCTAATAAACTCGAGACAACTTGCACAGCCTGTATTCACTCAGTGCTTTTTAATTACACTTTCCTGTCTCTCTTTCCTCCCTCACACCCCTCGTCGCCTGCTGTCTCTCTTTATTCCGCCTCTGCCATTCTTACTTATCCTCATTCCCCATTTCATACGCACACCGCCACACTCTGGGGCACATGCAGACGCACGCGCGCGACTCGCAATTTCTCTTCGAATTTCTCACTCTCCCACTTTGAACAGCGCTTTTACCCGCTCGTAACCGGAGCTCGTAAATTGTTTTTCCTCGTAACACTATGTGCGCGCACGCGCACCACGTATTCCACTTGTGCGTCTCTGCGTTTCATGCAGTCTCACTGTCTTTGTCGCGACGACGGCGACGCACAGTCATAATCGGGTATGCTCGGCAGGAGAGACGCGCACGGAATCGTGCGTCTTTCCACGTACAGAGCACAAGCGTGTTATATCTGCTCTTGGGCTCTGCGTATCTCCGCGAAAGTTCACCGGAACGGCGGGGGCTGGGTAATATAATTCCGGACGTAAATCGCTGAAACGCTTGAGCGTAAAAAGGCAGGTAAATGAGAAGCGGCGTGATCCGTGAGGCTGGGGAGAGCGTCGGGGCCGTAAAACAAAGCAGGCCAAAAATTGAACGGAGATGGGACGGGTTCGGAGGACGACTGCTCTGTGCCAGTTGTCATTTCGTAACGGCGGGGTGCCGTGAAGAAAGGGGTGGACGGCAAGAACATTATGCCGCCCCAATTTCCCACGAGCCCGAGGCTTCCATCTTAGACGGACGACGGTTTGTCAAGCAGGCCCCGGCTCGGCCCCGGCAAGGATATCCGAAGCGTTTACTGCGTTTGGGTGGCGTTACGAGTAGTCAGCTTGGCGCACGCTTTCGCCGACCGGGGGGCGGTTGGGAGAATTCAATTAAGGACGCCCGATGCATTTAACGCCTCGTAAAGCCAGATGAGAGCGTGCAAAAACCGCGGGGGCTTTCCTTCGAAACTCGCGGGGATTTGTGCGATGGCCCTTTGCCGCGCGCGTGTATTTACGGATACACGCCCGTACACCTATAGGGAGTCGACTAAACAGTCGCGCAACTGGGTAGAAGAACGTGTCCCAGGAAAAAAGAATAAAATAAGTTTCGCATGTCGCCTTCGAATGAAACGTTGTGTGCAGAGTCAACTAATTATTTATTGTTGCTCGCACTAACGCAAATGGTCCTACCTGAGAAGAACGTATTGTGTCGTACAATTTACTAAACACCCCGCATGCAGAAGATCACACGAGTATGCGGGCGTACGTACGACGCTACAGATGTGCGTGAACGGTGCCGAGAGTGCCTTATCTGCTACAAGATTATTCAAGATTAAATCACGTTTCTTCCCGGATAATGCCGTGCGAAATTACGTTGGCTCAACGCGTCCGCGGTCGGAAAATAATTTAGAACGCTAATACGCTCAGTGAGGGCTTCGCTCGGCTCCGGGTCGTGGCACGCGTCAATTATCAGTCGATTATTTGCAAAGTCGTTGCGCGTAGCACGCGAAAACGGCCGATGGCTCTAATTTAAGCGACAGCAACGATAGTCGCGGCGAAAGAAAAACAGAGGGGGGGCTAGTACGGAGACTGCGACATGCCGACGAGACACTCCAATTACGCGTAATGATGTAAAATCGTCGGGTGATAATGGGTACCCGGTATACGTCGCGGTCGAGACACGTGTTCCACTATTAATAGGCGCGTACCGTTTTTGCCGGCCGCGGACGTTGAGAGAGATGAAAAAGTGAGCGTATTACGCGAGACGGTGAGCGTGGGCGTTAACGTGCGTACGTGTGCGTGCGCATAAAAAGCGTGTGAGAAGGAGACGCGAGGAAGACGCGGCGAGAAAGAAGAGGCAGCGACAGAACGATGGCGCCTGTCAGGGTAAATACGCTTTTTTAACATCCCGCTAAAGACAATACTGAAACACAGTGGTCTCCTGTTGGGCGGGTTCTCTCTATTTACATCGGACGGGGTACGAGCTGAAACGATTATTCTTACCACCCGCTTACTTTTAACGCCAGCTGCAGCCTGCGCTCTATTCTCTATCTCGGTCTCTCATTCTTCATCCGCCTGTCTTTCGTCGCTTCTGTTTCCCGTGTCTCACGAATATTCCTCTTTGACCCGCCCTCGATTCTTCTTCTCCGGCCCTCTCCACCACTCTTCTTCCCGCTAGTTTTCAGTCGTCTCGCTCGGCAATGACACGTAACGAACGAGTCGCGGAAGATATAAGGGCTCTCTTTATTATTCCGCGGACAATTGCAGGTTTGAGGAAGTAATACCGTCCCGCGTTCCGTCCCTCGGCAGGCGCGCCATTTTCTCGGCCGCGACCCCGCTGAAAATTCTCTCGCCGAACAAAGAAAACTCACGTCTCGAAGCGCATTTTAATTATTACGAGCTGCTTCGCGCGAGACATCGACGATCGAGTCCCTTTCATACACGATATCTCACGTAATGGCGCACGTTCGTTAACGCGACGCGGATTACCGTCCTAAGCCCGGGACGTTCCAGCGCGGAAGAAGTCTTTCCGAAGAAGAAGAAGAAGAAAAAGGATAAGTGAAGCGTAATAAAGTATAAGGGCGACAACTGGGCGGCGCGGGGCAGAAAGAACGTCTCGGGAAGGAAAGATCCAACGAGATTAATCGATCCACACGAAAACTTATCGCGTGGAGAAAAATGAAGCTGCTCTCCGCTCCTTCCGTTGCACTATTTCTCGGTCATCCTCGCTAGTGTTCTTCTTCGCCCGTCGTTCAGGGGCGGATCCGCGCGGAATTTTAAGCTGTTGTCAGCGCGAAGCCGTCGGGAAGTTGCGCGAAAGTTACATCGCACGTGAAAAGTGTGACACGCTATAGTTGTCGAGAGGGATCCTTTCGTTCGCCGTCTGGGGTGTGCACTTTAATTGGAATTCTTCGTTCGTCCGCGATCGAACCTCTTCTCGAGCGTATCGGACGAATGGATCCTGGATCACGTGAGACGAAGGGAATTCTCGAATTTATAGGAGGTTATAGATATACGTGGCCGCAGATTAAAGCTCTCCGCTCGCACTAATCTTTCTTCCACCCCATCATGCCATTTGTCGTATCCCGTGCACGCCCCTACCTAACCTCATCCCGTGATCGCCACCCATTACGGTCTACGTTTTTATTGGCACTACGTCTGACCCAATGCGGATTTTCTACTTTCACGCGAAAATCTCTCTCACCCGGCCGTTCGCTCAAATTAAGGCACGAATTTCAACAATAATATACCTTGTTACCCTGTAAACAGAGCTTTGTCGGGACCGTCGTTACCATTATTTAACTTTTTGATCCGCGAAATTGGCCGAACAATAGAAACATGGAATTGCGCGGTCTCTAATCTCCGTGGAATCGTATTCCACGATACGAATCGGTAAACAAGCGGTCCGGGCGACGTTTCTTCCATCGATTTTCTCCTTTTCCGCCCACCTGTTCCATGTATCACATCCGCGCACTTCGGTACATGCCTCTCTAACTACATGCCCTTCTCGCTCGGCTTACAGATTCGCCATCGAGGCCGTGCCTTCCATCTACTCCGCTCACGTTGACTGAATTGACAATATAACAGGGCGTGCGATCTACGGGTCAGTTTGATATTAAAGAGTTGAAGGAGGAAGGCCGGCAATTCTGCGCTCCAGCCACCGGGATCCTCCTCTTCAAAGAGGACTCGCATCAATCCTCTCCTCCTTCAATCCTCGAACGAACAAGAGGGATTAAAGGAAGCGGAGTAACGACGTTCCGAAAAAGGAAAGGCTCTACCGTAACACCGTGCAAAAATCGAGGTCATCGCGAAGAGTCTCTTAATTATTCTCGATGACCTCCCTACAAATTCTCCCGGATTTTCTCCGCACCGCGCCCGTTCCCCTCGTCCCTCACTCTTTCTCACGCTACTTCCTGCGGCCGGCCGGTTCAAACTTCCGACACGCCGAAGCTATCACTTCACAGAAATTGCCTGTGCGTTTATTAAGGCGAAGATATGCTAATGATCGCGGGGAAATTTCTGCAAACAGGCTTCAAAGGAAACGTAATATTATAACAGTGAGCCGAGTCGGCAACTATCGTCAAATGTATCTCAGTTATCCTCGATAACCTACAATTTCATCAGCGCTTTCCTCTCTATCTCTCTTTACCTCATTCTCCTATCGCCCGCTTCCTTCTTCCCGCTCTTCGTCCTTCATCATCCTCCCTCTTGTTCGTTCCACCAACTTCGAATTTCGATATTCACGGGATGTTGCCGGTCGTCAATCTTCAGCGAATGGCCGTGTGCGCATGAACTTGCCGAGTATCTCGATATCGCGCACAAATACTCGAGGCAACGCGATGAGAGATAGAAAGCGAGTCAGAGACTCGTTTGCCCGGAGCATTGAGCGAGGTAAATCGATATAAGCCGCCGGAAGATGGTCGAACGGACGAGCTCCTGCGGCGTCGGCGGACAGCGCGGAAGTTGCTAGACGAATTAGTCGTCGAATAATCGACGTGCGAAGGTGTTCCCAGGATTAAAGCGCGGGCCTCCCTTCGGGCCGCGCGTTTGGCGAAAAATGACGATCGCTCCGCACACCGGACGCGAAGGAGTGGACGACACGGATAATATTGTTAACCGAAACGTCACGTCAATTAATTCGACGCACATTATTTGCGCGGCATTGGATAATAAATCCTCGTAGCCGGGTGCCTGGCCGATGCTTAATTCTCGTTTCGCGTTAACGCGCGATTCGCAGCCAATTAATATTTAACGCGTGAAACCGTGCCACCGTGATTATATCGCTGAGACTGGCAGCGGTAAATAGGCGTTACAGCGGAGGGAAATTTGACCGCGCGCGCAATGGATATCGGCCGCAGTTTAAACCGCGCGGCAATAGTCGCGACGCGCTCGATGCAAATTGCGAGTTGCGTGGGTCGCGTCCGGTACGTCGACGGTAAGCACGGCATTTTCGTGGAAGCCTCTTCTTCTCGACGGCTTCGTCGGAATCTTGATCGAAACTTTACTCACCGGTACGGCGATGCAGTCCTCGAGTTCTGTTAGGGGCGTCTCCGAGCAGTAGGTACCCTCTGTGAGGAAGGGTGGCCGGGGCGGTGGTGGCAACCGGAACTCAGGGGGTGGCCCAGGGCATTCCGGGCACTCCGTGCTCTCCAGCGTCTCCAGCTCCTCCATCCTCCACCTCAGCGTGCTGAAAATAACACGGAAAATCGTGGCTCGATTAATCTCATCGACAGAACTATTAATCCGGGGAGAGGACGGCCGTCGCGACGGCGGATCGTTATCTCTCGCAACACGGGCCGCGCTTTTATTTGCTCGACTTCTCGTCGGTCCAAGGCCGAATATCGATCGAGGCGTTATTGGCTTCATAAGGGACGAAGGATGAGGAAAGTAGACTTCTCGAAGGTACTACGTCGAAACGCATGGCTATCAAAAAACGCACGCAAATAGTAACCAGAATTTGCCACGTGAATAGGACCTCCCGGAATATTATCATTCCTCGGAGCAGCACGGAATCGGATTACATTATCGTCAACGTAAAGCAGCGCGTCCGAAAAAAATGCTCAGCATCGGACGGGGCAACGAGGGTTGTCGGCGAGATAAAGTCGTTAGTCCGTATCGCCGAGACGCTTGCGCCTGTGCTCGTTTTTAACGCAAAGGGTGTCCGCGCGCGCGCGCGCTCTCTCTCATGCACCGACACACGCTCACACAGAATCAGACGCACATCTGCACGGCGGGGCTCAACGACGAGAGAAGAGAAAGAGGTAGAGAAGGGGGAGAAAAAAAATGGCAGTTGACCGTGGAAGTTCGCGGGCCCAGGGTGAATTGATAACGGTACGATCCTCACGGCGCCTCGAGAGTGGATTTCGCCGGCTAATTAAGAGATACGCGTCTGGTGGTAGCGCAGCGGCCGCTCCTAATGGTCGGGAATATAGTCGTACTCGTATAACTCGTATAACCAGGGGTAAATGTGCAGTTTTTCTGGGCTACCTACGTGGATACCGGGCATAGGCGATCTCGTTAGCATAGGAAGCACCTTGCCCTCCGGGGACGGGTCAAGTCGTTCCAGTCGGTGCCGACTGGAGGGTTAGCCGCGGCGTGGTCGGTATGCTAATACCGGGACTTAATTACAGTCTCATAATGAATCAGTCACGCCAGGCCTCCTCGCCCTCCCGCGAGCGCGCCGCGCCTCCTTCTGTTGTACCCCCCCCCCCCCGACTGCCGACCCATCGCCGGTGCGTACACACGATTGTGCGCGGATGATTAATTGTCCTGTACCACAGCCGCCGCCCTGGACGTCGCCGCGTAACTGCACCCGCGCACTACATCACCGGTACGACGCGCGAGTCATTCTGAAACATGGCGGATACTCGCTGGCGTGCTTCGCTCCAAATGCGAATTGACGAAAAGTTATGGCCACGTAAAGTGTATCTATTGGCGGGAAATCACGGTTGCGCGTTCGAGCGACAGAATTATTTCTGTTATATCTACTTATGTACGTAAACTTTATCATTGCGTGATAAATAGGAAACGAAATGATGTAATACGTGCACGCGACATCGAGATTGCTCCGCACGCAAAAAGCTCGAGATATTTCCTGCGCGAAATTGCTGTCGTTATACACCACTCGTCGCATAACGCTCATGAAACCCGATTCGTCCGCGGTAATGACCGTAATCCAGCGCACATGTTCTCCGCGCGCTACGAAGAACATAAGCTCGACGGCTTTGCATCGCAACAGGACACAGCGCTTGGCATTCAATTCGATGCGATTTTGGGTGGCGATAGATGAGACGTGGGGCATCGAAAGGAAGAGGCGAGTTCATCTTTACGTGCACACGCTACTGCTCATGTACAGAGACGCGCGTACACCTGTATAACCGTCTGCGTCTGCGTCTGCGTGAAAGGGAGAAAGAATCGGCGATGAAGAGGGGTATCGGAGTACTATTTTACACACGCATACACACACCCCGACGCACGTACCCCCCATAAACGCGTTCGTACACTTCTGAGCAAAAACAGGAAAAGCGAATAAGAGAAGAAAGGGTGAGGACGAAGGTTGTAGGGAGGGCGAAAGATGGCGGGGGGTAGTGGGAGGCGATGTTGAGAAGCGAAAGAGAGCAGAGAGAGTAGCACGTCTGCGCTCAGTTTAATAAATGCAGCCTTCCTTCCGTTCCGTTTCTTGGCTCGACTCGGCTCTTCGGCTCGGCTCTCCCTTGGCGATGCCGCCGGCGGAACCCCGCGGAAGACCTCTTCCCCTTCTCTACTCTCTCATCCCCCGCCACCCACGCCCACGCCCGCGCCCGCTGCCTGCTCATTCACATGCAGAGCAGAGTACGGGGGACCAGCCAACCGAGCACCGCCGAGTGCTCATCTCGTTTCTGGCTCCGCTCCGCACAGGCCAAATCTCCAGTTCGCGTGATTTTTATTTAATTCCTCCGCTTTTTCCCCCTTTCCCGACGGATTCCGCGTCGATCGCGAGTGCACGCTCCTATACTCCGTCTCCCTTTATTTACCCCCGATTCGCCGTCGGATCGACCCTCCAACGACCGCTCGCTGCGCTCGTGTGTTGCATCTTTTTTCGAGGATATTGGGTTACGGCGACATGGAGGTTTTCCTTGGAAATCGAATCGTCGCGGATAGGGAGTGCATTTTGCCGCGTAACAAAGCCGCCCACCTGCGGCGAAGACGCGGAATGCGGGAATTGCAAATTTGACGCGTCGTTCCCTCGAACCGCGTATACACGCTTGCGTCTACGTGTACCCGTAAAGTGTTCTGCACTGTTAATGCACACGCGCGTACAAAAACGTTTTGCCGTTAAGTACGCGATTGCACTTTCAGCGAAGTTCCGCGAAGGGCTTTGTTGCAGAAATCTCGTTCTGCGAGGTACGATAATATTAAATATCGCTGCAACCGCGCGTAAATCCCATTATAAACGGGGACGTTGATTTCGCGAAAAGACACTCGAGCGGATCTTGCTCTAAAAGTCTCATTTTCCACTCGCCACCTCGAAGTCTCGTCGAAGAATTGAATAAGGCCTCCTCCGTTCCCTTTCAAGATCCGAGCGCGGCTTGGTTATGAAACCCATTCATTCACCAATTTCAAACTCACTTTACCGTAGCGCGGTATATATATATCTATATCGAGGGGAAAACTGGAGTTTCGACAGAATACCCTGTCTGCGGATATACAGGCGTCCATTGTCAATCAGTCCGACACTGCCTAAGAGATATGCAACCTTGGAATGAGAACGTATAAGGGGACGCGCGGACAGCGAAAGAGGGAGAGAGAATTCTCGTCGGACGCCGAGAGAAAGGGGGTGGAGTGACGTAAGGAGCGAAAGAGCGGACAGAATGGAGGACGGAAAGATGCGGAGAAAGTCTAAGAACGGGGAATTCAATGAGACCGATGACAACAATGCTGTCGCGCGTATTCCGACGGGACGGACCCGTTATTGCGGGAATCACGAACATTTTCCATAGAGATCTCTCGACGTCGCCGGCGCTTCTTCTGCACCCCTCGCGTCAAAATGTCTTCGGCGTGAATGACGCGCGTCGGCCGTGTGTGTACGCGCGCTTCAGCAGAGGCTCACGGATTATGCACTGCGTAAGCAGCGAGAACGCGGTTTTGTTATCGCGGGCGCAGGAAAAGTCGCGAATGGAATTCTTCGGGCGCTTTTCACTTTGTACGCGGCCAGGTCCCATTTTGATAATTACGGCAGAGGGGTAGTACGATTTCAGCGAAATTCGGATGAGTGACATGGACTTAATTAAAATTTCATATATGGATACTTGGCGACTCTGTGACTCTAATAAATAACATCAAATACAAATATCGCATCACCGAAATTACATTACACCCCCTTACGCAAACATCCATTGGCAGGTTAGATTTCTCATATCCACTGCCCGCAAGAAACACGCCACACGCAACGCACCCAGCATGCACCTATCTGTCGATAGTTCCGCGTCGGTTTACAAGCCGGACACGCCGTCCCGTCTATTTGCTTGCCAAAAGCAACGGACGGAGTTTCAGAGCAATTATCGGGGTTCCAGCATATTCCCAAGACACCGTGTGTACACGCGAGTGTTACGTAAACAGACACACGGAGTTCCAAGGAAGCCGTGTACGCCTGAAAACGCACTCCCACGAGACGATCGAGGTACAGCCGCGCGTTTCTACGTGCGAACGGAACGTGTTACTCCACTGACTAGCCGCAGGTCTCTATGCAGATGAAACTGCAGCGTTGCGTCGCGCTGCACAAGGCCGACAAATTGCCCATTGTCCCGTGCCGCTACATGAACGGATTCCGCAGGCGTTCGCCGATTGCGCGCGTTTAAGTAGTCGCGAGGTACAAGACATTGCAAGCCTGCCGGGACGAAAGGAAATCCGAGGAGCGAGCAGTGGTGCGCTTGACAGGGATGCGGAATGCGAATAAGATTTCGAAATTCTGAGAAGTGATTGAAGTGACTCTAAATGGGCGTAGGACTTAAGAGGGATGTTCCACGGCAGGAGTGTGTGCTGGGAAAGTTATCCGCACAACGGTCGATGCTACGTTTTTGAGGATTAAATCAATAAGGGGGAAGAATGCTACAAATGTGTACAGAGTACTTATAATCAATTTTCAAGGGGTTATATACAGTTTTATGAGGATTCTATAGTTTTCAACAGTCGTTATTGCGTTTCATTTTATTGTTCGCGGTCAGAGGATTGTAATTTCGGGTTTGCCGAAACGTACGTACTTCGAGGAGACACCGTTGGCTCCGAACAATTGTGATTTGTTGGAACAAAGACGAAACTTTCCTCGTTAAGACAGTTTATTATTATTGACCGTCCGTTCGGGAGAAATTATTTCCCCATTTCAAAAGGCCGATTGTATATTCAGTTCGAACCGAAAATACGAGCCGTGACTCGACGTCCACTTGGAACTGTCGTTAACATAAAATTTACGTAAAGTTTGTCTTATCATTATTCTACGTAAAGTTTGCCTATTCACACGGTATACATACCGCACGTATAGCGTATCCACACGACATAAACGATATCTATAGTTTACATATCATATTCACATTCGTGTAATGCCACAGTATCGTTTACCGAATTGCCTGTCGTTAGGCAGTCCGATACTGAAAGATTCTTCACGACGGACGCAACCTCATCCACTTACAGGCGTCTCGAGTTTCTCGGAAAGAGTAGACAGCGACAACGACGACAAGCACGTCGGCGGACGCACGAAAGCGTGGAAAACGGCTATACGGCGACGCCGCAAAGTGGTCAGACGATTTTTCCGAGTGGCCGACCGAGCGAATCGGCTGCCCGCAACGGGATTGGCCGAGCTCTTTTTTCGGTGTATAGGAATTGTCCGCCGGATTTACGATCGTTCGGCCGATCCTCCTCGCACAATCGATCGGCCATTGCTGCGAGGCGTCGGAGAGCTTTCGACCTATTGAAAGCGTAATGAAAGAAATAAAGTGGTGCCTGCCAGTCGTTCAAACGGGAATTCCAGGGAACGTGAGCATTTCCGTTATCATAAGGATAAATTCTGTCCGTTGGGCGTGCATAACGCATGTCCACGCTGAAAAGTAGAACTCGACGTGAAACCAAGTCCGGCGGAAAGTTTATGAGCTTTTTTTCGTCCGTACGTCGATTGTTCCTTTGATCAGCAATTGCTTTCGAGCCTGAGCGCGTTCTTGTTTTTATGAGAATAGACGGATAATTAGCGGATAAAATGATGTGCGTGTTATGCGAAAAAAGGGAATGAACGAATTCCTCTTATCGCAGATACTCAAACTTATTCCACTGTGAAATTGCTACGCATGACTGCGTGAGAGATATCGAGAAAGGAGATGCATTTCCATTAACGCAAAATGTGGCTAAAAGCTACGGTAAAATTTGTTTGAAAGATTCTGCACTCTTCTCTGCGGTGCAGCGACCGCTTTACACATTCAAGAATTACATCAGTTACAGCGTTGCGCCGACGACGGGGTGCGAGTGGAACTGGCATTAGTCACCGGAATTTCATCTTTTTGAAAAGTGCCCTTCGTACCGTACGGGCCAGGTTCCCTGCGAACGACTCAGCACGTGCTGAACCCGTTTCGCTTCTGTGGCGCATTCTCATGTTCACGAAACCCGTATAAATATCAGTATTGAAAGCACAGATGTTACAGTCGTACGTTTGGAATTATATCCCGTAACAAGATATTAAAACTTCCAGCTTGTATCGACTGCGCAGAAAGATACGTCCAGCACGCAAATTATTATTTTGCTCCCTCGAGGTCCACCCGTGGAAATTGCACGAATCACGTATGAAAACGAATGCCTAAGATCGACGTGCCGTAACATTTGATTCGACAAACTACCAACACCTTCCTTTCGCATCGAACCGACCAAAAACGAACGTCATCGTCCTTCAGGCGTCGGCGTCGGCGCGTAGGGTAACCGTGGTATACGCAAGCCGATCGTCGGTGTACATTTCGCGGCGAGAAAAGCGCGACACGTTCGGACGTGGCTTTATCGTGACAAATAGCGTCAGCGGGCGGATGAAAATTTGCCTAATTAAGCGTAACGAGTGGACGGCGTCTAGGGGCGGCGGGTGGGACGCGTGTATCGCGGAAGGGCGAGTACGGGGACGTCCGTTGGGATGGGGTTGGTTGGGCAGAGGTGTCGACGGTGAGCCGGTAATGCGCGTTCTCGCCAACGTACTTTCCCTGGAAGCGACGGTGGTAGAGCGCGGGAAATTCGCTAAACTCGCGGGGCACACGCACCGATACACAGAGGCCGGCGTCGCGAGTGCGTATCTACGCGCGCACACATTTCATCGCGACGACGCGTCGTTGCGTGCGGACAGCAGACACGTCCCGTAATTTCATTATGAAAATGCCGAGACTTTACGTCGTCGCGCTCGGTCGGCGTGTCCTTCCCAGCAGGTGCGCCCGCTGTCATTTCCGCGTGCACGAGGATAGGCTAGACGCTGCTGGAGCGGACGGCAACGGGATAAAACGGTATGGGCTTAGCGATCGTACGCCCCGGAAATCTCATCAAGTGCGACTCTTCTTTTCGGACCTGGAGCTGACGCTGGTAGCGGACGAAGCTCGTGGATTATTCTGACAATTTTTGGTGCGTGTTGCATTATCAGGGTTTCTTTCTAGACAACTATGTGTGTTTCGCTCAAACATTCTTCTGGCCACTGTCATTAAGTACGTCAAGCCCGGAAATGTTTCGGTCCGAGCAGACCTCACGACTACAATCCTTCTCTTGCCTGGCCGACACGCTTGCCTAGGCGTATCTCAACTTGTCTCTGACGCTTCGATACTGTGCACAGAGGTATCGGGGTATGTACGTTGTGTAACATTCGCGAAGAAACGCAAAGTTCGAAGTGTACTCGACATTGAACGAGCGTGCATTCGGTGCGTCGCGGAAAATGTAAATCGACTAGATACGCGCCATTAGCTTTCCAATAACGCGCCTATTAATCTTGATAATTTGATACCCCGAAAGTAATGAGGTGTATGCGAGCAAACGATACCGGGCAGATAATGAATTACCCTTCGGACGGGAAATAAAGAACACCTTAAAAATTGCATAGGTTACGGATAGCCCGCTCCGTAAATTGTGCCAAATATACAATTTTTACGCTGACGTATATTTTGGAACTAACGTGCGGGACGATTAAATTGCCGACAACGTATATCGGAAAACGAAAGGGTAGGTGGGTGAGAGGAAGAGAGCACCGATCGCGAATAGGCGGAGAGGCTTGTAATCGTCCCGATAGAAGTGCCTCTTCCTCGGAAGGGTGAAAAAGGCAAGGCGACGGTCGACCTTTATATTGCGTACACAGGGCACCGAATTAGCTCTCGTTAAATGCGGACTTGGACCGTGCCACGGCGTTTCTCTCCTTCTTCCGTTCCCTCGCAACCACTGGCCCCACTGCCCCTGCTCTCAAAGTGGCTTTGAAAAGCGCGAGAGGGCGCGGGCAAAATCGGGGTAGATTGTCGTTTTATACGGCGACCGTGGCGGAGGAACGAAGTTTAAATTAAGTCATTTTAATCCTGAGGGAAACTTCAACGCCCCGCCTCGCGCTCCTCTTGTTAAGTTCCGACGTTAAGTAATCAGATTAGCCCGAACTAACCTCGAACGCCGCTCAAAACCTCCGGGGAAAGTTGCATGCGTCAGGCTAATCCATTTTTCGACGTCGCCGGCCGAAAATTCAGTCGCGAGGTAATTATTTAATTTCCTTTAAGGCTCCGTTGGCCTACTCCCACCCCGAGGCACCTCCATCCACCTCGTCATCGCGCTTTGTCTCTTTACGCTCGTCTTCGCGTATATTAGCGTGGCGAGAATCTTCTGGGAGCGTGCGTGCAGTTGAATTAGAGAGAGAGAAGCCGGCGGGTGACAAGAGTATGCACGGGACTCGAAGGAAACCGACCTAATTTATTGCGATCGTATCTCAAGATCTACGGAACAAGTACCCACCGGCGCTAATTCGGCTTTGGACGGCGCGACAGCCGGGACGCGCCTAATTATTTAACTTCAGCAAGGCGTGCGCGCTCGCGCTCGCGCATTACCATATCGGTTATCTTCGCCGGCTTTGCAGCGAGTTGCGAGCGCGCCTCGGAAGTCGGCGGAAGTACAATTCCTTGGAGAGAAAGCGCGCGCCAGACTCCGGGCGTGGGGCGGCCAACTAATGCTCGAACGTGGCTCAAAATTCAGACGTGCGAGACGTACGTGAACGTCGAGACGTGCCTTTCTTCGCGGTACGCGGCTGGGTGGGGAGAGCGTCGGAGACTTTGCTCGGTTGCTTATTGGCGGACTTTTATCGAAATTAATTGTGATTAATGCGCGACCGTTTCGTCGTTTCGCTATGCGGCACAGTGGTAGGCTGGAGGACACTTCGAATGCGCCTCGAGGTATATTCGAAGAATGCGAAAGGAGGGTCGATTTGATCCGAGCTAACCGAGCGTGCGGCGCCCTGCCGAAGTACTTTCGCGGTGATCCTCTTTCGAGTCGCTCGACGGTCTAAACTTGCGCTCGCTTCTCGATTATTAAATCTCGTCGAGCCACCCGTCCCGGGGACTCCTCCCGTGCGTTCGTTGCAGCGGGGACGGAAGCTTGAGGGTCTTCGACAGACTTCGGCGCCACGTCTCGGAAACTGCTTTCCCGGAGGAACCGACGAGCGGCGAATGACAGTTGGGCTGATCCGCTTTCGTCGGTCGAAACTTCGGCCGCGATTAATTATTCAATATCGCCGGCAAGAGTGCGCCGCGCCGTGTCGCGCCGTGTCGCGCCGTGTCGCGCCGCCCCTTTGACGGCTTCCCAGATCGCGTAATGCAACGGTGCACCTCCGGTTCCATCCGCTTTGTCGGCGGACAAAGAACGCGCCGGAGAATCCGATTAATCGCGGGCCTGTTGTCCCTTCGACGTATAAGCGCGAGCCAGTAATCCTCTTTCGATGTCGCCGTGGCCCAAACTTCTGCGCTCCTCCCGTCGCTAATTGCTTAATTTCGCCGATGCATACGCTCGTGCATTCCATAATGCGCCGGGACCGGGACGAGAGAAATGTCCTCCCCCTCGCCCCGCGGAGAAGCCAAGACAGATAGGACGTGGGGCGTCTCTCCCACCCCTAACGAGAAACTCCTCTAATTGGTCGTTAACCGTAAGACACGGCCACCGCTCGGAAGACGCACGCGGCGAACTTTTATTGGAAGCAATAATTCGAGTTTTCCACCCCGACCATCCACCCTCGCGTTTCGCTTTCTCCGCTCGCGGCCCTTCCGCGCGGCGCCTGGTACGGATGAAAGGGTCGATATTCCACCCTCGACATTCCACCGACCGTGTGCACGTACGAAGACGCGAGCGAAGGGACGGAAGGGAGCGGGCGACACGGCGGCGTTAATCTCGTTTACAATTTTCTGCGGCAATAACGAAACCAGCTGCGCGCCGTTTCCGCGGTAACTACATAAATACGGTTACTATTGACCATTTCGCGCGGAGGCGGAGGCGGAGGAGTCGAACGGCGCGCGCCGGAGAAGCAGACGCAGGACAAAGAATATTCGATAACGTCGAAACGATTGAACAACGTTCGCGCGGCTCCAAGAGCAAGCGCGAATAATTTCACGTCAAAAGTGTCGCCCGGCTTTTCTGCCTACCTTTCGCTGAGAGAGACAGCGGAGGAAAAAGCAGCAAGGGCGCGCGCGCGCGCGCGCACCAGAGGACGCGAGGGTGAAAAAACGAAGAGAATGAAACGGGGAAACGCGCTGAGAGTGGTAAATTCAAAAGACGACGGAATTATATTTGCTCGCTACATGCAGCCGCATCCCCCGCCATGGCCCTGCGCGCTAGCGGCCGCGGCGGCTGCGTTATGCATTTGTGTTTTAGGCTCGCAGCGCGCAACGAACCGAGCGACTGGTTGTCGCATTATTTCAGCATTAAGCTTCGCTCAGTCGGCTCGTATCTCCTGGTTGTGATACCAAGTCTCATACAGCGGTGCGCTATAGCGACAATGGGAAAAGAGAAAGAGGTAGTGTAGAGAGAGAAGCAGCCCCGTAAGGGTGGCGGTGGGTTGAAAAGGGGTGAAAGGTGGGAAGTGGGTTGCTGTGAATACTCGGAACGGACGGTACGGTACGGTACCGTTACACGCACACCAACCGTACACTGATACGCGCAATGTAATACAGCTAATATGCCACCATGAAGATTATTACTGCAATTTACAAACAGCCGGCGGAAAGGTAATACAATCAGCAGTGATACAATCACGCACGTACAGCTCCGACGATGTGTCAGAATGATAAAGCGTCGGCAGGAACGGCAGTCGGTGATGGAGCGATGAAAAACGTTGAATCGAAAGAGTGCGTCACGGTTATCGATGTAGCGCGATGGCAGACCTTCGCAGAAAGGATAGACGATAGACCTTGCTGATATGATTATCGCACGGTGTTTATAGCGCACCGCATGCGCACGCGTAATAAAAATGTTCCTTGAAGCGTATCAGCCGTCAGCGAGCGTATTTTTAGCTTTTAAAATTCAGTTAACGAGAGATTCCTAGTAGAATGGTTCGTTAAAAAATGTGTGTAACGCGAGGTGGTAATGCTGGCCGCTTAATGTACGGATGGGGGAACGATTGTTTCAAATGCCATTTTCCACCCACGCTGTTCCTCAATTTGTTCGCTCTTTCACTCCTCGTCCCTCTCCCAGCGCGAATGTCCACCGCTAGATCATCAATTCTTGTCGTGGCGAAACGACGCGGCACACATGACCGACCCACGCTTAGCGCTCGTTTTAGTCGCAATTCGAGACGGTGCATCTGTCAACTTGCCTGAAAGACCCCTTTGAGTGTCGAAGGGGATCAGAAAAGTCGAATGTTCAAAACGGTACAGCTAGATGGCGGGAGTACGACCGCACTGTCTTAAAACCGCAAGAGTAAGAACACAGATGTCCGATAATCGCCGATTCCTTTCATGATTCGCGTACGACAGTATTTAGTAGCCGGAAGGCGCAAATGACAGGGAGAGGGGCGACGGCGAAGAATAACGAAACAAGGAACCGTGAGACCTAGGAGAGAAGCAAGCAAGCCCGGCCAACGGAGAAGAGGCTTTTACTCAAGAAAGTTAGAAATTAGTAACAATGCATTTTCGGCCGTTCGTGCGCGCCGCTTGGAGAAAACGATTTCGGGGCCAGTGTTAGCCGCGAATTGAGGACGATGAGTCCTCCGTGTCGTCGGAACGGCTCAAGGAAGCGTGTAAGTGTTAGCGCGCGTTATACGTTGATACCTACGGGCTACATGTTTTACGCGCGCACACGGCGACAACGTATAAACGCGTACCGTGGATAAATGTGTACGTATAGTAGGTACGATGTACACCCGCACAACGGGCCAGAGACAAGCGACGTCGAGGATCATGAGAACATAACTCACGCGGAAAAGACTCAAGGCGACCTCATCTCTATGTTAATCTTCCCCCACTTCGCTGCAGCTGCACAGGGTATAAGCGAGCATATACTTATTTTTCTTTCTCCTCATCTCCTTCATCCTCCTTCCTTTTTCTACTCTTTCTCGTCCCCGCCTCTTTCGCCGGCCGCCTTCATCATCCGCGCCTCTTCGCAGCTCGTTCATATAAGAATCGTCGATTACCGACAACAAGTAATTGGACCACACACCGCCGGCGACGGCGGTGCCTCGCTTACCACGAAGAACTTCTGTTAACGGCAAGCGTGCGCGGGGGGAGAGATATACGGCTAATGTCGGCCGGAATCGCGATAAGCAGATGCAATTGGCCGTCTAATAACGCGGTCATTAAGGCTACGCTTCGTTAGCGGCCTGTCTGACGATCGTGATCCACGCACCACCAGTTGCACTTCGCTACGGATAAATAATATCGGCCCGGCGTTCCTCGCGCTCGCTCTTCAACGGATAACGAGAAGGATTTTCTTCTTCTCCTCACTCCAAACGCATTGAGCATGGCCGACCGGTCGCGTGATCGTCACTCTGCCGGCAGATGGAAATCGTACTTCGAGCCGGATCGAATCTGAATTGGGGCTCGACCGCTCTCGAATTTGAATGTCAATTGGGCCCGGCGAAGTTTCGAATTTCTAACGACGCCGTTTCGAGGAGCGGAACCTCGAGCGCAATGTCCATTAATCATCTGGCCGGGATGAAATGAACGCGCTCGGGACTCGGGAGTCGGGATCGCGGGGCATTCGTTACGGGGCACGAGATTATTTTGCGAGAAGGACCAAGCGTCCTGCGAAGTTCGCTTCACTCCAACACCGGCATTTTGCTTTTATTACGTTTCGCAGTGAACGGAGCAATGTTCAAAATCGTTTCACCCTCGTGGCATGGTACATAGCAGTATGGGAGGGTAATTGACAAATCGTTGACTGTAAAAACTTTTTGGACGTACAACCAACGGATGACGCGAACAGTCTCTCCCATAGTGTCATGAAACGGGAATTGGGAAAGAATGCGTTGCGCTTGCAGCGACGACGATGGCCCGACATAACTTTTGTCGGGCCAAATATTCGCGGCATCGTACCCGCTGGCGAAACACGTGCCCGTTACGTACCCGTAACTTTTGTTTGATTCCACCACCGCACCGTTTAATTAAAGGGACGGGTCCGCTCGGATTCAATATTTTCGTCGTCAAACAATCGCTCGATTCGCATCGAATCGCTATCCATTTTTCACGTCCGCGAGAACGGCGTGAACGCGGCGAGCTGCGAGCACTGACGAACGACGAAAGCGATTTATTATCCGCGAAGAGTAGAAAATTGCGCGGACAAACTAGCGTCAAAGTGATTGTTACATATATACGTCGTTGCGGTACCAGAACTGCGTTGATGCCGATCTCAATAGTTTGTGGGAGCGCGTGCTTACACCCTTCGCATTCGCTCTTATGTAACGTGCAAATCGCTCATAATATTTCACCTCGCTGATTGATCGAGCTCGTGTACCGTTAAAAGGAAAGTTATTTCTAGAAAACGAGGAATGACGGGATGGCGCGCGAACGTTTGTTGGGCGCTTGAAAAGGAGAGTGTAGCTAATAAACGACGTCGCACCGATAATGAGACCGCCCGTGGATTTAGAAACACGTCGAAGGCTTCCGCCGCGTCGTAATAAAATGTATCACTTCTTGCACCCCTGGTAACAGACTTTCTGCGAATTGGCCGCGTACGCCCGTGGAAAAGAGACACACGGCGATCGACAGCGCGGATCCTGGCGAAGAAAACAGAACAGAGAGCGCTGGGTAGAGAGGAGCCGACGGCTCAGCGCGATATGAGATATAAAATTATTTATAAGCCCGACCAATAAGCTATCAGAAAGCTATTAAAAGTTTTCGCCGGTCAGAAATAACCTCTGTGCCGAACGTTATTCCCCGGAGGGTGATCTCTTGCCTCGTAACATTTCCCAGGAATCCCCCGGAGCAGTTACGATGCCGTCCGATGCGTGCACCGCGACTGGCCGTTTCTTTCGCCCACTTCCACCGACTCCCCTTCTTCTCCGTTCTCCCTATTTCCGCGCTTTTCCCCGTCTCGCTGCCTCTCCCACGACGGCCTCCCTCGCGAGCGCCGAGAAAACGAGCAGCCCACCCCCCGCACACTGACACTCCCGAGCAATTCTCCGCTGCTGCCATAAAATCGACATCGCGGAAGCCCATGACCAGTCATTTAGTGCTTTCGCGCCTCGATCGTCTACGTCTACACCCCCCCGTTGCGCCTTCCGTTTCGTCGGTCCTTAACGAGGACTCTCGGTGTCGTTCGTTCGTTAATATTTCATCGGGAATAAAGAGCGGCCGCGCGAGTTTACGGGCCCGTTCACCGGCGAGTTTACTCATTCTCGTTCGGTGGGAAAGTGCCGCGAAACGATTATAGTCTCCTCCAGTTTGTCGCCTTTGACATCGGGCACCGTATTTTCGAAGCCCGGACAGTGCGCGCGCGCTATTTTCATTCTCACTCATATCCAGCGCCTCTCCCTCCCTCTCTCTCTCTCTCTCTAACAGTCTCTCACTAGTGGCTCTCGCGAACGTAGGCGTGAAGCGAATAATAAAGTCCCTGGTGGCCGCAAATAGCGCCGTGAAAAGGAGCGTATAAATTCGTAGAGTTTAACGGTCCGTAAATCTGCGGGCATCGGGAAATACGTGCGGCACCTACGCGCCATAATTTTCCCGCTGTAACGATATAGCGCGTATCCTCCGTGCGTGCGTGCGCGAATTCTCACTCTCTGTTGGGCGTTCATAAAAAAGAGTGAAGGGAACTAGAGAGAGAGAGAGAGGAAAGGGTGATGTTTGCCCGGCGACATGCGTGTCACGACAATACGCTAACGAGTGGGCGCGCTCACACGATAATTCGCGGGTCACATCACCGCAAAGCGACAGGTTTTTCATGCCATGACGACTATCGGCATCGGCACTCTTGCGTCATTTCATTTCTCATAATTACGTTCACTTTGCTGCAGTCGATCCGGGGAAAATGCAATCGCATGCGTCGTACCCATTGCCGGGAAGCGCTTGCGCTTACGATTATTGCATTACTCCGAGTAACAGGCTATTACCCCGCTTCGTACACCTTTTTTTTTTATGCCAGATCATTCGTGGCTCCGTGTATTTACAATTTTTCTACCCGTTTACATCGATCCGGGGTGAACACACTTTGAACGAACCCGACGGTAGAGGTGGAAGACTGGAGCCGCGCAACAATTGCTACGGAGTAGCGGTAAAACTTGGACGGTGAAAAAGATGGAGAGGCGACGAAATTTCTGCGCTCAGCAAATCGCTGCAACACGGTTCCCATTCGAGGCAGAACGGCTTCTTGCGACGGTAACAATGCGCGGAGGAAAAGAGCAGGGTCAGGACACTTTCGAAGTCCAGGATCATTCCCTTCGGGCGCATCGATACTCGCGTCACGAGCGTCGCGATTGCAGGGCGGCGCAAGGGGTGGAGAAGGCAGGAGAAAGTCTCCTGTCGGAAGGCACGGAACTAAAGTTCGCACCCTCGCTCGTTCCAGGGTGGCATGAAGGAACGAAATATGACGGGGGACGTGTCTCGGCCTATCGCATCGCCGCAATCGCAGGACCTTCCCATGAAGAACGTTTAGTGATCTCGAGCCCTCTTTCTTTCGAGGGACTCCCTGGCGAAAAGGAGCGAAAGTGGAAAGTTTCGCCAACTACCAGGACGCATAGCAATCTCGGCGCGTGTACTGACTTCGAAAAGAACGCAAACGCCGGGTATGATCCGGGTCTTCCCCGCATCCGACGTACGTATTCTAACACGTGCACTCGCAATGACGACACGATCGAACCGAAGTTGCCTTGGTACGAATTAGACGCAGCAATCGCACGGGCATAGTGATTTAACTACACTTTGTCGCCGAATTACGAGACTAAACACGTTCTAAACTCTCCGCCTCCCCGTCTCGCCCGGGACAGATGACAAACAGCCGTGCGCCAGGGAAGAAGCCCTTAATACGCAACTAAGTTCTCCGCCAGACCGACATAATGGACGTAATTATTCTCATCGCGACTCGTCGCGCCCCGGCATCAAGGATCGCGCATGATACTCACGATACGACCTAGCCATTTCCCGCCATCCCTCACGGCGGTCGCGCGAGATGAGAGCGAGCTTCCCTCGGAGATCGTTTAATTCGACCGGTCTCAAGTTCACCCTCGGGAGGAAAAGCCCGACGAAAGGGAAGGTAACGGGACACCCAGAACTACCGTTCTCAGCGACGAGGCCACCGCACCCACACCGGGCCTCGTAACTTCTTCCTTCTCCTTCTACCTCCCCCCTCACTCCCTCCCTCCCTCCTCTTCGTCTCTCCCGAGGCCACGAATCTCGTCTCTGGGCTTCGCTTCCTACATCTCGCCTCGCCAAAGCTCGCCGCCCGCAGGGACAACTTTTGCACGCACGTGTTTCGCGTTTCTCACCGGTGCTTTATTAAGCCCGAGGTGACTCTCGCCGCCGGAAACGACTTCGAGAGAGTCCCTGTACGGAGGGGACCACGATGTGTCTAACGAGGAAACGGAGGATGCGGATGTCTGCGGTGCGGTTAGTGGCCTCCTTCCGCGCACTTTTTCTTCCTTCCTCCCTTCTCTATCTCTCTCGTTGCTACTTATTTGCGCGCGGCGCGCACCCGTGTTCCGTGCACTGTGTCCGGAGAAAAGTGCGGTCAGAAGGGATGAGTAAGTAAGTTTAGCTGTAAAGTGTACCCGCGCACCCCCGTGGCATCTCCTAGCATGCGACGCGTTAGCATTAGCGGTACTAAACGCCACCGCAGCTATAGCGCACGGATTTCGTAACGTGTAAACGTTAGACGAGCGCCGCGATTGAATTTCAGCCACCCCCTCAGACCGTAAATCAAAAGTCCCGTAACAATTCCAATAACGCGAGCCGCGAAATAGGAGCCCATGGAACCCATAAAATCGTGTATTTACGGCGTCCGCTTCTACTGTCGCGGCAAGTGCGAAGGAGGAAGCCAGAGAAAGTTAATCGGCTAAGACAGTGAACGGTAATGCGGCTGACACCGTTCAAGCTGGACATTGTGGACATACGCACCCAGCCACCCGCGCGCCGTCCCTCTCTCACTCGCGCTCCTTCTTCCTATCCCCTGGCTATTCCACTTAAAGCAAGTTTACGATGGGGAGGGAGATCCGGGAACGTTTAGTCGGCAGACCGAGAGGGCCTCGCTTTATCGCTCGTTAAGTCCGTCCCGATTAGCGTCCCTCTCTTTTTCCCCTGCGTCTTCCCTCTCGCCCGCCGAGCCAGCGCTCGCTTTCGTTCGACTACGTGTGTACACACTTCCTCGGCCGCGATGAAGAGGACTTTCAGGAAGGGATTTCCGGATAACGGGCGAGTCCTCAGACATTAGCGGATTCAGTAGCGTTACACGCCGCGCTGAAGAGTATTTGAACGGACGCGGCTATGATTGCTCACGTTCGATGAAATTGTGCTACGTGTCGGGCAGCCGTTACTCTTGCATCGAGTTCGGATATCGTCGTAGCTTATGAGTAATATTGTACGATTGGTCCATTGCGCTTAAGAGGTATCTGATTGAGAAAGTAATCGAAATCGGCGGCATGCGCACACCTCTATCAAGTAATTATCTGGCAAGAGTAATTATTATCAGAAGCACCTCGAGTATTTTCATGTTCACGGGGCTCATGGGAAAAGGACAATCAACGTTGTACGTGCATCGTGGAAAGAATAGGCTTGCTCGTACGAACAAACTCGGGAAACTGTGAGCGCGCATGAATAAAATGGCAAGAGGATAGGAGACGGCGAAAAATTTCCCTGTGCCAGGCCCCGCATTGAGAAGCGCGGAATCGTTATCCTTGCGCGCGCGGTTACCGTGACCGATCGGTGCTTCCACCTAGCGTCGGCCTCGTGCACCAAAAGCGTTTCATGGTCACGAGCGGTCCAAGTTCGCACAGTGTACATTATAAAGTTTCCCGCGAAACGTTTGCTGCGGAACTTTGCGCACCCCAATCTACCGCCACCGTTTCCTCAACCCCCTCCCCCTGTCTCTCTCTCTCTCTTTCCAACCCCGACAAAGATTTGCACAACAAATATTATCGTGGGGTAAATTATTAAGTGTATATCTTGGGGGCGAGATACAATTTGCTTCTGTGAGGCAAGCTCAGCCTTCAACGCGGAATCGACCGCGTCGACGACGCTGGAAAGTCAGAACATTTTTTTGACGAGCCGAGATTTCGCGTGTCAAGCTCTTTATAAACACGTCTACTTTTTATGCGACGGGACGCGGAAGTTGTGAACGTAAACTCGTTTACGTTTTCGAAATGCGAAATACGCGGACGACGTCTCTGTGAAGCTGCGTTGCGTGTGTGCGGGGTTTAACATTAAACTGCTTTTTTCTCATTAAACGAGTAAAATGCGTTCGAGTAATTAACGCACGGAATTATTTCAATAAATTCCGTTACGTTGTACGCGGCAACCAATGAAAGAGTAATTGTTTCGGAATTCTTTAAAACCTTCGCAGTCGGCTGTTTCCTGCAGCGATCGCGTAAAAAGGGAAAAGTTGAATTATTCAAATCTATTTATTTTATAGCAGCGACGATCAGCGCCGCATGAAACCATAATAAACGCGATAAAGTTTGTTAAGCGGGTCGTAAACCGATTGCCGGAAAATGTATGTTATTTGCTGGACGCATTTGCCAGTGCATAAAATTTAAAGAGGAAATCTTTTGTTCGCGGCCGCGCCTCGATTGTTACAATACGTGCACTTTGTGAGCCAGCAAATTGCTGCTGCTTTGGCATTCGAAACCTCGATCTGAAAGAGGCGATTTGGAAATGCCGGTGACGTTTGGTCGACATGTTTGCAGGATTCGCGGCGCGGAGAAAAGTTCTAAGCCGATCGTTAACTTTGCGGGCTGGCGGGGAGTATAAAAAAGAAGCAGAACGCGCCGTTTTCCGATTCGGTGCGGCAGGGAAAGAAAACGAAGCAGTTTCGAGACGAGGATCCACGTCGACGCTTCCCGCGATTTTCCCTTACGGCGCGGTTGAACGTTCACGTCGCGACGATAAAAGGACAGCAAAAAAAAGAAGGAAAGCAAAGGCGCGCGGGCGCACGTCATAAAACGGAGCCGACGTCGAACGTTATCGGTGCGATCGTCGAGAGAGACGTCTCTGACGTTTCCTCCACTTTCGAACCGGTTTTCGATTTAGATATTTCCTCCGGCGCCGTTCGCATTCGCGGAGGAGTATCGGCGGGATAGAATGGAGCCGTTAAGTCGACGTATTCGGGGAAAAATTGCGGAGAATTTTTTTCTCCCCCTCCGTTCTCTTCCCTCTCGGAACTCGCGCGCGCGCGACGACAACGCGAGAGGCGCGCACATTCCACTTTCACCGCTTTTTTGCCGTCGCTAAGGGCACTTCATTTTGCGGAAACGCGCAGCAATGCGGAAAGCGACGGGCGAACGAGGATGAAAAAAGAAAGGGGAAAAAAAAAAGGAAGAGCGAGGAATAGAAAAGCCGTACATGCTCGCGACGCAGTTCTCGGTTATTGCGAAATGACGCCGATTGTTGGCCGGGCGGATTAAAACAGCCGCAAAAATAAATCGATTAGCCCTTTCGTCCGTCAGTATGATCATAATTCATACCTAGGATTCTATTTAAGTTTTTCGTTCCGTGCAATTGAATCCTCGTAATGAATATCGCTCGGATGTTATATGCGGTAAACGATTCATTCCAGACGCGATTAAAGCCGCAGCGAAAATTTATTACTCCGGCGGCGGGGTGGCCGCGCGAGCAGGAGAGAGCGGCGGCATTCCAGCAGTGATTCGTTTCGAATTTCCTACCGATTTGCAAATAAATTCGCCTCGCTACTCATTTTTCGAGCAGACCGAATTCACACGGGTCATTAGGTACGTGTTATCGTTCATTCGGCCGTCGTTTATTAAATAATAAAAGAGAAGAAGGACCGCGGCAATAATCGATATTAGATGATTATCCGACCATATTCGACGAAATAACAAGCAGCACAGTCATTGTAAAAAATTATATTATCCCAAGCACACTGCCCGCGGAGGTACAACTTGCGTCGCTATCAAACAGTTCTAATGCACCAATCGGCAAGAAACGAATGCTCCCCAGGTGCACGCAATTTCTTACTACAACTGCCAACTCGTTCGGCGAGTTGCGCAAAATGCCCTGAAATTCGTCTCAATGTATCGTACGCGCGCACGTGTTCCTGCATTTTCTTTTACGACACCGTCCACGCGAGAGTGACGTGAGCAATGAAAGGACGACGCTCGCAGTCTCACTCGCGGCACGAACGCATTAGGGAAATCTCGATGTAATTCCAACGACGTCGGGACAGAATCGCTTTTGGCAGCCGCGGCGGACTCGGCAGAGCGCGCACGAGCAGCTCGGTAGACAGTAATTTTCGTGAACAAGAACGGCACGGGTACGACTCCGGTCTCCCGACTCGACTCGACTCGTCTCGTAGTGCGATACCACCCCGATGGGCGAGAGACAGAAATAAAATAAGTCGCGTCGCGAACAGAGGGCGAAAGTGGCTCTCCGCTAGCCGTAATTCGTTCGAGCGTTGGTCGACCGTTCGTCCAGGTTGGATTTTCGCTAGATTCGCTCGCTCTCTACCACCTCCCACAGTCCCACCCCGCTCCTACCGCCACATAACTTCCTAATAACTGTCAGCGACAGCCGCACTTATATGCCACCCTCTCGTATCCCGGGATTCCTGAGAGCTCGGAGATTAATTCGAATTTCATCCCCTGGACCGGTACACGGGCTACGCTCGTCTTAACTTCCTTAATTTGCTTCCCGAAGTATAATACGTGCCGCGGAAGTGTCTCCCGCCGGAGCTGGTAAGGAGTTTTCGGGGGGAAAAAAAGGGATTAATAAGTCGGCTTTGAAACGATGTCCGGTTATATTAAAGATTAACGATGGTTTGGCAGAGGGAAAGAGAGAGAGAGAGATGTGCGGAGAGATTGGTGGATCGGCGTAGAAGAAACAAATTACAGTATTGTTTGAAGTGAATCATACTGCAAAAGTCATTTCCCAATACATTAACTTGATTGCCTTCGACGGTACGTCGTAACTTGTCTATCGGCAATCTGAAGTACCTACTCGGCGGGTCAAGAGAAGCGTGCTCCAAATGTTTTGCGATATTAAATTTCCTCCGGCGGAAAAATAATTTGTCCTCGGCGTGTAAGTACGTGTGGCAGCGGTGTGAATAAAGACCAGGGGGCGGAATAAAAAGGGCGAGAATAACGGGTTTGCTGCGAAATGTCACCCAGCCGTATGGAAGATTAAAGGCACGGAAAGGAAAGAAGCGAGAGAAACGGCGAGCGGAAACGTACATTGCACGACCTACAAATATATGGATTCTGATACGATTCCGTGGGTGCGTTGAACTCGCAATGATCGGACAACCGTCGTGCGTGGTTACTGTCAGCAAGATCGGTAACGAGCGAGTCATTGAGTGTTGAATAGCTGTTTGTCAAGGAATGAAAAGCACGAAATACTCCATAGCAAACGCTTGAAAAGCTTATTAAATCTTCAGGTACTCGCGCTCGCCTGCTCTCCGTGTGTGCAACGTTCGGCATTATATATATTAATGCATACCTATACGCACACATATATATCTAATTTTTCTTGCCCTCACGAATTTTCTCGCATAAATCGCATGACCTGGTTTTATCACGAGAGTGCTAGGTAATTTCGATACTTCGCAACTTTTAATATGCCCGAGGAAACGAAGTTGGACGACCTGCATTATGTGCCAGTTACACGACGTACTCGAAACGAACGGCGTGCTCGACGCGTTGCTGCAGCGACTGGCTGCGCGACGTTACAGAAATTTTCTCCTCGACGGTCGTCGACTTTCTGAAATTCTCTCGCGCGGAGATGCGAAGTTTTATTTATTTTCTCCCCGACAACACGAGGAATTGTTCCGTCTCCACCGAGAGTCGATGGCAGCGTGTTCCCGTCTACAATCTTCCACCCCGCCCCTCTTATTGCCACTCCTCTTGTTTTCCTTCGCTCGCCGCTTTTTATTTCGCCACGTTGCCTCTACGCGGAACCGAGTCCGGATGCGCAGTTTCGTGTTACGTTTGCCAAGAAAGAGATAGCGTATCGCGATTAGATCAATCTGCCCGCGAAACTTCATTGCGGCCGCCCCGGGCGAACGACGTGACGAAAATTCGCGCGATTACGGGCCGGATATGATCGAGCGGCGAGAGAGCAGAAAGGTAGGTATGTAAGGCGAGATTTGATCGTTCCATTAGACGACGCAGCACGTCAAACGGTCGGCAGCTTCGACAAATCGCGCTGCAGACGTTACCGGCACGAGGCTCCGTCTATTTCTTTTTTTACGCACGCGCCCGCTGCTTGCTCCGAATCACATTTGCCCCGAAACGGTGCGACGTTTTTGAAGGATTTAGAGTCCCCAATCGGGTTTCAAGGCTTTTTACAACGGGAACGAAACGCACAGGGCTTTTTACGCCATGCCGGCAGATTTTCGGAGCCCGATGGATCCTAAATCTAAAACCGATAACGATATCCCATAATCCGTGCGAATTGCAAGGGCACTTTGCACTTTTTTTCCCCAAAGGGCACCGGGATGTAAGGGGTTTTACGATTCGAAATCACGTTCGACGGAACGCGAGCGCTTTCAGTGCGATACCTGATTCGCGATAATCCTCTTTTCGGGGAAAAAATGTAGAAATGCGACGGGCAGCGCGGGCGCGTGCGCGCACGGTCGCACGCTGCCGGCTGCCGGCTGCCTCCCTCTCGTCGCTGCTGAAACTGAGAGTGACCGAGTTACGCGAGGAGAATCATTTCGATCCGGCACGTGCTACTGTACCTTCGCACTTGCAAAATACACCGATGCGGCACACACGTCACCAACTAGCACGCGTCGACGATATCATGATTCCGTGCACTGCGGGGAGATCAATTTCCGGGGAAATAAGCTTTCAATTTCGACGATAGAGCCGGTTACCCAGCGCAATTACTGCAGCACTATCCGCCGTCATGAGATATAATCACTGGATTGTCGGTGCGCACCTTAGCACCTACACCCCGAGCCAACCCCTTGTACAATCATCTCATCGGCTGGCTCTCCCTTTGACCGGTGACGCGAAAGCAAGTAGAGAACGCGGCCAGGAAAACTATCATTTTAACGCATCAGCGCATTGCCTACCTCAGAATTTCGGCCGACAGCGTGCCAATTCGCTACGTACGCATTTCCTTCGCGTACCACACACCGGCACCACTCGCGAACCAGCCGGACGACGGCGCTCGATAATAATTCCCTTGGCACGACACTTTTCACAGAAAACGGACGAGATCGCACGGACTTCGGCCTTCTCAGCTCCGACGAAACTATTTCACTCGGCGAGCATCACTTTGCACGATCGGTCTACGTTGGGTGCACGTCGTCGGCGCAGATCGGAGCTCGGTTCCTTCGTCTGTTGGCGAAGAAACGGATGGCGCGAGAGGATCGTTGCGGGAGTTCACAGCGGCGCGGCGCAGCGTTGTTGACACAGATCTCCGCCGACGATAAAACGACGAGGCTAAACGACCGCGAGCCATACGCTGCCGCGAGAGAAAGAGAGGACGGTAATCCTCTGTTTACTCTGCCCTCAACACGGGGAGGGGTACACACTTTTTCGGACCGACGCAAAACGTCGGACGGGAAAATTTGGCTCGCGAGACGCTCGGCCGGCGTATAAGCACCGTATATCCACTAGCGAAGCAGGAGAAGAATCTTGCACGCAGAACTCACTCGCGTCGACGGCGGAGCATGACACATTGATTTATGCCGATTATCACACACCGTATGAATTTATGTTTATTCGAAGGTCGCACGCACACTCGAAGATGATCGTCGAGGGTGTTCGTCGAGCGGGCCGACACGAGAAACACGCACGTTTCCGGAGCAATTCACTCGCGCAGTCGAACGAGAGGTTATGTCCGTTCGCCGGTCAGACACGACGCATCGGCCACGGGAGCTTTCGAACGTCGCGTGCTCACACGGAGAATATGAACTTTCCTCTCGTCACTCGGGACAGACCCCCAATAATATCCGCACCCTCTCGTAAAAACGACGCTCGCTTCGTGGCGGCGCGCGACACACTGTTGCTCCGTGCTTTCGTTCGAGCTCTCGGAGTGTTCGCCCGAGCTCCGTACTCGCCCCACCACCGGCGTCACGTTGCCAACCCCTCTCCCCTCGTTTCTAATCCCCACTGAGTCCTGACAGCCCCACTCCGTTACTTCAACTTCCCTATCTCCCTCCGCCTGACCTTTTCTCCCCGTCCTCGGGAACCCCGCGACTCTTTCTTCGATGCGTGCCGTACTTTTTCCATTGGGGTGCGAGAGAGAGAAAGAACATTGCCGCAAAGGGCTGGAGGGGAAGGAACAGGGAGCCGTAGTCCTTTTGGAACGCCGGTGTGGCACATGGAGAAGGGACCAACACTTGTGGAAGGTTCGAAGGAAAGAGAGATGGGGACAGAGGGCTGGATACGGAGTGAGAAAGCAGCGTATAGGACACATTCGGCAGTTACAGTGCCCTGTCAATCGTGGCCCTGCACCGTGGTGCCCTCTGAGGCCTGTGGTCATATTTTCAAACGGCTTTTCTGTCCGACGAGTCGTGCGCGGCGGAAAATGTGAAAATGCGCGTTATGAAAATAAACTTATTGAGTGACGTGAGGATGTTATAGGAGCGTCGTTTAGGGCAGTATGTCAGCCGCTTTGCTTAGAAATGATTATAAGAGGATAATTAATATTGTACTCTTGTTGCTGGCACCTGAAGGCAAGTAAATGTTGTCCTCAACGATATAGGCGCCGTTCTGCAAAACGGCGGAATAACAACTCGTAACGACCTCATTTCCTTTCCTTCGGCCGACGCGGCAAATGACCAAAGTTGAAATCTGATAGCCCCCAAGGGTATTCTAATCGACGGGAAGGTCGCTACTTCGCCTAATCCGTCCTCGGGAACTTTTTCGCTCCATTAACGTGCCCTAATTACGACGCGGCTTCTTAGCTGCACGATAGCCGATTTATCAATTAGCAGTCGGTCGCGCACGAACGATTGCGGGCGTGGGAGGAGGGAAATGGAGGCGAAATGGCGGAAAGAAGGAATCGAGGATTTCCGTGGAGAAATTCCGTGGCGCGAATCTGCCACGAGTCGAAACGCTCGCCGGACACGAAACTCGTTGAACGAGAAAGGTATCCTCGACTCGTTCCGGACGAGGGTTAATAGTTGGCTTTGGGACGAAGGACGAGAGCTGTCGTCACGTCCGCCGCTGGAAGAAGTTGCTCCTGGGCACGATATCAACGGGAATCGTCCGCCCGCTTCCCTTCACCCTTGTCTTTTCATCTTCCCTCGCCTCCGTAAACCGAACGGGCTCTCGTGACGAGGCCACCTGGCGAGATGACTTTTTCCCCTTCCCGGCGCCGCGGCGCCGTTAAGGACGAGCGACGAGAAGAGCGATATCAAAAGTTTGCCGCGACATTTCGGCCGGAACCAATCAACGCGGCCCCGCCACGCTCGAATTTCTCGCTCGTTCGCGTTCGGCTCGAACGCCACCGGCATGCGCCACGCTGGCGCGCGGATCCTCCTCTCTGCTGCACAGGCATACGTTTTATCGCCGCTTTATCTGCTCTCGTTGCGCGTGCACAGGAAACTGGATTAGAGCGCACTGCTAGCGGAGCATCCGTCTTCTTATCGCAGCGACGAGATCGAGGATGGTATAAGCGCCGGAGGTCAACAGCACTCGCGGCCGTCTTTCATTGGCCCGCGTGCGTACGCCGTTTCGGAGGATCTGGCTCACTGAGCGCCACGCAATCGTGTCGCTTTCATCGCGATATAAGGGACGTAATGCGAAAAAAGGGCCGCCGAGAGAGAGGGAGGGGTGCACGTGAATTACGCTTAACGGCGGAAGTTTGCCGCTTTCCGCACGCGTACCGAATTCTCTATCGCCGTCGGCAATAAGACGAGGAGCTCACGGAAAAACGAAGAAAACTGTCTCGCCGACGAATCCCGCTCGGATAAGATTCTCCGTCGCGACGTTTCATGCCGCAACTGGCTCCGGCTTAGAGGACGTTTGCGGTCCTCTCGTGTCCGCCGGAACGAGACGAGGAGGGAGAGAGAGAGCAGAACGAAACAATTTTCGAGCGCGCCCGTCCCGGGAGAGAGGCAGAGCAAAACAACGCACGCAATTACGGCTACCCCGTCCGCCTCCCATCTCGGTGTCGCGAAATTACATGATCGACGTCTCTGCAATTATCCGCGATAATTGCGAGTCTCCATAGAAGCTGCGCCGCGTGACGGGTGCCGATGTTCCGAATGACGCTTACATTCTCGGCGCATTGTCGCTTTCCCAGCGTGACGCCCCGGCGCGGCGCGCTCGCGCCAGACTCGAGATAGAACGTTGAAAATGCCCCGTCGGAGTAACCGGGCGCTGTTATACAATCGTAGCAACGCGCTGGATAGAATTAATTAAACGCTCACGCTCACGATCTCCTCTCCCCCCACCAACGCGTTTCCGCTCCCCTCGCGCCAACCCCCTTTCCTGCCCTGCCGGCAACCCCAACCGTCGCCATACACCGTGGGTGTATTTACTCAGTGGGCTTTGAGGATCGAATTGCACGCGAGGCGCCCCGTGAGAGAGGGCCTCGTCGTTTGTTCCCTCCTTCCACCGTGTGCCTTCGTGGCATCGACCATCGCCAGGACCACCGCGCCACTGGCTGCGCCGTTCAACACATCGGCGACTGGCATTTCAAGACGAAGAACGGCCGCCGGCGGATATCCGCAAATACCGACGAGTATTTAGAGATCATTATGCCCGTTCTGCTGGCCGATCTCTCGGCGAGCTGTCCCGCGGCATTGAGAAGTTCGTCAAACGAGGCCGTTCTCCTTTTCGTACTTGCGCCTTCTTCCACTACTCCTTCTCTCGCGCCGTGGCAGAAGGGGTCGGCGGTACTCCCGCTGGTGCAACGAGGGTAGTTGAGTGCAAATATTGCCCCGTCGTCGCGTCCTGTCAGACGTCCCCGAGGTGCGTCTTGTATGCGTGTCGTCGGTACCGAGGGCCGAGGAAAAAAGAATTCCGCTCTCGTTCGCCGGGCCACCGTGAGCGCGAGGCTGCGCGACCGCTTCTGCGATTATGCGCCATGCCACGAGTACGCACACGCGCTCGGCTGGTAGAAATTATTTTTACCCCGCTCCCGTCGCTGGGGAACTGATTTCGATGGATTCGAGTATAATTACGACGAGGATATCGAACGCTTCCATGATAAAAGGAACGTCTCGAGCTGGCGGCTCGGGTAGCCGAGCGCCGATGCACGGCTTTCTTGCTACCGTACAAGTGGAACTCGAATGCGACGGCAGGATTTGTGGATAATGCATGTCAGCGTAATTAAGCGTACGGGTTATTGTAATTGGCAAAACAATAATCTGTATGGCTGACGATGTCTCGTTGTTATGAGAGGAGTTTTTGTCCGGTAAGAATTTGCCCCCGTCACATTGATGATCCTAAAAATGTCGCTGGGCAATGTTAAAGAGAGGCTGAAACGATGAGAAATAAAAAAGAGGTTCGTCAGTTAGAATGCCGGGTACTCCCAGTGGTACAGTATGGGTAGTCGACTGCAAATATTGCCTGACTGTCGAGTCAGGTCGCTGCTGTCAGCTGTCCCTGAGGTACATCTTCTGTGCCTCGGCATACCTGAAAAAAAGCCGTCCCTCCGTCGCATTCCTCCAAACTACGGAATTTCTCGACAGAGGTATTCTCGGATCGAGTCGAATAATCGATGAAATCTTTTACACGCCGTTTGTAATGAATGTCAAGCAACCGGGTGTATTTAGCAAAAAAAGAATGAGATGCTACTCGCATTATGAAACATCCATTTAATCTCAAGCCAAATTATTATGCTTCTACTGAATTACTAATTTTCTTCTTTTAACGTCATAGTATAGTTAGACGATTTTTGGGGAAAAATTGCGGGTTGGAAGTCAGTCATGGCGTTAATGAAGGCACGCTTAGCTAATCCGATGATTAAATATTAGTATAAGGCGAAAGATAAATAAGGCTTGAGAAACTACTGACAGGATGAACAGCGTACGTTTGTTGGAATACAGGTGCAGCTGTCCGAAAACAAAGGTAACGACGGGGTAAGTGACAGGAAGATTACGAAAAGGATAAGGACGATGGAAGATACTTGAAAAAGGGAGGCTGCCGATGTGGTCAACGGCGCATCCTCTAACAGCGAGAATAAACGACTACAAATATTTCCGAGTTGTCGCACCAGGTAGTCGGTCGAACTGTCAACGTTCCCTAACGTCGGCTGCTTGTATATAAACGCACCTGCCGAAAACGTTTTCCAAAACCCAAGCTGAACTATTCAAGTATGTCACGGGTCAATTTAAACTGCAGCCGTGTGACCAAAGATCAATTGAGAAGTCGTTCGTTTCGCGCACGTACGTAACGCTTCATGCGCAACTTTGGCGCCAGCTGCTTTTTTGAAAGCACTCAAGGCGAGCCTTGTTTGTCGAAGACGGCCCTAAAGGTGATGCAGCGAAATTCTCGAGTGTTTGTTAAATATCCTCTCGCCGAGGTCGTGCTTCGTGCATTCTACATTCTGCAACGAACATCATTTCTCTTGAGAAGAATGAGAAGAGAGGACAAGCTGTTATAAAAGTTTGTCGAACCTCGATCCCTGACCCATTTACAGAGGAGATACCTCTTTCTTGTATTTCATAAGAAATTATCTCTCCGATCAGACGACGTGGGCGACTTACAATGGACGGACGACAAATAAGCCACGTATACACGTAAGTCGATATCGAACGTCGGCCGATACGATTTATCGAATGGGACGTATAAATATTTCGGCCGTTATTAACGTCCCGGAGAAACCTCAGGGAAACAAAAGCTTCCTATTGCATAAACCAGTCGACGGGACACACTTCACAAACGAATTGCGTGCTTACTGCGGTCGCGGAGCGTTTCGAGTTTCTGGCAAATATTGAAGGATTAAAATAGATTTTGTATGGATTTTTGCCGGAATTATTGTTCAAAAGTATGGATTAGATTCGCTTTCCCGCGCCGCATTGCATCGGCGCGGTGCGATGGAAAGTTCCGCTATCGATTAATAGAAATTGGAAGTACTATGCATCGCTGAACAACAATCGAGATGCCTTACGTAACTGGCAACGGGCGCGTATTGTTAGACAAATAAATGCCTGCAGAATGTGTCACCGATCGTCGAGATCGGCGCGACGAGCAAACAAACGACAAACGACTCGTTCAAAAGGAACCTCCCGGGTTTATTACTCTCGACAAAGCTGGCCGCAAAATGCTCCGCATTCCGATACTCGACGCATTCCAATACATCTCGAAACACAAAACATTCGCGCGCCATTGCCCTTTCAGTCTCGTCCTGGACAAATAAAAACAAGCGCATCTGGGCACTTGGTGCAATTCGAGAATCGCAATTTCGCGAAACAGGTCACCGAAAGTGGCGCGGAATAGCCACAACGTAGGCGTCGACACGCGTCCCGGCGCTTCAGTGTGGCGTGCCAAACGAACCGCGTATAAATCTCGTTCGATTTATTCGACCGTGGAGCCAAAGTGTTACCGCTTTTTTCTGCTCATTCTTTTTTGCCCTGCTTTCGAAAACTGCCGGGTGTCGGGCTCGCTCTCTTTCCCTCTTTTATATCTATTCACTTCTCCCTCTCTCTCAATCTCTCTTTGAAGGTATTAAACTTTTTCTTTAAGACATTTTCTTTCCCACCTCGTCCCTCGTTACTCTCTCGTCTCGCATACACTTGGCGTCGCGGTTCAAACGAATGGAGACGCAGAGCAAGCTCGCCATACATCGCGGCGTTATCGGCGTACAAGAACCGGGACTAAGTGGACGTCGTGCCCGGCGCAAAAGGTGTCGAGGGTACCTGTTTCATTTTCATCCGGTAGTGGTGCAGGCTCCAAGTGTTCACAGAGGGGGACGTATATGCGCGAGCTTTTAAATAAACATGAGGCGCATTCCGAGGGATCGTCGAAAGCCCGAGATATTCTCTCTCCTTCACGAAACGACGAGCGAAGACGAAGAGAACATTCGAACATGAGCGGCACGGGATAGTGGCGAGTTTCGTGTACGATGGCGCGCGGCCGATAAGATAAACACGCCGTCGACGAAAGATGTCGCAAGAATCGGCCGAGTCGCACCCCCGGCCCCGAGGGGAAAAACACGATCGGTCGGAGAGTAAAAGCGGGGCTCGCGGCCGCTTTTGACCCGCTGCAAGCACAACGTGACCTTCGAGAGCAACCCCTTCCCTCGCCTGGTCGTAGGTGCACAGACCGAACCACCCGTCCGACGTCCTCCCAACGTAGGTGTCTACGTATGGGAGTCGAGGCACCACTGATTTATGATCCAAAAAGAAATTGCGAACGTAGGTGGACGATGATTTATCGTCCGGAAATAAATTGCGGATACCTACGGGCTGCCAGAGGTCGTCACTCTGCTAGGATGCGCGCGGGAAACCGAGAGGAATAGACAGTGAAATAGGAGAAGAGGGACGGAATCGGTGGATACAAGACGAGGACGAGCGAGAGGAAAAAATCGGAGGAATTCGTAGGCCCGATCAGCAGTAGAATTCGCGGAGGCGTACGCGTTTATAGGCGTGTATCATAAGCGAGCGCGAGTGTACGAGAGGGTGGCCACGGGACCTGGCGTGCTGTGCTCCGAGCGGAACATGCGAAAGTCCTCTCGGTTTAAGAACGTAAGCGTTAAATACGCGGGCGCGACGTGTGTCGCTGGCAGTTATATTATTTTTCGTTCAACAGCCAGACGTGTTTCGCGGCTCGCGCTCATTGTAATATGCTCGCCGAGCAAAAGAGAGCGCGCGGACGTGTAATTTTAAGAGAAGAAAATGAAACGCGCCTTTCTCTGAAACGTCGAAGTTTCGAGTTAACGCTAACGCGTCGCTTGAAATGAAACGCGCGGAAACTCGAAATATAAATTTTAACTTAACAGAGTTCGCTCTCTCTCTCTCTCTTTGTCCAGCCGAAGGAACGAGCCTTCGGTTGCTGCGGCGTATGCATTAACAGCACGAACGACGCGGAGTGTCGCCGCGGAGCGGCGGCTGGAAACGGTTTATGTGGGAAATTTTTAAAGAGTTCCGTGCCGGAATAGAAAAATGTTAAATCTTTGTCGCGGGCTGAGTTCGTATATACCTCCCGCGGTGCGGTTAATCTTCGAAGTGTACAAAGTCCTCCCTACCCACCGGCGAGTTCCTCGGTCCTCGGCCGCGGGACTAATATATCCCCCACGAATACGTGAGAAACGTCCCCGGGATCTCGACGAAGTGATTATACGAAAAACGAAGCCGCGAAGTAAAAAGGTAGCTGAAAAGAGGGGGAAGAAGCACGAGAGGAGAGGAGAGGAATAAAGTCCCCTCCCTCGTACTTTTCCCGCTTGTCGAGAGACGAGGGAACGAAATTATTTCGTAGCGAAATGTTCAGCGGTGCACGTACGTTTTCAGCGCCGCATATTCCAAACGCCTCCGCGAATTTAAAACCTGAATTCAGTGGCATGTGTGTACATGAACGTCGTATGAGCGCGGAGCTAAAGGGGGCGAGGGGGAGGGGGGAGGGAAAGGCGGCGGAAAGGGTGGGAAACGAAGATCCGACTGCAGAATGCAACGTAACCTAACTCATTCTGACACGTTCTGCGAACCGGCTCCTCGTGATTAATTCGAAAGACGGCGAACGGGCGCGCGCGCGAAAAGTAGAAACCGCTCTCAACTAGATTCTAATATCCTACTCGCGCTAAGTTATAACGCGCTCTCGCATATTTCCGAAGTCGGCCTCATATTTCGCGCGACTCACTGAAGGCAGTCGGTTTCGAGAATGAACACCTACGAGGCCGCGCCCGCGGTTGGCGAGCTGAAGGAGATGGAAATCTAACGTAAGATGTAATAAAAAACTTTTAAAGAAAAGTAACAGACCTCTATTACTTGGTATCTCCTGAAACGGAGGTGCTGCAAAATCTCATGTTTTGCAGCAAAAATATAATGTATAATTTATAACAGAAGGAGCGTCAAAACGAGGAAATATAAATACATAATGCATATGCAAATTAATACCAAAAACAGAGAAACATTAAATGATAATATGGAGTAAGTATGGGAAGCATAAATGATTTTTAATTACGATCGGTGCCTCGTATGTAGACGCCATTGATTGCTGGAGTGGGATAAATTATGGGTGTGGTAGTATTATATTGACGTAATTTTGGGAATACGTATTACTTTGTAATTTAATATCGGTATACAGATAATGTATTAAATACAAGATACCCTACCTGAAATTAAAGTCACAGCATTTCGTGATATACTGACCATATAAATAAGCGTATAAAGTAAATCTCTCACGACAATTTAATAACCTCTTTTCGGGCACGGATATGTATTACGCGCACATCATTCTGGAAACACTTCAATTTGAAACAGCATGCGTGAAAGTGACCCGGGGGTTAAGTGTTATTACGGCTCCACGCAGTGTAACGCGTGACGGCTCTCGTTGAATCTTCAAAGACAGAGTAAAAAGAAGAGTAATTAACCTGAAGCTAACGACTTTCATACGATCGGTTGAAATAAAAAGACGGGCCCGATAGGCGATAATATCTCTCGCCGCGGCCCATTGCTACCTGTACACGAGCCTTTATCTGGCACGCCTACGTTGATCAAGCATGGAGCGAGTCATTTAACGCTTTAATACTTGGTCAGTAGACGTGTCTCATTACCTTATCTCAGAAAGTAAATTTGAAGCGCCGTCTCATAGGAGAGACACACTCGAACGCCTCGCTGCAGCCAGCATACCCTGTTTCCCTTTCTTTCTCCCGTTCTCTCTCTCCCACGCCCGCCACTCTCCGTTTTTCGTTTTCGATCGGGAGGAAGATTCACTCCCGAGACCGGTTTCAATCGATCGCACGAGCAATAAAGGGTCTAGCGGAAAACGATCGCGGACCATTACGAGGCCACAAATCGTGCCGGTCGGACGGGGAAGAGAAGCGAGAAGAGGAGCGAGACGAGGGGAGGGCCACAAATCGCAGAAGGGAAGAGCCGAGCAATCGTGGAAGGAGGTATACCTCCGTGATATGACCACCTCGAGAGGCGATCTACGTGCGCGTCTCTCCTCTCTCCTCTCTCCTCCCACCCCCGCCCGCGCCCGCGCCCGCGCCCGCGCCGCCTTGGTGGTATATAAAAGGTGCGCGCCGGGGTTGCTTTAACGACGGTTAGAAAATTACACCAATTATCGCGGCAGCCTGTTTCTCGTAACGAGAACAGACGCGTGCTGGACACGATGGTAGTCAGCTGAGATATTTTCGCTTTCTCTCTCTTCCTCACTCTCTTGCACTCACTAATCTTACGTCTCCTTCTCCTTCTCGCCCTGCACCGTCCGTCGTACCCTTAATCGCACGCTCTGTGTCTTTCCTTTTTCTTTCAACGCCGTCGACCTGGCCTGGTTTGCTTCACGCTGCCACCAATTAACCCCCTGCGGACCCGGGTGACCGTAAACGCATAAATCCATCGAGGCCGACCCGAAAGATCGCGTCCGGAACTTCCAGAACGCGATGAGTACCCTTGGCGGGGTGCCGTCAGACACGAGAACAATGTCCCAAGATGTCCGCATCCTGAGCAGTCGTTTTTTTTCGCCTTCTCGGAACTTTGCCACGCTTAACATCCGTGTCTGGAAGCGATGCGTAAGTTTCGGGCCTTCCTGGAAAGTTGCCTCGGGAAGTCGGATCCGAAGCGGCTTTCCGGCACAGTCTTTCGACGTGTCCCAGGTCGTAATCGACAGTCAGGCGTGGCACTTTCCGAGACAATGCCAGGGATCATTATACACGGTTCGCCTAAGTGAGTTAGCTTCTTGGCGAATTCGGAAAATTGGAAGGAAGACGTCGTAAAACGCGTTACGTCCCGCCCTTCACGTTTGGGTCGAAAGATTTGACGTCATGCTCAACATACAATCAAATCATACAAATTCGACAAATCGCGATTGGAGACCGTTTTGGCAGTCTTCGGGACTTGCGCGAAATCAGGAAAGTGAGGAAGCATCCCGAAAGAAATTGCAAAGTTTTCGAGAACTCGAGGAGTTTGGGGCACCTTGGAAATCCCTCTTCTTGCGGATTACCGGAAAGTAACCAGCAGCACATCCTTAATTGGACCATCGTTCTTACACGCCTACCGCATTCGTGAGCCACCGCTTGCCGTGGCGTGTCTGGCACGTGTTATTTAGAAAGTTAACAAAGCAGTAAATTCTCGTTCTACGCTCCTCGCGCAAACGCCATCTACGCAGCGTCTAAATCAAATCAAGTCAATTTTCTAGACAGTCTGCTTGAAGCATTTCTCTTAAAACGTCATAATTCGCTCGACGACCCGGCAGCAAAGACATTCGACGCAAAAAGTCGTTACATACCTCCTATTAATTTCACTTGAAAATCCATAATAAAGTTTACCCCTGCATTATACCACACCGTATAATCGAATAATCAAATATTCTGCCTTCCCCCGTAACCCGAGAATACTTAACGAACTCTCAACAATTCTCCTATTTATACCCTATAACCACGAATTAGCGGTTATAAATCAGTGGCTATAAATGGGATGATGGTTATAAATTACGATCACTATTTACGGTCGACCATTAAAACGTCGGGACTCGTCGCCGCTCGCGTCCTCACTCAATTCCGTTTGCTCAGTATGCGCGGCGACTGATACCTCGGATGATCGAGACGTTGATCGACGATATTCCCAACAATATCCGAGTCGCCGGCCACACGTACGGCAATTGTGTACGATCGAGCGTGAAGAGAAGCCAGTCCGGTAGGTGGGCCCACGACGACAACGGCGTCGAAGAAGAAATCCCTGAAGATCGATTCTGGCGCGTGAGGCTTCACGCCTCGTCGTGAGTGTAATCGGTGCTCTTAACGCTTTAATCCCTTGGCATGGCTCCGGTCGAAGGGCTCGAGGGCTCTGGAGAGGAAGACCTCACGAGCTCTTGTGTCTCTACTTATCCCTGTCTCTGTCTCGCCCCCACGTCCTTTCGCTCACTCTCCACCGTCTCTTTGTCTTCCTCTCCTTCCTCCGTCCCTCTGACCCCAGATCCGAGTTTGCGTCCAACTTTTCTCTTTCTCCGCCGAAAACGGAGCATATCTCTTTCCCGCGATCCTATTCTTTTCTCCCGCCGTCCACAATCGGCAGTTTATAATCTGGTTCGCTTTGGGAGCCGTCAGTTGGCACGCGAGCCCCTCAGGCACCCCGCGCGCCCCCCATTCCCTCGTTCGCCGGGATTGGACGGGAATCGAAAGGGATGATATCTGAATTATCTCTGCCGGTGTTTTGCCGAGAAGGTCCGTTAAAACGCTGCGAGTCGAGAGGGGAGAAAGAGCAGTTGGGTGAGATGCGGGGATAATTGGCGGTCAGGTATGCCGGGCCGCTTGGTCGCTCGGTCCTGCCCGGACAGGTCTGGTCCGGGTTTCAACTATACACCGTTCGCGGTAACTCACTTTCGGACGCTCCATGAAAGTTCGCCGCGATCACGTGCTCTGTAGATACGTCTCGATCGTCTCTTGGACGTCAAATCTGCTCCCGCCGGAAGTCTAAATTCGGATAATCGGCTGGATAAAATGCGGCGGCAACGGATTGTCAGTCACCTATGGAAACTTGATTTTCCGTGGAACGCGGCGAGCGAAGTTCGGGACGGCCACGGGTCCGGATGGAAGAATTATTCCGTTTTAACGGTATTCCCGATGTCGGGATGATCCGGGGCTTTGGATTCACAATCGCAGTAACGCAATCCGCGTGAGGGTAACGTAACGACAGGTACGAGGCAGCGTAATCCCTCTGCGCGTCTGATATGTCCCGGCGTATCGAATTTCCACTCAGCTGCGGAACGAGCCTTTCGTATTTGCATACACCAGAAATTCATCGGCAAAGGGCCACAGCGGACTTCTGTACAAACATCACGGAGTGCATTTACGGAGGGTCCGTCAACAAATACGTCCCAGCGCTAGGGCGGGGCTGATGTAAACGTGTCTATATACCGTGGATGAAGCTCTCTCTTTCGAAGATCCTATGTAAACTGCCTACCGTTGCTGCTGCTGCTGCTGCTGCGACAGTGCGCTGGACGAGAGTGGACGGGCCCATCTCGAACGGAAGTTCCTGTCGCGGCGACTATGCAGAAAAAGGGAGAAGCGCAAAGGGCGATACAGAGCGGGCCGCGTTCGAAGTGAAGCCCTCGAAAAAGTCATCTCCGCAAGCGATGCGATGACATTTCGCCATTGGCGCGATCCGTTCGTGTGGCTCCGGCACAAACACACACACACACGTTCGCGCGTACGACAAACTTTGCGGCTTGCCGTAGAGCGCAGAAAGCGCAAGAATTATTAAAGCGTTACGGTCATTAATTATCTCGAGATTAAACGGATTACCAGCTGGGATGGGAGTTAAGGGAATGAGAGTATGCCCTTGGGAGAGACCGTGTGGCGCGGTAAGAGATTGAGCGGTCTTCATTACCTGCCGCCCGCTCATTATGCTCTCAGCTTGAGTCCTCCTGCCTTTCTCCCACCACCTTCTGGCATGATCGCCTTCTACCTACCACCGGCCTCTGCTTTCGTCCTCTTCCCTTCCTGTTTCCCTCTCAAAGTTGCCGGAGCTGCGAATAATCCGCGTCGCTCTCGACGATCATGCCGCCTCCGAGCACCGCGCCAAAGTGCAAACTATTAGCAAGACCCGCGACTCTAAGACCGCATAATTATAGACGCCGGGGTTACTGGCTCCCGCGTACTTACTGTCGAAAAGTTTTTCGCCCCTCGCAGCTTTCTCAGACGCGGAATTGGACCCTTGGAACCTCCAACCTCCAACCCCTTTCCCAACCGACTGTTTCGGATGGCATTTACCCCAAGTCTTACTTTGGCTAATTGCGTTTAGAAGACGCTAATAGCCGAACGCTGCCGTGGAGTATCGAAGAATTGTCCGAAGAATTGTCGTTCAATCTTCCACGACATTCTTGAAAACGACGTGCCGCCGTCGCCGCCCTCCTCCCCCGCCATCCGGCGCTTTCTATTTATCGGCATTCTTAGCCCGAGTCCGATACAGCGGCAAGTGAAAACTCAATATCCTGTTTTCCGCACGCCGCGCCGCTCGGATGAAAACGACTACGCGACACCGACTCCCGGGCCCGTCTTCCTGTTTCTCGCCCAAGTTGCCGCGGAGTTGCCAATAATCCCGGTCGGTTTCCGCGAATATGCAGTCTCTAAGCTTCCGCCGAACTACAAACTATTACCAAGACCCACGTCTAACGGCGGCATTATTATCGTCCGCGTAGTTATTGACCCGCAGTTACGTGCTACTCACAACGACTCCGCTATCTAATCGCTGTTGATAGTCATTTAGGGATGCATTTCCGAGATGCCTGCTGTTGCAAAGAACATTTCGCGAGCACAGCGAGTACAAAGGAATTACCGAATAGCAGACGTCCGTCCAGACGGCAGAAGCACTTTGGCCCGCTTCTGCGGGGGCGTCCGCACAGGAATTCTCGCCGAATTTCCGAGTACGCCACAGAAGAGGCGCGTCGAAATTATTCGATCCGGTCGACGCTCTATATTCGAGGGCGTCCGTCGGGTAACCGATTGCCTCTCTTCAAGCGCACTCTGAGTTCCGCGGCAGCGAGCGGTGGATAATGCCGACTAGTTTCCACGCATGCATGCCACAGCCTATAATTGGCTACGAATGTCTAGGCGCCGCATAATTATCGCTCCGCGCAGTTGTTAGCCTATAAGCCTGCACAACAGGTATAACCCGCCGAGCCCAGTCGTTATCCGTCATTCCTGGGATAGCTTCCTCTTTGAGAGTACTTGTGGAACCCTTTCGAGAGTACTCTGGTATATGTCGTTAATAGCATGAGTTTGAACACTGAGAGTGAAAGAGAGGGAATGAAGAAAGGATCGTCTGAAGAAGGGCAGTGACAGAGGATGCGAAAGAAAATGCGGAAAGAATAAGTGAGAAACGAGAACATAGCAAGAGGAAAGATAGCCCAGAGGGAAATAAAAGAACTGAAACTGTGAAACGCAGAAAGCGAGAGAGACAACGTGAGACGGCGAGAGGGAGAGTGAAAGAGAGAGAGAGAGAGAGAGAAGGTAGACGTACACCTGACCAAAGAGATGCCTCGATGGACAAGCTATTCGAAGTACCTGCTGGAACAAAGCTTCGGTACATCGCCGTTGGAAGCTGAGATGCACACGCACACAAACGCACGCACACCCGCGCACCTACGCTCATTCGGCTACCTCTTCGTCTTCTTGTCGTTCGTGTCTCTATCCCTTCCCGCTGTTCCTTACTTCCAGTAACGGGTGCGCGTATCCGATCGGACGAAAGAGATAGTCGGAATGGTAGGTTGCATCGGTATACAACGTATCTTTTAAAGTGGATGTACGTACAGTAGACGGCCGTGCATATGTATGTATATATTATTACATATGTACGCGCATACAGAAGCGTACGCACCTGTGCATGTGGGTGCGCGCGAGCCTATG
Organism: Priocnemis perturbator; assembly: GCA_963942575.1. Taxonomy (NCBI): domain Eukaryota; kingdom Metazoa; phylum Arthropoda; class Insecta; order Hymenoptera; family Pompilidae; genus Priocnemis; species Priocnemis perturbator. Next base: position 3,447,328 of record OZ012644.1, read on the forward strand.
TATGTGACGTATGCATGCGCAACGTGCAACACACGTGGACACGTACGTGAAACTCTCGGCAGACCCCTCTATTCGAACGCTTTATGCCACCGTAAACCCTGTAAAAGGTTCCCGCTTTGCTAGCCACGGGCGTATATGCATGTTCTATACTATATACCTATAGGTGGGTGTATACAGAAGGAACTCGTGCCAGGACCAAGGATAGAGGGATAGAAGGTTAACAAGACACGGATACGCGGAATGGCGTGTGCTCGGGTGCGACAGAGAGATGGAGTCTCTTGCACAGATGCGAATTCGAAAGATCGTCTACGGACCCTGAGCCGTAGTCCGAAGCGCCACAGTGCATTCGCTTTTATAGCGTTTGCGCGAAAATACTTCCTTATTTATAAAAGGATTACTACCCTTCGCCACGCTTCATAGACCGCAAACGAGCGCGACTGCATGAGTGCGATAAATCAAATTGGCCAAAAATTGCCACAGTGAACGTACTCCGTTCCCAGCCTCGTCAGGTGCAGAACTGCAGAGTCCGTTCGATGTTTCGTCAGAATTCACGGACGCGATACTCCTCAGTCTGATAACCGGACCAATTGTAGCACGTACTTTGGAGAAGGGACACTTTCGTCATTGTAGAAAGACCAAGTTCCCGGAAACAACCGGTTAGCCCGGATCGAAAGTGCCAGATTTTCAGTTACGAGGGTCGAGAAGCTTTTAACCGTCACGTACCGTCCCTTTCTTTTTGAGATAACCCTCTGTACATGTACTACACGCGCTGACCTCTCAAGCCGTATATCAATTTTATTAATTATAACGCCGGTCATATTCCCGACCTTCCTCCCTGCTACTTATTTAAACCCGCGACTGGAGATTAATTCGCGGAACTCACGAGCCAGCGTAGTACATAACGTTTTATTGCGAATTTTAATTAATTGAACGTACGCGATCGTACATTACCGTGTATGCGCTCTCGCTAGACGTAATATAGGAAAAGAAAGTATTTTCCCTCGCAGTTTGGGACCTCCTGACGGATTGGCCCGATTACGTAGCATAGTATTCCTGGCAATTACGGCTACACGTAAGGCGAATTGTTGAGCAAATATTATCGATTAAGTAGGGGTTCCTGCCGAACCCTATTATTCTCCACGCCAGTTGCTACATCATCTTTTTGACGGAAACAACCTGCCGCTCCTTTTTTCCACCCGAGGCCCGTGCCGAATTCTGGCGAGGCCAAGTAACTCTCTCTCTCTCTCTCTTTCTCTCTCCGTCTCCCAGTTACCCGAACCCGTGCATTAAACCCGATACTAGAATTACCCTCGCAGGGGTCCCAACGTGACTGGTTGTTTTGGAAATTTCAGGGTTGCGGAGTGTGAGTATCGCCAGTTCCAACTGACGACGATGGAGTGAGTAAGTGAGCGGTGGTGCGAGAGGACGTGGGGAGAGCACGAGACGGCGTATCGGGAGGGTGTGGGAGATTGAAACTCCCCCAAAATTTCGTTATATATTTGACGCCGAGCGCCTAACACCCTCCCAAAGGCGGTACGAACAATGGATCCGTCACTTCCAGCTCCGGCACCGAGTCGGGGGCTCCTCACTCATCTTGCTCATTACTCGGAGGAGGGACTCGAAAATCCGCGCGGCTTTGTTCGGATTTAAAATAATACCCAAGTTGTCCATCGTAACGGACTCGGGCGCGAAACGAGGGTGAAAGGACGTGCGGCGCGGGACTGAATTATTTATCTAACGGCAGACTCGAACAAACCCGCGCCCAATTCAATACGGACAGAACGAATCGGCGTCTGCCTCGCGGCTCGAATTGATCTCGCCAGTCGGCGCCGCCGGTAATTGCTAATTTCGCTACCTCCGCCATGTTTAATTAAATCATACGGCGGTATCGAGTCGTGCCGGTGATCGCGACGGCACGAGTCATGGGTGGGAGGACGGGGGAAGTGCGAAGGGTGGTTCGAAGGGGAAAGGAAAAAATAGAAGACCACTGGCGTCGCCTGGTACTCCTCGTCGTCCTCGTCGGCGAACTCGTTCGCACGTGCGCGCGTCCGCACGCTCGTGTGGGACACTCTTTGTGGGACGTGTGGATCGTGAGCGACCGAGTGGGTACACACGCGGGGAACGATAATGCCTAGACCCGAGCGGAAAGCACGTTTCCCGACAACGCATCCGGGTCCCGGCTGGTCAGATATTTCTAATTTTCTCCGTCGCCGTCGCCGTCGCCGTCGCGAGCACGGCTGCGCCTTTGCACGTTCACGCGCGTACACGTGCGATTTCGGTACACGCCAGGCTGATGGGCTCGTTCGACGAGATTTTCGCGGCTCCAGATACGATAGCGTGAGGGGGTACGTTTGTTCGTTTCCTTCTCTATCTCCGCTTGTCCGTCACGATCGGACAGGACGCGTCGAAAATGTGCGCTGATACTTAAGCGATTGATTTGGCATTCGGTAATGAGGCGCACATCGAAGGATGCCGTGTTTTTCCTGTGCACGACGTTGAAAATAAATCGATTTTTCGTAATGCAGACGAGGGTTTTTTTTTTTAAATAATTTCACGGAGAAATGAATCGTTTCACGACGAACAAGTGTTCTGCACTTTTTTAACACATAGTGACGGCGTTAAGCGTTGATATGCATTTTAAAAATAACTCCTACTTATCCGAGCGAAGCTGCGTTTGTCTACCCTTGTTTGTTTTAGACACGCCGTTCTCCAGTGTTTATTGTGACATTTATATTCTAGGTTTGAATTATTTCCCGCAAGATAGTTGGACAGTGGTTGATACGTCCGGTAGGGAAAAAGTTTCCAGGATGCGTTCGAATTTTACGACAACCCTCCTCACGAGATCCAACTAGAGTCGAGAGCGACTTCATTTAAATTCTGGCAGGTGACAAAGCAGACCTTCGTGACCGATGCCATTGAGAGCCGAGATGCACGGATAACTTTTCATCCTCGTTAAGTTCGGAACGTTTAGGGTTAGCGTTTTTCTGGTTTTACCATGGCCGAGGAAAGGTTAAGGATAACAGTTCTCACGTTTCCCGTCCACGTCTCAACGCCGAAACTCCACAAAGCTTGTACGAGTTTTGTTCACGTAATCGACCCAAAGCCCCGGGCGCTTTATTCGGCGGTGCTCCGAGCTCTCAAAAGTAGCCGAACAACGTCGTTCCCTTAATAGTGTCCTCAAGCCGCGTGCGTACAGTCGATGATAGATGGCATTCGGTGATCAAGAGACGACGCCTACGTGTAAAGCAGGAAGTCAGCGCCGGGGAAGACTTGCCGAACCGGTTTGGATTTGTTTTCACGCTTGTCTTTCACTTCGCAACTTAAATATATCGGATTAAAACGACGGATGAAAGGCAACACGTCTGGCAGTACGCTCTGGCAGTTTCGAGAAAGGACGGTCGAACGTTTTAACGACCAAATTACTCCACAGCGTCCGATGTTTATTTTCATTCTGACCGACCTGCGCGAATTGAACGACATTACAAGTGATACACGTTTGCGCCGCGTTCAAACGGAGTTACATATATACATACATACATACAGTTCTGTGACGTGTACCCGCGCGACTAAACAAACCGCTAGTCGCCGTCGTATTTTCGTCACTCCGAGAACGATGCATTTCCGATACGGTCCGTCCGACGATGAATTTTCGTCCGCGACGTTCATCTCGGACCCGATCGTTGCCTTTTTCCAGAGCGTCGGCGTCGCGACGATTTCGCGCAGCCCGCTCGCGACGGATTTCCATAGCAATTTGCGAGATCTGCATTTCCTGTCGCGCCCGACGAGCGAGACGACGGTTCCGAGAGTCGGAAACGCTCTCTTCCCGTGCTCTCGATGTAAAGGAGAGTAAGGAAGTACAGTGGAACCGGTCCGGATTTTATTTCGTGCGCGTTTGTCTTCCGCTCGGATTACGCTCGCGGCCATAAGCGGAAGATAAGATACGTCGAGGATACCTACGTAAGGTCCCCGTGACATATGGCTGGCGTACGAGTTGCTCCACTCTCTCGTTTCCTCCCACCATCCCCTGTCTCGTTCCTTCTCTCATATTACTCAGCCCACCTCTCAGCCTCGCTTCGTATCCTTCTCCATCTGTCGCTCCCCGATCCTTCCATCCTCGTTTCGCTTTCCGATTCGTGCTCATCCAGTCCTGCTCGACCTTCTCTCCGTCGCCGCTCTCGTGTTCTCTTCCGGCATCCCGTTCATGAGAACGGGCGGCGAGGTGACAGTATACGCTTTTCGAAATCGGAAGGAAGTTCGGCTGAGACGCTGCTGGATCCTCGGCGGGAAGGATATCTTTGCGAGTGAACATTGATCGATGAACAGCGACTTCCCGATGAAGCGTGGAACGACCCGATCGGATTTTCTTCAGACACGTATGCGTAATGGAAAAGATAGGCGACTGCATATATGCTGATAGAGGCTCTTTTTCTGACTCTGGTCACGTAACGAGAAGTGCTCCTCAATTGCTTACAGAGGAGGATAAGTGCGCGGATGGCAATTATATTTTCTCACGTATTGCTACGTGCCACCGGTCCTGCAAATCACGAATCCATGATTTCCTGCACGCGGTTACCTGCTGCCCTTTGCAGCACGAGTTCAAATTTTGAAGAGACAAGACTCTACCAGCCACAAATCTATAAAGTACCTGCAAATTAAAGAATGACGAACTTCGACCTCGGCAGTCCTTGGCGACGAAGCGCAGTGCCGTAATCAACTTAGCATAGACCCGTGTACAGAAGCTGCGCGTGTCGGCACTTCTTTCTCCCGAATCGAATTCGCCCCGTTCACGGTTACTTTGGCGCGCTGCGCAAATAAAAGAGGTAACGCGGCGGGCTGCCGGAGTTACTCGTGCGATTCCGAGCGTGCCCCGCTTGGTCGGCCAGCGTCAAAGAACAGCTTTCCGCGAATTTCCGTTCGGTTGGTTTGAGATTCTTCTCCGATGCTTGCCTCGGCGAGAGGAGAGAAGCGGGTCGTCATTAAAATCTGCTTTGGGGCGTGCCTGCGAGTTCCGTAAGTCGATTCAGAATGTGCCGTAAGACGCGTTCGTTTATGCGCCTCCTTTTCATCGTGCCACCCCCTACCCCTCGTTTCCTCCCTCGATACGACGGAGAACAGAAGTAAAACGGACGGTGAGCGTGAAACGAGCGGAAGAGTCCACTTTGCGAGATAACGAAGCGTCGAGCAGTATCGCGCGGGTTCCGTCCGAATGAGAAGCGATGCGACTGGAAGTTTAGCCGATGGAAGACGAGGGGGTAAATATCGGTATCGTTCGCGCCGGAAAGAGCGGAGCGACGATGGTCCCGAGAGAATTTTGCTGGTGCGGCTGTTAGGTTTTCTTGGAGCAAATTACGGGCTCACGCGGTTCCACAAATTACGGGTTCGCGTCGGATGCGTGCTTTTCCCCAAAGAATGACAGCGTGCTTTTTGTTTCGTACGGTCTTCGACGCTGCGAGAAATAAGGATCACTACACCTGTTCGGCGCGCCGTCGTTTTTCACGGCCGAAAGGTCGGGAGATACAGGATCGAAGTTTATACCTTAGCCGTTCTGCCTTCTCGATCGTATCTCACCGTAGCTTAGCGTCCGACGATAATGAGACGTCATGTTGAAATATTCGAGGGTCTTCGACTACGAATATAGACGTCGATGCTGCAGGTAGGAGAATTTGATAATTATGGATCATCTGACATAGGAACGATATAAGAACGGAACTCTACGTTAAAGCACGTTTCAAAAACGTCGTCTGAATCCGAATATGTAATCGTATTGGAACAAAAAAAAAACAAAAGAAACGTCTCTATAAAACAACAAGAGCATCATGAAAGAGCACGAAGCACAAAATACGTTTGCAACATTTTGATTAAAAACCTCGTACTCCGACGTCAATTTGATGATACAGAATGCCCTAAGGAAATTATCGACCTTAGAATCTGCAAATTACTGATTTCGGCGCATCCTCGTACTTTCTAACGTCGCTACTTTGGACGGTTTTCACGATGAAACGTGATTGCGCTACCGGTAGCCCTGGTATAAGTATACGGCGGAAGTCTTGCGGGACGTAGATTGAAGAGATACGAGAATAGTATGTCCATCTAATGCTCCGAGTGTTCGATCCTATCTCGACGATCGTTTAGCCGCGAGCGATGACGAGGCGTTACATCAGAAATATATACGAAGATCCTCGCGCTCGCCGCCGCGGCCCTTAACGAAGACATAAACGTTACAGATCGCTTCGATTAACCTCCGTCGAATCCTCTCTACGAATCGCCCGGCGCAGCCGGTCGAAGGCATTAAACGTCCCGTCCGAAAATAGAATTCCGAAACCGAGAGACGCGCGGACGAAAAGCGGCTACCGGTTTCGAGCTGGCGGATACGAGGAGAGAGAAAAAGAAAGCTGCGAGCGCAGTCGCGCGTCGAACGGGCGAGTCGCAAGAAACGAGGGGATTTTTATCAAAAAATTACCCGCGCTTAAAAACACTCGCGCGCGCGCCGTCGCGACGTAACGCGTTTTACGAGCACCGGGCGCGGTCGCTATCTCCGTATCGTGCTTTTTTCCGCCGTTCGAATAAAAAAGGAACGATTAGAATCTGGCGGCGCCGCGAGGGGTTGGGGTTCAATTTAAGTGAACCGAAAAAAGCGCGGGGGGTTAGGTAATGGGAAGAGGTGCCGGGGGAGTGGGGAAAAAGAGTGTGCGGCGTGTGTTTTGCACGATTGTGAGAAGTCGGGGGGAAGGGAGGAAGAGCGGCACGAAACGGTCGGGCGCAAAAATTGGCCGTTTTATTGGCCGCAGTCAGCCGGTCGCGGAACGGCGCTCAGCGACCGACTGTCTACGCTCCCGATGAGATAATCACTTAATTACTCCCGATGCCGACGACGTCGTTGGCCGCCGATGCCCGGGGCCGAGAGAGCACGCGATCGCGAATGGAAGTAATAAAAACGGAGAGTCCGAGTTTCGAGCTATCCGAGCCCCACGACCACCCTCGTTTTGTAATGTATCGAGATAGCGGACTATCCGCAGGGCGGGTTCGTGGAAAAACGGATAGCGGGGCTGAAACACACCCTTAATAGATACGCATTGCGTGAGCCACGATACTTGCCTGAGCCAAGACACGCCCCTAGATCAGGACACGCCACGCGACTTGTCGATGTTCGTTTATAGAACGTTCATTCTGGATAGCGTTATTTCCCGTTCTCCGCTCTCTATTGTCATATTTATGTACGATACTCTTGACTTTGCTGAACACGTGATAGTCTACGTTACAATCTTTATACCAGGAACTAGGCGCATGCATAGGACGTGAGACATGCTTCGACAATTAAAAATGCATACACATGTAACGCCGCACAACGAAGCACGCGCATTGCTCTGGGCATACAGTGTGCGAAGGCAAAATATATGCCCGTAAGTTCCAAAGACGACCAGAATTCGAACAAGCCAAATTGCGCGACGCAGAATGTAGAGTGGCCAGAAGTTGAGCACCGCAAAAGCCACGATACAGATTTATGATACCAACGTAAACGGGCGTGCAAGTTCAACAGGGAAGTGATGCAAGTTCGTGGCATACACTGACGTCATCTAGGTTCGACGTTGTACGTGTTAAGCAAGCCGAGCTCGCGTGCGCCTCGCGCCTGCCTGTATCATGCACGAGATCCCGCGACTCCCCTCCCACTTCTTTTTTCTCCATTCCCGCGACAGTTGTCTAGCTCGGGGATAATCAGCGGTTTCGCGTGTTAATGTCTTTATAAAGAGAGGATAGGCGGGATTGAGCAAGCAGGTCGTATAACGCGCGGCGCGGCGCGGCGCGTCACGGCGGCGCGGCGTTTACAGAATAAAGCCACTTGTCGTACTGCTAACAGTGCGCCGGCAACGGCAAGTCTCACGTTGCCCCAGCTACCGCCAGTGGCAAGTGTGATCGCACACATTACCCACCGTACGCCCACACATGCTACCCATGCGTGCGTACGCGCTCTCGCCGGGTTAACCGTGTAACAGAGTTTTGAATGTTTGCACGCCCTCCGCGGAATTAGCGATCAGAATAATTACACGGTCCGTTTGCCGGCGTATTACGCTAATTACGAGTGCACGGGCCGCGTTCTCAGAAAATTAATACAGCTTGTATCGTCGTCAAAGCGACATCGCTCGGAACACCGAATGAAATTAATGGAGTACGCGCGCGCGTACGGCGCCGGTAATGCATAAATAAACAGTGAGCGAACGGGAGCAGGGTATCGGGTTCGTTAAGATATTGACACGCGATTATGTACTCGGAGGGAGAGGGAATTGCACGATCGTTAACGGTCGATGAACGTACAACGTTTGACTTTAACGCTATCAAACACCTCGCAATCGATTGTCCCATCACACGCTCGACGGACCTTCTTCAACCTTGTCTTATACACTGCTCCTCGCGGTCGATATAGGCGTCACGAGCGTACGAACCATGAAATGCGGAATCGATGTAGCTACTTGCGAAGGTCCATGAAGCGCAGTTTATGCCCCCCGTATATAATAGATACTGTATTAACAACGTGCGCACGAATTGTATGGCGTATTCGTGAGTGAAAGCCTTAGCGAAAGAGCCCATTGAGCTTGTAATGGGAATGCGCGTCGGCGGCGGGGCTAAAACCGTCAGGGTGAACATTGTACCTCGGAGGGCACACCGATTACGTACTTTCGGAATTACGAACGGCCGGGTTATTCGCCACGGTATTAGCGAGAAAGTGCTCCATGGCTTGCATAGTCCGGCATTATGGCTACGTTACGTAATTCAGTCGAGACTGTGGCCTCTCGTTCGAGCCGAGCTCGGCATGGGCAGACCTCATATGTGCACACGCCGGGTATACGAAGTAAATATGAACGGAGTATAGTTGTCGCGTGGCTCCGGGCGACGTCTATCTTTCAGTCAGTGACCTCGGCCGCCCGGACAGCTTCGTCTTCTTAACCGTGGAATCATACCCGCTAACACGATCGCTACCGTGCCTGGCCGCTGGCGTACGTACGGAACGCGGAAACACGAAATTTATCGGGGCTGCGCGAAACCTCCCGGCCGCGGCCGCCTTCATTTCGTTCTGCCGACTTCTGTATAATAATGCTCGCTGCATTAATATGTATTAAGGCTTCGTCGGCTCCCGAAGAGAGTTATATGTTTTTCAGGGATCAGGATGTGTTGGCGCGTGATGGATATTATAATAGCGTTTCAGCTGCTCGTTACGACGCGACGTAACGTTTGAATATTCAACGTGCGTGCGTATTTAAGCTTTTACGACTCCCGTGTAGAAATTGGACAAACGAGTTTCGAGTGAATTTTTTCGAAGCTATGTGGGACGATAGTTAATTAAAATTAATGTCTCGAGTTGATGACGTTGCGTGGATGTATCGGAAATTCGTGGAGAATTGCGTCAGCATTTGAGGAACATTTCGGCAAGAGCGTCTTCTGTATTTGGATGCAGTGAGAAAAGTGTAAGTGTAGCGATAAGGACTCCAAGTTTCTCTTCAATAACCTAGTTCCTAACGAAATCGTGTTTAGGAAACCACGAAGGAAATTACACGGTATTTTCAGAAACGGGCGAACATTTTCCGTCGACCTCTCAAAGGAATCAGGTAGGTACTTCGAGCTCAATTCCTCGCTTCTACGTTAAAACAGAATGACTTAAAGGGACTCGAAGAAAAACGATTCATTCGAGAGCTGTCTTTGCCAATAAGGGACTCTTTGGCCCTCAAAGAAACGCTCTGAGATATTTAAGAGAAATTTAAGGAATGTAATATAATGGAATGTACGAAAATCAAGAAGTAGGTAGTCAAAGACCATGCTTCTCATGAAATTTCCGCCTGTCTCCTATACGCGTATTCGAAGTATTTTGCAGAAACTCCCTTTGCCGTCTGCCGCCCGTCCCTTCCTGTTTTATTTACATCCTTCGGGGCACGTTAGACGTGAAGAGATTCCCCGATATAATGCCGGTGGGAAAAAGTACACTTGACACGCGTTGCCGGCGCTTAATCGATCTTTGGCTCCTCTGATTTTCGGACCGTGGGATTCCGTTCAGTCCGAGCGTTTGGTCGAAAGCCATCGCACGAGCCCGCCAGTATTATTTCCTGATCCGCTGCTAGGGCGGCGCGCTCGATGGAAGACGTATAATAAGGGAGTGGAAAAAATCGAAGAAACGACGATGAACATCGACGGACTGAGGCGAGCGAAGGAAGCTTCTTATCGGGAAGCAGGGCCGGCGAGGGGAGGACGAACTTGTTCGCGCCTCGGTAACTTCGGAAGTCTAATCTGCCGCCGTCGAGGATGGCACCGACGCCGACGAGCCAACCAGCGATCGTCATTCCTTTCAGCCAGCCCCGACGCTCTCTTCTTCCACCCGCTACTTTATTACTCACTCCTTCGAGTGTTTTAAATAAGTAACTCGCGCCGAGGGTGGAGGGATTTCGCTGGAGTTAGGTCTACTGCGCGGCCGCCTTCTTCTCGCCAACGCTGAAAGTTCGCGCGATTGTCGAGGACCGCGACTGGAGCGTCTTCCCTTTCATTTCCTTTTCGATCGCTTTGTCCGTCCGACTCGCGACTTTATTAACGACTGTTTCGAGCAGTCCGCGTAATTCTCTCGGCCGACTATTTCGCGACACGCTGCGCCGGCTACCCCCGCGGCCCGCACCGTCAACTGCAAACTTTCGATCGACCCTCTTTATACATTTATCGCGCCCCGCACTATCTTTGCCGGGCGAGATCGACGCTCCGGCGAGCACTTCTTTGAGCTTTGCTCCCTGCCACGCACGCGCGTGCACAGCGCCGACGCTTCGTTCCTCGCAAGTTTGCCCGCGCCGAGCCGCACGTTATATAGTAGACTTTATTAACGGTGGCGTTTCGAGGAGTTTGAATAGACAGCTAGACAGAATGAGCGACGAGCGATGTTTTCGACGCTGAATGCGCTTCCGCCCTTCTGACTTCCCATGGTGGGAAACGGAACTTCATGCAACCGAGTTTGCCATCGTTCTTCGTTCCCGCTCGCGGAAAAACTTCGACCGGCGACGTGCGCGTGTGGGATCGTCGGAAATCTCGACACGAACCTCTGCCTTCTCTTATTCTTCTTCTTCTTCTTCTTCTTACTTCTTCCTCCCGCCCGCCCCTCGTTGCCCTTTGTCCTCGCACTGTTCGTACTCGATGCGTATCGAGTTGGCATCCCAGTTCCTGTGCACGCCTCCTCCAAACATCTCATTTGCAAAGCGGCGTACTTGTTACGCTCGACGAACGCAACGTATTGTAACCGAATCAAGATTGCCGCTGATGGTATTCGGTGGGTTAGAAAAGTCCCAATGCACGTTCAACGTTGTCGACATACGGACTGATGTTTTCCACATTCTCTACCATTAGATCATTTTGGCTATTCGGACCAAAAATCACATTGTCTATGTCCTGATTTTTGTTGGTATCATCGATGTCCTTGCGGAAGTAGTGTTTTCTCCGGTCCTACAGTTTAGAACTCTCCTCAAGATGGAACGTCGTGCGCAAATCTTTTTGACCGAACTTTCAAGTTAGAAGGCTCGCCGGAACCTTTCATTGAGTTCCCCTCTCCTTCATAGCTCTATCTTGCATTTTTTTTTACCGTCACTCAGGGAAACTTGTACTTTAATATCGACGAGACGTCTACCCGGTTTGTTTCAAAGAATCGACGAACCTCTCATTACCTGCAAGAGATAGCCTTTTTTCGCGACCACTGCGAGTGTCTCTCTTGTGCGACCCGATAAAAACGAATTGACGGGGATAAGGAGAAGGAAACTTACACGCCCTTTTGCGAAATGTAAGGAACTTTGAGGTACGAGTTTCGACTTTGCCCCTCTTCGTCTCGGACCTCCTCCTCTCATCATGTCTACCCGCAGAAGATTTTAAAATTACCGACGCGCTTCTTTCATGGTCATGAGCGAGCAATTAAATTCACCTTTGTGTCACGGTGACAAATGAATGCCGTTAGTCCTAGCGGGTAACCTTTCGTTAAACTCGTCGAGGTAAACACTCGAGGGTGGAAGACTGATTGTGTGCGCCTACAACGTCAAACCCTCATGGTATATTAATATTGTTTGCGCATTATTATTCGGAGCAAGGGTGTCACAAATTTATCCGACATTTTCAATTCAATATCATGTGAAAAATCCCGTTATACAGTTTTCATTGTTATCATTGTTTTAATTTAGTTAGGTTGCTTTAGTAAAATTCGTTGCGTCGCTAACTGCACCCGAACAACCTTTGTATTGATTTTATTCGTAGTGTGCTTGACACGATTCAATGGATTTTAAGGTAAGGCCGTAGGAATCATTGTAATTCGCTAGAGTGCTCCGCATGAGTGAAACATTGGGCCACTCATCAACGGGGTGAAGGAATTATCGCCGAGGAAATTCGAAGTCCGCTCGCGTTCTATCAACCATCTCGCACGGGTCCGAGCGATATCAGAATTTCGAGCAAACACTTGCGGCCGCCGCCGATTCCAGTCTGGAAAGCACTTTGCCATCGAAGTGAACTTCCATACTCAGTATCGAGTGCCGCCACGCGTTGAGTGCTATCGAAAAATATTAGCTATCTTTCTTGATTCGCCTGCACCCACACACCCATGCTCAAACGAGTGCTCCTAATTGTTGCGAATGTTGCGTAATCGTACAATATTATCTCTTGATGTAACTCTAAGAAAAATGATATTCGATTGCACAATAAAGAAAAACCGTAAAACGGTTTAATGTTACGAGAAAATCAACGTACACGTACTAATATTATTGAAGCTACTTGTTGTTATTTAACAAGCCATTAGTCAACCGCTGATATTATTATTTACCGTTTGCGATAGCCAGTGACGTCTCGCATTTATATTATTATCGTTGACTTGGTCGCTAACTCGTACTTTGTACGACTTGCAACGCCCCATCGTTGCTAGCCTTTACAGCACAAAGGCCTTTGAACACGGCTCTATGTATCGAGCGTTGCTTCGGTAAATACTTACTCTCAGACAAGAAGTCGTTCACCCTACAAGAATTATGTCTACGCCTTTGTCGTTCAATTTAATGGTGGAAACGCGTGCTCCCCTCGCGTACAATCCCACCAAGTTGGATGGTATCAGACCATCTACAGATGGTCGTCCCCTCATCGAGTTTCGTAGCGTCTTTTTCCGCAACTTTCTCCCTCGAACTCTCTCCTACAATCGATACTGCCATTGTCTACGTACTCCTAATAGAGACTTATGAGACTGTGAACGTGTGCTAAAAATACGCGCTTGAAAAACAGGGTAAGAGCGAATATTACGGAACCAAATGTCTACCCGCCTCTCTTTAAAGATAGGGTACAAACTTTATTTACTGCAAGAACCTGAAAGAAACGGTCGGGAAGTTAAGTGAAAATGACGCCCCTCCCACGACTCCAAGTTGAAGGAGGCTAAACATCGTGCTTTGCGGTGCACGCTTCTCCGCAAGGAAGGCAAAAAAGAGGACGCACGAGAAACGGCATCCGTCGCTCAAAGCGGGCGTCGGTAGACTTCCTGCGCGGCTAATGCGCGACTTGGACCGGAAAGTTGGTACGATAGGCAGACGTAGATGCGCGGAGCAAACATTAATCCCATTGTCTTCGTACGAGGCGAACTGACTGGGCTATAGAACGACGATGAGTGCGCGAGCGCGCTTCCCCTTTCTCGTCAATCCCCATCCTCGGCTCCCCGTCAACGTCCTGAGTCCTGAGTCCTGAGTCCTGACCCACCCGCCCATTAAACGAAGACGTACACGCGGCCCGCGCTTAACGTATGCACGCGCCGTTCGGATAGGCGAGATGCGCGTGGGAAGGGGGTGTTGCGAAAGCGCGTATTCAAACGTAAACGTTGGATGTTGGATACACTCCGCAGGATATTACCCCCTCGGCCCCCCGCTTCTATGCCCAACCACCCGCGCGGCCGCCGTAGGAATGCGAATGCGAACGCGGAGGCGAGCTAGTCACGAAATAACAATAATGCGGCTGAGGCACGGTGGGCAGAAAATGGGAGAGGGCTGCTGCACATGCGGTCGAAGGGGTGGCGGCGTCGGCGTCGGCGTCGGCGTCGGCGTCGGCGTGTTGCTGGCATCGGAGGAGAAGGCGGCGGAGTCATGTTTAAAATATTTCCCACGAGGTGGAACGTACCAAACATCGGTAATACGGCGCGCAGCGGTTCTCAAAATGCGAGATACGTGGGAGGGGGGCGAAGGTAGACAGGCCGGACGTGCGGTTCGAGAATTTTTAACGCTCTCCAAGGGTGTATTTTGAAAACGCTGGCGTGGATGAAAAATCGGGATGAAAAATTGAGCTGGCGCGCGAGGAGTGAGCGTGCACGTTACAAGCGTAGTCTACGCCTGAAAACAAACTTGTCTGCTGGGCGAACGTTTTAATAAATACATGGCCCCCCGGCCGAGTGTCAAGAAGTTTCTGCCGACAAACGTCCTCGCGCACTTGTTACGAAATAACGTCTCAATTAAGAGTCACTTTATCTCGGAAAGTTGGCGTCTTTGTCTTTGAGACGTAGCATGCAGCTGTGATGTCGTGACACCGTTCCTCCGAATCACCCGGTATACAACCCTCGCATTTCCACAGACGAGGCCGTTGACTGGGTCATGAATCGGTCGCGGCTAATTCGATTAAGCCGAAACTGGAGCGCGACTTCCCAGCGGACATTGGCGATAGACCGACGCGGAAAGTGAATTTTGATCACGTCTCCATGTCCTTCATCGTTGAGAAACGACGCGCGGGACCTCGTTGTCGTTGTCGCGGACCGTATTTTCACGCGCCACGGCGCCGCCGTCCTAGCAACTTCGAAGGGGGGGTGTCTGGCACTTTCCGCAGAAAATACTGCAGCGCAAACTGAAACTCTACCGGAGCTTGCACTGTATAGTCCTGTCTCGCTTATTTATGTATGAAACCGTAGGCTATGTTCGCCCGCCACCATCGCCGGCACCGCTACCACCACCACCAGCACTACCACCACTTTCAACGTCGCACCCTTCTCCAACTACCAAATCATCTCACTCCTGAGGCTCTTCATCTCCGATGTCTATGCGCCAAGTTGTACTATGCTCGCAAGTCGGAGATGAACGATGACTATATGTCTAAAGCGGACTTCCGTTTCAGGGTGAATTGGACCAAGGTGGCGCGTGCTTTAAATTTCGGCCGAAAGTTAAGGGGTGTCAGGGACGTCCTGGTATGAGTACCTATACTGCTCGAGAGCACGCGTGACACAGCCGACTATCCGATATTTAACTGACCAGATTCATAGTGCCGAAGGGTTGAACATTTTTATGACGTTAGCCCGGTTGCGATATTAAACGTCGTCTGCTCGCTGAATTTTGCGGGAAAATAAAAACTCATTTTACTAACAACGCGCGAAATATGCGCCGGGCGGGTGGATTAAAAATTCAATGCAATTGTTTGGCCTTGCCAGAATGTGGTAAGTTACGTCGAGTCGGCCGGTTGCGCCGGGAGAAATAAAAGCGTCGCTTGGGCGGGATGAAAATGGGACCGGTGAGAATAGCATTTTGCTGTTATTTTAAAATCATCACGTCCGCCGCCGTTCGCAGCGCGTTCGAGTAAACACAATTTTTGCTGGAAACAGGACGGGCGCCGTGGCGCGGTGAGAACCGCTGCGCGATTTAATCGTACGTTTACGCGCGTCTTATTTACGCTCGATATCGCCGGCTGCCGGCACTCTCGTGATCGCCGCAAGCGCGAATTCATGAATTGGATTTTCGTTACCCCCCGCGCCTCCACGCCTCCCGCCTTGCGTATAATAATAACACGTTGCACCGGTCCAAAAAGGTACGGGAAATAACATCGAGCCGCGGCAAGCATGGATTTCCTCGATGCTGCGAGATGCAGCGCGTGAAAAATACAGTGAAACCTACGGATGGCAGAATTTCCAGTGGAAAAGTTGAAAAAGCTCGGAACGTCCGATTGCGGAAGGCCATTGTAATGGGCATTATAATGATCCTCTTGAAACAGCTCGACTTCATGCTATAGCTAACCGTCCGATAGTAACGCGATAATACGCTAATAAAGTTTTTTATCACGACAAATCTTGTCTTACGATCCTGTCGACGATCGGGAAACGTTTGACGTTTATCTCGCCATTAACAGCGGCGAACCGTTATTTGATCGCGAACGATAAAGTTCGACGAGACGCGTAGAAGAATTTTCGGCAGGAGGGAGGGGGATGAAAGAAGAGAAGTGGCGGAACCGTCGAGAGAAGGAATGGAAGTACAGCGCCCGCGCGAGTGGCAATAAAGTTAATGGCGAGTGAGTAAAAAAATTGGCTGCCGGGGAAATCGTGCGAGCGAATTAACGAACGATATTTAATCGTCGTGAGAGTATCGATCGTTGGCACGGTCGCCGAGCGAAAGGCGCGCGCGGCGGAGTGGGGGAGTGGAGATGGTGAGCGAGGCGTCGGAAAAAAGCTGAAACTGAAACGCTTCTTTCGCCGTCGCGGCGGGACGTGATTCGCGGAGGTCGAACTGGCCGGAGGAAGGAAGGGGAGAAAGTGCTGTTCTGGGTAAGCAGGAACTATGTGTGTTACCGCCGCGACACAAAGTGCATTAGCACTCGACGTCCGGCGAGTCCGGACAAAACCAATACGTCGCGATAGCACGGCGTTAACGGGAGGGCCGGACAAAAGGGACGCGGAGGAAATCTGTCGGCCGACGGCATCTCCGCAAGTGACAAGAAACAGTGACGATGTAAAAACGGCGAGCTCGAGCCGATGAAAGGGCACGCTCCTGTCCCTTTAAAAGAGATCGACGGGGATCGGCGTACAATGTAATTTCCGCATCACTTACATTACGTTTTTATCCGTGTCTCTATTCGACAGGATCGCGCGCGTCAGGGACGAAAAATCCTGCCACTGACGAGGCTAATGTTTTCGTAACCCCGCGAGGTCGACGGCGCGGGGCGGGGCGGGGCGGGGCGGGGCGAACTCTGCTGAAATCACTTCGCCGCTGAGTTTATTCGTCAAATCCAGATCTGCCGGCTGACGGAGTTGAACGTCATTGAGGATAAGAGGAGCGGCAACAAAAAGAGGCAATTTGTCTTCCGTGGCTGGGGGTGGGAATAATTGAGAGGGAGAGGGAATAGATGGTCACTCACTCGGTCTACTCTCAACGTGACTCGGCCTGAGCGAGGGTAGGAGAAGGTACCGTCAAATCGGAATGGAACAAAAAATGTTCAGCGTCGGCGTGGGGGTCGATGGAAAAGAATAAGCGGAGCGAACGATACCGATTTCCATAATCCGCGGATTTCCATCTCATGATTCCGACGAGATACACTGATCGGCGAAAAATGCATCGCACGCATTAAGGTACATCGTCTCATCGGGGTCATAACGAATAAAGTTTGGCGGATGCTTTGCATGCTAAGAGGTGACATATTTTTTCCATGAGACTCAACGTCAAACGAGGCCGGGCAGAATGCCTGAGAAACGATCTTGTCGACGGGCATAGAAAAAGCTTGCTAACTTCGTCGCAACGATGACGGAGGGTTGGAAAACGTATTACGAGACATGAAGTCTGACGAAGAGAAGAAGACTGGAGCGCGTGAGTGGGAAGTAGAGATTTAACATCACTTCTTGCGAACGAATCGACAGTGTAACGTCTTGAACGCTTGTTCGATGGTTCTGTTCAAAGCGTGTTACGTCAGACCGCAAGAAAATGAGACATTTAGGCAGAAGCATCTGACAATTTTACAAAATATACGTGCGTAAGGAATAAACAATCACTACTATACTTACAACAAAAGCAACCCCTCCGTTGAGGACGAAATATAGACAGTTGACCAGCTGGCGGATGACCTCCGATAGGTCCAGTTCATAGGGTAGGTAGGGTATATGTACCACGAGAACGGAAAGCAAGTGCACGTTGGAGGAAGGAAGGGAAGTACGTTGGCATGGGGCGGGGGAGGGGGAGGAAGAAGAAGCGGTCGTGGATAAGCAGAGAGCAACGTTGCTGCCGGACAGAGTGAATTATGGGACAATTAGTTCCGGCAGATATATAAGCCTCAGACTCAGAAGCGGGCTCTCTGTCTCTCATTCCCGTCTCTTTCCCGCCGTCCGTCTTTCTCTCGCGCCTCCACTCTCGCTCGCTCCCCGTTCTCCGCGCTCTCCTGCAGGGGCAAGGGAGTCCCTCATTCTTGAGGGACGTAGCACGCTCCGGAGCTTTCGTTCGGTGGCCATGCGGACCGAAAGCTAAGAAAAGGGACTGGACGACTCATTAACCACCGGCGCTCCCGTGTTCTTTGTGTCTGGTCCAGTACCGACGGCGCTCCCCCTCCGCCGCTCCGTTTTCCACCTTTTCCTCCCGACCAGCGTCGTGGTCGGTGCGTTTTGTGTCCTGCGGATCCCCCTTAAATCCACTCGAACCTTTCTTCTCGTCCCGCCGGCCGCGACTACTCTCACTCTTTCTCCGCGCTCGTCTCTCTCCCTCTTTGTTCCTTCGACTTCGCTGCCAGACAGTTCTCCACTTTTCAGTATCTGTACGTTCCCTTTGCTCGCCGCGTGTAACACGTCGCCCGCAACCTCGTTTTCGTTCGTTTCATTCAACCGCGCCACCCTTTTGCCCGAGCCAGTTCCGTTACGCTTTTAAATCGCGGCGGGCACGATAGAATCGAGTGTAAAAGCCACGAGTGCCTCGCGCACGCTTTCGAACGAACCCGGGCAGACGCGGATGCTGAAGGCAAACATGGCTTCGTCCCTTCGCTCCCTGCATCGGCAGACCGCACCGTTGAGAAGCTTCTTCAATTATGCACCAGCCAGGAATACCTGTCCGCATCGCGACCATCTCTGAATCTGAATACGTTTGTAACTGGAGCAGAAAGCACGGAGCGTGGACAGAGACCAGGCTCTCGCGTGTTATGACCGTCAAAATTTCGAAAATATTTCAGTCGAATTTTTTTCTCTCTCTCTCTCTCTCTCTCTCTCACTCACATATTCTCTCTTAACCTACTTCGCACTGTTCGTCTTTTTAACCGACTTCGAAAAAGGAAGAGCTTCTTTATTCGACATGTATATTTTTTTATTATTTTTCTTCCGTTTTACCTTTATTTTAACAACAAGGTTATCCACTATGTCGAACAGCGTTTCTCTGACTTTTAGCAAGAAGGAATCGCGCACTCAAGCGTCGGGACATTACAGAAAATGTACTGTTAATTAATGCGGTGAGTGACAAATTGAAACGGAAATTACTTGGTCAATCGAGTCGGTCGACGCGACGCAGGCAAGACGCAATCAGCCGCGCGCGGTTTGTTACCGATAGAAGCACAAAACCAATTTGTACGGACGAGTTTAAATCCATTTGACGCTGTAAAATGCCGACGCTCGTCGACGGCTGCTGCATAGTCCTCGGCGATCGATTGCAATGCCGGTAATTTTGAGAGTATCCGGGGCGGGCTACGCAAACCGTACGTAGAAGTATTTTCCATTTGCTCCTACTTGTTTTGTCGTTTGAACAACCGCGGCCCGAAACATTCCGACAGATTACGACGGATCGCTTTCCGAGGGCAGTGAGTGAACAACCACCCACCTATTCGCCCCCACCCGGATTTGATGGACTTTAAATTCATAGCGGTCAGCCGAGCCCGTTCTCGAACGGGGTCGTGCCGATATTGCGGCGGTCGTCGTTTAACGAAGGCGGAGTTGCGCTCCGGCGGGGAGCGTTCAGTGTGCTTTAGCGTGTAAATACTACTGTTTGCATCGTCTGAATAAGTGCTGCGTCGCTAGTGGTTGCGGAAAGTTGATAACAATCGCTGAAGTACAAATTACGCGAATTCTACTGTTAACCACCGACGTGTACCACAATATCGCAGGCAATATTTAGGCAGACTTTTAGTGGATTTGGCAGATTTTTCAATTATTACAAACGTAACTTCAAAATGCGAGAGTTTTACAGTTGCGGTAGGTGGATAATTAAAACCGTAATCGCAAAACGTTCATACACGGAAAATGTCTTAATTCCGTACAGCGAGCCAATCGTCGGTTAACCAGAAATGACGGGAAACGGTTTGCTGGAGCTCGCCGTAATCGAATCCGCTTGCCATCTGCGGGCAGCGGGAGAAATAATTTCAATCGTCGTTGCGGAAAAACGCCGAGTCGAACGGCCACGATCATTTCCCCATGACGTACGATTCTCTCTCTCTCTCTCTCTCTCTCTATCCCGCTCGCGAGCAACCCTTCCCTTGATTTTGCGGGCCCCGAATTCGTTGCGGTGCACCGAGCTCTGTGATGGCGGCCGCGGGAGTACGAGCCCGTGCAAATATTATAGTCAACCTCATCGTTTGCCAAAGTGGCACGCTACCGGAGTGTCTACCGGACACGCCATAATCCAATCGCGCATGTGTGTCTGTGTGTGTGCATGCGCGCCCCCCGGCGCGAATACGGGCTATGTACGGGATATCGTTCATTTCCACGACGACAGAGATCGGCCAATCATCGGGACGCGGAGCATTTCAGCGGATTACATATAAACGCGCCGAGAATCGGAGGCCGCATTGTACATCCGCGCTCGTTGCACCAGATTCGAATTTACTGTGGCTGACCGACATCGGGCCACGATGTCGCGGTGGATATTCCGCCGCGGCACAACTCGCAGACCCGCGTTTTCGCCGGGAATAGAACGTGGCATAGAGACAGAGGGAAAGGAGGGGCTGGCAGCAGTACGATTTTGCAGAGACTCGATTTCGTTCGTGGAATCGAATTTGCTCCGGTCCATCAGGAGTCACTCTGACGCGGGTGACGCGAGACGAACGGATTCGCGAGAGAAGTGGCGTGAATATTGTCGATCAACGGTGTTAAACGCTTTGCGAGCTGCTACCTTAATGCCCAAACTGCCGCGTTCGTCTTCATTTCCTGTGACAGAAGTGGGCCAATCGGTTTGAAAGCGCCACGAACGTCATCGCGGCCGCGCTCGTTCGACGGAACAGCGTTGCGGGCCAAAAAATCTGTCGTTTCGCATTGCCTCTCCCTTTGGCTCGCTGAGAGCCAAATGCTAACGCAATTCGCTGTTGCGTTTGGCGCCGGTTCGTGCACGGCGATCGTGCCATTGGCTTTTACTGCTTGAGAGAGCGTTAATCCAGGCGTGCACGTAGTTTCTCATTTTTACGAACGCGGCGTGTTACTTATTACATTTTCTAAGTCCAATTATGTCTCCGTTTATGCGGGTATAGAGGAATTTCGGGGAACTGTATGCTACGTGAAAGGATCGTATGATGAAATATCAACATATGTGCCCAATTCAAGGAACGCCCCTGTACAAAGGTACATCAATTAATCCACCGCACACTCTAGATACTAAACAAATATCGCCCACCACCTCGCGGAATCCTTGTAAAACCAGCAACGTCCATTCATCTCAACTGTCACAGCGAGATCATCACCGCGAGATTAACCAATGACGAGGAGTTACCTTTTTCACAACTCCCCTACCGACACTTCCCGACTTACGTAGTCAGGTCTCCTGATTAATGACCGCGCTAATCAAATAAACAATTCTACATCTGTCGACCGAATGTGTTACCAAGCTGCGGGCCAACTTGGTCGCTCGCCTCGCCTTCCTTCTTTTTCTTAGCTCATCCCCACGTCTTCCTGCGTCTCGCGAGAAGGAGGCACGGTTTATCTTCGGTCTCTGGCAGTCGTCGATCCTTCCGCTCTTCACGGCTCGCCTCCCACCCACCCGTCCGAGCAAAAGAAGCGGGAAAGAAAAGTACCCTCGAAAGCGGGTTCGGGTTTGGGTTCGGGTTCGGTTTGGGAAAGGCCGACGCGCACGAGTATGCTGGCGAGGAGGCAAGGGGGCGAAAGGGGAGGCTGGACAAAGAGAGAAGACGGGAGCGGCTTCTGTCTGAAGAAAAACACGGCCGCCTCGTGGCGTGACTCCCGAGTGGCAATTAGAAGGATTAATGATTCCGTCTCAGGATCCGCCGAGCGCGTTCCTTCCACGTCGGCCGCTTCTGCTACTCAACGTCCACTTCTCCGCCAGTCGTTGCCAGCCGAAATGGGTAGGCGCACGTGGTTGAGGAACGTGGGCAGAAGAGGACGATATTGTCGCGATTAGAGCGGACCCATGTACAAGAGCCGCGTCCTCTCGTCGTTCTCTCTCTTCCTCTTCTACTTTGCCTCTTTCCTCATTTTCTCCCAGCCCGTTACCACGCGCGCCTCTTACTCAGTTTCTCTTGTTCCCCCCACACTCGACATCGCCTCCTTCTCACTTTCCCGACGTACGTGTCGTGTCTACAGCGAGTACGTTCATAAATCAATGTTCCGTTCGTTTAACGCCTCGTCGTACCGCCGACAGGGAAGTGTCTTGACGTCTCTCTACCGCCGTGTCCGCTTGATCCAGCCTCTAGATAGCGTGGCCGCGGCGCGGCGCGGCGCGGCGCGGCGGTTTCGCCAAGTGCCGCGATGACTCATTGCCCGGGTCCCGGTCGCGAGTCCACTACTTTTATCCGCGCATCGGATTGCACGTCGTGTGACTGCATTATTCATGTCGCCCTCTTTGTTACCGTTCGCCGCGGAGACGATAAACAAAATTTCGCATGGCGCGAAACGAAGTTACGGAGTTAGCCATTGATACGGGGAGACGGAAAATATGGACAAACGAGTGTCTCCCTGCCGTCGCCGACGCGGCCGGAATCAAGAATTCCGTTCTATGAGCCAACGGTACCCCGGTGCCTGGTTAACTAGTTGCGAGTCTCATCTTCCCTCGCGAAAGCCACTTCCTTTTGTTGTCCCGCGATTTACCGCCGCTCCCGTGACGTCCCGTCGACTCTGTCGGACGAACGAGACGTCTCCGTTAGCGGCGGGCTTCGCCCCTCGCCGAGTGAAATGTGGCTCGCTTTGTGCCGCTCAATTGGGGCGTGCTCTTCATGAGCATAATACATTTTTTTTCCTCAACCATCTACAATTCAACCCTCTCCGAAGTTCCCAGAAATGGCATTTAAATGACGTGAATTATTCTTCGAGCGCGAGCTAAATTTAATTCCTGCCTACGGTATTTCGCAGACATCGTTTCGTCTCCTTTCGTCACCCTTCAATCATGGACATTATCAATGTTTTTCAGCGCGTACAAATGCGCCTGAACGAACCCCCATTCAATCGGACAAAGTCACAATGACCACGTGGGCAGACGGAATCAAAGATGCTTCTCAGCGCAGAAACGTAAAGTGAATGGATCGTGACACGTGCAGTTAACTAGTTGTGCGGGGCCGTCTTTCCGCGAAGACGCTTCTTTTTGGACGCCGACGCGCTCGTAAGCGGGACGATTTTCACGGTTCCGTCGAGCGGACCGAGACGTCTCTGTTAGCAGCGAGCCTCGCTGCCAGGCGCGTAAAACGCGTCTGCCAAGTTTGTCGCGCTCGTGATCGTCGTGCTCTTCTTCTTGCTCGCGGCGACGACGTCCGTCGCGGCGCTGTGACCGTCGACGCGGGACGTCTCTGTTCGCCGCGACGTTCCCGGAACGAAATTACCTTCGATGCGCACGTTCCGCGCGTGTGACGGTGCGTGCCATCGCGAATGCGGCGCGTTTCACAGGAAATTTATGAACGTTCGGATGTGCGGCGAGCCGTCTACACTCTCTGACAAATCCTTGTATTCTCTTCGGCGTATGTAAGAGAAATAGTTACGAATTGGTTGCTATATCAAATTTACTGCGAGAAAGAGATGTGGCAAATGAGTAAAGGATTAATAGCGCATTTACAGATTGCGTGTCAATGGGTTTAATACCTGTTTCAAGGTATCGAACTTTTCTTTGTCTTTTCAGAGCATCAGCCATTTTTCACGCACACGAGTCTTACCCAATCGGGGTTCCTTTAGATGTTCTGGTACCAAATGCGAGCTTATCTCACTTACCTAAAAATCGATGACGCTTATCATTCTGTAAAGTTTCCATAAGCTCCTTCACAGCTCCGAGGCGAACCAAACGAGTGAGCGCGACAGCTCCCCATCGACGGACTCGTATTACACAACTGAGATGTACAATTCCTCCCCCGCATGATAACGTTTAGCGTCGGTCAATATTGACCGTCGGGAGCGATTTGTTTCGGTGTTTCTTGTTTGCCTAGTTGATTCGGTCTGACAGATAGTTTTCGGAGACGGTCCCGACGCTCGATCGCGACGATCGTCCGTGCTCCCTCAAAAACCTCGGTGAAACGATAAAGCGTGCGATACGAGTTTGCTGCGGCGAGGCCGTATCGACGGACCGATCTCCGTATTCGTCGATAGAGAAAGAGAGAGAATCCTTCACGCCGTTGTCACGGACCGATCGTGTGATGCTCAACAAAGCACCGCGTCGAACGCGCCTACACGATCGACCGAAAGCGAGATCAAGTCGTCGCTTCGAGATTGTTAACGCCGTCTCGCTCTTTTTACTGGCCTCCCCCTTCGTCTGCCTCGGTGGGTAGAGTGCATAAATCACCG
This sequence comes from Priocnemis perturbator, assembly GCA_963942575.1. Lineage (NCBI taxonomy): Eukaryota > Metazoa > Arthropoda > Insecta > Hymenoptera > Pompilidae > Priocnemis > Priocnemis perturbator. The sequence continues at coordinate 3,471,764 of OZ012644.1, forward strand.
CGACGGCGGACGACGGTTACGGGTTCACCGATATAAACGATTGTGTTTAGCCTGAACGCGCGGCACGACAGAGAAGATCGCCGTGGACGTCTAGAGTCGACGGCGCTGGGCGTAGAAACGAGAAGACCGACTCGGTTTGCTCGCCGGTAGCCTATCCAGCTGTCGCGGCCACGTCAGAGTGCCTGGCGTATATAACCCGGTAGCCGTCTCATTCCGTACAATTTAAATGTTCCTCCCTGTCCACGTACAAACTGGTCCCACCCCCCTATCCTTCTACTTGCCCCTCATGTCGCGCGTGCTTCTTCTTCCTTATTCACTTTTTCCATCCCCGCCAACCTCACGCTGCTTTCCGCTCCTTGTCGCTGCGTGCTCTGCTTCTCTTCTATGGCGCGGCGTTCATAAACACCGTTTCTGTAGTATGTACAGTGACCGAGTTTGACGGTCTTAGGGCGCAGTTAACCCTTCTTCGCTGAACAAATATTAGGAGTACCTGGCGGTTTGCTTTCTCAAATTTGCTATTTGTATACGGTGTATTTTATTTGGGAATTAGATTACGCTTTGTATGTCGAATGTTAGACAATTTTATATGGTGTGCATTGGATATGATTTCTTCGAATATCCGCTTTGTAAATTGTTTGCACGTAACCATGTACGGATCGTTGTGAAGAGTACTGATATCACAGAATCGATATCATCCAACGCGCACGTTATACGTTCCCTCGTTCTCCCGCTCATCCATTTTCCTTCACGCCCTTTCGCCCCCCTTTCCCGTCCACGTCCGTTTTCTCTGTTCTATTTTCGCCCGAAGGCGAATTCTCGGCGAGTCTCGCGTCGACGTGGCACCGCGCGCCTCGCGGGCAGAATGCTCATCGTGCGATTTAATAATGTACATTTTAATGCCCGTGGGCTTTTCGCGAGCTTACGTGGGCGTCCGCCGTTGCCGGAACGGACGATAAAGGTGAGGGTCCGGCGTGAACGCGGAGGCGTCGATGATGATGGCGACTGCCGGTAATGGTGGTCGCGCCAGCGACTGACGTAAAACGTCTCCTATAGGTACTCTCTTCCCGAATCGGGACCAAGCCACGGTGCCGTTTCCCGGTGACAGTGTTGGCTAAATATACACCCCGAGGAGGCCGGGATCAACAGAAGCAGCATCTTCCTTCAAGCCTCTCTATCCCTCTCCCCCCTTTCTCCGCATTCACCGTCTGCGCCCGTTTCCCACTCCACTCTGTCTTCCACCATGCATCCTCGGTCATCTGGTCTCCTACTCCGCCTGCACGTCTCACTTCCTTCATACTTCATGCGTATACACGCACGCGTACGGCATTATCGCATATGCATACATGCGTGGCGCGGCGCGTGTAAGTGCAGGACGACTTCTGCAGGTCCTTACCCGTAACTCGGCTGACTGGCAGGACGAGATATCATGTTGCCGAGGTGGCACTCTCTCACCTTCGCTCCTACCCACACTCAGCCACCTTCCTTCTCCGTTCTCTTTCCGCCTCTCTTTCGTTCGCCGTCCTCGTCCAACTAGTCTTCCCACCCTCGCCGCTGCCGGTGTACACGTAGTGCGGCGCCAGCAAAAGACGCCCGTCTTAGAACCAGCTGAATCCGCTAATTAGCGCGACCTCAAGGAAACTCGAGCACGACCCAGTGCTCTCATCGAGCAGCAGAACTTGGTTTACGCCGCCTCGTTCCCCTTTCCGTTGGATCTTCTCGCTGGTTCTGCCTCCTCATTGCTCTCCTCTCGTTCTTTCCTGCGATCGTTGTAACTTCCACTCGCTCTCCACCTCTTGCCGTTATCTCCGTATTCCTTCTCGCTTCCCTCACTCTCGTCGCTGCCCCCTCTTTGGTTCTTTCCGACCAGAGGCAATATTCAGCCTTCGTGATATTCTGCTTGACGATATCCGGCTATCCGCAAATTATTGTCATGGCGGTCTTCAGTGCACGCTGGACTTAGTATTTTCACGACGTATGGGAGAAAAGATTGGAGAATTAATTTAGATATGATTTTTAATGTAGTGCAAGAGTACCAATGTATATCGTGCCAATAGCAGTGTTAGAAAATTGTCGGATTTTCGGGAATATTGTTATTTGTAGCGAGCCTTCCTAAATGGAAATCTGTACTCGTTCCTGACGATGTGAACTTCTTGTGAAACGCGATCGTCTAACAGCTCGTTAGGCGAACCGGTACGACCTGTTTTACTGGAACGGATGGCTAGTACCCGGATATGCAATCGTTTTTAATTAATTGGCACTTTCAATCGGAGGATCGGGGTTTATCGATCAGAATGCTGAAAACTAAGCTGTCTTCTAGCTGTGAAATGAACAGCTCAGTTTGAAACTTGATATACAGTATCGCTTTGCCAACACAAGTATTCCTTCCCATTTACATAAGTGATAAGTGGATATAAATAAAACCTACAAGCATCTAACCCGGTAGACGAACACTTCAAGTACCATCATCTCTCACGACGTAACGCTAATATAAAGTATCCTATCTGTTGAAACTTTCATCTGCAACGTCCCTTGACATTTCCTCACATCTGAGCATGGTAGGTGTAAACCCGTTATTATGCACCATAATCTAATAATAATGTATTTACACGCTATGTACAATAACAATGCGATAATAATAAAGGTCAACGGTTTTTAGGGAGGGTGAAATAATAATCTTTCCGCCGGCGAACGATAGACCTTCTTTGTAATGCCCGTGTCAATTGCAGATTGTTCTCACAGGCACCACCGTAATTCTGGCACGCGCACCCACCTCACTGTCTACGTGTTGTTCGGTATAATAACGAGCGTCCACGATGTCCGCCTATAATTAAGCTGACAACGTTTGACGACGTACGAGGGCGGGAACAATGCCGGTGCGTTCCGTCGTTCCCAGAGAGAATGCCGACACGACGCGCTCATGTCACATCGAAATGTACACTGAGTGATGCACGCATGGACGCGGACCGTGTCACCATTATTTGGTACGCGAGTCCTGGATCAATCTTGCGCAGTTTACGGAACGCCGACAGGACCCGCGTGTCCATTCATATTTTCCGACACGCTGTCAAAATTTGTTTAAGGAACATTCCCGTATCGGATTTTTTTTATGCCGTCCTTGTAACTTTCGTTTGCCCGCGTCACATGGTGTGTATGCGCATGTATAGGAATCACGGTATCGTTGCGGTGCAATAGTCACGTTTCGTTTATCACAGATATCAACTGGGCACGTTAAAGTACTGTCGGTGGGAATGATATTAGTACGTCATTTTGTTGTTTCTAATATGAATATCGGCTTCAATTTGGTATAAGGTCGCAGATATGCACGTGGTGTATAATATATAAAACACCGATTATGACTACCTAATAATAGAAAAGACTTTAATATTTGTACCTAGTATATAAAATATCATACGTAAGAAGCACATCGTACTTCCTCTTTTATGAAAAATGCGTTAAGCCTCACATAGATACTGAGGAAAATGTGAATATCCAATGACGGGGTTATATACACCCTAAACGATTTGTCAAAGCAATTCGCGCAATAACGCACCGCACCGCTGCAAAGATTACACTTTACAGCAGGCAAGTGTCCCGAGGCACTTTCGATCAACAATCAAAGATCAACGGACGTACGAAGGATCGATTGCACACAAGATGGCGGTGTCGCTTTGAAATACCTCGAGGTCAGAGGTAAATAAACGATGAGACATCGATGCATCAGTCTTCCGTATATCGCGCAGGTGGTCCCAGGAGATCGACGGGCATGACCGTTCGTACGCCCGCAGATAGACCGTCAATTATACACCTCGCCTAGATTCAGAAATAGTGTTACCTAAACAGATAGTGCCTTACAGCGGTCCCCAATCAAATTACTCTCGGCAAGCGTGTTGCGTGGATATTTAATGCCCCGGCTCGTGTCTCATTCTCAGTCCCGTTCCACCGTTTCCATCTAAAAAGAGCGCGCACAAAATTTGTCCTCCATCGTTCTCCTGACGGCACCGTTCGAAAGGTTTGCGCGACGACACAAAAGCGTAACTCCCGGCTAACATCCTTTACACGATTCCTACAGTCGCGCGCGGCCGGTTTAATTCAACGAGCGGCCGTTCGTCGTTGACCGTAATTGGCCGTTCGCTCAGTACTACGGCTGGCCGATATTCTCGACAGGTCCGTTACATCAAAATCACGAAACGGCTCACGGCGAGCCGGTGCACCGCAGAGCTCGCCGTTCTGATTCTGGACCGTAGCAGAGAGGCAGTACGTGCGCCGCCACGCACGAATTGTAAAAGCCCACCGTCGAGCGCTGTGCCTCGGGGCTATGAATTTTTCAAGGGCTTAAATACCGTGCGCCTCAGCCGCCACTGCCGACGCCGACGCCGACGCCGACGCCGACAAGGTGAGCTTGCCGGAGCGTAAAAAGCCACATACGAGGGGTGCGCACACGTCCGACGAGACGACGACGGCGACGACAACACGCGGCTCCTGTGCGTGTGCGTGCAGGGAGTCAAGTTCCAACGCTGTGGCGCGTATTCGCGCGGGATGCACGCTACATGGGCTAGACGCGTCGTTTTCCTTGCCGCGAGCTCTCCCAATCGGGATAGTCGCACGAAACGCGATGAAAACTTCCGCGCCGCATTAAAGTGAAATGCAAGACTCTATTTAAACACGAATTTTTTCGCCGTCTGACTCGCACTAACGACGCGATATCACAACGCAGTCGGCGGGAGCGCGTAGGTATCCGAAATAATCCTTCATTACGGAGCTCTCATTGTCCCGTGCGGCGGGTTCCGAAAATAGCGCGGAAAAATCGCGATGCTCACTTCCACCTCGGCAAACTTGCCGTCCGGGCCGGGGTGGGAGAAGAATGGGTCGCGGGAGGGAACAAAAATTCGCCCAAATCATACAGCCGCGCGCCGTCTGCGGAATGAGATTCGGCCGAGGCCGAGGGTAGAAAAGAGACCGCAAATAGAATAACGAGAAGGGCTGAGACAGTCATACCTACGTCCCGACGAGAAAAAGGCGACGGGGGAGGGGCAGATTTTGAAAGCAGCTTCTCGCGAATGAAGGACGACGGCGGCGGTCGGACATGGGTGCGAGGCTCGACTGTGACCTCGCGCAACTTCTATTGTCGAAACGTCGGAGGCCGGTCGCGGAGAAAGAACCCTCAGGAAAGTGGCGAAGTGGCGGCCGAAGGGAGAGTAGGAACGCGATGGCGACCGGTCGGTGGAAGCGGGAGTGGAAAAGGACGCCGACGCCGACGCCGACGCCGACGCCGACGCCGACGCCGACGGTTCGGGCGTAAAAGCATCGTCGAAGCGCGCGGTGGGTCTTGGCAGTTAAGACGAGCCAACTTTTCCGCGGCTCTCAATTGTTTTTCCGCGCCGGACGCGCCGTTGCTAAGCCAATAAAACGCCGACAGGACGGGGGGTCGCCGGGGCCGAGGGGAGCAGAGACAGAGGAGACCGGGTATAAAACTGCTAGGAAAGACGGCTAATCCCCGCCCAACGACGCCACTTCTCCAGTGCCACGAAACTGGACATTGTCCTGGATTTTTCGCGGAGGTTGCGGCCAGGAAAAGCCCGTCGAGGAAGAAGCTGTTCTTGGGGAAGGAGGAAGGAGGCAGATCGAAAGAGCTTCGGAGAAAGAACGAAACGGAAGGGGACAGTAAGAGAAGCTTCGAGTGCGGGACAAGGAGAGCGGCGGGAAAAAGGAGCAGCTGGAAAGAAACGAGACGAAAGATGGATGCCTCCTCTCGCGCGAGAGTACGCTGGTGAAGCTTTGTTCCATTTATGAAAGTCGGACACAAAACTGGCTTGGCTCTCGCTCGGTTCATCTGCTAAAAGCTCGATCCGCGTATTTCATCCGTTCGGCTTCACGTCTCGCTAATTAGTCCGGGCCGAAGAAAAGGTGAAGAAGGTGCGAATATGTTCTTGCCGAGGCGAATTTTTGAATAACTCCGCATAGCGTACCTCGCCGGCCCCTGAAGTGCGCTCGCGAGAATGACGAGAGACGATGGATCATCGGTCGGAGGGTAAGAGGCGAGGTCGAAAGATTAAGTGAAGTGCATGGCCTGGAAGGGAGTGTTCAGGTAGCGAGGGGCATTCGTCATATCTTCAAGCGCGATGAGTACAGTGACGAAGCTGTCTTCGCACAGGCATAGGCCACCGTTCCTCGCGCGTTTCAAGAAGTGCGAACGCCAAGCCGCTGGTGGTAGACAAGAAAGCTGTCATTGTCCGTGCATACCTGACGTCTCGAGGAGCCGCTGACCACTCTTCGAGGCGTCAATTGACTTCTCTATAGGTCCACTGTGTTCTTACCCACTCGTCGTTTTCCTTCGCGTGAAAATCGAGGCGCGGCGGTCTGGGGAATGCTCGAGAGGCTAAGTAGATACGCACACGTGAGGAAATGACGCTTTCGAGAGAAACAATCCTCGTTGGGTCACAGGTATCGACCGTCTTGGAATCTTGTATAGGTGTGTTTTACGTATCGGCGCACGATGTGTCTAATACGAAGCGCACACATTGCGCGCCCGGATAGAATGGTGCTAATGACGTATTATTTGCATAATACAAGGGTTTCGAATGCACATTCTATGTACTGCGTTTATGTGTAGACATGATTAGTTAAAGAGTCGAGACTAGCTTCAGAAAAACCTTTCACAGGAACTATTAATTATGAAAGCATGCGCTTACACGGAACTTCAGTGAAATTAAATTACAGCCGTCGAAGCGATTTTTCGAATGTATCGCCAAGCTGTAAAAGTACACCCATTATGACGTTGCAATTTCTCTCAGTGAACGATCGAATTGTCGGGGCAAAGGGAAAAAAATAGGATCCTAAGCGTCGATTCCGTTCAGATAGCCAGTTCGGGGAAGGAAATCGCGTGCGGATAACGAGTGCAGCTGCCTTATTCCGCTGCTATTGAACGACGAAGCACGAGCTTTCTTTTCGAACGTCGTACGCTCGTGGCCAGACGTAGTTCGTTGGCCTATCGTTCCCTCCCCGTTCCCGTTTCGCTCCTCAGCGAGATCGCTGACTTTTCTCTTCGGCGGAAGCCTTCATTGCTTTATGAAACCGCGTAACATTAAGTCCCTAGAAATCACGTGATTGTTTCGCATTGACTTTTGAAGGAAGCATTCCTTTCGTCCGGATGCGATTTTCTTCGCTTCCTCGTTTCAATTCCTGTCATTTTCTCCCTTCCTCTCTCTCTCTCTCTCTCTCTCTCTCTCTCTCTATCCCTCTGACATCGGCTTCTGCTTCCTCCTTTTATATGAAGAAATCGAGGCATGCTTTAACGAAGTTCCTCTAACCCCCTGGCCCTTTCCCTGTCGTTTGAAACTTTCGAGATCGCATAGAAACGAACATCGGACGCCCGGAATCTCGTTACTCGTTTTGGCATCTACTTTGTTGCCAGGGGGAGGCGAGCCTTTGATCTTGACTTAAAGACATTAAAATCATTCCCTCGTCTGGCCACGTCGAACCCCTGACGTTCGTTATGATTCCGTTCGAAGACGGAGTCGGACGGCGTCCTCGCTCATTTTCCGCTCCGATCTTCGGCACAATAGTCCGGAATCCATCTTGCGGAAGTCGACGGCCGTTTTTTTTTTGCCGGGCGTGCCACGTTCCGCTGGATGGTTGCACGTCGACGCGCGACGATGTAAATAAAATAAACTGCGTGCGACAAACAGAAGCGCGGGCGTAGCGCACAGTCGGACGAGTTAAAATTCAATCCGGAAGCCGACAAAATCGGCTGGCGGACCGCGAGAATGCGTTGCGCTACGTCAAATACCCGATGATTATTATTCATAGGAATATATTGAATACTGCCGATTTCGCGAGTCACCTCGCGCAACGCACATTGTCAACTCTCCGATTTTCGATGTTTAACTTGCGACATTTAGTCCTTCATGTACCGACTGCTTTTTTCGAATCGAGCAATTTCACATTGGCGTCCGGGCAAATTGAGTATTCGGTTGGTTGGCTAGGTATAGCCCGTGAAGCAGAACACGTCATAGTCCATCGGTCGCAGATAACGAGGTTATACTGCGTCAAAAACGAGGGCATTACCGCGTCAGTCAGAGGAATCGTCTTATTTAACGCAACGCCAACGAACGATGTGTTAATGCACCGCAACTCGATGCGCACATTATACACGCGGTCTATGTTGCCACGGCGCGGCGGCGTATTGACAGAAACGTTCGCTTCAGTCTTCGCTACAGCGGTATTCAACGTCTGCCGCGAATCTAGCGAAGTCTATCTTTATTTGAGCGACTCGCTCGAATTTATCTCGTGGTTGGGCGTGTCAATATTACCGCGTAGTGAAATTACGCGTCGCCGAACTCGCAAGCGCATACTTACATCCGTCCCACTGTTCGACACGTACAGATACGTATATACGTGTACCCCGTGACGACTACGATGACGTCGCGGTACGACACGATTGCACAAATTCTATGTATGGGCGTCCTATATATTCCGCTGATATCTTGCTTCGATCCTCTAGTTTCGGAATCGTGCGAGGCATGTCTGATTCAATAGCGGATATCCGTGTATAAATAGCACTATCGGCACGAGGTGCCGCCCTGCACGCCTTTATTTACTGTTCCGACTTGCCTCGGATAGACGGACGGATAGCGTAGGTATCGATTCCGAACGGTTCGCTGTCTAAATGAACAGCTTACGACGCATATACGCACATAGATTTTATATAATATATATCATAATCCTCTATGAATAACATTCCGGTGAAAAGGAAACGTTGAATGGCGAACATATATAATTTCACAGTGTTTCGAGTGGGTACATAATGAATAATCACAATCATCAGTCATATTCAGTAAGAATCAGTATTTAAAATTCCGTGTTTCCAATGTTTGTTGCATAAGGAGACGGGGCATAAGAGAACTATGTAAATGTGTCCGATAAACGTCACACTGCGGATTTAGAATGGCCTGCAAGCCGCAAGATCGCCGATTCAGCGGAACGTCGCCCCTCTTTCAAAATGTCGCGATCGATCGATGAACTTTCCGAGCGCGAGCGTCGTGACGTATTCCGCTACCGTGACGTCGCCGTCGTCGGGCGATAGAATATTCTATAAGTGGTACGAACGAAAGAACGACGTCATAAGAGACCGCCGGCCATTGAAGGCCCTTAGGAACACGTCGGCGTCGGCGTCGGCGTCGGCGTCGGCGTCGGCGGCGTTCTTGCGGATGGCGACCTTTCGGATTAGGAGCGTTGCCGGGGCATTACCTATTCACGCTCGTCCCCGTTTCCGGCAACGTCCGCAACGGCCGCTGAACTTTTCGCACGAGCACGCGGCGCGGGCGGGGCACCGCGCGAAATTCGCCGCGAATTATATCCGGCAGAGTAAAGGCGCAGTTAGCCGAGTTACGGATTCAAGCGGCGGCATGGTGCCGTTAAATCTGCATGTAAGTGCGCCGGGCCGTGCGCTGGCGCGCGCGCGCGCGCGCTCGGCGCGAAGGAAGGAAGGCGAAAATTATCGTCGGTATTTCCAGTAAGTGCCACAATGTGCGCTTTGAATTTCGACGCCGCGCTCCACCTCGCTCCAGCCCTCCGCGTCGAGAGCCAAGCCCGCGGCAGAGTCAGATAAGCGTGTGGCGTGAAGGAAAACTCCGCACTCCCGGGGCCAATTAAAGCTACTAATCACATTGCGAAGGCGGCGGCCGAGTGTTCGTTACGGTGACATTACGTGCAATTACGCCAAGTACGTACGCCGTTGTTCGTCGCCGCTTGGGGAGGTTGCTATTGCCGATTCCAAGAATGTAGTGTTATAAGTGCCCGCCGGAGATGCATGAACGAGATAGTAGCGGTCTAATCAGGTTAGCTCGCAGCCGCACGAGCGTGTCCGTGAGCGCGATCGCGAGTGTAATTTGAGGAACTGTACAGCTACGGGAGGAGTCGATCGGAAGTTCGCCACGAACTTTGCCGACACCTTTTGAGCCCCCGGTACAGTGCGTATTTACATCATCGGGACCGCTCTCTGAACGGTCCACCCACTCCATTCTTCGCTCTCCTCGCTCGAGCGGATATTTCCTCTTATTTCTTGCAGCCACTTCGGACGTCTCCATTAATGATTTTATAAGAACGTAACTAAGTAATGTTTTCTCATTTCCGTTCGGAGAATCGCTCCCGGTGTAAGCGATAGAGGTGGCGCGGATGGCGATATAACTCTAACGAGCTCGTTCTTTCCGCCGCGCCCGCGCCGTGTCGGATCGACGTATTCCGAGGCATTACTCTTTCTCCATCCCTCCGTCTACTTCTTCTCATCGGCACATTAACGGTTATCTCGCCGCCCTCGATTGATATTTCCGTTCTCATCGCCTTCCTTCCACAGCCATGCCGTCGCGTCTCGCGTCGTCTCACTCGATTCTCGATATTCTTCCGCCTCTCCGCGCCGTTCGCGTGTTCCATGCCACTTAAAGGAAGGGCATCCGAATGCTCTATTGTTGAAACATTTACGTACGGAGCACACCTACCGCAATTGGAACGGGAACATTAAGGGGAATCAATGATCGCGTATTCTGGCCATTCCGAATGGGCGATCAATTATTCAAATGACCGTTACAGACGTGATTCGTGCCGGGAGTGCTGCGTCAGGTGGCACGAAACGTACAGCATGTGTCGGTAATGCTCCTGAACGGTTCCTTTCGCGAATGAGACTTCCGCGGCACGGTATGACATTTGAATTTACGATTGCGCGTCCACGAGCGGGCAGCGTGGATCGTGTGATGCGCGTGAATCAATTACCCCGATACAAACGACGGTCCATTATCGAAGATATCTCCGCCTCGTCTTATCGGACGGAGCCTCCTTCGTCTCCTTCCCTCGCAACTCTCATCCCAGCACCGCGCCACACGCGATCTTCATTCCGAACGTATCGTCGGACTCGGAATTTCCTATACGTGTTACGCTGGCCCTTTGACTTCCGCTCTCTGAACACGTACGGAGCTAAGGATCAGGGAAGTCAATTCCGTCGTATATTGGTTACGAAACTACGAACAGGGCGTCTAAGTGAAACTCCGAACAAATTGTTAGAACGAACACCGCGTGGGTATGAGATGAATACAGCGCGCTATGATATTGCCGCGGGTCTTATCGCCCGCTCGTAAGACATTCTTTGCCAGACACGTTGGCAAAAGCGCGCGCGCGGCCCATCTCGCACTTTCCAGAATTATGTCCGACTGACACGCGCGAAAGGCCGACAGGCGTGACAGTTTGAGTGTCCGTCGAGCGTCGTTAACGCGTTCATGGATTCCTTGTTTCCTTCCTTATTCTGGCCGATTGCCTCTGCCTCGTGGAACTAGCGTGAAATTACGAACGTCGAGCGACTAACGAGGAATGTTAACGAGCCTACGATAATGAGCTGCGGAATCGGTGTAAGCGCTGTTTCGCGTTTCAGGTACAGGGAAAGCAAGCTTGGATGATGGTGAAATTGACGGAACACAGGTTGGTCAGGGAAAAATTCTTGTGAAACCAGAAGTTATGGTATTGAACGAGTATTAAAGAGACACGTGTATACGGGAGGCGTGTAATGTGTGTTACTGAATTAAAAGTCCGACTTCTTAATACACGGGTAATTACGCGTTCCAATAGCCGTATACACGGATATTAGAGGTCTGCGGTTCACACGTATTCAAATGCATCTGGTACATCTGTACCAGAAGATTAAAAGCAAACAATCAGAGCACGATAATTGTTGCTCATAGTCACAAGAGCACGGATCACCGACTGGTATCAATAATCATGAATATGCTTCGTTCTCGAAGATATCCGTGTATGAAAAATGACACGAATTGAAGTACGGGTACGTCAATATAGGGGAAATAAAGACTTCTGTATGAAACTGTATGCGTGCTTTTAAATACTCCCGCCGCGTTTAGTAACATTAATTGACTTACCCGCGCGATGTTACCTCCCCGCGCTGGAAATAACGTGCATTTAGTAATGACATTCACAGCTAAGTTATTTAAACATATCATGTTCAAATAGATATCGACCATAAATTTGACGCCTCTCCGTATCGGACGCGTAAGCTTGACTGTTACATTACAACTCTCCCCTATTGGAATTTGATCGAATGGAAATACGCGACCGCCGGGCATAAATTATTTTTCAACCAAATTATCGACATTGAATAATAGAACTCGTTGTAAAACTACGTGTGAACCACTGCCGGCGTATACAGAGGGCGAAATGAATGTTTAATTAAAAAAAACTAATTGGCACACGCATACATACATAGACGCAGAGATGACGATATTAACCGATGTAGCAATTTCAATAATTATGACCAGACTGCAATTAACGTTGAAACACGCGCAAACGCCGAAGCCGAAGCCGACCGTTGGATAGCGTTAACACATTCATGAATCTTTTCTTAACAACCGTCCCCGTCTCCCCGGCCCCCGCGCCCCTCACGACAAAATCGACGTTCAAATTGTGAACGCGGCGGAGCACCTAACGAAGGGCACTAACGAACCGGCATTGATCGGGCACAAAATCAACGTGACGCTACGAAAACGTCGCTTTCACGTTCGAACGCCCGCGAAAATAGTCTGCAACAACGGGACAGCGGCGTGGGTCAAAGGGAGCAGAGGCGGGCTACGGGCCACGGGCCACGGGTCGGACAAAAAAAATGCCCATGAATCGGGGAGTAGATGACTCGGGCAGCGGCGGCCACGTTTTCGCCGGACAATCGTAAGTGGGTTATCCGGCGTTCTCGCCCGAACGAGCGCCAATCGTTCAATGTCCGACCTAACCCCTGGCCCCGCGGCAGCGCGCAATTAATTATGCCAATTGATCGAGTGGGTATCGGCCCCGCACGGCCATGCATGTTAATGTGCGAAAGGACATCTGTTTCCCCTCTCCGTCTACAGTCTCCTGGACGCTGCGTGTGCACACACACGAGCTTGCGTGCGCGCGCACGGCCGGGTGTGTGTGAACTGCGCCGGAGGACTGTGCGTATACGCGCGCTCGCGGCCATTCGATATGTAGGTACATATAAACGGTGAGCAGATTCGATAGTGCAAGTCTTTCCATGGATGATCGAGCCCGTCGTCCCACCGCTCGACAGTATTTTTTTTCTGCGACCTTTGCTTTATAGCGCGTATGAATATTGATCTGCCATCTCTAAATATAGAATCTATACAATATGGCGACCAAGTATCATGTGGCTTGTACGATTTAACCTTTAAATACGCTGACTTCTACGATATCCATGTGTGTCGATAGAGAAGGTGTGACCTACCAATGTCACGGATTTCTATGACGCTAAAGCAGTCACTGCGGGCAAAGGCCAATTTCAGAGACGAACAATCTGTAATGATCTAAATTAGGCATATTTCGCAGGAAAAATATTGCACAGGGCAACCTAGGACTTTACGATCACCGTATAGTAAAATCATACAATACTTTCACCGATAATCCATACACGCCCCTCTCTTCCTCCCCTAGATACTGTGAAGCGAACGTTGAAAAACTTGATCCGACAGTTCCTTACGGTAACCCGACGCCATGCAAACTTAACATCGTAACGCGTGTACGATATAGTACGTAGACGTGGGGAGAGCGCGGAGTGCGGCAGGGCGGCCACGATAGTAACGCGTGTCCCGTGCACAGTCCGCGTGCATGTGTGGTGGAGATCAGGTGGATTCACAATGCCTTCATGGGGTCGAGCCGAATGTCCTCGAGCCCGGGGACATATGCTGCGGATTTTTATGGAAGCCCCTCTTCCCCTCTCGTTTTGCCTACCCACCCCTCGCAACCTCTATGTCATTTAGCCGTCGCATGTGCCGTGCACCGAGCGAGCCCGTAGCACTAACGTCGTGCCCATTGTGCTCGTACAACTCGCGTCGAGACGTGGGATCATCAGTGCTCATTGTCAGCGACTAATCGAATCTGGCACCGACCGAATCGCCGGCGCAGATCGCTCCAATGTGTTTCGCCCGCTGCAGGGACATGCACGCGGGCCACATACAGGCACGTCGGTGCTCGGCAAACAGGGGGAAAGAGAGTTCGAAGCTTTCTACGAGACGGAAGTTCTGTTGAGCAAACACGCGCTCGGCCAATGTGGCGGAATAATCATCGCGACGCGTCGCACGCGATTCTCGATCGATAGCGTCGCTTTGATTGACGAACGGCGGGTGTAATTCGATCGGATACAAGTTCGGGGAAGTAGCATGTTTGTCAGGGGAAAGGGACGAGGAGGGAATTATATCACTGAACGTATCCGAGTGCCATGACATCGAACGTGAGAGATGTGTCTCGAAATTTGTATAATAATTTCAGCGCACTTCATAGAGAATAAAGCGGAGCCGCTCGTCGACGGTGTCGCTCACGAGAATAGATGCGACAGACTTTTATCCAGTCCTTTTCTTGGCACGGCTCGCGGTCCCGCCAGCGTGCGCGCCGTTTCATTCGTTTCATCTCACGGCGACATGCGACATCGTGTGACGAATCGAGAGCGGGCCGTATCGTTGGCTGGCACGTTTTGAAAGTCGAGCCGGGGGCGTGTGCAGAGTTTTACAGGCCGCACACCGTCGATTACGGTTTCGCTAGGCGACGGATGAAAGGCGAAAAAGAAAAAAGGAAAGAGGGGACGCGTTGGGGTTCGGGGTAGGTGACCGTTTGAAAACGTCACCGATACTTATGTCCGCACGCGCCTAGCGAGCATGTGTCGTCGACACACAACGCACGCCGCCGTCCGCTCGGCATCAAAGAAACGCGTCGCGACTTCTGGCCAATGTTTGCTGCCTCCGAGACACGCGACGCGTGGTCCACGGCTTTTCATCCTTCCCGCTTCGACGTTGCTCAACGACCTGAGAAGACCGCACGCGATACCCGCGACTCACGAGTCAGTTTCGAGAACGTGTCATTCTACGACGGACTGACTTCGACGTGTGTCGCTGTGAACGACCACATCTGACGCACGACTTTTTCTTTTCCCACCATCTTCGAATGATGACGGAGATCAACTGCGTGCGTGGGCGTGACACTGGTGGGATGTGAATTGTAAGCGTAGTGCTAATTATGCGCGTCAAAGAGTAATCATGAGTGAGATTGAATGCCTATTGCTTTCTCTAAATCAGCTTTTCGTGGCAGTCGAAAGAATGTGCCGGTGGCGTACCATAATTTCCCGCAATTCGATGGAGGATCAGCGTAATTGAGGAGAAAGTGCACATTGCGTGAAATGCTCAGTCGCGGTCCGCGCAGTGGATTAGAAATATGTACCATACGGTGATTCGATCGCTCAAAGCGCTCTAATTATGATGATTGTACTAATTAATCTGTGTAGTGCGCCATAGAAGGCCGAACGTATGTATAGTCGAAACTGTGAAATAAAGCTCGCCCCCCGGAAAATCGCTAATGCAGCAGTCACCGAGGTGAATAATATCCGAGCCAGAAATTGCGCAAATTCTCAACCGTAAAGTTCGCGACGATCGATAACGGTATTTAAGTAACCAGTGACGTTGTAGCAAAGTAGCAAACACAGTACCTGGCGGAGGAGATGTCGAAGTTTGTATGGAAGCAAACAGGCAATGGGCGTACTTCAAATACTTTTTATGCCTAAGGGAAACGTACGTAGCGGAAGGTTAGTTATGCCTGACGGGACATGAATGGCCAATTATGAAATGTAATGTTAGGTCGGCCTCTCATGTTAATCATGATCGGCACGAGCTTTAAACGTATTGTTTGGTCACAATGGGCAGACGTCACGTGAACGGCGGCGCCAAATTTACACTTTGCACGCCAATTATTTGCCCGTGCGCCCGACGTATCGCCGGCGTGCACACTTGTTTGCCGCGGTTATGAACACTCATCGCATTAACAATAAGTTTCGACCGATGTTGCAAGGACAAAGCACGCCAATAATGGACCGGAGAACAGTAGCAACGATGAATATTTATTTCGACGGCTAGCAAAACCGCAGCCAACCGTATCCGGGGAAGTTATGTTTTCATCAAATTACTTGCAAAGTAGGAGTGTCGGCAGATTGGCATATTTAATAAAATTGCTGGATAAGGAGTTATTGCGTCGGTACAAATTTTGTTTAGGTTCTACAACAGAATGTGCATCACGATAATCAGATTAGTTACTACGTAGGAATCCATTGACTTCGTTAATTATTGTTTGGTGTGTATAATTAGATATGAAAGTTTTGCTGAAATACACTATATTCGCAGGAACATCAAGAACGGGATTAGTTTTATCAGGCTGTCTTAGGGCCTACAGCAGCATAATATTTACATGTACATCACTGCGGCAGCCAGATAAGGGGACCTTTGCTGTTAGTACATTATAAGGGCTAGAAGACGCGTTTGGGTGTAGGAAAGCACGAAATATGCTAAGTAGTCCGTACAGAATAACTTCAGTAACTAGGATATATGACACTCAAAGATACTATGGTATTGTGGCAAACCACTTTCTAACTACATAATCCAATTTTGGTATAGTTACATTCGTCAACGATGTTTCGTGCCTACAAGCCTACATACGTTACAGTCGCCATGCATCATGTGAAATTGCATAAGTCGATATACGTGGCAAGTACGTTTGCAGCGATCGTCAGACCTGCTTAATCCACGTTCATAAATTTGCGCCGCATACGAGACGCCACCTGGGATTTCAGTCTAAAAAGCCTGCACACTCGCGCCGCCGGCGCCGGCCGTTTCGCACCGTAAACTAATTACGAGACACGATGTCTCGCAAGTGGTGTTAATCGCGATCGACACGCGCCACGGATGCGTCGGCGGCCGATAACGAGAGAGGCCATCGCGTTGAGATCGCGCGTACAACGAGGCGGAATGAAGTGCGCGGACGTCGACGTCGAGAACGTTAATAAGGCCGCGCAAGCTCAGCGAGCGGAGAGTGTCGGAAGTGGCTCGTTTTCTATTTTTACGCGATCGCACGACAAAGCCATTTTTCCCAGTTCACGAGCAGCCGTACGCACGTATACGTGCACGCACGAAGAGATACTGGCGCAGAGGGCTCTCGCAATCGGACCTGCACACAGGCATACGCGCGAGTCCTTTATGGAATATCCATGAACGAAAGGTTATGGGACTCCGTGGAGCTTAACAAGCTTGGTCGACGTATATGTACTTCCTGTCGAGTATCGTTTTGTCTTCCTCCCGCCGCGGCGCCCTGCGAGAGGCCCTCTCTTTCTTTCGCCCTATCTATACATCGCACCGCAGGACTCTGTCCCTCCCCAACCATTTACCCCCTGCTCGACGTACACCGTCACTGGCGCACTGGGTACGTACCTGTTCGGGCACCACGCTCGCCATGTAGGCATTCTTAATGCTAAAGGCCGCCGTATTCCGCGAGCCCTCTCGTCGTATAATACACAACAGCCGTGTATAATACGCTTCCGCGTGCAGTAGCTATTAAATGACTGGTTACACGGCCCGATAGGCGTGCCACGGCCACTTCCGGGACGGGAAGAGGGAGAGAGACGACCCTTGAAGAAGAAGGATGAGGGTGGGGAAGTGGGAATATCTCCAGGGGATTTTCGTCTGGGGTAACTCCTGATGCCGAAGTTAACTCGGAAGCGTGAAGAAGATGCATACACCCATCGACTAAGATTGCCGAGAAAATTGTTCCTTCTTCCCCGTCGAACTCGCTTCGTTGCTCTTGGTAGAAGAAGCACGATGTTCCGGTACGGGGGTTAGCTCGGGGCTTCGGAAAAATTCATGAACACGGATCGACGGCGAATCCTACCGATCTCCCTTTCCTCACGGTCACGTTTCCATCGCCGACAGAAAATACATTTCGTTACATCGTCCGTGCAAGCCGTTGACCACGTCGCAATAATCGACTGGCGGAACAATCTTGCCTCTCTCTTTCTCCCCCCTCATCATACCCCCCGCAAAAGTATCCGAAGGAACGAAATTGGAAGTTCAATTACACAAGTTCGACGGCGGGCGCCGCTCCTTACAAATTCCATTATTAAAAAGTCCAACAATGAAACGCGAGCTGGTATTAAAGTACCCGCCGCGGGTTTACACGGTCAACAGTGCAGCAAAGGAAGAGCATCGCGGCCTTTCCCTCTCTCGACGAAATTCCTTCCTCCGTCGGGTCCTTCATATTCCGTCTCCTTTTTTTCTCCGCTCCCCCATCGATAGGCATCTCGGCGTGGCATCGTGCGTCGTGCGTCGAAGAAGCGTTTCCGAATCTCGAGTGGGTAGCGCACCGCACCGCACCCCGTTCGTGCCGGGAGGACTCGCCGCCAGTGCCGACCTTCCTTCTTCCTTGGAACGTGCCGATTTTATCTGAGAAACTCCTTTCAACCCCTGCGTCAGAGGATTCCCCTCACGTATATCCGCCGGCCGTCTCTCGGTTAACGGGGACTCCGGTCGATCGAGGTATCCTTCCGGAGCTTTCGCTATTTATCAGACGAGTCAAAGATCGTCTCGATTTCCTACGACGATTAGGTACACCGGAGGCGGAACGATATCTCGGATCGGCCGGTGTCGCCCAACGCACGGCCGTAATCAGATGGCAGGCCGGCACGGGGGACGGTCTTTCCACGGCGACTTTACTATCTCCCAGAGCTATGATGTCTCAGGAATAGCGGTCCCCTTGCGGGTGGTCCGCCAGCTCCTTTCGATCACGCACGGCCGTGCGCTTTGCGGAAAAGGAATGATAATTAGTTTCCTCGAAGGGTCAAGAAGCGTTGTCGTGGCAGACTTTTTCGTCTTTTTGTTTTTCTACGAACGACAAACGTCTCGACGTCACACAAACTTCAATCTACATCAAAGGGACTTATCATCATCTGTCCGTTCCTCTTTCAATATTCCGAAAGTCAGCGAGGACGCCTCGTTCGACAGAAGTCACAGTAGGTGGCGAGTAGACCGTGCGCGGGTCTACCTATGCAATTTCAGCGAACAGCGGCGCGAAGTCGTTGGGGGGAATCGATCGTCGTTTGGGACCCGCTCCCTTTCGCATCTTACGCCGCGCCGCGCGGGCCTGGTAGAGGTAAGAACAGGCGGAGGCAGTGCGAGCGAGGCTCTTCGTTTGTGCTTTCCACCGCGAAAGGTAACCCGAGGCGCAATCGACCTCCGACACCGAGAGGATCCAAACTATACCCAGCTCGTCTCGTGCTCGATATCTAATTTCCTCGGTTCCGCTGGAAGCCGCCAGACTCCCGGCTCCCTTGGAATTTTCGTAGGTATATATACACGCCGACCACGCACCAACACCTACCTAGTGGCCTTTTCTTTTCCGACAACACAGAAAGAAGTCGTCAGCTGATAGATTGAATTTCGTCGCTTCCAGGGCAGACCGATGAAAGAAAAGTTGCATTGATGACGCTACTGACCCAGAAATGTTTCAGCGAAGACTCCCTTTGATCGCCCGCCACGTCTGTGCGCGGGTAATGGCTTTCTGGTTAACTCGTTCGTTCGTCGGATTGAGCATGTGGGTGGACAAGAATAGACGAACGTTTTTTGCTGTCCCATAGGGGAGCTTGATACACGTGCCCCTTACAAATAAGGTTACTTTTTCTTTTCCTGAGATGAATAAAATAGCTTATCGTGTACCGTGGACGGGGGACGTGCATCGTGCTCGAATGAAATTGAGAAAGTTTCGTGGGGTAGTTACGGCGCGGCAAAACCTTGCCATAGTTAGTTCGAAAATAATTCCGACTAATGCAGTATCCGTGTTATAACATATTGCGTCGGCGAATGTTTAATGGCTTCTCTTCCGCGTGGTTCGCGCGCCGAGCGACGCAACGGGGACGATTGCGAATGGTAAGAAATCAAAGTTACGCGCGATTGTAGTCTCTCGGCTCCTTCGTACTGGTAGCCGTCGCAACGCCGTCAGCGGAAATTCCTTCTCACGAGTGAGCAGCAACAGCAGCAGCACCGTAAGTCACCGTTACTCTCGGCGAGACGATGCAATATCGCCTTGTTGCGCGCCTCTCTCTCTCTCTCTCTCTCTCTCCTCCTCCTCCTACACACTACTCTCACAAACCGTGCCGCGTCATCGAATTATGGAAATGCACTTGGCACCAATTCTAATTTTTTTTTTATTATTTCCCAGAAGATTCTACGCACGATCTCTATGGTAATGCGGCTCTGAAGAATTTTTCCAATTGCCGTCACCTCCGACTGCAAATCCATGCGCTTGTTTCGTCCCGCTGACGTATTATTATTCCTTGCCTCGGATTGTTGGCGCGACTGGAAGTGTCGTCGCATAGCGCCGGATGAATGCGCCGGCAAACGTTCTTACATCTCACTCACGAGGGCTACTCGGCCTGCATCACGCGTCAACGCTGAAACGCACGTGGCTCCTTTTATTGAACGTCGCGGCCTCGGCTTTATGCCGATACCATTGGTTTCCGGCACTCTCATTTGGAATTCAAAGACCGCTGCGATCGAGCTCGTTACAAACTAGTTTCTACATATACGATTGGAGCCGTCCGGACAGTAACGTCTTGAGCGAGTAATCAAGCGAATACAGGCCGCATTTAAAGTGCTGCGCCGCGTATCAAGTATTAATACGTTTCAATCCAATTTTCAACCGTAAATGTCGTTTTATGATTCGACACCGGCATTTTATCATTTGACATCGAGCATAAAGTACGTTTTATAGAGAGTTTCATTGATTTCTGAAACACAGTCGAACAAATACCTCAATTTCGCGGGACCATTATAGAACGAAGCGGCACACTTTTTCGCGCTGCCGCATTCCATTTTGATGTTCGCCGATCTTATCTCTATTCCGAAAAAGCGTACCGTCGAGAGGTCGTGCCCGAACACAGGAGCCACCGGGAGGAATCTTTGCCGTCGCGGTACCGTGCACGGGCGAACGTTCTTCTAGTACACGCGCATACGCGCACACGTGCATGCGTACATACGTTCGTACGTGCATACGCGGACGAGCGCAAAGAGCAGGCAGCAGAAGCTCGGCATGTACAAAGCCATGTACATTTCAGAGACAAGCACAAATCACGACGCGCGCACAAGAGAGCGATGCGTCACGAGGCCGCTATTGATGGCTGTCTCCTGCAATTGACGTACACTCTGCGCGAGCACACGATCCGGTGCCGACGTTCGTTCCTCCGGATGTGCATGCGTGTGCGTCGGGCCGAACCTCTACGCTCTACGAAGAAGGGAACGATATTATCCATGATGGATGCGTCATTCGTCAGACGTCGACTCGAATATCTCGCGAGTCGCGGAATCCCGGCCGCGACATCGACGACGTCAGACGCGGCCGATGGTGCGCATCGCCAAACTCGATCTGCAGTTGGATAGAATCGACGACCGCCCCGCCGACCTTCACCGGAACAAGGAAACACCGATGGAGATGTGCCCGCGTTCGTGGTAGAACGTTCATTCTAATCGGGAGCCGTTTTGACACACCTTCGACCGTTGGTGTCAGGTGGGTCTGACTAATGTCTTTCGACGTCGCGGTTATTAATGCTTGCCGGCGTATGATGTTCTGCGATGTTTAACGATTTCCGTATGTCGAGTGGTTCCGACGTAGCGAAATGTGCTTTACAAGTGTTTCAAATAAATGTTTCAAATAAATGTTTCAAACACTTTTTCACGAACGGTACGGTGAAATTGCGTTGACGCCCATTGTCGGCAGCAGGCAGCCAGTAAGCTGAATAATAAAATGTTGCGGTGTAATAAAACAAAATTGAAGCGCCCGCGGCAAGGGAGTGCATTTCACTACCGGCTCATGCCGAATTAAAAATCGAGAATTTCTCAAGGGATACCCCTATCGATTTTCTCGATGTTGTTTTTAAGGTTTTTTATTGACAGCTAAGGACGGCGATTTTGTGCCGCACAAAGTATTTTTCGAACGGGTACAACTGTCGGCGGCAGGCAAACGGTGCGCAGGTGGTGCGCGTTAAAGAGTGTGCGAGAGGCGCACTCGCGATTTTGACGTATAATTAATCTTCGGTATAAATACGAACGGAGTGGATGTTACGCGTTTGTGCATAATATTGACTCAGTCACGATCGATATCCGGCAATCGAGAAGACCGTCTGTTGGTGGTTAGAGGGATTCGTCCCTCTCGCTTTCCATGTCCTGCGCCCCCGCAGCCTCCCTCTAACTCGGTACTACCCCCCTTGGGACGCGCCAATGGTGATATATCAAATTATTGTCAAACCAGTAATATTATTGCCGCACTAACGATAATCGATGGATTATTAGCAACGACTGTTATTGCAATAGCAGATATCGCCGGAAAATTGACTGTCAAAGCTCGCGTACGCCCGGGAATTATATTTAACACACGGCGCGTGAAATCTTTTTACGTATTCAGCTGCTACAACGGCGGAAGTTCGTCATCCAATTTGAACGGAAATATTGGAATATAGTGCACAGGTGTTATTTTTAATTTTGAATATCTACGAACTGGCACGTTAGTGCTACGCATCGTGAATTATCACTTCAACGATTATGCTTGCACGAGTAAATATACCCACGAAAGTGTCTGACTGAGGATAAACAATGATGATTCCCGTAATAACGAGCAGCAATATCGCTCGAAAAATTGACGGCTACCGGATGATCAAACGACAGAGACGATCCAGAACGAAGCCAACGCTATTACCGAATTTTCCGCCGCGCCAGCAATATTATCTTTGCCCCTGTTTCGGACAACTTCCCGAACTTTGTGTATCCGAGAGTCGAAGCGGCGCAAGTTCCGCGACCGATCTTGATCGGAAATTCGCACGCTCGCGGCGAAGCGTGCTCGCTACTTTGAATCTCAAACATTTTCAGGCAGTGCGCGGTTTGAACGTGGCTGACGTATCGACGTTCGACAGGCATCTTGCGTGCCGCTGGTAATTTCGGCGCGGCTGGTAGTTAAGCAAGTGTTGCACCGTATTGACGCGTTCCCATAGTTCGCGGTTCAGAGGACGTCTGATGGCCACGATGATCGACACTTCCGTCGATATGCATCCGATTGCAGGCAACCGTCCAAAGAGTAGCGCGGTGCATGCGGCCGGAGGACGACGGATGACGTGACGTTAATCCAGCCCCAAAGCCGTGAAAACGAAGAGTCTCGGCACGGATCGCTCTCGTGAAATCGAGGGAATCAGGATCGCCGGGCGGAGTCCAGTCTGGGAATTCTCCCCGGGGGAGAAGAGAGACAGAGGACGTTTCGTCTCCTCCTGCGGCGGGGCTCGATTTTCACCCAACGAAAACTCGTCACGGTGGTCGAAAAGCGCCCGAGGACGGGCCCTGTCCCGAATACCTGATAATGCCACGAGCTCGCCGGAAGTTGACCGACCCGCGGAGTTTCGCCTGCACGCGCGCTACTTTCCAACGGCAGCGGGGCGCCGCAGGATTTTTCAGGGAAAGTTCAAATTAAAGCAAAACTTCGATCCTTTCGTTTAGGCGACGTGAATATCACGACCGATCGAACGGCGTGCAACTGCCGCTCGCGTACCACTGCGCTGGCTGTCTTGTTTCTTTGCTTCAGCTTTGACACGTAATCGTAGTGTGGAACCGAATCATTATTCGGTATTGGTACAAGTGAACTCGTGCAATCGACGTACTTGTGGAGAGTCAGGTCTTTCAAACTTATTTTTTCGATGGACCGAGAAGCTATTTGTGTTTCGATTTAAAATATTCGCCGAAAAGGAAGCTATACGTACGCCTTCGCTCGGCCCCGTTTCCGCTCGTACCAATCCGTACGGGCGAGTTATTGAAAATGGGCAAGCAACTGCCTCATCGTCAGATACGTATCGGTACTTTACGACGCCATAACCCATGCACAACAGCAAATGCACTACCGTGTATGGCTCCCGCCTTATCCACGATTTCCGTGACACGCGGATGCTTACGGGGCTCCACGGGATCAGGGAGAATGATTGGAAATCCCTTTCGAGATGATATATGATCGAGCTGTCTCGTAAGAAGTTTTACGTCGTCGCTTCCGGATGTCCATGTTCGATCACGGTATTATATGATCCATCACGACCGACGTGAAACAACACTGCGACGTTTCCTTCCCTCTTGCGCAATCATATTACAATTGTTCCGCCAAGGGATTACGAGCCTAACGGTTATAGACGAACTTTCTTTAATTAAACGAGTCGATATCGTTGTACACAACGAAATCATTTAAGTTCGTCCGGTACCTAGAAAACCTCAGGAGCCACTTTGCTCGGCACTTCCAGCGCAAAGAGTTAATTGAAAGGCATACGGCGCCGCGTACTACCTAAGACCATTAAACTTAATTTCCTTAAGCGACACGGCCGTGGCAGGATTGTTTTATAGGGAAAAGTAGCACGACGAAGTCATTTGCGAAGACCTATATCCCGACTTCCACGGTTATTCGGACGAAGCTCCGTCCCTCCGACGGCTTACGGACCGAGACGCCGCGTAACGTAACAACTGTTCGAAGTATAAAAAGCAAGCAATTAGAGCGGGAACAATTAAAAGGAAGAGATCCGACGGCGAGATAGCGGGCGGAACGAGTGGAAAAAGGAGGAACGCTTTTCAACGTCGCAGCTACTCTATCTGGGACACCTGACAGACATAACTGCTGGCGCACGCATGCACGCACGCCTGCGAATAACTTCTCGCCACGAGCGCCATTACACTTTGGCACGTGCAGACGGCAGAGAACTGACTAATCGGTAATCGGATGATTCCGATGTCGTACATTGCCGACGTCTGAGAGCGAAATCGGAAAAACGGGAGGTCCCGCCCGCTTCCCGCTCTCGCTTTCTATTCCGACACGTATGGCTCGGTACACGTGTACCTGGAAAGCCACGCAGTCCAGGGACTTTTACACACGGCCGTGCGACCCTCTCGGGGAAACTATTTATGCAAAGAACTTTCGGAACGTTGTGCAGCTTCAGCGGGAGCGTGGTGCGGGGTGAGAGAAAGCGACGACGAGAAAGAGATGAAGAGTGGCGAGGGTAGAGAAGGAGAGAGAGGGGGAGTGGCAAAGGCGGATATTGAATTCTCTTTCGGTACGCCGTCGCTACCGATCCGTGGTGGAATCGAAGCGACGATGCACTTTGCACTTGGACGAGAACGTCGATGCACTCTCGAGGACACGAGACGTCAGTCGGATGTTTCGAAGGCAGTTTGAGCGGCTCTTAGCGTCATGAATATTGGCGTTCTGCAGTCAATGTGAAATCCATTAACGGGCACCGTGAGGGAGTGAATAATCGACAAGCGGGGATGAACGTTGTAATATGCTTGCGCGTAGTATCGAACTTATTAATAAGCCGACGCCGATGGGACGGGGGCTTCGTCGAAAGTTTCTCTTTCGCGCGGCGCGGCGGCGCCTTGCGACTTGTGTATAAATAATCTTTGTCGCGCGCCAGGACCTCGCCAACGATTGATTTAGCGCGTCGTTCTTCTGATAGTACGAGCACGACATTTCATTACGCCACCTAAAAAAGACTAATTGTCCGGAACTAACGAGCGGCACGTCACGCACGATTTCTAGACAGTGTAGTCAAACGATCGAATCGAATGCGAGATATGTCGACGTCGGGTTCCGCGTCAGCGTCGGGAGGCAGCCAAGAAGTTTCGCTCGGCTAATGAGAGCTCGTGTATTTTTACGTTTCGGTAAACGAGCCGCATCAGGTCCCAATTTGCGTGGCTTCTCGCTGTCGCTGACGTTGCCTGTTCTTTTTGTCGTTCTGGCTTGCTCGCCTCTTACGTTACAAACGCGGTGCTTGCTTGTGTTACGACACCGAGTTACATTTCTGGAAAATGTTCCCGATATCGGAAACAAATAAAATGGTGGGTATACAACAATACGCTCAGATGCGATCTAACAGGTTTAGGAAAACTTTCAAAACGCAGTACGATATCCGCACACGCTCGACCATTTATTTTATTTGCCCTTACACGTTCGCGTTACCGGCTATAATGAAAAAAACAGGAATCGTAATCGCTTGTGTTCTTTTCCTGAAACGTTCCTAAATCCCAATATATTGTCAAACACTCTATGTACAATATACTCGTACCGTATACTGATACCTATATTCCTTCTATTTCAAGCTTATTAGTAACCGTACATTTTCCCTCATTCTTAGATTAACCATAAGCCTGAAGACGTATGTTCAACGACCAATTTCCTCAAATAAAAATACTCAATATAAATACCATAAACCTTAACAAACAATCTAAAAAACGATTAATCTCAGAAAGGGGACAAAAATGATACATTCCTTAAAACATCCAGGTATGTCGAAAACACAATAATGTCTCGTTGAAAACGGGAAACAAAATCAGGGAACTCTGCCAAATTTCGTGTCACGATAAACGTCACGATAGCAGTCGTGTGGAGCCTTGCCTGCGCTGAACTTTTGGGAAATGCCAGGCAAACTTGAGATCGGGACGCGTCTGGCTAATGGGCCGCGGCCCCGTAACGCGATCCGCCACGCCGTCTTAATAATAACGACGGCTATTGAACGGCGAGCATGGGCCAAAATTAGGAGAGAATGTAAGCCGCGAGACAGTAGTCCGGGAGAGCGAGTTCCTTTGCGCGCCGTTACACCGCGAATGGAGTTGCTAACTCTTTGCGTTAAAAGGGGCTTCCCGCCTACGCGAAACTTCGCAACTTCCGATCGCGCGTTATGACGCGGCGACGCTCATTTCGCGCCACCTCGCGCGGATCGTTTCCAAGTCTTTCACGGAAGATGGATTAAGCGCGGGATACGATTTTCTGAAACTTCGCTGGATTATACGTTGCAGGGGTTTTAGGTGTTGCCAGTATATATAGAAATACCGGCATACATATACTCAACGTTTAGACTCAATAATGTGGATAGAATTGAGACGAAAAGGTACGATAGAGTTGTCAAAAATGTGTTTCTGTGAATTTCGATTTTTACCTTCACAATGAATGTTAAGTATGCAATATCGTATTTTCCGTTTATGTCGCTGATAGTACTGCTTGTAAGAACGTGTACGATCATCAGCGATGCTCGCGCGGGCAATTGTCAAAGAATAACGCGGTGGCATAATAACAGGGCAACGAGCGTATTCAAACGGGCAAGCGCTACGGCCAGGATCAAAGTCTCGCGCCATTGAACCACGAATAGGTCTTACTTATGAGATTAGACACGAGAATACCCCGGTGCCGAACTTAACTCAGAAACGCAAGTTCCACAGAACGATGTTAGCATACGGCGAAACTTAAGTCCGCATTAAAGTTCCACTTCAGATTATATGATTATGAAGTTACATGATTAAACGCGATTGTAACCGTTGCGTAAGTACGTCTGTAATCTTCCGTCGAGACTTTACGGATGTGCCAAGTGAGATAGGACACCCACTTCCACAGGTATGAACTATCGTTATGCAGAGAGAGAAATTTCGGTCCCAGCCGTTAACCCGTTCAGCGCTCTTAAGTTTCCTGCATATGCGTCAGACTAAAATTATCATTTCGACGCTGACACGACCTAATTGTTTTTCTACATCAACGTTACTCGTGATATTTCTGTGATAACCCACGGCTCCAGCAACCGCCTTCCTAATTCATTCGCAATGAAATACTGCAATTATATCTCGATTAAAGATGGCCATCCTAAGAACAAAATCATGTTAACAGAATTATCCGTTGACCATTGTTAACGAAGTCTCTGACGACCCAAACGGAAGATGCATCAGCTTAAGAAAACAGAAGACTTATCATCAATGTTTCTCCGAAATCTGACAGAAGCTGTCGTTGGTGCGGCCGAGCAAGCGCTCGTATTCCCTTTTATCGCGACGTTCTCTATCCCATCGCGGTCCCATTCCGCACAGTTCATCTTTCATCAAAAGATAAAGCTTTGACGGCGCGATTAAAACAAAAACGAGCGACTCTGGTCGGTCGACTATCACGAATGTGACAAAATGGCGTGGAGGCGAGTTTTCCATTTCCGGCCGGCGACGTCTTCGGCGTCGTGAAACGAAAACTTACGGAGCCCCTTCCGAGGAGCTGGCCGTTGAGCAAAGGATACGTTCGCTTCCCGTTGCCAATCGGAAGTGGGAAGTCAGGAGACGCGAAACGTGTCGGCAGAGGCGCTTCCGATTGCCGGCATGCACGGCAAAAGAAACGGAGATATTATGCGACACAGATAGCCGGCATCGGCGTTTTTATTTCCGGCCGACGCGCGACGTTGGTTCCGCGGATCGGGAGTCGACGCACTTCTCTGTATTGGATTGCCGCGACCCGCCACTTTCGGCGACTGCCCACACAGCCTCTAACACCGGAATCTGGTCATTTATTAAAGGTAATCTCTTAATCGCTTTACCGTCGGCCAGCCGTTAACACGATTCGCGCTCTTGTCGCATACGAAATGCTCGGGAGCGATTTCCGTTTAATGCACTTTCGTCGTGACTGTTTTCCGTCGCTCTTTTTCGGCTCGCGCTCGCTGGATGTGTCGTTGTGCCCCTTAGGGGAAGGAGGGGAGGGAACTAGCAGGGGTGGGATTGGTAGGGATTGAGCGGAGTGAGCATAAGAACGGCGTCGCAGTGACAGTTAAATTAGAACAGAGCGAGGTAGCGAGAGAAATGCTCTTCAATCGGCGCGGCAGGGAATGAATATACAGTTTCGGGGGAAAAGAGGTCCGAGGTACGTTTGCCTCTTTTGGCAATACGTATGCACGCCGATACGTCGAGGAAACGTTAGCACGTCGGTTTTGGCCCGAACCGACAGAGTCGACTAACGAACCGGGACCATTAATCGTGCACGCGGGCGGTCAATATCAATTCATCGGCGTCCTATTCCCGTCCGAATCTCGTAATCATTTTCAGTCGATCGTGTAGCTTAACTCCGGAACCTTTTGATCTCTTGCTGGCAAGTGTGCGAAGGTGGAAAAGGCAAATCAAACAGAATCAATTTGAGAATATTAATCCGTTTTAACCCTCACTCACTATTAAAATAACTCCTCAATTACATATTGCATATTTTTTCTCAATCACTATTACAATACACTGTAATTTAACTAAATGTCATTAAATATCGTTCATTTAAAATGTGCGAATGAACAAAATTACTAATTGTAGAAACCTGATTTCGTGTTAATTTAAGCCGATCAATGCGTGGGAGTTCTATGACATTACACTTTGTTTTTCATTATTTTGAATACACTTTCATTACAGGGGATTATCCGTTGCAAATATTAACGTACATCATTTTGATACAGGCTTCGAAATGGGTTTCTCTCAGTTGTACGATTTCTTACGCATAGAAAGTTTTGCGAAATACTGCTCTAGCCGGTTGACGTGTGCGCCGTGCTACGTCCACGTCCACAGACGTATCGGCGCTTCACAGAATTAATTGGCCAATCAAGCTCATTGCGATAGCTTGACCCCGATTCTGGACCTGCCGGCAATTACCGTCTATACGTCGGCCGTTCACGCGAAATTCGGAGCCGAAAATGAAACACACCGCGGTCGATTCCTTTTTTGCTCTCTACAGCCGGGCCGGGCCGCGCCCACTTTGAAATCTACAAACTGGACGCACGCTAATCCCACGTACTCCTCCGGCAAATTCGACGGACCCTTTTGACAGTCGCTTTGTTAACGACGAACGTTTTCGCGTTGACCTTAATTATTCCCGTGCGAAAGGACTCATGCGCGAGAGAAAGAGAACGCGAGAGGCAGGAAGGGGGGGAGAGAGAGAGAGAAACCTCGGATGCGGTAATGGAAAAAGAAAGAAATAATCGACATCGGGGTGAAATTGGCAAAGCTCGCTGCCATTTTGTTCATTTCGCAGCCTGCTATGACAGTGAGATGCAATTTGCGTGCGTCACGTATGATGTTACGCTCAGGCAGAAATTTCGTTTCGCGACTATTGAATCTGTTATACGCGAAGATTTTCAGCTTTTGATCATCGGCGCAGTTTTTTGCGGCGCGCCGATTTTTCGCGTATCGGAGATTTCATTTTAACTATTCCACCGAGTATGTATTTACTTTGCTATGTTAATAACATATAATTCTTACAGCCCTTCTATTGTATATACGCCGGCACACTTTAACGTATCTATGTATCGAAATTTCTTGTACATTTATACCGTGGTGCCCGTTAGACATGAACGTAAACGAAAACTGACTGCGCGTCATTAAGCGGCGCATCGAAACTACGTAAAGATATGCAGAGCTACTTGCGATCGTTCGACGTGAAATGGCATTTCGAGAGAGCAAATAATCGATGTGGATTGGCATGAGCGTCAATCGACGACGAGGGCCGACAAAAGTTTCCCCGTCGTCGTCTCTCAAGAACTGACGAGTTTGTCGCGTTTATTGATCTCCCGCCGTCGAAGCGACTCGACAGATTGTTTAATAATTTCTATTACCCGATGTACCGCTTTATTGACTGGGAAGCGTTAAGCGACGTAATCCGTCGGCATTTCGAGCCGCTTGTCGAACTAGTGCAATTTCTTTGGAACAATGCAACGGCATTGTCTGAGCACGGAACTTGCACGGAGGCGGTGTTGTTTCAACGTTCCTCTTGACCCAGTTCAGCGGCGCGGATCTACGAGTTATTGAAAATAGCGTGTGCCGGAGTTAACTTTGACAGAGCAGTCTTCAACAAATTTCTTAACGAAGTTTGAAAACGAATATAGACTGCGCTGCAATTCGTGTGTTAACGAACAAAGATCGATGCTTCGTGCAGACATTAATTGAAAATGCAAAATATAATATATTGCATTTTGAAAATGACAAAAAATTAAAATTGTTTTTGAAAATCGGCCTTGGTTACATCGCATAGAACATAAAAAGGGCTTCAAAAAACACTAGTTGCTTTCTGTTCTATCTCAAATAGTTTCGGCTCTGCACATGCAGCTTAACGTGGCATACTTCATAAATTCATGATGCACGACGGTTGGGGGGCATGATAAATTTAGATGCGTGAAATTTCACGCTCACTTTCAGTGACACCTCGGAATTTCTCGAGCACGCGATTCTGAGATGTAGAGTTCATGCGCCTGATTTGGAGATTCTCAGAGGTGACGGCGCGGAAGGTTCGTCAGGATAAGATTTTGAAGACGCGGAGCTTTTAAAGCGCCTTTAAATTAATTTAGCCATCTGCAAATACGCAAACGTTATTGAAGACGCCACACAGAGTCAGAAAGCATCCTTTCAACCGTGGTATTAAATTGATATTTCAAATTAAATGATACATAATTTATCTATGTATTATATATAATTATAGAGCATGTATCCCTCCGTTCTTGGATTTGAAATTCTTTTTACTGTACAGATGCCAGACTTATATTCAATCCTCCACATACGCGTACAGCATTCGCAGCAAAAGCGTTGAGGAGCACAGCACATTATAAAGAAATTCCACGGTTCTCGACGGCGTGCAGCGTATGACGCATTACATCATCGAACGGCACGATTCGAGGGTGGAGAAAGTGCGGTGTAACGAGACGCGACGCACCGCAAGTTGTGCAATTTCTGAAGAACGCACAGCTCCCCGGGGACGCGACGGCACTCGTGCGCCTGATTCTGTCAAGCGACGCTTCGTGACATCGTCTTTACGACGAGGAGGAGCGATTCGACGAGGCGAGGCCGACGATATCTCGAGGCCGTACTTGAGGATCTGCAACGTGGTGGATTCGGCTCGACGTCGGTGCAGTCGGCGAGAGAGTAAAAGCGACGGGGAGAAGGAGGAAGAAAAAAGTGGGAGTGAGAAAGAAGGGAGGGGCGATGAGAGAGAAAGAGAGAGACGGAGTGAAGGAGGGCAAGAGAGGAGCTGCAGCGAGTGCAGATGCTGCATCAGCACATTGCGCCACGACGTTCTCGCGCGCTGCTCCTCGCCCGCGCCACCTCTTCAGATTTCGCACGAGTCTACCTATGAAGGATAGGCGCGCAGCGAGAGACAGCGAGGGACGAGGGACGAGGAAGGAAGAAAGGAAGTACGGTCCCCGAGCTAACCGCAAGGCCGTGTGAAACAATGCGGGCCTCGATCGATGCTCGCAACTAGAACTCCTCCGCTAAGTTACCTCCCCGAACTTTCATTCGACTCCCTGTTTCCCGTGTTTTCCGCTTCGCAATTCCGTCGCCGGCGACCCGGCCGCGGCAGGGCATTCGGCGATCGACGGTGTAGATGCTCGATATTCCGCGCAGCGAATCCCGATGGCAGGACTGCGATCGCGAGCGACGAGTATGAGGATCCACTTGTTAGCGTTCTCTCCGAACGCCTCGGGCTACTTGAAAATATCAGCGACAACGGCCGAAGAGCGACGGAGTTGAACAAGTGCATGCATTCGGCGCAAGGCGAAATGAACGAGACTCCAATGGCAATGGCATCGTTCGAGCCAAAGGTACCTAACCATCGACGACCCTGTATCGTTCGCCGATGATCGACGATTTCACCGCCCACGTAGCCCACTCGTCTACTGAGCTTCTTCTTCCCACGTTTCAGTTTCCACTTACGCCTGCAAGAGACTTGTTCACGGCGCCGAATGCCGACTGCCGAGTTAGGTCGACGCTCGTGTAAGTGAGCGCTTCTCCGTCCATCGTATAGCTCCTTTCTCTCGTCCTCTTCTCTCGCCGTAGAGGAGAGCGCACGATGTCCTTCGGGATTCGAGGGAGGACTCCGGATAATCCTCGTTCCGCTCCGTCTAAGCGCCTCTCACTTATCGGACTTGTATCTCAACTCTTTGCCGTGGACACCAGGTATCCTCGGGATTCTGCCAGGCAGACTTTAGGGCGATACCGACGCGACGCCGACGCGACGGTTAGGGAGAAGCGTCCCGACCGTGAGGAATTCGTCGAATGATCGTGGGTGAAATCGACGGAGGGTGCTCAGGATCTTGAACGCGCGAAAAACAGGACGCGTCGCACAGGGTGAGGGGAATGGGCAAAAAGATGGGTCAGAAGTACTTGTACAAGGGCGATCGATCGCGCGCTGGTCATGCGTTGCTTCGACGTGCACGAAGAATTTTCTAACAATAAGTTGTCGTGCAGCTTTTGGAGAGCTTCGTTTTCGGTTGAAGGCAGAAAGGCGGCCACGGCTGTATGGAATTTGCTGTGCGGAGCATTAAAGGAATTTTGAGAAGTTTCAAGTGCGAAGAATGGACCGTTGGGAGAGAAGAATTTGTGGAAGATGGTTTTTCGTGGTTGACCGGTCGTATTGTGGGCAGATATTTGGTCCTGTTAGCTTTTATCGCGCAAATATGTAATTCTATGCATGTCCAATTCTGTATATCCTTTTGAATGGATGAAAATTCTGATATCTGTATGCGCATTTGCATTGGTACCGTAGGAACAATGTTGTGATATACGATGTTCGGACAGTGCGGCTTGAATGCCAATAGATTTTCAGAACAGATACTTGGTGCAACAAAGCTACAGCCATCTAAACGACTATTTAAATACCATGACGGCCCTATCTTTTAAGCGATAAAAGCTAACATTTCTGTCTCGTTTTGTTTCAAACCCGAGGCATTTACAATGGCGCATTAGTGAGAGATTAAAAGATCGTAACCGATAAAATCTGGCATTCCGACTCGTCCAACTTCGTTCCCCTGCATCCATTAACATAAACCGCTAAGTGGAGAAGTATACTTTAAAACAATTTGCTCGGCTAGTAAGTTATTCCAAATCGCATAGTTCGTGTGTTTTCGAAGTATAACTGATCAAATTCACAGTCTTGCAGCACCAGAGAATGGTCTTCGAATATTCATCACCTACGTAGTGGGTTATGGTTATAATAACGGGCATTATTGGTCGGGGAAAATGAGGAACGCACGGTAGAACGGTTGTTTATGTTACCTTGTATGCGACACGTCAGCGTGACGATCCGGCAATAATAATTATCGGCGCACCGTGTCGCTCGAGGATTGTCGGAACGTCGTAGGGACGTCGTAAAATCTTTGATAGGCTCTTCCATCCTACCAGACACCATGTAACGAAATGGCCCTACCCAGAACACCAGCTGGACGGACGTCACCTTGTCATACCGGTCGTGTAAAGCCATCTCCTAGCCAAGATTAGCCCTGTTTACTGTCAGAGTGCCGCTCAGACGCATGGCCCTGCGCTTACAGACACAAAAAGCGATGACAATCGTTCTAGCACCGCGATAACGTTCACGTTTATTGCTAGAAGGCGACAAATGTACGGAGAATATAAACAGAGGTTGTTTGCCACGCAATTATACGGATGCAGAAGCTGTAACTGATTATCGAGTACTTGAAGGGCTCGAAAACACGATTGGTGATAACACATCGATTTTATGTATCATATCTCTTATACGTCATAACATCAACAAAGATCTTGTTACTTGCTAGATGCGTTTGGTCCCGCAGATTCGTTTCAAGTTCGTTGCACATGCATCAAATTAGCTTTGATCGTTCTGAAGAAACGGGTTCTCCCGCAAGAAGCCAGAGGGAACGTGCAAACGAAAGATAAATGTAACGAAATCCTTCTTCGTGCCGCTTCTTTACCGCCGCTCACTCGGCGACTAATACAATTTTCAAAGAAATTTTTGTACCTCCGCAGATAGCGCGCGGTCGTTTAATTCCGGCAAACTCGCGGCTCGAGCAAGATTGGCCGTGTTTACCATCGCGATGCATTACGACGAGGGTGTGCGTGTAGAAATATTGCCATCGTGTCGACGGGCAGCAAAGAAAGAGCGCAATAGCGAAAAAAAGGGGGAGAGAGAGAGAGAGAGAGAGAGAGAGAGAGAGAGAGCGAGACAAACGAAAAAGACAAGCAGGACCGCCGACAAAGTTCACGTCGGCTTTACAGCGTGCCATAGCCCTTCCGGGCGCGAAGGATGACGAGGGAGATATCGTAATAAGGGTATCCAACATTTGCCACCCCCAGTCCACCCCCGCAGAGCAGAGAGCGCGCGAGTAAAAACACAATCGAGTCTGGGCGCAAGGGTGGACGAGGCGTGGTCGCGCGAACAAGAAATGTGCGGGGCGGGGGTGCGAGAAAAAGGGGAAATGGAGGCGAAAATGGGAGGCCAGGTGAACCGAGGGGGTTGCTGAGGAAAAGTGAAGAGGGGGCCGAGAGAGTGAAGGTGGATCGTAAACCAGAATCACCTCCTGGGATTCGTATTATTCTTTTGCGGAACGTCGTTAGGAAAGCAGGAGGATGGAAAGGGGTGGAAAGGGGATGGACGAAGTCGAATGGGGGGAAATAGTTCTGAGATGGCGCGGGGCATAACTTCCTTTTCAGAGCGGCGAGCCGGTAGGCGGTAGATGGTGTAGTTGCGTGTGTATACGTGCGTAAGCCTTTACGGCCTTTATCGCGGTAATGAATGGCAGTTAATGGGCAGTGGCTCATTGTCTCCGCGGGATGAAACGATCCTCCTTTCTTGGGGCCTCGCGATGCTACGATTAAGCTGGGAAGCGACGCGGCGGTAGTCGGCCTTCTTAGGCGACATTCGGCGTTGCGCTCGCGGGAAGAGAGCATTTGGAGACTAATTTTAACGATAACATTTGCAGACGCGCTGCACGATAGTGGGAACGATGGCAAAGTTTGAGGGACTTGTGTGATAGGCGACGCGAGTGAAGGAATGCATCGTGTGCATATTGTAGAATTCATAGCTAAATTAGAGATTGTATGACATTAACGTTATTACTAGTTATTCGGTACCAACGTACGTCCGCCAATGGAAGGGAAGACTTCGGGATTCAGGACTTAGTGCCGGTCGCTGATATTCGACCTTGAGGCTCGACGTAGAATTGATTCGTCGTAGACCGAACGAGACGTCTCGTGAGGGTGGCTGACCCTGAAACTGGAACGTCGTACGCAAGATACCCCCTTCGGTGAAATACGATGCTGACTCATGAGAAGGCCCTTCGAAGAGGGTTCTCGTTATAGCACTCGACAATCTCCAATGCTCAAGGGCTGACCGTGAGCTTTTTTGACATTCGAAAATGCTCAGCACCGTAATCAATAAGTCATTCAAACTTAAACCAAATCACCGTGCATACCACTAAATAATCTAGCATCTATCATAACATCTCTCTCGTACGCCATTATTCCAGAACGCTTTCGAATACCGTCTATACAGGTGCAGCATAAAAAGGTCGCAGGAGTAGTTTCATGGGATTGAATAATTAAGCTTCCCCTAAAAAGCTCGTACTCATAATTAAAACCCTTTCCTACAGTTTGACTCTCGGTCCCTACTGGTCGGTTCGTCTTAAAAGGTCCGCGCTGCTCTGCCGTCAACGTCGACGCCGAACTTCCGGAGGGGTGTTTTCAGCTTTTATTGCAGCAATGAATGCAAGGTGTTACTCGGTGGCTTCGGGCCAAGCGGGTAGGTCGAAGAAACCGCAGGTGCTCTCGCCCCGGCAACCGAGAGAGAGATATTTTAAGAAGGCCCGCCGTGCCTCTCGCCAGCTTCCCATTCGTAATTTTTCCCCTTCGGTATCGCGAGGGTCGCTGGGAAATCAACGCCCTTCTCGCCATTTTCGAGCGAGTTGCTTTAAAAGGGAGAGAAAAGAAACGACTCAGGAGGCGGGGGAACGTGCGCATGCAAATGTGCGAGGGCGCATCGATATCAGACACGTTTGAGCGGTGAAGCTTCGACTGGAAACCACCCGCGAGAATATACTTAGCGGATCATTGGTCAGACGCCCTGTTTTACATTCGCGGAAGATTCCTCAACCTTCGGCGGAGAAGAAACGTTTGCCGAGAACAACTTCGCACGACCTCTTCTTATCGATCTTCGCTTAGATGCGTCCGGACGTTTGAATAGCCGCGTCGGTAATATTCCACTTTAAACACTTTTACGTCGGGCTCGGTCATTTTTACACGCTCCTCTCAACTGACACGTAACGACGTAACACTAAGCGTATGCAGAGAAAATATATAAGTGTGCGATATGGAATGATAAAGACTGTCGATATTATAACCGCGACCATTGAGCATCCAGTGCTTTTTAGGTCAACGACTCCTTCAACGTATGTCCTACCGCAATAAATGACGCGATAAATCTCGCTTTCAGAATATAAGCTCCATTCAAGGCGAATTACTAATCAAGCCCGATTCTGTATTCGGTTCAATCTTGATCATTCGTTACTCCGCGCAAATCGATTTCCCTTTTGCCGAGGAAACTTCCGCGAGTCGTAATAAATTGCGCCCAAACAGGTAGGGCGACGGACGAATTTAGGTCGAGCGCCGCGCGACTTCACTGCTCGCCGCTGCTTCTTTTCTCGCGGGAGACACAAAGTGGAGACGAAGTAGCAAAACTGTGAGCAAGGGAGAGCGGGGAGCGGGCGGAGCAAGAGTGAAGAAGGGCGAAGAACGACAGTTCGGTCGAGCGAATTACGCCCGGTTTGATTCATCGATCGGAGGGGGGCACGGTCTTCCTTCCGTCCTTCCGGTAAATGGCAATGTGATTTAGGTAAGCGTAGGGACCGAGGGAGCTGGCCCGCCCGAAGTTGCTGGCGGTGGTCGGAATTCAATTAAGCCTTAAGTGTATCTCGGAGCTATCGCTTGGGAGGTCGCCGCTCGATGACCGGGCCAACCTTCTGCAGGCAGCATGCAGAGTGTTGGGTGGGGTGTACATATGTACGCCATTAGGGTGCGTACCTGTCTACAACAAAGTGGATATACCGTAAGCGCGCGCACGGCCTGTACGGCGTTGCCCGTAAGGTATGCTGCGCGAGCGTGTGTGCGGTTAAGTACGAGGGACCAACTTGGGCGCAAAAGCCCTTTACGTCTGGCTATAACGTTCCGTCGTGACTGTACGAGACCGCGACTATCGTCTGACTCACTCTCGTCGAAAGGTAATCTAGCCCTAGCCTTCCGCCCGCGGAGCCCTACCTTCTTCTCTCATTCCCGCTATCAGTCGTTTCGGGGAAAAAATGTTATCGCGTCGGCGGAACCCGGAGTGCCACGGCCGATATTGCAGGCGGAGATCAGTCGGCAAATAATGGAAAAATTCTATTATCTATTCTAGCAGGAAATTCGAACTGCTCAATTCTAGGTAAATAGTTCAGTAACATGATTCCGATAAAAAAACGATACGTAATATGCGACGTTTACCTGTTTCTGTTAAAAAAAACACTCTATAAATGTAAAAGATACTCGCAGCAGGCAGTTGACGCGTCCCACTCGAACCGGGATCAAGATAATGCTTGGGCATTGCCGAGGAATGAACGGGGAGTCTCGTCTCTCCTCGACCCACTGACAAATTTCACGGCTCGCCGATAATATCGCGTGACCGATTCAGCGTAGTGTCGGCACTC
Organism: Priocnemis perturbator; assembly: GCA_963942575.1. Taxonomy (NCBI): domain Eukaryota; kingdom Metazoa; phylum Arthropoda; class Insecta; order Hymenoptera; family Pompilidae; genus Priocnemis; species Priocnemis perturbator. Next base: position 3,509,919 of record OZ012644.1, read on the forward strand.
AGTGTCGCCGGCATCTACGAGACATTCGTCCTGACACTATCTGTCATCCACATCGGCGCGTATTCTACGGGCGCCAAGAGTTGGGCCCCATAGGCGAGGGGGATCAGGTAGGTAGTCTGGCAGCAGCGTGGGCGATAAGTACGTGAGAACACGTGAGAGTGCTATGTACACAGGGAGAATAGCCGGGTTACGTAGCCCGGACGGTCGGTAGCTCGCATTACCAGCGAGACAAGTTATTAGCTTGTGAAGCGAGCGGGCTTGACCCACCCTCTGGTGCTAACTGCATTACAAGGAGGCCTCGAGATCACATTACTCGTCCAGCCAGAGACGAGCTGACGGTCTCTCGTCCACGTAGAGGTTGCATTGGAACGGGTACCGGTGCCCTGACGGTGCCGATACGCCCCTGAGGGTACGACGTTAGTCCAAGACGTTAGGGACTGCTACGTGATTCTATTACCGTCGTTAGAGATTATACGTACCTGCTGACCGTGCTCCAGTCGTTCGATCAAGAAAAGAGGAGGGCGAACGGAGGCGAAATCGGAAGCGGGACTCGAAAAGGAGCGGAGAGAAATGGAGCGAAGAGAGGCGCGATAGATAGAGAGAGAGACAAAGAAGTCGTCCGTGCGACATGCAAACGCGGCCGCCAATGTCCAAGAGACCTATAGCGCGAATCGTTCCGCGCCTATCCGCCGATCTACACCGTCCGTGGTTATTTATTCAAAATTCATCGTCCTCAACTTCGCGTCCCGTCGTTCCGACTATTTAATTCTTCCCACTCCTCACGTGCGTGGACTGACGCATTGCAGTTAACATTTCATCGCGCCCCGGTTACATCGGCCACGTTTTAGAAGCATGCATCTCTGTTCGTAAAGCCCGTTCGACATGGCGGCCGGCGGTGATTCGACGGATTCATCCGTCTGTCTGTTTATCGTTTATTATTGATCGTAAAAAGGAAAAGCCGTCGGATGATGCCAGAAACGATGGCGAGTTACACGGGCGGCTTCGCCCCGCTCTCTTAATATTTCATTACGAATCGCGCATCGAGTGGCTTGGGGTGCCGTTAGATCGATATTCCTCCGCTTCACGTCGAAGGGACGGCGCCGCTGGGATACGTTCGGTTCGACGACCTGCTATCGCTCAGGAATTACTTATTCAAAGGACTCCCATTCGCGAGATCTCCTTTCGGGAGGATCTCGCGGAGAAAGGAAGAAACGAATTCCCGTGGCGCGCGGTCCGCGAGGGAAAAAAAAGGAGAGCTTCAGCTGCGCGCGACGAGTTAATGGTTTGACACCTGATAGACTCGAGCAGAGCCTCCCTCGTAATTGCTCCTTCGATCTGATTCTTTTCTCACCCGCGCTCTATCTCTCTCTCTCTCTCATCATCCTCCCACCCGTTGAGGCTCCCCATCTTTTTTATCTAAATCTCTATCGTCTTTCTTTATTCACAGCGTCTGATGGAAACCGTAGAGGGAAAACGAATGTGTAGACGTGCGTGTGTTTGTGTATGCTCGCATCTCTGTACACACGAACGCATTGAGAGATAGAGAGAGATGGGTCAGACGTGGCGAGCCTGCGATTGGATATCCTATATTTTTCCTTCCACTTCTGTCTGTCCACTGCGTTTTTCCGCCGTTATGTACTCTTTCCGCGCTAGGGATACGCACTGGGAGTTGTATGGTTTGGCTCGTGACTAAGATGGTGGCGAACGGAAGTGGGACGGCATGGATGGTGTCCACCTCCACAATGGACTCGGAGTATGTAAGAAGGGGCACAGAGTAATTGGGAAACTCCACTCCACTCAATTCCACTCTAGCCCCACGGGGTTTGGTAGTATGATGCTGACGGAGAAAGACAAGGACCGGAGTGAAAAGGAGATGGGCGGGCAGCGAGAGAGAAGGGAACGTAGAGACGGAGGATGCATCGATAGATAGGAAAAGAGCACGGGAGTAGTAGTGAGTAGAGAGAGTGAGAGAGAGAGAAAGAGAAAGGAAGACGACGATACGGCAAGTGAACGATAAAACCATGAAGCTTCCGAGCTTCGTTACCTCCTGTAATCGGTCTGTTATCCCTTATCAATCGCATTAGCTCCGATACAAGCGTTGCAGCCCAGCCGTTCGGCTCTCAACCACATGCACATATATATATATATATAGAAGAGCGTACATTCACCGGGAAAGCTCGATTTTGCGCGGTTCGAGAGGCGCTCAAAGTGGCGAAATGGATTAAATAGAACGGGTTCTTTATTTCTAAGACAGTCACTCGTTTCTGCTCCGAAGACTTGCTGCGCGCAGTTGCGGTCGGGAATTCGACTGTGAAGCGGAGACGGAAGAAAAGTAGGCGACCAGCGATTCCGCAAACGTTGTTCCGCGTACGCGTGCATCGTCGATGAACGCTTCAATTAGCGATTCTCTCAGGTCGCGGCTCTAATAACGATAGCGGCCCGATTAAAATCCGCGGCAATGTGGCGGCGCTTTGATTAAGACACCGTTAATTACGCGGGGGCAGAGCATTTCAATCTGACGAGTCCGTCGCAGTATGCACTTACCCTCGATTTCAGCCGACGCAAGAGATCCTCTTGCTGCGACGAATCTTTTTCCCACTGTCCCACCCCCGCGGGCGAAAAATTGTCGCGCGTAACCGGGCGCCTCGGCTTCTTTGAGTTTAAACGCAGGTAACGAGCGCCTCGCTGCATCTCGTCGGAGGCTCGTTTGCGATACTCACCTGAAACAGAGAGAGAAAAGGACATCGCTAGAGTACAGAAACAACGTCGTAGCGTAAAAAAGAAGACGGGACGCACGTGCCGGGGTGGAAAAGGGGGAGGGACGGGAGAAGGCGAGGGGGCGCTTGGCACAAAGTGCATCCCGCGGAACAGCCGGGCGTCGTGCCTCTCTCCGGTACATCCGACAAATTCCAAGAGAAGTAGTAAGCTCACTGTACGACGAGGGGGTTCTTTGTATTTAAATGCAGGCCGTAATAAAAGGCACGTCCGCGCCCGACGCGGCAACTCCTCCACTGACGCTTCCAATGCTGCGACAGAGTGCCAGTTTCCACGCCGGGCCAGAGACATTTGTATTCCGGACGGCCCGGACGATTATTGTACGCCGATACTCGTTTTCGTTCGCAATAAATTTCGGGATTAAGTCAGTGACAGGAGATAAAAATAGCTTTCCTGCCGTTATAAAGTATGAATGCGCGCGCACGAGCCGCGCAGTGTGCGCATACCGCATTCTGCGCTCCTGATAGAATTTTCAATTTCCAGCTCTTTCTCTCCGTCACCCAAGTTGACTTTGCCATTTTCGGTCGGTAACGCGTTTTAACGAACGTGGATATAAATCACTGACGGGCTTGGCGGCTATCAAACGCGGTATGATCGAGTGTGAGCTGCCACGATCTAATATGTACGCAAGTTGACGGTCTTACGCGCCAATGGCTAACCGTAGCTCCGTTGGATCGTATGTTGAATTTAATTAATAAAAACAAACACGTGCTCGCAGGCTTTCCATATCCGACGCGGCGGACATCGTCGGGCTAATGGAATTTTTAAGTAAACCAGTATAAATTACTCCCAGCATTTGTTCCACGCTGCCCAGGTGTGCGAGCCAACTTTTGTGCTCTGTGTCCGCGCGCGTGTGTGTGGGAGAGTACGCGAGTGAGCCGCGTGCGCGGCTGCGAGAATTTTTGAGCAAATACTGGTGTGAATTGTTCTCGGTATTTGTCCTGCTCATCCAGAGCTCGACGTTGAGCAGTCGACGAAAGGTAGCTGCCCGTCGTAATCACGAGAGGCAAGAGAAAGTTCATCTTCGTTCGCTATTGTCACGACCTGTTCCTTGAAATCAGTAGCACGGTAGTCCCACTCCTTCTTCATGCTTTTTCTTACTCTGCGATCGTCCCTGCCTCGCATCGAACGGGATTCAATCCCTTTAAAACGATGGAGAGGGGCTCGTCCAATCTATCCAGGTCTAACAAAGGGTCGAGAACTCGAGAGAGGCCGGTGATACGGCGAAAACAATATACCGTCAATGAAATCGCTTGGCCGTGATATCAGGAAAACGGATCCTCGGATACACGTGACTTATTACCCTGACCCGCATTTGGTCGGAAGCACTGGTGAGGTTGAAGCAACCAGGCTAAATCATTGTCGTCTGAGGATAAACTTGCAGGCAGGATCACGTATCGCCTAGAGAAGCTCCGATAATTAATTGGTACCGGAGTGGCGCACTCGTTTAGTCGTTTCATCGTGAATCGACGGATCGCAAGGTCGACACACGCCTGACGCTGGATATTTTTCCCTGCCGAGTCTGCATGCACGACGCATCACGTATGCAGAAAGGCGCGATCCGTCTCGCATAAGTAGATAAATGTAAAAGGATGCGTCGCTCGCGGCGTTTGAGGTACAGCGCAACAATATTTACCGCGAGTGCGGTGTGAGAGATAAAAAGTGACGCTGCGGCAGGAAGGCGTACGAAGGAGAGTAATGTGTGCGCGAGCTGAAGCGACGCCGACGGGGCTGGCACGCGCGCGTCTCGGGCTCGGTGCGGCAGAAAAATGCGATCCTCGAGTTGCGGATCCACCGACAGCGCGGCAACGTGACCTGTGACCTGCGACCGGTCCGATTATCGCATGGCGCTCGTTATCCGCGGATCGTGAGTATTAAAAGCGGGCCCGGCAACCTCTTTCCGCGAAAGGGGCGGCGCGGGCTGTGCATTTCCAGCGATATCTCAGATTTTATCGTCCTAGTAGCGCCACGGAGCGGCCGACCTGCGGGGTAATATTAGCGATGAAACAGAAACTCGGCAAGGGCCCTCTCCGAACGAAAAGCAGCGCTCCGCAGAGCCGTGCCTGCGGCCGCGTTTGCCTCGCGGTAAAGAATGCCACGCTTTGGTTTGTAAATTCTTTTGCAACCCTCTCCCCTCCCCCACCCGCCCAGCCCGTTTAACCACCCACTCGCCGTCCGCGTACAGCCAGGACGGGCTAAACGCGTGATGTACGGGCTAGACCGACGTAAAAGTTACTGCGAGTCGAGCGCCTACTTTTCTATGTGCATACTTTATCGGCAGGGCGCACGACGCCGCCGCACCGCGCCGGTGAGCGCCGGTGAGCGCCGGTGAGCGCCGGAGAGTGCTTTGCGGCGCCGGAGAATCTTAACTGACATTTATGTAAAGCCACGGAAACGCCGCTGTTCCCGTAATAAAGATTAACTATCGGTCTCCGCGCCCCTCGGCACCGTGCACCCGAACCACCGTCTCACGTTAACGTCCGCAGTTGCACGACACAACTCGTTGGCGAGTCGTACGAGAACAAATTTTGCCCCGCTCGCGTGACACACTCCGCGCACCGGTCGCCGCTTATCGGGCAGACTCGATTAACAGACTCTGTGTTTTTCGCGTTGGCGAAAAAGGAGAGATGGGGGATGGGGGTGGTGGGGGTGGTGGGGGGGAAGAAATTGCGGGCCTAATGCTATCGGTCGACTGCGAATTTATATCACTTACGGGCCGAAATTACGGTTACGCCACGACCCGCTTTCGACGAGGCGCATTAATCATCTGGCGTACGTTCGAATTAAGATACCTTCGAGCGCGATACCGAGGAATGCGAAGGTCCTCGTTGAAACATTGCTCCTTTTGACAGCGCACTCCTTATATCGCTCGTTAGCTTGTACAATCGCGAGCACGGGTGGCGCGAACCCCGGCACGACTCTCACCACGCCTCCTATAAACCCCTTCGAATTTACTTTATATTACATCGTCAATCTATGTTATAGATTATGTTTCCTCGTCGCAGCATATATTCAGAACGTCGTATTTCAAAGACTCGGGGTTATAACGAAGAGACATTTACCTTATTCCGCGCTTAAAATGCAGTTTCGGACAAAGCATCCTCGAAGCGATATTTGCATAACATTTTTACCTTATTTCTATTCATAGAGCATGCTACCAAGGCATGCCCGGAAGTGGTTAGACGCTCCGTGCGGGACAGTCCGCCTGTAACGGAGTGTGAAGCACGTTGAATGGGCAAAGACTGTTAACAATATTACGACACAACGATCGTGGACACGCCTCTATTATGAAGTTCGTACAGTACCCACTCGATACTTCACACCGTCCGTGCGTCGTACTTAGACCACTCGACGTAGGGACTTGAGGAATTTGGAGAACGCTCTCCGCCGTTAGCAGAGAGGAAAGGTTAAACGGGTCGGCGACGTTATCTCAGTCCTATGGTCCGAGACAATAGAGAAAGTCGCGACAATCGGGTGGAAGTTTGGTGAGGGGTGTAAAAGGGGGCGGGAATGAAAAGCGGCGAGGCGTGCCTCTGGACATCGGAGAACATTGCGCGACCGGGCGAAATGTAGACGGTGCCCGGTATTTGGAATGGAGAAACGAGCAGCGCGCCGTGGAACGTATCGCAGCAAAAAGATACGAGAGATCAGCTACGTCCTTGCCGCGGGTGAATAACGGGGGTGGCCAGTGATACCGGACCCGCTCGAAGACATTCGAAACTGAAAATAGGTCAGACGGGTGCGCAAGTTATATTCCAGTGAGCTCGCTGTGCTCGAACTTGCCACGATGATATTCGACGTCGGGGAGAGGTAGAAGGTGGAAATACACTGGGGAAACACGTAGAAGAGTAAACGACGTTCGAGGGAGAAGAAACACGTGACGCGGCTGGTGGAGCAGGGACGGAGGGGGAGGTAGATAAGGTCAGAGACGAGGTAGGTCGTCGGGGTGGTACGAAGGGACGAAAAAGCTGGACGAGTAATAATCGTTCCGCGGGAAACTGTACCTGCAGGAAGCTGGCAAACTGTGCGACCGACATCCGACGCCGAGGAGGAAAGGGTCGCGCGGACAAAACGGAGTGTGCGAAGTGGGAGGGGGCGTATAGGAAGATGGAGATGACTCGTTGAAGGGATGAAAGGAGAAAACGGAGCGCGACGGCAGGATGGACAAAAGGATGCTGCCGGCGGCCGAGAAACGAATTCGACGAAAAGGTGCTCGAGATGGTTGACGCTCCCGTACACGGCGTACAGTAGCTTCTTGACGAGCACACGACGGCCGGAAGTTGACGCGGCGTTTATTCGAGGTAACTTAGCAATCGCTCGAGCGACGGCCCTTCTGCCGAACCGACCCTTCCAATTTCCCCGCCGCGCGCACACTTCTATCTTCCCGTGACCCGAACAGAAGCGTCCGGCGAGATGGCCCGGAAATAACGCGGCCAATCACAGATGAAAGTCTCTGCGGAATTTAAGCGCGCGGTCCTGCCTTCGGCCCCACACCCACACCCCTTCGCAAAGCAACCTTCCAGCGGCGGTCGTCTACTTTATCTTCTTTACTTCTTTCGCCAGTCGATCCTCTTAAAGTTGTCCAGTAAATTAGCTTTCGCCGGTACTCTCTTGCTATACGCGCCCGCGGTTACGTACCGATAGCGGAAATAATGCGACCAATCGTAGTCGGTCGTTGGGCAACGACGCGCGAGCAATATTGCCGGGATGCCGCAGAACTGGCTACTCGGATATGAATATACTCGGAATTTCGGAGATAACCGCGAAATATTGCATTGTTTCAGCGCATCTTTTGTGACGGGATCTTTATGAGGGAGTTCCGCGACGCTGGAAGCTGGAAGGCCGCCGACAAAGAAGAGTCGGCTCGGCGCGCGTGCACGCGCGCGCACGCCGACGGAATGAGCGGGCGCCTCTCGCTACTATCGTTAACCTCTTTTCGCGGAGTATCTTTAGTCCAATTTTCTTTTCGAAATAAGAAGGACTCCGTCGCCGTCCTCGCCCATAGTTGTTTGCCCCGGACCAAACTAACTTTTCCTGTTTCATCCTTCTTACTTCCGTCCTTCGGAACTCGCTACTTTCAAACTCCATCGGTGAACTATTTTTCGTCAGCCGTCTATATAGATGCGTATATTGTATATGTCAGAGGAAGTGTGTGTGTACGGCGTTACGTTCACGCGTGCATCTCTCGTGTACTGGTAACGGGACGGCGTTGTACACTCGTTGCTGACAAATGGCCAGCGATTATTGCTGGTTTAAAGCTCGCGGCTGCGGAGAGAAGGGGAGGAGCAGGAGGTAGAGTCATGTTAAATTATTGCCGGTGTCGTGACAAATTATTCGCGGATGATGCACGTCACTGGCTCTCGCGCGTTCCAATACTCGCTGACGTGACGAACGACGACGATCGAAAAATCTTCTTGCTCATTAGTGCAAATTAATCTCGCTTAACCGTGTCCGCCTGATTATATTTACAGCGGATATCGGCTATTTTTTATAATTCGAAATAATTTTAATGTACCGACATCGGAGAAATCATTTTTGCAGTGTCCCAAAAGTAGAATGTGCGAGCACGAAAATAGATTCAAGGTAATAAAGATTATTAAATTTCAGAAAAATACACATCAACTCGAAAAGAACAGTACAGTCTGCATACACGTGTTAGCTTCTTCGTTGACATTAAACCAGTTGCACAAAAGAATCACAGAACCACAATAAAACAGACAATCGCACATTGCGAAATGGAAACAGCGGCCGTAGCGATACGTCGGTTCAGGTTGCCTATAAAGCCGAGAAGGAAAGGGACACACGCGAAGCTTGTGACAACACATTAGCCTCGGTAGACAGGCATCAGCCACCCCCGGCTTTCGACTCACGCCACCGGCCTTGTCACTGTCTTGTCAGCCGGAGCAGACTTACAACATTATATTTAGAAGTCACGGTTTCCTCTAAAACGCCTCGGCGCGAACCTGTCAATGCTCGAAGACAGCAGAGTGTTGGAACACCCTCGTTGCTTGCTCGCCTTCCTGCCTTCTTACGTTTCCCAGGCGCCACGCGTTTTTTATTCAATGCCACCGTGTTCCCGGACTTCGTCTGGCTCGCGTGCACAAACACGCGAGCAGATACACATGTTCGTTTGACAGATTCGAAGTAATTCGACGTCGATCGGAGGCAAGGCTCTTACCGTTCGAGACTAATTACAAATGATCGGGATGGAAAAGTAACGGCCAGCCGGGCAGGGTACGGTCGGCGTAAAGATTTTTCCATGGAAAAGACGGATTATAGCTGCGAGTAATTTCAGAACCGCCGCGGGTTTACGTGCGCCCGACGAGAAATGTAACGTAATCCATATCTAGCGGGTATTACGAAATATCAGGGAGGCGGGAAATAAAAGTTCCATGTGAAACTTTACATTCGCGCAGAATGTAGCGTATCATTTTTAACGGGGGGAAGGATATGAAGTGATATATCGTATGTGTGTATATGTGGAAGGTTTTCGCGATACGTCTTCGTAAGTAATATCATCGCGGCTGCGTACCTAGTGTCAGCGAATAATCTGGTATACGATGGCGATAGGTTATAAACCTTCGGCGTTACCATAAAGTGTCGTAAAATAGCTAAGGGTCAAGGAATTCCATTTCGTAAGAATCTTATGAGTGCGATTTCCGGCATTGCAGACGACGGGTACGTGGCGCACCGTCGAATCCATAAGGCTCGATACTTATTATTTACAACGCATATGCCTCGAATGCTTTATGACGCGATGCACGTCTCGCGCTCCAGGCAAGAGCGTAAAAAGGAGTTTCAAGCATTCATTTTTTTTTTTGCGCAGATGAAGCGGGGCCGTTGCCGGTTACGATTATTACAATCCCGACTGCACTCGTTCGATGAAATTTGATTTTCCACGTTCGCACGATCACTGATCAAAATTCTGGAAATCTGCGCAGAAGTTGCTTCTTTGCATTTCCTTCTATGGTCAGTTTCTGTATCGTATTCATGAAACAAATAGAGACCTTAGTGCAGCTACTGAATATATAAGAATATTTCAACAAAGTTGTCAGTATAACGAGACACAGTGAAACGCTTAAAAGCAGTAGAATGTTAAGAAGGAAATTAAAATGTAGGAGAAAATGAAGTGATTAACGAAACGAATCGTGTGAAAAGAAAACAGCACGCGGCGGTCTATTAATCATAACTTGCATTCTGTAAGCTACTTAGCTACTTACAGCGCGTCACACAGGCAACAACACGCCACACACTTATGATGTCGTGTCGGACTTTAAACAAAGTATCGGTGGACTGGCACATTCTAGTTGGCTGTAACAAGCGGCGAAGAAGCCGATGAGAAAGTTGAGAAGCAGCACTTAGCAAAATACGTTGTGACACGGCGTAATTGATCGCTTGACATCGCGTCGAAACAAATCAGAGTGATTTATTAAGAGAATTAATTATGTTCACGTACAATTTTAGCAGAACCTCGTCAGAAAAATCAATACTTGTGTCCTTCGTTGTCGCTTGATGTTATTCATTACGTTCATTTATTCACTCTATTTATGTCACCGCACCACGTTTGAATGAAAGCCCTTTCCGACGAATCAATTATCTATGCACGCTCACCTAACAACTGTTTACCAGCGCTTGAGCGGAGCATTTCTCATTTGACGAATATCTCCGAGGCAACTTTTATTCTCCCCTTTCGCCGGCTGAGTACGCATATGCGTGCGCGTGCACTCGCCTCGCTGAGAATGGACTCTGCTTTACACTCGCATAATTTGTGCGTGGGATATAAAATAATTTTACGAACCCGCCTAGATTTCCCGAGCTAGCGTCGTGAGCGCGGCGTTCTAATTTACGTAAGTGCAGCCGGGCCATACATGCTCGCCCCTCTGCAAATAACAGTCACGCGAGAGCCGAGGGGGTGAAAATGTACACGGATAATTGTGGAGCATCGTCCGAACGGAAGCGTTCGATTTGCAGCGCGTATAGGTGGACCGAATAGAGGATGGTCGAAGGTGTTAGGCGTCTTCCGCGATTCTGTTTATACGCCGGGCGTATTTTGAATTAAAACTAATCCTCTCTCCGATATCGTTGCAGTCGCTGCACAAGCCACCACCTCCGTCCGGGCAAGCGTGTTCACTTTATCTCCACCCTCTCTCTCCCTCTCTCACCCTCTCAAGCTCTCTCCGTTCCTCTTTAATATGCTGATCCGATTTTCCGCCGCTCGGCGTATATACGCCGTTACTAATTAATAAATATCAGGTCGAGTAGCCGAGATACTTATCGCGTCGGAAAGGCCGTGCGCTTTGCCACCGACCAGGCGAGCGCGAATCGCTTCGCATGCGCGAGTAAAGTACTCCCCCGAGGAAAGTATGCTCCCGCGTGTGCGTTCGTGTGTGCGCGTAAACGTTTGCCGATTACGTCGTGACGATTTAAAACGAGAAATTAAGGTTTCGTAGAACTGGTTGAGCGTAGGAGACCGACGACGGCATGTGCACTCGTTTGAAATCGTTCCTTGAGCTGCGTCGGCGGTATCGCGGCAAATATTTGTCGTAAAACGATTGGCGACAGGAACGACGCTCCCTGTTTCCTCGCGGCAACTGGCAGGTTTGCGACGACGGACGGGTATTTCGCGAAAATAAACAGCGTTTGCTATCGGTTACGGCTCTAATCTCCGTTGCGGGACTTGCATAATGCGCGCAACTCCGTGCCGCCTCGCCTCATTGTCGCTCGGTGTCTATTATCTCTTCAAAGCAAATGTTAAACAAGCAATCTTGTAAAACAACGGGAAATCACGTTTTTTCCGAAGTACGACCGAGGTACTTGTCTCCTTCCGTGATACGTTCAACTTTGTCCTTAGGTTCTCTGCGTTAGCGTGTTAACTTAACCTGGGCCGTGTCGTTTTTATGTCACGATACTTTACGCTGTTACAATTTCCTGCGGTGTCGTGCGCTCTCTTTCTCCCTCGATGCTGTACGTCAGAAGAGGGGAAATTGATTTTTCCACCCTCGCGTTTGCTTTCTTTGTTCAACGCTCACCCTCTCTCTCTCTTCCTCTGTTCTCCCTCTTTCCACCATTCGGTACTTCTATCTCGGCGTCCCTGTTCCTCCCACACAAGAACGAATTTTCTCGCGCGAAGGATTTGAGATTTAGCGCGGTAGGCGCGTCTACGGGAACCATGAAGGATATTAAGCTTTTTCTTTTACGACATCGTCGAGTCTCGCGCGCCTTTTACGACACTGCTTGTCTTTACCGTAAATCCCTCAATCCCATGGGAGTCAATTGACTTTCTCCCAGGTTACGAGGTGCCGAGTTCTTTCTGCGCCAGCCTCGAAGTCTTTAAATTCCCTCGCACCCTTCCCCATTTGCCGCATTTTTAATCTGTGCTCCATCGTTGCACGTTCATCATGCGATAAATAAAATCTGCGCGCAATCAATCCATACGACACCTCACGGAGATACAGTAGATACATGCATGGGATTACACAATTCTAGCATTCTCAAGATTCCACCTCGTTTGCTCGGTTTCGTTCATACGCTAGCGACGTATATATCTTAATTCGCAACAGAGCAGCCTCTGAAATAGATGAACGTAATGCAGCGAAATAAAACTGTATCTAAGAACTGACGTCTCACGATTGCCCAGGAAACATTCCCGAGGATACTTCGCATTTGAAAATGGCAGCTTTCTGAAAAGCGGTACGACGTGGCCATTTGTACGGCTTGTATATGTTGATTACCGGCGACACTCTCGCGAGGCGGGAGAAGCTCGGTAAGACCGACGTTTCTGCGTCCTCGAGATGGTCGCACCGGTAGCCTGCATGGAGACGTTTCGCGAAAAAGAGTCGAAAAAGCGCGGAAGGCAGGTGACGACGGGAGCGACTGGGAAGAAAGTAAGAATGAGAATGCGGTGGAGAGAATGGGACAGAGGCGCGAGTGCTGCGGGAAGAGGGGAGAGGTGCCGGAGGATTGAACGAAGGCGGGAGGAGAAGAAAAGAGGAAGAAGGAAATGCGCATGAGAGAAGGACAGAGACGTCAGGAGTGCGAGAGGCAGAGTATGGAAATAGGGGTGCGAGCTCGGGGGGTGACTGGCTGGAAGCGAGGGCGTTCGGAGGAAGGAGGTGGGCGCATTTCCTGCGTTATAGTGGCTGTAAATTTCATATGCGCATTCCGCTCAACCCCGCGTTTTGAGGCACACGCTTGCATATACATAACCGGCGGGTATGTGCAATCCAACGACGACGTAACGGGCACTGGGCTGGCTTGCCTCAATGAAAGTCTCCTTCCCGCGAGAGCCTGAATTTAAGCAGCTCCCGGGAGGCGACCGGCGGCCCCGGAGCTTCCAACTTTCTCTCAACGCGAGCCCTAGCAATTCTTTTTTCACCCCCGTCCCGTCGCCGCGCACTCTGCCGAGACCGAGAATTTTCGCACGTGCGAGAATGAACGTCGAATAAACGATACGTCGTTGTTCTTTAGGTCACGGACCGTACTCGGCATTCGACGCTCCGAAGAGAGTCATATATGTACCGCGTCCGACTACCATTGTCGCCCCACGCTCGGCGCGCGACCAATTTTAATCCGGCAGATTCCTTCGAAGCGTGACGTATTGTCGGGCCGTTAATTTTTAATACAACCGCTCCTTTTTTCGGGGCACCACCCCAACGTTCGCGCGCTGATTCGGTACGCACGACGTTACTTTAATCCCCGGGGAAAACGAGTTATTGTTGAAAGGTCGTACCTCGGGGGTGGCAACAAAGGGGGAGCGGGTTAGATCCATAAATTAGGCCGCGGGAAGGGGTACGGAAATTTCGTAGGGCGATGTTATTTTTTCTCCTTCGCTCGGGGTGTCGCGCGTCATGCCGGGGAACCGTGAACAACGGGTAATCGCGTTCCATGGTTTTTTTTTTTTTTTGCCTTTACCTGCCTCCTCGATATGGCAAGCGTACGCCGCCGTCGCACGCGTGGACGATAGAAAAATTTCATTTTCCGTGTAATCAACGGTCTATACCTCCTATTACCTTCTCGATAACGCGCTCTGCATGCTCGTTGCGAAGCGAACAAAAAAAAAATGAGAAACGAACGCGATGCCTCCCTGCGCGCGGGTTGGACGTAGCGGGACGAGGAGACGAAGGGGTTGGAGGGGGGGGGGGGGTGTCGTGTACATATTTCTTCGCGACCCTTCCACCTTTTTTCGTCGGAGTTAGGCCGAGGCACGTGGAAAATGCAGACGGAAAGGAATAAAAAGACAGAGCCGCAAAATGCGAGCGACCGCGCGGTCTGCGCCGTTTCTCGGACGGCCTGGGCGATCGTAAAAATTCACGCCACCCTTTTATAATCGATCGGCGGCTTAGGAGATATATCTGGGGAAAAAATTTCGTGAATATTTCATCGCGACGAAGCCCCTCCGCGGGAAGCCCTCCGGTCTGACACTGCGGAGAACAAAAAATGCTTGCGCGGACGAGAGATAGAAAGACACAGAAAGAGAGGGAGAGGGATTGATACGGCATTCATGATACTTTCGGATTCGAAAAAAGCGCGATAGTAGCAAAAACGAAACGAACTCTGACGAAAGGCAGGCGCGAAATACACAATCTGACGGATGTGCATGCGTATGTATATTTCATATATGCCGCACTCAATGAATTAAACCACGCACATTACGAGCGTCATTCGTCCGTACAAGTCCGTCCGTAGCGTAACAAACGCGGAAAAAAGGAGAAGGGAAGAAAGATGTGCGAAAAGAATATCCCTCCGAAATATCCTCGCCGCCTGACGAACCTGGAGCTCCCTCAGTAGCGACTCGACATATTTATTTTATACCATGCGCGGCGCGCGGCCCCCGGTCGGCTCTTTCATTTTAGCGAAGGTGAGCACAATCCAGTCGTAAAAAATGAGCGGCTGAGATCGACGAGGGAAGATAGGAGCAGTGTCTGAGCGCCGGACCCGGTGGCCGGTGGCCGGTGGCCTGTCGGCAAAGCTGCCTACCCGCAAGCGGGAAACGATATTACGGGGGTGGGATGACGACGATCGAGCGTAGAAAGCCGTGGCCGGAGCCCGATTCAGCTTCGGGTGTAGGTAGACGGAGGGCGAGGGGCGAGTGGCGAGAGGGGCCGAAGCAATTTCAACCCCTTCGACAGATGGGCGGCCCACCAGCTTCGAGGCTACGTCGTTACACTACGCTTCCCCGTCGGCTCTGTCCATTACGGCGGTCGTAACGACCGAAAGTCTACCCGTTTCACCCTCCGTGACTCCTTCCGGGCCCTGCGTACATAAGCTCGTACGAGATTCGTACGGTACACACGTACGCTGTCCAGATTTGATGGCGCGAGCCTCTGCATGACCGCTTCCACTACGCTCGTAATGATAACCTGCACTGCCTTGCTTTGAAGTTGCTTCAACCTCTTAATGCTGTGCGCCCATGCGATCATTCAAGGCAAATTATTAACAACGTCTTTAACAGAGATTTACATGTCCGCTGGTTGTGCTTAGAGTATTAGTATCCGATGTATAGCTACGATATTAGCAGTTCCGTATGAATACTCGCTTCATGAACATTTTTCACCGTACATCGCATTCACTGATTGCTATCTCGTTAGCCAAACGGTACTTCCAATGTCTGAATGTATTACACGGCGAGTTCGAAGGGGAGGCGACTAAGATGACGACGACTGGGCGTGAAGCGTGAGGCAATAATTTACAGTTGCGGCTGACACTATTCAAGCTGGACATTGTACGGATCCGGCCGCTCACGCGCGCGCATACTTACGTACCGCCGCCGCCGCCGCCGCCGCCGCCGTGCGAACAGCTATCCCGCGCGCGCGAATTATACTTGGGCGACGATCACGCGACGACGATAATTCCTGCCGTCTGAGAAGTTTAATCGAAACGTACACCCGCGACGATTCCGTCTTCATGGCATATGCGCCGGGTGGAGGAGTTACCCGAGTACTTGGGCTAGCTGGTCTGTGTGTATGCGAGTATTCCAGAACGCACGAAGACGGAAGGAGAGATAGTGGTGGTTATATGTAGATGCGCCGCTGTACGTGCTGCTTTAACTACCGTTTCAACTCCTTTCTCTCTCTCCGTCTCTTATTTCATCCGTATCCTTCCCCTTACTTCAGTTTCACTGATTTCAATAATCCCATCGTCCTCATTTCTACGCCTCCCTATTCCTTTACCACGCTCTCTGATCCTCTTCATATTCCGTCCACTTGACGTTCCAATCGGCGACGACGTTGCTGGTCGAACGATCAATTATAACCGCACGGCAACTTCTCCCACGCTCCTTTCTATCGGTGAGCAGGCTGTTTGTTCTCGCGTAGACATGCAAACGTACGTACATGTACGTGCACATCCGGTGCGGTCGACGATCTTGTCGCTTGTCGGAGCCGTGTTTTGGAGTCCCGTCTTTATTTCGACGCGAGGGCGAACAGATACGGACAAGGGGAAGTTTTGTCTTCGAGCGAACGGCGAACTTCTCTTTTGTTGAAGGAATCAAGAGAGCTCGTTACCGATCCGTACTTGACTCCCCCAACCACTATCCGTTCCCTCTCTCTCTCTCTCTCATTCTCTCACTCTCCCTCACCCTCTCCATTTGGCCGCAGTCTGCAAGTCGCTTCGCAGTGTATCCTTTCTCTAGCTGCGCGTAGATTGCACCGACGATGGCGACTTTAGCCGCTGCAAGTTCCGTCTGATTCGTCGGGTAACGGGCTGGCCCTCGATTTACTCTCCCGTGTTTTCGTGCACGTTAATTACGTCAACAGCACGCCCTCTTCGACTTTTCCAGCTGTTTTGCATTGAATGTCGAGCGAGTCAGGGAATCGTTCCGCTCCGTTTATCCCGAGAACGTCATCAGGATGGTTTCCATGGCACGGAGCGGGCGGCAGCAGCGTCTGGAATCTGCGGTCGTTTTCGAGTAGTCGCGGAGACGGATTGTTGAATGAGACGCATTGTCGCGATTAATATTGGGCACCACCACGCCGCGCTCGATTTACCGTTTTAATTTGGACCAGCTCCACAACCTGGATTCGTTGCGAAATCGGCCACGTTCCGCCGTTCGCGTCAAGTGGAACACAGTACTTGGACGATCGGGGAGAGGTGCAAGTCTAAATATTTACGCACGAAGAGCATCATAAGAGCGCGAGTGCGCGCGCTCTCGTCGGTGCGGAGGACGCGTTACGGAAGAATGTACATGTTCCTCCCTCTTCACAGTCGCCGTCCACTTTCTCTCCCACCCTCACTTGTCGCTCGCGGTGATCTATTTCTTAATGCATGTAAATGAGATGCGACGCAATGTGGGTACTCGTTGAAATACCACCGCTGGTCCTCTCGTGGCCCTTCAACTGCAACGGGAATGGGAATGGGAACGTGAACGAACAGGGCACGAGGAGGAAGCGCAGACAGAGAAAAGGGTATCCTGCGCGTCGGAGAAGGACGGTGAGATGCGGAAAAAGCGGAGACTGGCTGGCGAGAGAAAAGAGATAGATGATTTAGCGGGTGGACGAGGGGAAGATGGGGAAGGTAAGTGAGTAAGGAGAGACGGGGAGGTTAGCCGTTAGTGGTTAGTGTTCTCCTCGCATGTCGGCGACGAGGCGGGCACTAACCTAGGTATACCGAAGCGGAGAATGCGTCGCGAGAGATGTGGAGCACGGTAAATTCAGGGGCCACATTGTGAAGTGGCCGTCCTCGTCGTTGTCAGCCCTGTTGTCGTCGTTCCCAGTCGCCGTCCGTTCCTATGGCAGCCCTGGCTCTCGTGCTCGTGCAGACGAACGAGCGGCAGACGAGACGTAAACCGGCTCCCGTATAAGAGGGTGCAAAGTGTACAAACGCGCTTCAGCCTCGCGAGCCATTCTCGCCCGATGAAAATGTCCACCCGCGACCATTTGTAATTTCCGTGGCGGGGGCGAGCGCGTCGCGTTCGAAGGACACTTTCGATACGGCGGCGTCGATTGTCAATAGTCTGCTGTCCAGTGAACTTTTATTCTCAACATTGCTGAAATGCGGATGGAATGTTTTCTTTCGGTCGAATCTGAACAGCGTGCAAAAGCGTACGGTACCTATACGGTTTTCATCTGCCATTAGTGCCAACGACGCGTAGGCGGTCACACGGTTCCGCACTTTGCATTCGAATCGCTTTCGACACGGGAAACGCTGGAGGAGGATAGACGACATTTTGCCACTCGTAAATTGCAGCGCGACGAATGCCTCGCCTATCTTGATTTCATGCCGCTACATTGCGGACGATGAGCCGAGAAACAATGGCGAGAGGGAAATGATCCCAATGCCCATTTGACCCAGATAGTATCGCTCGGAGACGTAGGTGTATATATGCGAAATTTTAATCAAAGATATGCCACCGGCATGTCGTGCTGGAAAAAATTATCTGTTGAAACTATTCGTGCTCTTAATTGTAAGAACGCTGTGTGCTGGTGCAGAGGTTTCAGCTGACGTCATTTCTTTTATACGAAAAAATTATCACACTGTTTCGTTGACAAACTGCCCAATTTCATCAAATCGACTGTGTCTATTGTAGATTTTTTCATAATGAATGTGTGTATAACAGCACTATCATGTCTGGTATCTCTTGTTTTTTTTTTCGCGTTGAAACAAAAGGTATCACACAAGGAGTGCAACAAATCGCCTTCAGTTATTGTATGTCATTTGAATTTACGTAATTATAGAAGGGAAGTGATTATATTTCAAACGCTGATAATTAAAAGTACTGATATTATTATACTTGCTTTATAATCGTGACAATATTGGCATTCATGCCTGTAGCAATATTACACATTTACCTACACGCGTGAATGGATCTATACGAGCATAAGCCGTAAAGTTTGACATCAAATATTTCCTGTATACACATTGGCTTAACATTAAACATTGACGTTTATATTTTAGAACATTACATAGTAATAATGACTGATATACGCGTCCAAATTAGAATCAATAGAAACACGTTACCAAAATGCCCCCAAGAGTGTAGCCCCCAAAATATAATAATGCCAGCGGTGCACTACAGACAAAGGAAAGGACAATCTGCTTTCTTATATAAAAAGAACAAAAAACTGTGAAGAGTTATCCAATGTTTAAAAACTACGGCAATCAAATTCAATCAGTTACCCGACGAAGTCACGAATTTTCTCCAAACGCGCTAATCGTCGCCGCTAAATGGTTTAAAGGATTAAATTTATGATTTCGCAGAGTTCTGTGCGAGCACACCGATCCGGTTGCTGGAAATACAAATCCCTTTAGTGAGATTTGTGCGTTGTTCAGTTGCAGTAACATAGCGCTGAAATGAACGAGGCATAATGGTGTTACGAAACATTCTCATCCTTGACAGTCCGCTATCTCACGAGCGTAGAACAGAGCATTACGACGTACGCCGTAGGTGCAGCGAGCGTCGGATACAAGATTATGCGAATCGGTCTGGAAAATCTCGACTTTCGAACTTAACGGGACCCCCACTCTATCCTCGATCGCACTCTGCCGATACACTCGCGAGCCACTCTAAATTTCAATGAAATATGCAAATACGACGGCGCGTATGCTAGCCGGCACATTGAACACAGTTGGCTAATACCCAAATGCGCATCCTAAATTTAAACCAGTCCGCGAGCCTGGCTTAACAAGAATATTAACCGGAAGTATTCGATTTCCGTTCGGTTAATCCCGGTTAAATAGAAACGAAAAAGTAACGCTCCCGGAAGACTCAAAATACAACTTTGAAAAATCAACTCTTTTTATCCAGCCTCGTGACACCGCATCAGCTTCGTACAGATATCGACTACTTCGGATTATGAAACTCCCGTTAACCCAAACCTCTGCAACCTGACGCCACATCGGATGCGTCTCACCTATACGCGTGCAGGCGCGCGAATCGAATAGAAGGTGCCGCGATTCCCGGCAAAATCGTCCTCTCGGCGTCGGTCAATTTTTCGCCCGCAAAGCGACGCTACCTCGCATCGGAGGTCGCAGCTGCCGCCGAATTCTTCGGGCGAGCGTCGAGCGTGGAGCGTGCGAGTACGTGCGCGAGGCGGCCGGGGTTCGAATCGAATATGCAAACTATCCCCGATACGTACGCAAATGCGTCGGGCGTACTCACGGAACGCGCGTCGCATGCGTGTAACACGACGACGTCCGGTGCACGTCGTTCGGCGCGCCGTGTATGTACACAGACGTCACGCATCCCGTATAAAGCCGATCATTACCCGGGCGGTAATGTTGTTACACGGTGCGATTCGTTACATTGTAGCCGGGTCGCACTCGCGTGATGCTTTCACGAGAAAACGACGACACGGAACGTTTTGCTAGTGGCGAGAGGCAGGCAGACCCGCGACTCGCTGGCACCTGCCCTTTCGCCGAGCAGAGTGCTGCGAGTGTGTGACCGCTGTGTCACCGGCGTGCATCGTTCGACGAGAGCAACGCGTGTTCAGAGCTCGCTGTCCTTCTATCCCCGCTCCTCCGTCTTTTTTCCCCAATACGGACACGATTTTGTTGCAACGACGCAACTGCCGCCGTTCGTTCGAACAAGCAATTTCGTAAACGTAAACGGCCAACCGATTCACCGGTCGTCTGGATTCTTTGTGAAAATTGTAGGGACCAGTACGGCGAGGCGTGTTGTAATGATATGTTCGTCGAGGGCGGGATGTATCGATCGGACCGCTGCTCCGCGGCGGAACTTGTAATCATAAACGGCTGAGATCGACGATCCATTATTTCGATGCGCGCGTCATTCGCGAGGAGAGGCCGTAATTACGGGCGGAATTGTTCAATTTCCGCGACGCTCCTCGACAGTCGGAAGCGCGTGGCCAATTCTGCCGTGAGACGACGATCGTGCTCTCGATCGAGAAGGGACTTCATTAGCAAAGCACAAAAAATATGCATTAATGCCGGTAAGGGTTGAGCGCGGTTGCTTGTCCTGTGTATTTGCCTCTGCTGTCGCCTTCTCTTCCCTTTTCTTTTTTTTTTTGTCTTTGGCACGCACACGCGCAGAGACAGAGACGTAAGGGAAGACACGGTAAACAAAAGGGACGCTTCATAACGTTATTCACGGCTTGTTTATCGACAGGCACTGCATACGGATGGTGATGGATGTGTTTTATTTCGGGGCGCGACTCCCTTATTTTTCCCGGCCAGACAGGGCGCGGAAGAGAAAAAGGGAAGGGGGGCAGAAAGGATAAGCCAAGGCGGGATATGTCGACGAGGACGAAGAGAGAGAGAAAAAAGAAAGTTCGTCGGTGGAGCGCACCGGCTGGTGATGGATTGGCCCGGGCCAATCACCTCGTTTGTATCTATTTGCCGCGAATATTGTTCCTCCCGATCTTGGCCCAGCGTTTATTTTCTGCCTCGCAACCTTCACGCCGAGGGCGTGATTCATCTTAACCAAAGAAGAGAAGAGAGAGAGAAAAAAAGGTGATTGGACGCGTCCGATACTCCGGCCACAGATTCGTCGAAAGTGATAGACAGGATTTCTTCGTAACAATGCAGTGCGAGCGTAGTGCAGTGCGGGCAAGGACTCGGAAATCTCCTCGGTTCATAGCGATACATCAGTCGGACAATGTCGAAGCGGAACGTTAAATTCTCGTCCATCGATTCGAAGAAACGACATATTTCCTCGCTGACAATCGGCCTCGTTGTGAACACGGCTGCCTCGTAAATTATTTCGCCGCGTCGAAACGTAGCGCGGAACATTTTACGCGGGAGCTGGAGAAGAGCGACGTGGGGAGAGCATTCCTCGGGAAATTCCCTCGTCGACGATCTCATTTGCCAATTTGTCAGGCCGTTCCCGTTCAACGGCGACATTCTCCTCGCGTCAAAGGTAATCGACGCCTATGTCATCTAGTCAGCCGCGAAAGTTGTCGCAAGAGAGAAAAACGGACGGGGCGCATACGGACGCGTCGTCGGATGTGAGATGTGAGACAGAAGAGGAAGGGAGGCCACGGCCTGCGGAATGGAATTTTTCAGTTGTTTGCTTCGCATAGTTTCCGCGGTATGGTAATGCCCCTTGCATTAGCATAGGCGGGCGAAGGGGATGGGAGAGGGGAGGGTTATTCGCGCTGGATAAGAGGGAGCGCCGAATAGGTCGACAATGGCCTGTCTAGGGACTGAAACTCCAAGGTTGGGGGTTGCTGCTGGAAGGGATGGTACGGCGTGGGGCGATCGGAGATGGTGGTTGGACGCGTGAGGGAGCGAGCGTGCGGGGGTGAATGGAAATAACACGGCGGAACGCAGGCGGAAAGGGGTCTCCTAGTTACCGGTTAACGAGTCGACTGATTGTCTATAAAACTTGCTAACAAACTCACTCTCTCTTTCTCTCCTTCACCTATCGTCGTCCCGACTCTAACTGCCATTCCCGAGGTGACCCTTATCGTGGAAGAGGGTCTCTCTCACTCACTATCTCTCTTACTGCCTACTACACGACCCCGGATACGCCTTCGCGAACGACCCCGACAACTTCCTGCAAATTGGAAAATATAAAATGCAAAGTCGCCCACGATTACCGCCCTCTCGACGATGTTCTTTAGAACGCCTTTCGAGGCAGTCGAGAGCACCTTCTATCTCTTCCTCTTTCACTTTCAGTATCGTTCTCGGCCGTACCCGCGATCTATGTAACCCTCGTAACGAGCCGGGAGAGCTGCTCGTGCAATCTGTCGCGAAGATTATCTCGGAAAGCACGCGACGCGAGAAACGCGTCCCTCGGATTCATTCTCGTGCGAGCGGCAACGCTCGCCCGCAGCGATTACACTTTCAAAATCCTGTTTCCCGCTAAGCCAAACCGACGCGGCGCGCAAGCCGCGGAATCTGTTCATTGCCGCTTTGGCGCAAAGCTCGCGTCGAAACTGTCCAGAATGCAGCGGCAACAGAGAGCAACGTGTTTGATGTCTTTCTCGGGGTAGCGGGGGAAAACAATAAAATAAATAATGATAAAAAGGGCAAAAGAAGGATACAGGGCGGGTCGTGCTCTTTGTACTTCGAGACCCGCCAGGAAACGTAAAGCCCCGAGAACGCGCGAAAATTCACTTATTCAGCGCCAAGCGTAGAAGGTCGAGAAGGAGGCGCGCGAGTTGGAGGAAGGAAGAGAGGCGAAGGGTCTTCTCTCTCCTTTTGTCGCAATGCCGGCTGCCTTCCACCTTCCCCCCCTCCGCCGACTCGACGCCGCCCTCCCCCTCACCGACGTGATTTCATGCAAAGCACTGCTTTCACGGTACGGTAATTTCATTTTCGCAACGAACTTACAGCATCCCCCGCCTGCCTCTCCACTTGTCCCGCGTACCTGCCTCTCCCCTCGTTCGTGCCTCTCCTTTCCCTCCTCCGCGGAGGATCGTACTAAACGCGTAGTTTCATTTACACGCTCGGTCCTTATTCGGCTGCGTTCACTCTCGTCACGTATAGACCAACTTGTCCCGACGATCTTTGTCGTCGTGTCACATTAAGGCACGGAGGGAGCACGGCGAGGGGTTCTAGCCACGAGGTTCCAAGTGGAGTTGGAACGAGAGAGAGAGAGAGAGAGACGGAGATCGGGAGACGTGGTAGAACGTCAACGAGGGTAGATGTAGAAGATATAATGAAATAAGTGAGATCGACAAGAAGAGAGAGAGAGAGAGAGAGAGAGACAAGGTAAGGGGTCCGAGGAAGAAAGAGAATTTTCGCTGCATCAGTTGCGGTGCAACGACATGCAAATGCCCTTCGTTGCGTCGATGCACCGTTGCAATTCGACTGCAGGAAAGCTTAGACTCCCGTGCGCCGCTCGAGTTTTCAGAATTTTGCATGGGAAACGCACACCGTTCGACAGGACTTTTCCGAAACGACTCTGCGAAGAATTTCATTACATTGAACCTGGCCTTCGTTGAGACTCTATTTTTGAGATGGAGGGAGAGAGAGAGAGAGGGAAAGCGTTGCGCGCCGAGAGTCAGTTCACTGGCGCTGCAGACTCTGTCGTTTCTTTGTAAATTCGTTCCAGACACACCGTTCTTAAACTCCGGCGGCGGGCGCTTGTCGAAAGTAATAAAGGCAATCGTTGTTTCTGATGTTTCCGAAAGGGACCCTCGACTGTCTTCAATTTTGAATCCTGCGTTCCTTAAAAATTTCGTGTCCCGAAAGTTTTTGGCACGCGATGCTCGACTTTGCTTACGTGGGTCCACGGAGAAAGCGTTTTAATACCGTTTTCCCTTGTTTCCCTGTTTCGGGAATTCAGCTATTTCCAATGCTAACGTCCGTTTGTGTAATTGAACGTAATAGCGGAAGGCCGTTTAGAACGTTTGATAATTAATTAAAATGGAAATGAAAAGTGTACGAAACGAGACAAAAGTGTCGCATCGGTGAATACGGAACCTCTATTCTCCGGGCGGATGGTAATAATATATTGACGAAGAGTCAGAGTAAATTTGTCGTTTAATCGGAACACTCGATAATCTTCATCCGCTCCAAACGACCTACTTCGAGTTCACACTTCCGCTCACCGTACAGGACGACGTATTCTAACTTGGACGAATCTTAGATACGTTTGCGCTCGTATGTACCATTGGCGCCGGTCACAGGTACGAGAATCAACGCTCAATCATCTATACGCTCCGATGGCTCAGGAGTAATCTCGAAGTTTGTCGCCCCACCGCGAGTTGAAACCGACACGGAACTTGCGGCCGACTCGAAAATGCTCGTAATAAAGCAGCCGAAGCGAGCGTTATCTTACGTACAACAGAGCGCTTCAATATTTAAGCGCCCGCCTTAGTTTTAAGTATCGGCACGCTCGGCTGCGTACAAAATTCCCAAAGCGACCAAGTCGTACAGTACTGTTACTGAGTCACTGTTACTATTTCATCGTACTTTCCACTTAATCACTTGTATCTTTTCATCGAGTATACTTTGAGTCACCGTACTCCCTTTAGCATAGAAAGGCAGCAGGAAAACGCAGGAAGATTACGCGCTCTAACGAGTATCAATATCCTGGGACATCAAAGCGACTTCGAAATATCACTTACCACGATGTAAATGGAGCTTGTGAAAGGAGTACAGGGAGAGACCTGGCTTGGCCGCCATACTGGAGACATGAAACTTGTACGTGCTCTACATACTGACCCACGACCCGAGTCCTTGGACTCCTTGGTCTGTCCGTGTCCCTTCGAACTCCGGACCCGTTATTGTTTACTCGCCTTTTACGCTCCCTACACGTGGACCGATTCGATTCATACCTACTCATGATAGCAGACTCGCGTCGCGCCAAATAACCGTGTTAGGCATAGGCGGTCGATCTCCCGTGTCTGGCTCCGTTTACGAGCTGGCAAAGTGCGAACGTGAAAAGTTGCTGAGAAAAAAAGTTGGAAGATGGAATTGAACTCGTAAAAAGTACAAGAGCAAAAAGCTGAAAAATGTGGGCGTCAAAGGTAAACGATGGTAATGTTTATCGATCCGGTTGTATACCGGCACTGTCGTTAGGTAGCTCGTGTAACAGAAGGTTTCTTTGCATTCGCAGAGTTTTTGCAGTTTCGTGCACGGCGCGCGTATTTACGGACATATCTTACGGAGTCCATAACGTAGGATATTTATTTTTACGGCGAGATCCGCGCGAAAAGGGAGGCAGCTTCGTAAATAAGCGTCCTCCGCGAAATTCGAATAATCCCCTGGGATGTTTGACGTAATTTCTGGCCGAAGTGATACTTGGAGGCGTTCGCAGAATCCCGCGTCATTATGCACTGCGGAATGTCGCCAAAACGAGGGTACTTTGCGTTAATATCATCAGATGTCTCGTTATCACCGACTAATGGACGCCGTGGCGTCTTCGAGGCTTTCGCGATTTAAACGCGACGAATCTCGACCCCGGTGGTACTCGCCGATAATTAATGCCAGTCACATTCGCTTATTTGTGCAGTCACCCACGCGAGGCCGTCTCCGGGTTGCGCGACCGTCGAAGCGGATCCGTTAAAAGCCGTATTTCGTGGTTCCTTGCGCTTGCCTCGCGGCGTCTAATGGAAGTTAAATCCTTTACCAAAACACTCCCGACGACGTGAGTTACGACAACGAGGCGAAGAGAGAGAGAGAGAGAGACAGACCGGATGGAAAGAGTGAGAAAGATCGGGGACAAGAGCGGAAGGGGAACGAAGGGTGCGTTAATTCCCGGCCGATATTGTGCAGGAGTGCAAAGTTGGCGGTTACACATCAAGTGCGCGCCATCATCCCACGTGGTTGACACTCCATCCACGGCGGAACAGCTTGCTGGATAAGCTCGGGAGATCGCGGGAGCGAGTGCGGATGGATGCCACACGTAGGGCGGGACGATCGACAGACAGGGCAAACGACGTGCCACTTGATTACTTCGCCAGTCTCCACGCCACAGCCCCCGTAGGACAACGAGGACGGATCGCGGGACGGATCGATGGAGTCGGTGACAGCGTGCATTAAAATGACAAAGTCCCTTTACCGTCCCCACGGAGCGCGCAAGGAGGTAATCCGAGAAACCTTTATAAATAATTCCCTCCAGTCGGCCTCTCACTTTCACCCTTGCGCCTGTCTGCGTACTCATCTCTTTCAGTCCCGGCGACGAGGGTCGTGCGAAAGTTTTCGAGCTGCGCCGGCCGGGCACGTGATAGTTTTTATGGACGATGTTTCCTGTTCGAGCGACAGTCGACGGTCGACAGCGAGATTTTTCGGGGTCGCGGAGCGACAGAGGGGGCTCGTTTGAAAAATACTGGTCGATTATGAGCGGACGCGAAGTTCGATTCGACCCGGAGGACGCTTTATAAATAATTCCGTGGAGCTTTCTTTGATCGTCCTGCCTGATCGTCAACCGGCTCTTTCATTACATTCTTCGGCCACTCCTTCGTACACGTTGACGAGGGTAATGCCCAAGTTTTCGGCGTATGCACGCTACACGGGTGACAATTTTCACAGGCGCCGGATTAGGAGGAAAGAGGTGCGGCGTGTGATAAGGGTAAGCAGGATGGGGGGCAAACTTTGTGCCGTGCTATGCGGATCGACGCGGCGACGGCTCTTTATCGGCGAGGATTTTGTCGAACGGCCGACTCGATTAAAAGTTTCTGAACGAGACAACGTCTATTTCAATTAGACCTGAGCAAGAGGCTGGCTCTTGCTACTCCAGAGAAGGACTGTGATTCCTATCCCTCTTCTACGTCGATATTCCTTACAATTTTCACTGATCAACTACCTTCATCGAATCTACCCCTAAAGCGGGTTTTTGTGTTACAAATTCTACCCTCGAAACCTTGCGTCGTTTACTGACCAAGAAAATATTATTAAATATTAATACGTACACAAAATTGGTATGGCAAAAAAAAAATGATTTACACGTGATCTTTCCGACACTGGAAAGAGCTTGCCGAGGTCGATCGCGTGAAGGGTTGTCGGCGCTCAAGAATGCCAGTCGCGACGCGCCCTCCGCCTGCGGCCGACATTGATTATTCGACAAGAGAGAATAAAGCAAACACGGTTTATGAGATAATCCTGTCAACTTGTAAGGAACGGTCGACCGACGTTCGAGTGAGCGAAGACGCGGGGATGAGCGAAGCGAGGTGAATGATGCGAAAGGGAGGAGGAGAGCGAGCACGTCTGGATGCGAAGAAGGAAGGAAAAGGACGAGATATCCGCGGAAGGTTGAAAAGACAATATCATAAGCGATTCGAAGCACGCCAACCCCTCTTGCCATCTGCGATTCGCCAGCCCTCTCTTATGCTGACGCCACCGCCCGATAGGAGGGATGCTCATTTCATTTTGACCTCCGCTCTTAATTCGCCGGATCGCATTTCATCGGGTGCACCTGACGCCTTTGGCAGTACGCCTTTTAGCAGATACCGACCCCTCCCGCCGTCTACAGAGAATCAACGACCCCGTTTCATTTCGTCTTTTTCCGATAGACCGAACGAGGAAATCGACGTGATAAAGCGACACTCACAATCAGACGAGGAACGGGAGATCGCGTGATCCTCACTCCGCTTTCCTCGCTTCTCAGCCTGCCCTCTCCCCGTGGCGCCCAGCATAATTCGACTTATCGCTAGGGTGTCGGTGTTCGAGGCAAGTGCGCGCGCCGAAAGCCAGATATTTCCTTGTGCAGGACGTAACGCTGGCCGCAAAAGGGAAGCCGAAGCCGGGGGAGTCGAAGTTTTGATCAAGCTCGAGGCTGCGCGGAAGAGAGAAAGGTCCGACTGAAAGGATTGAATAAAAATTGATTGAGCCTGGCTTCCGTCCAATGACGTCGATTACAGCCGAAAGAGCGATGTTCGCCGCGAGAGAGCGCACCGAGCAAATTACCCGGACGACGACGTCCGGAATTTTGACTCGCAAGGGATTCGTGAAATGAGACTCGGTGAGTAGACGGGCGAGAAGAAAATGAGAGTGAGTTCGGTTCATAAAGGGTAGTACTCCCCAACAACGTTTCGGCGAGATGTCGCCCCCGGTGGAAGCGGCGAAATTTGAGAAAATCTCGCGGATACACGTGGCACCCTCAATATCGGCTTGTACCAGAGCACTATCACGCGCACCGGAGCCACCGAATTCGGGCGAAAGGCGTCCGAGAAGTAGCGGCTATACGACTGATGAAACAGAAGGATACGCGCGGCCGTGTGCGCGTATTCATGTGCCTTATTGAACGGGAGGCCCCCGAAAACCTATATGCCGTAACTCTCAGTCCGGCCTCGTCGCGTCGCACTTCCTTCCGTATCGAATGTACACGAAGGATATTGTGTGACGAACTCGTAAAAGTCCCGTATAACGTCGCGAGCGGCCGAGGGGACGTGGCACGGATCAGCTTTTATTCTCGGCGACTACTCTCGCGACCTGCCTACCATTTCGGTGCGCGCAAGACAGTAGGACGTGCTCGAGGACAGGGACCCTCCGGTGGCGCGGAACCGCAGTTAGGAGGATAGATGCGTGCGTAGTGTCCAATGAATATTCCACGCATCCGCGGACGGACATCGTGTACACGCGCTGCGAACCAGCCTCGTAACATCGAGCACCGAACGATCCATCTTGTTTCAAACGGCAATTTTCTGCTGCCGACGTTGTTTCAGAATTTCTTTTCTTCTCGAGGGTTGCCTCCTTGCTGTCTATATTTATGACTCGTTAAGATGCTCAGCGTGGCGCTCGGCTTTGCTCGCATCGTGGAAAGAGAGTCCCGCGAGGACTAATAATGGTCTCTGCCTTCGGCAGATGTCGCGATTATTCCCTCCTCGGCAGTCACGTGGCATGAATCGATTTGCATAAGTTCCGCATAAACTCATCATATTGCGGGCATCGCGTTCGACCGTTCAGATTCAATGGTGGCAGTGATTCAATAAACCGGATGAGATTTTCTAAATTGCTTTACTTTACTCTGACGCGCGGTTGCGTATTCAAGCATTCTTCGCGAGTGGGACGTACGCATGAGCATCGCGACAGACAGAGAAACGGGGAACGAGAGAGAGGAGGGTTCTCTCGGCCTTTTTATATGCGTCCCTGAGTACACACGGAGAAAGCTGAATCTCCTACTACGTACACAAGATGACATAAAAGAGACCGGCGATGCCACGTGTATACTCGTGTAACAACAAGTCGAAAATATTAAATCTCTCTATATCGCGTATCCTTCAGTCTACTTACAGTACATTCCGAAACGTGTCTCATAACTCGCAGTCTAGACTAAATCCTTGAAAGGAAAACGATGTAAATACGTTTGGTATACGGATCGAAAGAGAGCGAGAGAGAGAGAGAGAGAGAGAGAGAGAGGGCGAAGCATGGCACTCCACCAGCCGATAAATGGTTTCTAACTAAACGTGCGCGGATCTTCGCGAGCTTGGCAATTGCCAGAAACCTGAAGCGGGCACCGTGGTTGCACTTTGAGTTTGAGCGCGGCAAACACACTCGGGACGTACCGAGCTGTACGTGTGTGTGCGGCTTACGACGTTGGAACAACAACGCGCCCGGAGGCTGTCGGTGTACGTACGTTGTTGTATCGTTCGAGCATAAACGGGGAAAGGTGCCGAATGACGCGCAGCTCAGGACGGATAGGAATGGGGCGGAGGGTGATAATAGCTGCGGAATGGCGAAGAGTGAAGCGGCGGCGCTCAGCGGATGGAAATCGCAGGGTGCGAGGATAAGATACTAACATGCACGAACGATCGAAGAATCCCGGAAGCGCAAGTGAATGGACGGCGGGAGAGGGGGTGAAAGTGAAGAAGGGGGTGTGGGGAGTGCACGCTTGGGAAACCGGAACCCGGAATCCAACGGGATACGACAGTCAATCGATATTCTAGCCGTCGATCCTTACGCCTTGGTGGAGATGGAGTACGTACACGTAGGTATGCCATCTCCATGCACTTCTGCCTACACCTTCCGTCTATTTCTCTGTTCCGGTACCCGTTACGTACGTACTCTCCCGTTCACGCGTCCCTGTCTTCATGATCTTCGAATGGTTGTTCGTTTTGAGATTTATTGTTTGCCTGGCTGAGTCTTTTGCTTGAGCTGCGGAATGGAAGAATTCTTACGAAGTACGTACTAGTCGTTTGACTAATAATAACGATCTTGCGTCGATGACGTCTATTCTAAATTGCGTGTCTCATTTTAAATGATGGCTTAATCAAATTTTCGCTCTTCCATTGCTTTCATAATATTGTCCCCGATATATTACTCTGTGCATTGAGCATCTACAACGTGCGACGACGGATATCAAACTTGCAGGAGAGAATATTATTGCCGGGAAGAATAATTGGAACTTCTATTCGCGCGTTCGCGTAATAGTCGAGTGCGCTCCGTAATGATCTCGATATTTCAAGGTACATCGAATAATTACGTAGGAACAATGGAGCAAGGTCTGTCGCAGTCTGTGTGATTGGATAATGAAAAACAAGCGGTAGACTCTGGGAATACGAGTAACGGCAACTTTGATTCCACTTCTATGTTTGGAGTAGTCGTTACACCGGCACTGGAACCGATGAAGGCACGTTTCGGATGGAATGATTAATTGCGGCTTTAATTATCCGCGTATTAACTCCGTGCATCTTTAGCTAAGAGTGTGTGCGCGTTATCGAGCGACTCCGTTCGCTTACCACTGTCTGCGGTTGTCGCGGTGGAATCTGTCTCCGCGCTAAGCACTGCCTTGAGGATCCTGTTTAATACCTGTTACATGTCGCATCTAATTGAATACATCGATAAACGCGCATTGAACGATTACCGAAAAACATCAACTACGTTCACGTATTTATGCGACGTTAATAAGCCCAGTTGAGCAGATGTATAAAATTCAATTAACGATCGCATTACTCTCCCCGTACTTCCCTCCATGTGGGTCACAAGGCCGTCGAACCCAGAATCAGCAAACTCGAATAAACTCCTCGCCTAGGACGAGAAATCTGAACCGCGTGTCGGTCAGGTGTGTGCCGACGCGGAGCGGCGCGCTGCCGTCTTAAAGATCCGGGACGTATGTCGATGGGACTTTACGGCACTCAGCTACTTTGCCACGACCACGGTGGGAAGCCTTCGGGTCCGAGGCAGTCTTAAACATCGAAGCATATCGCCGGCATAATCCGAGAAGACAAAAGGATCGAGCGTTTGGCCTCCCGAGGGAGACACGGGGTGCCCAGAAGAAGAGTCGAAAAGTGGGAAGGCAAGAGGCGAGTAGATCCGGTGGGAGAGAAAGGGACGTCTAAAAGAGAATGGAACGGGCCTAGACAGGCCGGGCTCAGACAAGGGAAGGGGGGAAGGGGGGAAGGGGAGAGAAAGAAAGAAGCAACGTGCTGCTGGCAGCTCGAGGGGTGAGATAGGGGAGACTCAGCTCCGCGGGTCGCGGACGAAGTGGGAGTACTCATAAAACCGGGAAGCATGTGATTTCCCTCAGGAGGGGAGAGGCGGAATGCCGTCTTGTTCTTCCACCGAGCCCCTCCACCCACCGCCTCATCCGTCCCACCCGTTCTTATACCATTCTTCCCTTATTCTCCTCGTGCATACGTAGGTGACTCGCACTTTTCAGCTCCGCGAGTACGTCGTGGAGGAGGATGTGGGACGAGATAGCCATTACTACTTGTCGGCCGAAGTGCCGAGACTACTTTCTCCTCTTTCTCCCCTCCCCGCTCATCCGATTTCGCTATCTCGCGTTTATATGCATATTCTTTCAGCGGGACTGGTAAGAAAGGGAATTTAGTCCAAGTCCAAGAAAAGATTGGCTTCGTCGATCATTTTTTCAGTCCCAGCTAAATGACGCAGATAGTGTATGTAGGAAACTTTCGACTCCGGCAATATGATATCAATTTCACGCGACAATCATTCACTTGTCCCACACAAAATTCTCAACTATCCCTTCACGACTCTTTCGACGCTCCACTCCCGATCATCTATTTCTCACGCCCCTCCAGTAACACAATCCATCGTCGAGCAATGCCTGCATGTAAACATACGACTTCACACGCACTCGTCACGTATACCTTGCGAGGAACAATCACCTGCTTAAAAATTACGCATCCCACAATTACGATTGCGGAGTATCTGCATCCATGCGACCGAGCGCACCTAATGCGGGAGGACCGACGTGAGATTCGATGGGGGAGGAAAAAAATAACTCGAGCGTATTTATATCCATCGGCGAAAGAATTAATGCACCGTGGGGTGGAATTAAAGCGTTAGCGTGTAAAATCAACTGACATTTTGGATTATATCGTGCGTCGGAATTTTGCACATTTCCCCGGCAAACGGCGCGCCGCGATTTTTTATTTTATGTCAAACGCGCTACAGGCATACGCAGACGGAAGTTATTCGCGCGCACATTGGTACACAAGGACAGTCAAATAAAATTCTCCAAACTTTACGATGGAATGCATTTGGATCTCTCCCGGCGTAGTCGAGCACTTCAACATTCGGGCGCGGGCTCCGTTTTAATAGCAGTAAACCGTTTGCGAGCGCAACCATTCGATGCGCGAACATTTCTCCGTGCTTCTCGATCTTTCTGGAGTTTACATTCGTTACAAGGGTCCGCGAGGACGCCTACTTAGGGGCACATTGCGAAATGAGTCGTCGAGCGTGCGCTCCGAATATTCATCGGCGGTCTTGATCATCAGCTGGCGAGCAATTTTTCTTTACAATGTCGATTCTAAGTATTCTCACAATTTACACAATTTATCTTAATCCTCGTCCGTTCACGGTTCTTCCATCCCCGCCGGGCAGTTACGCGAATTAGAGACGCGAAATAATTCATGGTAGACAGATGTTTTATTGACATTTCGCCGGGATACTTCGGCTTATGCCGTAGCGTGCGCAAAGCTGAGGCTGCGAAATTCGTTCGACTTAACGGCAGCGAGCTAATGCCCGCGAACGATTTGCACGGCTCGTGCTGGGGGAGTGGGGTGGCAAACCGCGGATTAACACGTTCGCCCGGCCGTCTGCGAAGGACAAAACCGGCGCAGACAGATTGTGACCGTCGAACGGGGAGAGAAACGAGGTGGGAAAAAACGGGAAAAGGGAAAACAGTGTGCCAAAGGAGAGGGTGGAGACAGCAGAAGGAGGAGGAAGAGGGGGGATTGGGAGGGCAGGAATCGCGTGCCCAGCGTAGCGTCACGATTCAAAGCCGTGAAATGCGCGCGGGAATCTGAAATGCCGTGATGTTTGCAATTAAAGCCGATTAAGCGCTCCCTCTTTTCTGCTCAATTCCCCGAGTCTCGCTTCAAAAGGCGGAAGCTTTCGCGCGCCAACCGTTCTCTCCCCCCCGCCGCTTACGAGCGCCATACCTTTCGTCGCACAACGGCCTGTATTTTGAAACGGATGCAAATTTACTGGCGCGTACCTCTTGCCTCTTCCGCGGGTGAAGGGACATTTAACGATCTCTCCCCTGCGCACCTGCGGAACGCATTAATTGTCAGTCGGCTTCCGAGGCACCGAGATTTTCCCGTAGCGACGCGGCCCGACGGCATCAACTGTAAATCAGATGTTGCAACCGCCGCACTCACCAATTACTCTTTGCTAACCAGCCCTCCGCCTCTGCGCTTAGACAGAGACCTTTGTTATTTTTCCGCGGCCAGAATCGTTATGCTGTCGGGACTGCGAGGTTTCGCGGTACGGAAACGGCTCACTCTTTGACGGGACGCTTTGTGAATGCACTGAGTCAACTTAATGTAAATGGACTCGCGCTGTGCAATTAATGGATCCACGCTTTGCGATTACTTTTTCGTCCGGTGGCATGCGAAAGTGGTATGGCTTTCCTTGAGCGGATTTGTTCGCGCGTTCATTGCTGGAGGAGGATCGCGGCTTGGGAAGTGGTAATGTGGGAGCACTGATACGAGATCCCTTCATCGCGATCGCAATATTCTCAGCTGATGCCTCAACGTCTCAATCGACGATATCAAAGAGGCGGTGAATCATGAATGCAAGGAAAAAATAAAGATCTGCGTTGAAACGAATAAACGAAATGAAGCCTCCGCCACAACATACCTACGCGTACGCTCGTATCCGCAGAGTCAAGCGTGTGTAGAAATATCGTTTCTTGCGGAAACTTTTTCCACCGTCAGGGGCGTCGTTTTCCGTGCGAACGGAAAGTTCGATCGAATTTGACGATTCGCAACGACTTAAGATCAAAGAAACAGCTTGAAACGCTGCCTCTCTCTCTCTCTCTCTCTCTCTCTCTCTTACTCTCGGGTCCGCTCGATAAAAGTTGCACCTGGTGTACGGGAACGGCGGCGGTGGCTAACATCGCGCGTTGCAGAGCTTCTAAAAGGCGCGGCGTCGTGACTGAATACAATGGCGCGGTCGAGGGAAGAAGTTAAAGTGCTCCTACACGGAGGCGTAGCGAAGGAGAAAATCGATGCCCGCTCCGAATCTTCGTTTTTCCGCGCTTCGGGCCATTTTCTCTCTCCGTCTTGGCGCGCTCCTCGCTCAACTCGCCGGCCAGTCTATTCTCTCCGACGGAGCATGAATTTGTGCGGGGCCGAGAAGAGCATCCGAGAAGTGCGTCGACTGCTTTGGTCAATCAAACATCGATGAAGCGCGGCTTGAGAATGATCGTTCGTCGACGAAACGCCTAACTGTCGAGGGTGGAAAGGTAAGGAGCTGCTTGATCAAGAGCTTCTCTGTGCCTAAAAGCAAAGCTTTATAACAATGCACGCGATCGAAAGACGACGCCTCGGGCACAATCTCAATTCCCAAAGCACGACGCTTAAGGATTCCGTAAATTTCGCCGATGATCGTTTCGGGCGCCCTGTAAGCGAAATATGAAATATCAATGAAAGTTACGCGATCACTACTGACTCAATTTCCCGAGACTTCCCCGTAGTTTCGTAACACTTCCTTGACACGATTCACAATTTATCGTCTTCCTAATACACGTGCTCGTGCACTTAGCAAGTTCGCAGACAGTATTTGCATACATCGGCGGAGAACCTCAAGAAGTCACACACACACGCAAGCTAAGGGATGTGTCGAGCGTACGCCCCACACGTAAACGAGACCATATATATGGCGCACACGTGCATTCTGACGGTGAATTGCGTTCAGTTGCCGTGGCGAAAGAGAGACCGAGGGGAGTGAGAACTGGAGGAAGCGAGAGAAAGCGAGAAACGATAAGGGAAAGGGGAATGGATGGTTGCAAATAAACGACGACTGTGCCAGAAGGATGTACCGAGCACAGCATTGCACATTGTGGCTGCGTGCACGGGACGTCGCGGCGCGCCGTGGAGTTTTCGAGTTGCATGAAAGAGCATGACAAGCGTAAAATCGGAATAGTTACGGATGTGACTACGGCGATTTATTATAACCGGCACGAGCCACCGCATTGCCGCGAGCATTAATGTTGCCGCCTCCGCTATTCAGAAACAGGAGCAGAATAAGCAGAAACAACTGGTAACAAATATCTTCCTCCCCGGGGCTCGCATCGCGGCCGGTTCTGATTTTAACCGGGAGGAATTGTTTGTCGAGAAGCGACGCGTCAGGAGTCGAACGCTGCGTACGATCAATAATGAAATTGAAAAAGTGCTCGAGCGGATGAAACGATCGCGAGAACTCGTAAGACTGTCGTATCGTCAGCGGGGCCGTGGACATTAATTACGCGGCGTTTACTGTCCAGCGGCAGCAACAGAGCTTCAAACACCGAGTACCGGCCACTATTTCGCTACTCGTTCCTCTCCCTCTTGGCTTCGTGACCCTCCTTGATTTAATAACGTTCCACGGTAGACCACTCTCGCTCTCTCTCTCTCTTT
Source organism: Priocnemis perturbator (assembly GCA_963942575.1). NCBI lineage: Eukaryota > Metazoa > Arthropoda > Insecta > Hymenoptera > Pompilidae > Priocnemis > Priocnemis perturbator. The sequence goes on from OZ012644.1 coordinate 3,545,843, forward strand.
AACCGACCCTTCTCTCCCACACCCTTCCATCTCTTTTCAGGCCACTTCGCCCTCTTTGCTGAGAGAGACCGCACGTCCGAGAGTTCAGCCATTACGACGCTCCCGTACGAAAGGACGAAAATTTAAGGGAGCTTCTATCACGGGGAGCACATAACCGGAGAAGAGTGTTCTCCGCTTTACGTAAGAGTGCTCCGATCGATGCTGCCTTCGGACAACTCCTGTCCACCGGCATTTATGTAAAACTGTATGCGCATACACCAGATTCGCGTCATTGCGGTCGAGAGTCGACAGAATCTCGTATTACACTTTTTCCGCGTCGCTTCTCATACCGCCGCGGCTTCGGAGTCAGTATTTTCGAAGAATGCGCAGGAATAAGTTTCAGCGAAATGATGCCGCTCTCTGTTTCGTCGTTTCGGTACTTCTTCCCTTCGCGAGCGCAGCATGCCACTCGAATCTAAAGAGCCGTTTCACTTTTTCGCTCAAGAATCCGAGCGTCCGCTTTCCGTCCGCCACTCGACTCATTTTTAACCAACTTCAAAAAAGGAGTAATAGGGAAAAGAGCTAAAAAAAAAATTTTTTCCCCATCGAAACATCGTCATATCTCCTGTATCGCCAGAAGACTATTAACTGCCGCTTACTACCGCCGTTGCACGACGTTCGAGTAATAGGCGAGAATAATTGTTGTTAATATGCGGAGATTGCTTTTGCGTTGCAGATTCTCGGTCGCTCGCTGCTGTTCGCGGCTGCCTATTCGTTGACGAGCTTCGTTTCAATAATTGTAAATGGTTTTAAATTTTCACAATACAGATTGAACGAATCTATGCACCGAATGGCATACCCGCTTCGTAACGCCGTATGGGATACCAACTCGAATGTACGCGTATTTCGTTAGCAACAACACGCTGCACAATTGCACAGTTATTCACATTATCCCGGGGGGCGATTTGGAACAGCGCACAATTTTGAAATTTCACGTTGGCCCGGATAAATCGGCCGGCGAATTGCGTGAAATGTTAAAATCGTTCACGGGACGGCTGTTTCGTTACAGAGACACAGATTTTTACGTGACATAAATAGCAGGAAAAAGGCTGAGTGTGTTAAAAATTAAATAACGTACATTTTTTTATGTCAACGACATTGTTCGCTTCGAAATTCTGGCAAAAAAAAAAAGGACGGAAAATGTTTACAAACATTTGAATTGGAAATTTTTCAAGAGGTTGTATTGTGCCGTTGAACGAGATAGAACAGTTTTATCGAACGAGAGCTTCTCTTGTTACGCAGCGTTCGCTCAAATAGCAACGGCTGGAGTCCGTTTCCAGTATATAAAAATACTACTTGCTTTGACCTATTGTAACAACCCGCAAATCCAACTGTAATCAACTCTTGCTTACGCGCAGAATAATAAAAATGAAAAAAGCAAAAAGGTCGGCGCTGAGCGAAGGGCGAGGGAGCATATACCAAGCAAACCTTTAAACACAGTTGGAAAGCGAGCGAATAAAGCTCGCGACAAAACCGCGGCGAGACTTAGCGTTGAATCGCTGAGAAGTTGCATTGCTTTTATTCAGTTACACGTTATTCTGCCGGTACACGTAACCGGGCGATTCAAGTGGAAACGAAGTAACGAACGTTCCCGCGTTCCCGGTGCATCGGCAGCTCGATAACGATGCGAATCGACTTGGCGAGTTCGAATCTAACTCGTGGCAGAAAAATTTCCCTCACCGTCTGCCGTGCGGCACAAATATCTGCGAACGTGGACGGAACCCTTTCCAGATTCTTACATACACGCAAACACACACACAGGTCAATGACGAAATCGCAATACTCGCAGATACCGGTTCACGTAGACGTCTGTAGACACTCGCGGCATACACGTATGCGGCGCAAGCACGTGGGAAGACGCGCAAACACAGTCTCCGACGTACCCGCGGGTAAGTCGCACGTGGATGGCGTGCGGGGGACACTCGTGTTTGCAGCGTCTCGATCATCGTGGTTAAAGGGATGAGGATGCACGTCGTGTTCCCTGATATCCTCCCCACCGTCCCACCGTCTCCCGGACCACCTCCAGTACGCCACCGGCACCTTCTCTGCCCCGGTACGTATCTTCTCCCGATGCGCCTTACCTATACTCATCGAGTCCCGAGGCGTTCTGCGTATCGTATACGGCTACGTGCCGCATACTCGGACGGTGCGCTATGTATTACGCTGAGTCGCTGAGATGGAGATGGCGTGGGCGAGAAGAGAAGAAAGGTGTACGAAGGAGAGGGCTTGAGAAGGGAAAGGGCCTTATGTGCACGGCAATATGTATGTATATATATAAGTCGGTATAAGGTATACGAGCTATGAGGTGTTCAGCTCCCGTCTTCGTGTGTGTCGATATGTACGCGAGTACAGATGCGTGCGAGGGTGTGTATACGGTGTGTGCGGCCGGCGTATGCGGTGAGAAGGATACACGACGAAGCCTCACGGACCATTTCCCAGGAAGCCGTGCCCGGGTTACCTAGGTACATCCCTGCCGGCGTCACGGACCGCCGTTTTCTCATATAACTTTTTACACCTCGCCATACGGCTGTGTGGGTACATCGGCGCGCGAGGCACGTCGCACTACGTGCGTGTTTAAGGGTCACCTTTTGAAATGCACGCAAAATATGACACGCGACGTGTCGGGGTAATCGGCTATGATTTATTTGCGCTTTAAGATTTCGAGTGCATTAGAAGTGGCAACGGCCTTGTTGCCATGGTGCGTCGCGTAATCAATGACGCTGTACTTATCGCGAGAGAAGCGATTATTTCGATGAATCCGGGGAAAGTTAATAAAAGGGCCACGGCTTTACGAGCTTCGCCGAGATTTAACGATGCCCGATTAACTCGCGTTATCTCTCCGCGCTGACGAAAATACTCAAGCAACTGCGATAAAGCCGTTTACGCTCTTTCGGAAATCGGCGTCGCCGACTTAGTGTAACCGCTCCTTTCAGAGGCCATTTTCCGCGGGCCGTGCAGGTTTCAGAGAAAATTGCATTTTCCCGGTCAACAGTTGTAGAGGAAATTTGCGACAAACTGAGAGGGTAACGGAGGACGCGTAAGAAGCGGAAATATAGTGAAAGAGTGAGCGCGTACCGGTTAAGCTCACTCCTACCCTCGAGCGGCTCCGTCCGATCGGAGAACCGACTTTTCTGCATACGAATATTTACCTCGTGAAATCGTGCACAGGTATGCGCGTCGCTTGACAAAGAGCGAAGCAGCGCGTGGGAGAGGGAGGGGGAGAGAGGCGTCGGGACTCGGTGCGCCGCGGTTCTATTTATCGAGTTTACAACGGCAGTTAAGTTTTACGAACCGACTGCGTGCCGAAGCTCCAAGTGCCGATCTAACGCGCGCGCGACAAAAAAGTCGAGCAAAAAGCTGCAGCCTCGTAAAGTTGACTTTGCAGCGCGTTAAGCGCGCCCGTTCCGTGTCTTCGAATAAAGATGAAGAGTATACTCGGCAGTCTGCGAAAATTTAGAAAGTCCCCCGGCCGCACATCCGGCGCGCACGCATAGTTTCATTCGAACAAGTTGATATTTACGTCTGGCGTTCAAGGTTTCGGGGTTAGGGATTAACCGGTGCCTATTAATTTGCCGCCCACCCGCCGAACCCGCTCCCTCGATTAATTCGCCTTAGCGTATATCACCGGCACGGATAATACGCAAAACGGACGTACGGCGGGAGTGTCGAATTATTTTCACCAAGACACGTTCCACAAATAATCCATTTAATTGGTATGGCGTTCGTTGGCCGCGCGCACAGCGTGTACTTAGATATTTATGCGCGTATAAACCGCGGTAAGCGCGCACTTAGTCCATACGGAGGTGCGTTACATCGCATAGGCATACAATTATATGCGCGCATTTATACACGCACGAACGTAAACATGCCTTCGCGTACTTTACGTGCTCGCAGTTAGCTGCTTCGACCAGTTCTCAGCGTTATTAATGCAACTCATAATTTCCAGGATCGGCTCGAACATCCGCCGATAATTTATTCGTTACCTCCGCCGACCCTTACGTACACACGCAGACCGTACCCGATGCTCAGCCAAAGACGACTTTGCTCTTCGCTACTAGCAAGGTATCAAGTATGCTCTCAGCGCGATCAATGAAACGAACGTCAAGCAGGCCAGTGGCGCGGCTTCTATAACGATTTCGGCCCGAGCTGGGCGGCCTGGGCGCTCGCTAAATTTCTCTCGAACGATCATTTAACGGGCTCGCCCGCGCCCTCTCGATTGTCCCTTACGCCTCGGCCGTGCGATGCGAAACACTCGCGAGAGGTGGGACGCGCAATCGGCGCGCGATCGGTTTATCCCAGCTGCGATGGGATTTCATCATGGCAGATCAGGATATCGGTCGTTCCGTCCGGGCATCGGGGATGACCGTATCATAGGCCACTACGACGACGACGGTGCGGACGTCTCGTTAATAACGGCTCTCCTCCCTACACCACGCTGAAGCGGCCGCAATAATTGGAGCCGGCCCGGTGAAACAATCCAATTCAAACGGCTTGTACGGTCCGGGGTCCGGGGCGCGGCCATAATGGGATTAATTCAATTTTTGGCCAATGCCAACGTGTGATTCGGGCCACATTTTGTCGAGTTAAGAGCCGTCGAACGCTTCGATCGTGTAATTTGCGTTCGCGTTGACGCGGGATACGGTGAAATATGGAAATTGAAACTTTGGGAGAGTATCGACCGATGAGTATGCGCGCCGAACGATTTTGTACGTGCAATGATGTTTTTGGAGTGATTTCTGGTTAATGCAGAGGTAGGTGCGCACGATAAAAATATGGTTGGAATATATTCGTATAATGATGGAATTTCGACTGATATATATGATCAATGTTAATGTGTTTTTCGTAATGTAGAACTTTCATTAATAACAGATTCAGCCTTTAAAATACATTCAGTCTTTGTCAGGTGCTTACAGATAATTACATCGTTTAAAATTACGTCAATATTGACTGAGTGAAACTTTTCACCATACCCCTACACTTAGAGATTCTTGCAACAAGATGTCGACTGCATGTAATTACTCAATAAATCTGTGCGGAACAGTGCGGCGCAGAGAGGAATGTATCCCTCGAGAGCCACCGATACTCAAGCGTCGATACAATAATAACTTGCGATTGGGAAATCTTGTAATCCTGCTACTTGAACCTTCGATTGTGTACCTTCGATTTACAAGACGCAGTCTAAGATCGCGTGCTACGGGGCGCTTCTTCGAATTCCCATTGAGACTTTAAGTCTTCCCGCTCCAGCGAGAGAAATACACATAATACACCAACCTCGGGCAGAAGAGACGCGAACCCCACAGAATTGCGTTTGCTCAAGAAAAGTCGAACGAGCGAGTGAGAGAGCCGAAGTATCCACAGGTCGAAGCGGCCACGGTTGTCGGCGCTACGAAGAAAGAGGAGGACGCAGAGACTTGGATGGCAGATCACAAGTGACGGAGTAGAGAGTAAGCGTCGGAAAAGGGGTAAAAGTGTGCGCCGCGAGGCGAGCGAGGGAACTCGCAGGGCAGAAACAGGGGGAGGAAAAAAAAAGAGGGAAGCCTATAAAGACGTTCGTCCAGGGCCACTTGACGTCAGACAGAGCGGAACTCCGGAACTCCGACTCCTGATCGTAAAAGCGGCAGTGGGAGGCTAGCCTATTCCGAAGGAATCTATTCCGAGCCTACCGAAGCGTAAGAAGTAGCGGGGCAGCGGAGGCGCAAGCGACGGCGCTACTAGTAACCCGCGCCCGAAGTAGAAGCAAAGCGGAGGCATGGACGAACACAGGCAGATGCCAAATTTTACGGCCACTTCACCCCCTGCCCCGCCTCTCTGTCTGCGTCTCCGAGTCTCTCTCCCGACGTTCATTCCCCTCCACTACCCCTTTACCATTCACCCCCGCCGTCCACCCCTTCCCTTTCTCTTCTTTTCCATTCGCCGCGGTCGAGCGGAGCTTCAATCATAAATCCTGACATAGTCTGGCCCGGGTACGCCGCTAATCCCGATACGTGCGTGTGCCAGGACGCGAGGAAGGGCAAAGGGCGAGAGCCTGACTCTTGGCAAAGAATCAAAAGCCCCTACCTCCCTACCCCGCCCGACTTCTCTGCCTCTTTCGGCGCACCGACACATTTTCGGACGCGCACGTGAACGCGTACACTGTGCTTTCGGCCGACGGTATCAGGTCCAACTGTTACTCGGCGGCTTAGTGTTAATTTACTGTTCGGGAATCCTTCTCCCATCTGTCCCAATATAATCTGTGTGCAAAGGCACATTCGCCGTGGCCGTCGCGTCGGGGGGCGATACGCGAAATCGAGGCGTCCGCGTCGCACGGAGTCTGTGGGAATCACTACGACGAAATGCGAGGCGAACAATGAGAGAGGGTTCTGTCTATTAAATTAGCGGGAGTAGTTCCGTGTCGTTCGGTGGACAGATATTATCGTACGTCGCGTTATAATTAACTTGGGGAGCGGCCGAGCACGATAACAGTTTCGATGGAACGCGTAAACGCGCCTCGGAATTTATCGGCACCGAGAGCGTTATTTGCTAGGGTGTTCCGGCTATGTTCAATCATGAACGGAAGCCCGCAACGCGGCGCTATTCTCGAATCCGAAGGAAGGCCGATGTGGGCGCGACACGAGTGCCTGGCCGGAAGGTGAAAGTGTGCTGAAGCACCTGTCAATCCTATCGTCCACTCGACACACCCTCTCTCTCTCTCTCTCTCTCTCTCTCTGTCTCCTGGCCCACCCCTATCATCGTGTCTAGTGACATTTCAATCACGCCTGACACGTGAACGGACCTCCCTCGCGTATCAATTAGCATCGCGTGTATAATTTTATACCGTGGTCGTCCGGTTAACAACCAGAATGGCCGGACAGATTGGATGATATCGATTCCAGGGAAACGTCCGACGCTCGCGCCGTCGTAGATTAAACTCGAGGCACGAGGTTTGTGGATGTTTTATCGGGTACTCTCGGCGGGCGGGGAAGTTCCTTCTGCAGCGCAAAGGGCGACTGCGTTTCTTTTTGCTCTGCACCAAAGTGAGGGAATTATGGCAAAGGGCTTGTGGAAAACTTGGACGCTGCGTATGTACGCAGGAAGATTGGCAAATGAAACGGCAAAAGGTTTATGCACGCGATATTATCAGTTTGACTGCAATTTGTCTGTCATACACGCTCAGCTGTATTCTATTACCGTAGAGCGCGCGGGTCTATAGACAGAGTAAACACAAAGGAACGTAATCTCTGCACTGTATCGTATAGAACTACGTTTCACTTGAAACGCTGCGCTTGAAATGCTTCTTCAATCACGAAATCTAAGCGTACCTCTGCCGATGGCGGACTGTACGCACGACGTACCGATTTTGCACGACACGAAGTCTGCCGTCGCGTCATCTTCGACTCGGAAGTCGGACAGGACCCAACGGAACGAACTCGAGCTCGAACTCGAACTCGTGTCTGCGCGCACTTTTGCCGTTCGCGTGAAGCGTTCCGATACCGAGCCAGTTGCAATCAAGCTCACCGATGGATCGTGTTAACCGCGACATGCAGAACGAACAGAGGCGACGGGAGGCCATGTAACAGGGCGACGCCAACGTCGCCGTCCCGCTAAGCGGCAGGACACGCGACCTGACGTACGTGGGAAAGCTCACCACGTGTTTCCTGTCAAGTGCAGGACTGACAGCCTGGCCACGCGTCGACCGTGCACGTGACACGTCACTACGATGCGTCCTCGAGTAGGCAGTAGCTGCGCGTCTGGCACAGTACCATAGCCATCACGTCGACCAACGACGTGATCATAGGCTTCGAACCGCGATCATGACCACGTCCACGAGTTTACTAGACCGCGGATGTAGTGGAAGGCGAGTGCGATCGTGTGTCAAGAGCAACATTTTCGAATACGCCATTTTTAGCATCGTCCTTACGGCGAGTTGAATTTTTCTTCGGGATCGATAAAATGGACATCGCATTCTTTCCTTCCTTTATCACGAAGGGTGTGCATGAGCGCCACTCGTTTTTTGTACGCTTGTTAGCTAGTTAGATCGTTGTAGGAACACGCGACAAGGGGAAACAGTTTCATATTAAGTTCAAGCATTTTTATGTTTATGAATCTGGTAGTGGGAGACGTATGCAAATTGATCGACGATGAAACAGAATGCTAAACACTGCGAATAAATATGTTCTTGAAGCAATAGAGGGAAATGAGTTTGGTTTAATTACGGTAACTTGACGGTTCGTATTATGGCACTTCTTTCGTTAAAAATTATTGATGCAACGATGGCGATGAAATGTATTACGACTGATCTCGTGGCTGTAATGGCGGTCACATTGATATTGTTTTCCACGTTTATCCTCCCTACAAATTGTAACACGTGCTGTACCGATCATGAAGGGATATTCAATGAAACAGCAGAAGTGTTCTGTTAATGAGTGTAAGGGTCTCTTTGCCTCCACGTGTCGAGCCAAACGGCTGCTCAGTTTGTAAATTCTCGATTTTGCGGAACGAACTCGCATTAACTCGACTGCCACGGTAGTAGGTAGTTTACCTGATACATTACGTCGTGTGTGCGTTTGCAATTTGCTGTAACGGCCACTCATGCATATTTTAATCGCAGCCTGAAAGCGGGAAAATCGTTACGATTCTCATAGTCAACCGGAATGGAATGTCTATGTATGCGTATAAATGTTCGCAGGTGTTACACCGTATATTTACATGTGCGCCGGAAGCATGGTGAAAATGAACGATTGTGGCTGGGTGAAAATTCCTCTTCCCGTGGCGCGTGTTTGGTCTAATTACAGCTATGCACGAAACGATAGGTTACGGTGAGTAATGTATCAAAAGAATATCGAACACGCTAACGGGAATGCTCCGTTCTAATCCGGTAACGACATAAAGGCCTACTACATTACAATGCATCCAACATCAACAGGTTAATTGTTACAGGTATGGATATAAATAGGCCGCTTGTAATTTCGTCGGTCAAAAACGTTGGCGATGGCGGATGGCATAGGGTAGCGGCGGATCGTAATAATGCAAAGCCGGAATCGACATAATACAGTAGCGAATTCCAAATAAACATAAAGCGCGGCGGTGATTCGAGTGATGTAGACCGATTGCTCGGCGTTGCTCAGTTTCGGGGGCCACCGGCAAATTTTCCGGAACAAACTCGATTTAACCCAACGATACAGCGGGTTACCCAATCCATTACGTCGAAATATAGGCACGCAGCGCGGCTCGCAATGGTTCGTCCATGCATATTTTAATCGGCGCCCGAAAATAGGAAAATCGCTACGAATCGGGCGGCCGACTGAAACGCGATGTAACGCATAAATACAATAAATACGCTCGAGCGTCGGCGTCGGCAGCGGCGGCGGCGGCGGCGGCGGCGGCGGAGAAATTTATTTTTCTACCGACCCGATTCCACCGCGATAAACAACGACGTCAGGCATCGCCGCTGGCATCGGACATTAATTAAACACAAACAGAATGATCGCGCCTGTACAAAGGTCTGATAGCGAATTCGGTAACCCGGGCATTTCGCTCGCGCTCGCCGAATAATATATCCCGTTCGCGCAATATTATGACGCCGGCAATTCGAAAGAAACAGTATGCCGTTCGAGGCTGGAAGCAAACCAGCGCGGAGAACGTTGCGGGGAGTGCGAGGGCGTGGACGTGGACGTGCACGGCAGCCTATTAATTCCGTATGGCGGTCGATCGAGTTGGCAGTAAAAGATCGTCCTATATACAGGCAGCAAAGTCCCGAACTATGACCGCGGTTCTCGGTTCGTGCCCGTTATGCACCTGGGCGAGGCTCTTGAGGGAAACTCCGGCGCCTCCGCCGCGGAAGGGTAAGACGAGAGAAGGAGCGAGAGTAGGTCTCTAGCTTCCGGGAGCTGAATTATCGATATAATATAAGTTTGGCCGGTGCCAGAGGCAGCGAGAGTTGTCCGCTGTAGCCGCTCGGTGCGGTCGGCGCCGATGCTATTGCCAGCCTCGGAAAAGCAAGAAGGCATCGGGTGGGCGCCGTGGGCGGGGGGCGCATGGGCTGGGATCGATCGGACGACAAAGTAGCGAGCGAGGCAATCGCCACGCTGACAGACCTGACAGGTAATACCCGCGACGAAACTTATTGCCAAGTCGGGCCGAATTTCAAATCAGGTCTCGTACTACGAAATGTCTCCATTAGATCGGCTGCCTCCATTACCGATGACGGGTTTGCGCGACGGTGACGTCGGCTCACGGGAACGGCGATCGTGATGTCATAAGCGGCCGGGATCGCGCGGAGTCGCGAGAAATCGCGTGGAATCGCGCATGACTCGTGGCAGTCGGGAGCACGCTCAACCCAGTTCACGTCGCGGATTCAAATCAAATCGCCATCCGAGACACACCACGCGTTCTCTCTCTCTCTCTCTCTCTCTCATCCTGCCATATACGCCTTCGTACCAACGTCGCCCATACGTGCCTTTCGCGTATGCCGTCTGCCACTCCCGCGAAATGGACGTTTGCCTTCAACCACGCGCGGGCGATCGCCCAATGGGTGGCACTGCCCATCCGATCAAGGCATCAAGGCATCAAGGTCCACTGAGCAGCATTTCGATTAAGGGCAGTGACGTTTGACACCTAATCGAGCCAAAGCGCGCTTATGAAATACATCATTGCGCTGTATGCGTTGCTGCTTCCTTCTAATGTAATAATAATAATAGGTTCCTACTCAATGTTCTGCCAGCACTGTGGATTGCGCGATAATGCCGGACCGATTGACTGTTGATTCACAGTGCTGTATGTGTGCATTTCGAAGGATTATACTGATTGTAAGATTCGAACGTGTACAGAGGCGTCGTAGGTCAACGAAATTATTCGAAAAAGTCCTTTGCCGCGCGTGACCGTATAAATACTAAAGCAAGTAGAATCTACGGACGACTAAGGCTTCGATAATAACGTTATTGAGATGGTAAGCTACCGGCTGCATTATGAACATTACACCAGCCATTCAAATGGAGATGCTAAAGTGCGATGTTACGCGCGGTTATTGCATATATGTAACAGGTATAGGAACCGTGCCGGTTTATGAGAAGAAACTCCCAAACTTCCGAACCGGCACCGGGGGTCGCGGTGAATTACTTAAATATCCCGGCGACGATAAAATAGACATCGGCAAAAAATGTACATTTACGTGCAAGTAAGAGCGTGGACCATATACAATGCACGTTCATCGACTGTGGGCGCCGCCACATATTTGAATTCAATGCATTCATTAATAAAGGACAAAGCAGTCGGCGTCGTTTGTGGATTTACAATCGAAAATTAACCCTTTCGACTCGTCGAACCCATACAGACGGATATTCTATGGAGAATCACTGCTGTCTGCATGCCACGCCGTGTCATGCATGTAAACTAAACTCTTATTTACACCGCATATGACATATCTATACGACTTATTGTAAGCTTTAACTGCCATTATTGTGATTAGAGCGGAGTTTGAAGTGCTTCACCCCGAACTTCGTCCGGCCTGACGTTGTTTCATGCAGACGCATTGTCCGTCCCCCCGATAAAGTGGATTTTGATAGCAGACAAGCGTCGTGCCTGCTGAGACGGAACGAAACGATAATCGGATTGGCCGTCCCCGCCGTCCGTTCAAATACAGCGACTAATAATAATTCAAGGTAATTTCGATTATCGATAACCGCATCGCTTTAATAAACACACCCTTTCCATTGGTTTCCACAAAGCTACCGCATGCACCAAACCCAACCAACCCTTCATTCTCGCTACATTTCTGCCCCTCCCCGTCGGGATACCCCATTCCCCGACACCGACTCGCGCGAATGTGTTTGAAAATGTTCACACGTATCGGAGGCCCTCATTGCGAGCCAGTTTACACGCAGGCCACGATTGCGTGCGCATTGTCGGCGCACGTACGTCTGTACAACGTCCAAGCTGAATGGTGTGGCCCGCTGTAAATTTCAGAGTCTACGTCAATACTCTGAATAATTGGACAATGTACGTAGCATAATATCTCTAAATCGCCTTGTTAATAACGACGGCCCGTAACTTCTACTTTCCTCATTAACGCATACTTTCCCAAGTGTAATTGGTTTGCGTGCAGATGTGCATAATGCGATGTGATCCTTGATGTACGGAATCTTGCTTGAATATTGATAATAAACAGCAGATGGACAAAATGTGCGCGTTTAAAGAAGAGATCTATGTGTTCAACTTATATCTGCCCATTTGTATTCGAAGTTTCCGAAGAATAGCGCACGGAGGAAGATGGTAGAACGGATTCCGGCAAATGGTCGATTGTGAAGTGAGTGGCACTATTCAAGCTGGACATTGCACAGGTGGCATGCGCTGTACTCGTACGATGCAGTGTGCATATGCAGACAAAAGTCTCTGCACGTGCGCGCATCAATGTATACAATGCCGTTTATGTGAGTTTCCTGCATCCGGCGCTCCTTTACGGTTGAATCGTTCGATAAATTAAGTAAGTGCATTTAACTGCATAGAATGCATATTTGTGTCGGAACCGTTCGAATAAGGCAAGCGTCAGGAAGGACATCAGATTCTTACAAAACAAACTGTACAGCATTTTTACGCACGTAACAGTAAAGAAATTTGTACGAATAATGCATATGTACTTTGTCTGATTGTGAGCGAAATTATGCGAGCGTATCCGATGTTCAGAGCTCTTACAACGAAGTTGGCATTGGGCGAACACGTGGAAACAATAACTGCAAACTTACTTTACTTCCACTCGAACCCGTTGGACCCGAGGGGGAAGTACAACAAAGTACACATTCAGACGATACAAAGAGGGTGCGAACTCCGGCGGGAGGAGACTCGTCGAAACGGGCTTTTAGCTTCACCTGCATAGGTGGCACACGCTTCATGCGGATGCGCAGATAGTTCGTGACACGTGCCTTAAATGATTTAACCGCCTGTTAAGCTTTGGAATGGCTCCAGCGCGCAGCCGCACACAGTCGAGGGTCCATAAGCAAATCTGCGTCATTCAGTTAGCGCTAGTTAGCCAAATGACTGATGTGTGGGTACATAGGTGGATCCGTATGTCGGTGGGAGATGTAGAGGGAGACAAGGAAGATGGAGAGGACGAAGACGAAGAACCTGGCAGAAAGTGACGTAGGGACGAAGGATATAGAGATACGGGGCACGGTGAGTTGAGAGAGAAAACACGCGATGCGGAAATAGGAAGAGATAACGAGAGAGAGAGAGAGAGAGAGAGAGAGAAGAGTTGCGGGTAAAAGATTGTCTTTCAACAGCACAACAAATATCTTAAAAATTACTACAACTAATACTGAACAGTATCGTCAAAGAAATTTCATCAATCATGACACCCTAATTCGAGTACGTGCAGTAAATTTCTCCTTCCTGCTCACTTCTAAATTTATACCATCCTCCGGAGCAGTATCCCTGTTCATTAAAGGAATCTGCTTACACTTTAATAAACTCAACATTCGCGCGCAACGTCCAGCGCGCAACACGAGAGACATAAAACGGGGAATAAAAGCACAAGGCAGCGCGTATTACAGTGAAAGGAGCGAGACCGGCGTCGGTGGAAGACGCTAGCGCGCAGGATGAAACGAAGGAGGAGAGAGGAGAGGAGAAGAGAGACGAGACAGAGAGGAGTACGGCCTGAGACGCTTGCCGCGCACTAGCGTGTTCCACGATCCTACAGGACCTCCTGTCTCCCGCTTGTCTCCATGCCCGTGATGCTCCTGACGTGCACCGCCACCGTGCCCGTACGATGTCCCAGGGGCTACGTAGCTGAACATCGCGCCTGGCTCCCTAACTCCATTCCGTGACGCGCTGCATTTCGTAACTCAGCAAACAATGTTCGTCTGATTATCCGGAAGTTAAGTGCATTAAGCGGCGAAATACGGCCGGACACTTCGGCCAGCGAACGAATTTCGCCGCGGGACAAGGGCGTGTCGACCCTGAGTTTCCGAAATCGCTGCCGACCATTGTCTGCCGTTTAGCGTAATCGCCGCGCGCCGTTTAGGCGCGCACACCGGCACACCTTCGCGTTAAAGCATTTGCAGCTGGCGCACGTTCATTTTACGGAGCAAACTTCGTCCTTCCAGCTTTGCCCCTTCAAGGCGCGCGAGCGCTGTGGAGTGTGCAAGACGGGGCGACGTACGATTAGTCTATGAATCAGTGCTGTGGATACTGTCGAGAAGTGAGGGGTAAGAAGTTAGGATTGGATGATGAGTTCATAAAAGTAGATTTTTAGAAATCAAAGATTCCACCGAACGATCTACCTTCTTCGTACAGTGCTTGCTGATCGTATATTCTGTTGAAAATCTTTATATTCTATCTGTAACGTCGTGTTATAGGAAGCAGTTTCGGAGAAAATATGCTGGAATCAAAGATAAGAGATGCTGAAACTGTCGTAGGGCATTCTATCGCTCGAATAAATCCCTGTAAATGAAACTTCGCAAAGGACCGTAGCAGAGGTCTCGCACGTACATACGTCCGAACACGTTAGAACGGGTTTTCGCGTTAACGCTTAAAGATCCGAGATCCGAGATCCCTACAGTTCAACGACCTGGGAAACGGCGATTCGGCAAGGAGGTAAACGTACTTGCGTTATGCAGCCGATAATCGAAGCGACACGATGCATCCAACGGCACCGCGCGCAAGAGAATTCGAGGAGCGCGTTTACCATAGTCTATCGAAGCCTGTTGAGTTCCACTGCGAGGATACCCTGAGCAAGTTCTATCGATTCGCAGCCACTCTCTCTCTCTCTTTTACCCTACGTTATGCAAGCAAGAATCCTCGCACCCGCGTGCTCGATTCCCGAAGTTCCAACCGCCCACCACCGATCTCACCAGGGGGAATGCATAATTTAAATGTCCCGCGCCCCAGTTTCTCTCCTTTTCAAGGAGAGAGAATCGCTGATTGCTATGCCGGCCCTCCTGTCGTGAATTACAGAAGAAGCCTCTTCGCGTTCATACTTCACACTTTCCAGGAGTCCGTCGGCGTCGGTGAGAGGCCCGACGCGCGACGGTCGGATCTTTATAAAGTTTTTTATCGAGTCGGGGGTGGCCGAGCGCGGAAAATTTAGGTTGAAATTAAAACGCGCGCATAAGTGGGCAGAAAGATCGTAGCGGTGGAATTGTCAGGGATAACGAGACAGAGTGAGAGACGTGTCTGACAATAAGGAGCGGTAGTTCGGGGTAGGGCGAGGCGGTGAGAAAAAGTGAGAAAGGAACGTGATATCCCGACGATTCAATTAATTATCACCAGTCACGGATATGAAACTTGCAATTGTCTGATTGCCGTCGTCTCCTTGGTTATGAAACCGTTCGTTAATTTACCGGGTCCAAGTCTTTGAGCACGACGCGAGACAGAAACGTTCCCTGTCACATCTTCTGGTCAGTCATTCAATATTCATCGCTCCCATCGCGCTGATAATTTATTCGGAAACCGAATCGACTGTAAAGCGGGCCGGGTAACTCGGCGATATAATTGATGAGCGATAACCATAATCGAGTTAAAATTTGCCGTTTTTGATATCGAGTCGGCTCACCGGGGGCTGCGCGTGACGAGAGTGTCATTCTATAAAGATGACTCCGCCGATCGACGTGTTAAATTTATTAAAGGGGAAATATAACGGCCGCGTCGACTACGAACCGCGGACGCAGCGGTAGACGGCGATATATTCTCTTGGCTCCACGCGTCTCCTATTCATCAGCGCCATAAACTAACACGCTCGCGCACTCGCGCGCCATGGACCTCGTACGGTCGCGAAAAATATTTCGCAGCTAGTGCGTTCCGGGTGAAAATCGTCAACTAGGAGGCTGCGTTTGAAATTCGGCGGCGGCGTCCCGTTAAATCATATATAATTCAAACGTGCGCGTTACAAACTGAAAGAACGCGCGTACGTACATATGTACCCGGCAGTTGCCCGCCGCACGTTTCGCTTGAAGAGCGGCGTGCACGTTCGCTTTTGTGATAGATCGAAGCGACAAAAATGCGCGGCTAGCTGTATGCGACAAACGGTTATCAGCGATGAATCGTTCCGCGACACATGACGCGCACGCCGCGCACCTCTGCAGAACACTTTAAACTTGTCCTGGAAATACGGTCAACCGTAAACGGAGCTATGTATGCAGGGGCACTCTTAGCAATGGAAAGTCACGCGTTATACGTATTTCTCAAAATGTAGAACAGTGCGGTTCACTGAAATTTGCCGTAAATATGCTGGGATGCATGCCGCGGACGGCTTTGCACTTGCAGTGATGCGATCCGCGGCGGTAAGTGCGGAACACCGGGAAAACATTTACTCGACTTACGCGAACACACGACATATCAACTGAAAGGCGGCAAGTATGAAATCTAAACAGAGCCGATCCCAATGCTCGCTCCAGTTCCAACCTCAAAATATGCCATCCAGAACAATACGAGGCAGACACACGCCTGTCAGTGGCACTCGGCGTCTGCGGAGGATCGAAATTATGAGAATGTTCGGCGAACGTCGCGGGACAATGGTTATCAGGGATGAATCGTTCCGTGACACCTTGCGCACATGTCGTGCCCCATGAGGATGCCCCCGGTCTCGTCCCGAAAATACGGTCAACCATAAAGTCAGTTAGGTAAGCCGCGCCCTTAACAATGGGAAGCCACGCGCCATATGCGGCCCCACATGCCGCTCTCTCGTGCGCCAATGCAGTTGGTCGCAAGCAAAATGCAACCCTCCGTCCGCGGGGTTAGGACTCGAGGGTCTCTGCCTTTTTTATGTACTATCGACTGAGGGCAGGCATAATAAAGACCGCCGCGCACTGGGTCACGCTTGACAGCCACGTGATTCGTGACTTATAGTGGCCGTTTTGCCGATTACGTGCTTCGAACTCGGCATCGAGACTTTTCGTTCCCCCGGATTACCTATGCAAATTATTTCACCCCCGAGTGTAAATAATTTGTACCGCCGATTGCGGCGGCCTTGATGGATCGAGTCTCGAGTCTGAATCGAATTAATGGTTCTGGAACGAGCGCTGGCGGTGCTCTTGAAACCGGTGACGGGGTAGATGCGAAGGAAGGAGGTTGCGGAATGCAACAGCTCACGGAAGTGCGCGCTTCGATCATGGCACGGCCGTAAAAATATACTCGCGATCGGAAATCCATCGGAGCGTCGAAGGAAAGACGGAAGCTGCATGATTGCGTATCGAGCGATTCAATCGGCCATATCGGTCAAGAAGGATAGGCACGAGATGATCACGATTGCCCCCTTTTCCAAATACATCGCGGCAAGTGTATGCGCGCGCGAGCGTGTTGGAGGGAGGGAGTAGATGAGGCGAGAGCGTATCATCCGGCAGGAGGGTTGTCCGCAGTAAAACTTGACGTTCTATGAATCTCAGCGCTCTGGCTGCTGCTGGGGTCCGAAATCGCGTTCGAACGAAGCTAAACCCGCCGATGTATTCATGGGCATACGCGATGTATACGTCGGAGGAAGCACGGTCGCTGTATAGAGAGGCGAGAGGGGGGACGCACGAACGCAACACGGCTCGGTGGGGGTGCCGAGGGTGTCGCTGTTATGTCACACCCGGTATACACGACGGTATCTCTCGCGCATGATAAATCTCCCGTCGTGTGGTTCGAGCCTCTATCGTATCGCCGTAGCTATTTTAATATTTTAAAGTTCTACCCTAAATGCGCAGTATATCAAAACTTCTGCCATAAATTACGCGTCTCCGCCTCGTCCTCTCTTTTCATTCGTGCCTCCCCTTTCGCAGCTTCCCTCCCTCGCCTGCTCGGCCGCTCGCCCGTTCTCCTTTCCACGCGCCGCGCCGCGCCCCGCCATCGTCCGCACACGTTTCGCACTTGCCCTTTCGCTCGCATCCGCATCGTTCGCGCGCGCGTCGGCAAAATTAACGACCGACCGCGTCGGTGACATTCTTCCAGTGGACAAAACATTATCAGCTGCAGCGCTGGCGGAAGGAACGACCGAGAGGCTGGGACAGGAATATCCATTGTCGGTGTCGGTGTAGGTTCTCAATTAATATGTGGGAAGCGACGTTGCTATATGGTGAGTATTAAAAGCGCAAAATTCCATTGGAAAGAATTCCATCTCTCCCTCTCTCTCGATGTCGTAAGCGCGCTCGCGAAAGGTGCATGAATGAGTGCTAATGAATTTCACCGCTGAAGTAGTCATACCAGTTCTCCACGCGGCTCCTGAAATTTTTTCTTCTACTCCGAACTCCCAGAATACCGTCTTACCGCGCTCGGTGCCGGTAATAAATGTAGGATGACGGTAATTTAAGGCGGCGAATTCTTTAATTCAATAGTCCTCCTCTTCGCTACTATACATACATATGTAATGAACTATGATTTTGTAAAACGGAGATTGTCGCTATATTCCCGTTGCGTGCAATCGTTCAACGTAGCACGAAACTCCAGCCGGTGACTTGGACAGTAAATTTTCCGATCATTAAAAATTCATCGCAACGAATCTCTCCGGCCGCAATTCCGTGTTGACAGTCGCACGGCAAAAACTTCCTGTTTGTTCGACGAAGAGACTCGGTCGTCCCGCTTTAACTCAACTCCGGCTCCACGATCCATCGACCGTTTCTTTTGAGCCTCCGACTCCGCCTCGAACGGAAATTACGACTCGATTATTAACGTTCCGACGTGCACGGCGAGAGGAAGGAGACCGGGACAGCGAGTAAGAAAGGCCGGCTTCGACTAAAGTCAAATGTTAATTAGTGACACAACCTTTAATTGCATCGGCGAGCGCGGACTGTGCACAGCGACCAATGACGGATGAACGCCAGTGGAACGAGCCAATCCGGCGCAAGCGACAGGCACATGCCGGCGAACGTCACATTAATTGCCTTAATAAGCCGTCGGGTTAACGAGCGTGTCCGACAAAAAGCGCATCTGCAGTTACAGGCGGCGGCGGTGTCTTTGTCGAGGTCACGACGCTAACGCAACACCGACGCTCTCCAATAGTTTCCCTCTTCTTCTCCCGTCAGCATCGCACACGCGGGGAAAAAAGCGTCGCGGGAAACGTCTGCGGCGGGCCGAAGAAAAGGGAGTAATTCGTTGACGGCGATCATTCACGAATTTCAGTGTCATTAGAATCGTTACGGCTGTTTTATTTCTCGGGCCATTAGCGTTTGCGCGGAGAGGAGAGGAGAGGAGAGGCTGCCGCCCGCTCGGCGATAAAACTTCAGCCCCGGGGCATTTGCCGCGGGTCTAAGAACGAAACGTTTCCCTGTCGCGGAATAATTTCGCGTCTGCGAGGGTCACCCCTTTCCCCGGTAATCGCAAAACAGGGCAACGGTTTTTACGAGCGCCGGAATTAAGCTTGCCCAAGGGTCCTCTCGTGCATACGAAATCACTTATCGTTAAAGCACTGCCGCCGACGGGGCGAAAGGTAACGAACGGACGCGGCCGGACGGGAGTGAGTGAGATAATATGAGCGGCGAGACGAATGGCGGCCAAAACTGGCTTTACCTCACAGCGAGCGTATTAAAGGTGATAAAACAATACTCGAAGTTTCGGGTACGGCAACGTCCATTATTGCCGCCGAAAGTTCCCTGTAATCGGAGTCCCTCTCTTTAGCGTGGAGCGAGGCATAGGAAAAGGGATGCGAGCGGGAAGAATCGGTGAAATTGCGGGAGGCAAAGTGCGAGAGTGGGCGAGAAGGGAAGAGGAACAAAGATGAGGAAGAGAAAAAGGAGGAGATAGTGTCTGCAGTACCCACCCAACCTTCGCGACGATCCCTTTCCCGGAGGGCCTGCTCAAGATCTACGTTGCATTAAGGCATCCTCGGATCGCTTCTCTTTTATTGGGAACTTAATACCCCTCTATTTGCCTCGGGAGCGAGAGCGGGATGAAAGACGGTAGACGAGAAGATCGATCGAGCATCGGGTCACTCGGATACGTAAACATACTCGAATTCCAAGGAAACTTGCACGCGAAGAGTCCGGGAATCTCGTATAACTTAACGACGATAATGGGCCGGAGAAAATGTTGGAGGACCGAGTCGATGAATGATGCAACGGGCAAAGAGTCAGAGACATATTCCGATACGTGGTACGCGCTCCGAACACGTCATAGCGGAGGAATCACATCAGCGAATTTCAATGCTCCGCGATATATCCTCGGAGCCTATCCCCCAACAAAGACAGGCGGCATTTTCGTCGGCGAAACTCCAATCCCTCCCCCCTCCACCGTCATAATCGACAGACTTCGATCGATTTGAAAAGCGGTCGAAAGAAGTCTCCCGTACGCGGAACGACCCTCAAAAAGTTCGACTCCCGCGATCGTGTGTAAAATACCGAGGTAAAGGCCGCGGAGAACGGTCGTTTCACGAATATTAACGGCCGCTCCCATCTGCGAAGGATGTGCTGGTAAAAAAGCATAAAGTTATTATCGTCGTCGGGTTGGAGCGAGGGAAGAGACAGAGGGAAGGACGCAGACGGTCGTTGCTCGGCGTACGAGCAAGAAGGACGAGCGGACGGAAGGTGGGGAGAAGAAAAGCGTAATAGTAGGTTCTACGGAACGCTGCACCCTCGATTTCCTTCCTCTCCCTCATTCTTTAGCCTTCTCAGTTTCATTCTCGAAGGGCGCCGGCCTCCTTGCGTATTCCAAACCCGCGTTCTGGGCGAGGTTCCGCGAGTGAGAGAGAGATGGAGAGCACCTTTTAATTCCCAGCGGTGAGGCGTGCGTTATATTTTATGCGGGGGTGTTGTCGCTATCAATACCGTCGGGGAAGCACACTTCCATCCCTGTCTCTCGCGGCCCTAACCCGCTTGCAATCAACCCTTATCTCGCCCTCCACCTTTTTCAACCCTCCAAACCCCCGCTCACCACCCCCCACCACAGTTCGTCGCACTCGCCTACAGTCTATTTAATTTAAATAACTTTTAAAAGTTCCTCCGTGTAAGCGAGCCAGATATCAGATCCCCCCATTGCTCCGTTCCTCTCGTCGTCTCACCACCTCTCTTCGTTCTTCACGGCCTTCTCCAACTCCATCTTCCCTTTGGCTTCAAGTTCAGGAGGACACTTTATGTCGACGGAGCGAGCAGGACCAACGAACGAGGACCTCGCCCTTCGATCATTTCTTCTTTTCATCTTGTCCAACCGCTCCTACCACCCCTCGCTACGTCTGCCGCCTTTTTACCCCTCCCTTCACTCACTTCCGTCTTGTTTCCCATCTTCTTTCCGACTCTCGACAAGTCCTGTCCCATCCTTGTCCGGCATTGACTCGACTGCTCGAAATCGGCGCCTTTATTCGCTGATTTAATTCCGCCATAATTCTACGGATAATGACTTCATCTCGCTCGGCCGGCCTTTTCACGGAAGGCCATCTCGAGGATCGTGGACGGAGGATCGAGGATGGGGAAAGGCGGCCGATGAATTTGTCTCGACGTCTGCGCCCGCCGTATTGATTGTGAAAATTCAATTGACGGGAGAGACTCAAAATCGAAAGACTTTGGATTACGGATGTCGGGGGGTCGTTGCTTCATTGTCGTTTACGGTCCGTACTCGGTGGCAAGTTTAAAACGAAAATAGATGGACCGGTGAACTGTTGTATCGCATGACTTGAATTGGAGCCTGTTAATAATAAAACTAATTCAATGTTCAACGTCGAAATTAATAATTGTTTCACCAATAACGAAATCTAAATTTCTCGGTAAACGTCAGATGCCAGGCAGCATTTATTGCTCTAACGTTTGTTTGGTCGATTTTTAACCGCACGCACTGTATCGCGACGATCCGATAATAGATATCAAAGATCGTTCTCCGCACATCTTCCGAAATTACGAATCGCACTGGTTTCCGTCGAATTTCTACCGGCCATTAATCAATCGCAGACACAGCCTCGACGAGATACCGGAAGCTGCCCCCGTGTGGAAACTATCGATCACCCGCCCGCAACGTCCTTAATCGGCCTTGACGAGAAAGTTCATCGTCCGAACGACGAAAGAGCTCAAAGTGCACCGGAGGAAAATTGCATTCCTTCGCGTTCCCTTCCTGACCCACTCGAGAGAATCCCGTGAACGCCAGACATCGTTCAAACGCTCTCGATACGCTTGGCCGCTCGCGCTTTTCCGTTGAGTCGAACGTCAGTTGGAGTGTGCCGGCACACGAGGCGGGCAGGCAGGCCTCGAGATTTCGCCGCACTCCAAACTTCTTTCTCTCCGGCGAAAAACTCTCTCCCGGTCTCCCCAACGCCCCGTGGGCCCCGTGGGCCCCGTGGGCCCCGTTCTCCTCGACGAGCGGATTACGAAATCTCGATAACTCTTTATCCGCTAACCCCCCCGAAAACTCGAGGGCCTCTCGCGGCATATAGTCCGAAGGGACGCTTTGGTGGCCGATCGACTGATCCTATTAAAACGTTATCTGGACGACGTTCTCTGTATAGACTCCATGGCCGCCTTTTTATTCATCGGGACGATAAGGGTGAGAGCAAGGGTAAGCCCCGGCACCCCTTTGTTCGGCGTGTAAATTCATCGTGGCGCAGGAGAATCGATTGAGATAACACGAACGCAGATAATTGAACCTTCGGTAAACTACGCTCTCCGTCTCGCTCTTTCGCTCTGCCTTTCTCTTACGCCGGGGCACCCTTTTACTGCTCACGCTTCGCTTCACACCGCCTTCTGTCGGCGTGTAACGCGCGTGTCGTGAGCAATGCGCGAGCGACAATGTGGCCACGCTTTTTATCGACAAAAGCTCAAATGACACGTGAAAGTTGCGTGGACGAGTTCGGACATTTATCTGATCTTTTAATAGTGGCTATTACGGAATGAGGAAAGGGTGCTGAAAGCGTCGTGACAGTGATGCATCGAAAGGGTGCTCTTTCTCAGCCGATACGTTAGTATTTATGTAGTTAGACACTCGATATTTGCGTCTTCGTGGTATTATATTTTAGAATGCTACTGTGTCCACTGTCGAATGATTCGAAATTGCTGGGTTTGCCATTATCTCAACTTTGCACGAGTATATTGGTCTGTTTATCAATATATGTCACTCCTAACGGAGGATTCGTGTATTGTATAATTGATGAACTGCATGGAACTTCCGATTTACATCTGTTTCTCCCTGAAGCCATAGCATCATAAGCGTCCTCGCAGACGTCGTGTACAAAGCTGATCCGAAATCAACCTTGGACAGATACCGTTCGCCCACTAGCATAGAGCTTCTCCCTGCGTCATTCTCTCTTGCGCAGACTTTACGGATTCTCGTGTTGATCGCCGACAGGCGGTTCCGTCTTGCCATCAGCTTAACCGTTAGTCCACCGCGGGCGGTTTTCATCTCACGAAGCTTCTGCAACTGACCGATCCCGGAGGGCAAAACTTGCATACCGAACAATCATCCGTGGAATATCTATGACTCAACTTTCTGCTGACACCCGGATCGCCTCTAACCGCCTCAATTTTCCGTTCGCCCATGCTCGTTGACGAAAGTAAACGATCTTCCGATTCATTCCCGGTCTTTATGCATGTCGGAAACAAGTAGAACAATACTCGGTCTAGATAATGTCAGTCCGACCATAATCAACCATCCTCAGCGTGCATTCAGCTGTCTTCTTATTCATACCGTTCTTCTCAAAACTCTCTTGTCTTACCCGCTGATACGATAAAGCAGGAAGACTCCACGGATGGTTTCTATGTAACCAAGTCCGTACACAATACGGTACACGGTTTACGTGCCGCAGAGTTTCTATGTAATATAATATAAGGTCTTCGTGTATTGTAAAGCTTACGTCATGTACCATAGGACAACTTTCGAGGACAAGCTTGTGGAAAAGCGAGCGTCGCCCGTATAAGGACTCGCATCATCAAACCTGGACAGTGTACCAAGAAACGGTTTGAAAGGAGTCGGAACAAGTTCAGGTGGACCGACTAACAAACTTTGTGGCCGGTTTGCCGCGGGTTCACTTCGTCTCAGGGATACAACATGTGCGGTCTAGGTATTGACCTTTCCCCCCTCGCCAACCAGCGTTTTGTTTGTCTTTCGAATTAACGCCGCCCGTATCCCGTTGACCTCTACCTTTCTTCTTTGTTCGAGCAACTTCTTCGCATCCCAGTAAGTCGTCCCGTCGAGCTTTTATCGTCCATTGTCATTTGTACTTTGCGAGGCCGATTGGATTTTCCTTGAGTAGCAACAATATAACGGAACGATTGGAATTTAAAGCCCTACATAAGTTGTAACGCAAAAACTCTAGGTATCCTTGATGTTCTTCCAACTTTGGTCATATCGCGTGTTACTGCCATAGATCTTTCATGTGCTTTTATGAACTACTTTCTTTTAATGTAGCCAAGTATTATCTTCAAGATCGGAGTATATAAACTGTGACATTTTCATTGGTAATACGATAAAAAGGTCAAGAATTAGATTACTTCGAAGACAATACGTTAAATATGCAGGCTACCCGTGTTGCGTTTCATATTGTTAGCGCCTATTATGTCCGCCTATTACATTCTGGGGAGTCTGTGAGTGCAATTTATTCCTAACTCTAAGTACGAGCAATTAAGCCTCCCTCGTTTCCGGCCGACTGAACGAAGCCCTTGTCAGAAAGTTGGAGTTTGCAAAGGACAGTCTGAACCTCGATCACAGATCACCTCAGGGTTCAAAGAAGAGCTTCAGGTGGGTGTTTAAGATTTCTACCGACGGGGCCGATCAAACGCGGCGGCGAAACGAATTAAAGACGGCTGAATAGACCGGCAAAGGGTTGTGGCTTCTCCTTTACTGCGCCATGGAAG